>CM060990.1:85184595-86384595 GCA_030765065.1 Deroplatys truncata | reverse complement strand
AGAAAAGAATACATATGTCTGGGATGTTAACATGACAAATAAGTTAAATGTATGTAATGCCTTTCTGTGAAGTCTGATCTTACTCATTAAATATTATATAACTTTATGTAACTTGTAATCCATAAGAGATGGAGAATATCTTACTTATGGAAAACTAGTAGGCTTGTTAAAATATACAGTTTATGTTAAATAGGGTGATTTCATAACATTGGTTATTTACAAATATTTGCTGTTGTTCATTTGATTTTACAGAATTAAGGGTACCTATAGGTGAAATTGCTTAATTTTGCAGTTTTTGTATAAATGTTTTAAAAATTTTGCAACATGCTGCTCTATCACAATTATAAAAGCGCTTTAAATTTCATGCAGATATATTTAATAGTTTTTGAGAGAAAAAATATTTTGCTTTTATTATGCTAGCTAATCAGGTGTTGCACATGATGCAGAAACTGTAATTTTTATAAAATAAAAATAGTACCACATTATTTAAATACTAATGCACAAAACTGACATATAGGAAGTGTTTCACTCTCCTGGTTGTTTCAGCAAAGAATTTAAATCTTTAAGTATAATTTTTGTAATAGTTTAGCCTAGTGATCGAACTAATTACGATAGTTTATGCAAATTTTTATATCGATTAACATGAAGTAAATGGAGAATAAACGTTTGTAAAAATAGCTTGTACAAGAGTAGAGAAAGTCATGTGAGCGTAACCCATCAGATTTTCCTAAAATGCATAGTGTCTCTGAAGTACTGTTAAATCGCTTAGTCGATTATTTCTATGATTATTTGTAGATGTCTTTCCATTAATACTGATTTAAGTTCACTTGTGGAATTTGTGGGAATATTAGCAAAATGAATAATAAAAGACGATATAGAACAATACAGATGGGTAAAGAAAAAAAACAATGGTAGATTCAGTTCATAAAATTATACCTTCTGTAGGAAGAGGAAGTATTGCACTCCACCCAAAAATTCGATATGGAGATTTCATGAAGGACATGTTTGGAGGTCCCCATAACTCCCAAAAATGTTTGTGTGTGTTGACAGCATAACTAAAAAAATTATGTCAGTAGCTTATTATAGAGAGATCAGCGCAGCTTTTTGCGTTTATATGGGAAAGGATAGGGAAAACGAGGCTAGATGCGGCGGGTCACGGAGGAAAATGCGTTTATATAGGAGAGATAGGGAATACGGGGACTGATGCTAGGCTAGGCAGTGGTAGCAGGAGGGGGAATACGCTTTATATGAGAGAGATAGGGTATACGTGGAGAGGTGCTAGGCTAGACATATGTTGAAGGAGGAG
This sequence comes from Deroplatys truncata, assembly GCA_030765065.1. Lineage (NCBI taxonomy): Eukaryota > Metazoa > Arthropoda > Insecta > Mantodea > Mantidae > Deroplatys > Deroplatys truncata. The sequence continues at coordinate 86,383,289 of CM060990.1, read as the reverse complement.
GAATATAGGCTTATACTGGAGAGATAGGGAATACGAGGGAAGGTGCTAAGACAGACGAATGTTAAAGCTGGAACGCGTTTATACAGGTGACATAGGGAATACGAGGAAAAAGCTAGGATAATCAGAGATCTAGTGGAATATACGTTATTACGACAGAAGTAGGGAAACGTTGATAGGTGTTAAGGAATCGTTAAAGAAACTGTAAACAAAGAACCGCATTATTCAAGAACATTAACAACAAGAAGACTCGAGTATAGATCACTTGTAAAGTATTCGAGGAGGGGTCTTAGTGGAAAAACCCCCTAAGTCATTAGTATAGAATTGAGAGTTTACGCGCACTTATTTTGCAGGAATGTGTATTCATATGCACATGAGGTCCCCCACCTACTCTCCCCACCCCTTGCCCAGCTCCTTGTTACTTCCAGGTGTAGCTGAGGGTCATAAATCTTGTTGAGTATAATGGAAGCTTTACAGTTAAGCAATTAAGTGTGTCAATCAACTGTCAAAAGGAACAAAGGGATCATAAATTTTACGCTTCTGTAACAAAGGCGGAGACATTATTCTACCCATTCCACATGCGGCTACGTACTTTCTGCACTGCAGCAACTCACACCACTCGCATTGTTTAACAACCAAGTGCAAGAGGTTATCCATCACTGTCAAAATGTACAAAGAGTACGCCGGACAAAGGAACAGATTCTATTGTGTCCCTTTCCATTGTTTGACAACGTGCAGGCGAACAATAAATAGAAAGGCTTGACCCGAGCTAACAAAAGCGACAGATTCTATTGTATTCTCTTTCTATTGTCCGGGGCAAGGCTTCTTTAGAAGGACCACCTGGAATTCCCATTCCACTGGCATTTAACAAAAGAACAATGCCTGCCCTTCAACTGTAAAAATCAACGAGGATACAGGACAAAGGAACAGATTCTATTGTATCCCCTTTCTTTTGTCCGGGGCAAGGCTTCTTTAGATGGACCACCTGGCATTCCCATTCCACTGTTGTATAACAAAGCTGGTCCCTTTCCATTGTTCGAACACGTGCGTGCTTTACAAAAGAATCTGAGGGAGGCTTTATGCTCGCCCTGTCTTTGTTTGTTCGCGTAAAGAGAGAGAGATCAGTTTACCTACTACACGTAAACAATTCAACAACGCCAGAGTCAGCCATCATGGCTTTGCCCTGAGGGGCTGTTCTCTCCGAATGTTTTACGACGTCCTACGGTTATACCCGAGCATAGTTAACAAGATTTCTGTTTGACTCTTTTCAAGCAGCGACTCCGAAAAAGCGCTTAATATATATTTCATTACATACATTAAACCTCTGTGCATACTTGGATATGCCTAGATCGGTGTTCGATTCTTACTGAAATCAAAAGTCTATTGTTAATGCGAAATTGATGATTTGATAATATTATATCATTTGCCTAATTAATGAAAGAGGGTTCAGAGCCCCCTAGTTCGAATCTTGCCATGCGAAACTCTAATGCACAATAACTATTAAACTATGTGCAGACAGAATAAAATGTATTTGACAAATATAATTTAAATTTTATATAGCATTACACCGATTAATGAAAGTGTGTTCAGATGGTCCTAGTTCGAATCTTACCCGGAAACTCTAATGCTTAATAAATACTAAATTATTGCAGCATGCCAGGACAGATTAAAATGTATTTAACAAATATAATAATTTATATTAAACACGGGTGTATACTTAGGCATCCAAATTGATACTTTGTTAGGGTAAAACATTATTATATCATTACCCTGAATAATGAAAGACCGTTAAGAGGTCCTAGCTCGAATCTTACCCGGAAAATCTAATGCTTAATAACTATTAAATTATGGAAGCATGCACGAGCAGATTAAATACGTATTTAACAAATATAATTTATTTTTATATGACATTACAATGTTTAATGAGCTGTATTCTTAGGAACCCAGAGGCCCCTAGTTCGAATCTTACCCAGCGATCTCTCCACGTATACCCTATCTCTCTCATATAAAGCGTATTCCCCCTCCTTCTACCACTGCCTAGCCTAGCATCAGTCCCCGTATTCCCTATCTCTCCCATATAAACGCATTTTCCTCCGTGACCCGCCGCATCTAGCCTCGTTTTCCCTATCCTTTCCCATATAAACGCAAAAAGCTGCACTGATCTCTCTATAATAAGCTACTGACAGCTTAAATACAATTGGTCGCACTGCTTAATATGCCATTTGGTTTTCAAATGGTTTTGTCAACCGACGCATGTGATAGGTTGTTCCTTCAGGGGCGTTTTCAAAGGTGTGCATGAACGTATGCTAAATAATAAAAGTTTGTAAAATTGGCTAAAAGTGCTACTGCAGATCCCAGTGTCAGGGTGGAACTTTTTTTGTATTGACATACATAGCGGTTGCATTCTGTCCTGTAAAACAGTAATGCACTGAGTTATCTATTCCTCCTCTATAAAGTGTTATGCGAATCAGTCATTAGAAGGAATTAAAAAAAAGCGTAAGCAAATATGTTGCTTAGCACGTTGCATAAATTAAAAAATGAATAGGGGCAGCTGTCTTACCTGGTATAATATTCATAAATAAGTTGTTTTATGTACAATAAAAGTGACTAATTACCTATTTTTAATTGACCGAAGTCTGAACTTAAAACAATGTCTCAAAATTTAGGCTAGATACTACCACTCCTCTGTTTCCCATTCCCTTAAATGTTTTTGCAAAATGTGATAATATGCTATGATCTTTACCAGTATCTCTGGCATCTTGTGGCCAATGACGTAACTCAGCAGTATAACGGGTGTCCCTATGCGATAGTTGCAGGCGACTAGGTACGGGAACATGACCGTTGTTACGGAAGTACCAAAAGACTACGAACCGGCTGCGCGGTGTTTTTCCTGTCCGCGTCCTTGGCGCTCGTCATCTGCCGCTATCATAGAAAAGCGCGGATAAAACCATACATTTTTAAAACTAATTTTAAATGCTTTATTTAACAACCTTGTGAAAGTGCGTTTGAGGACAGAATTATTAGTAGAGATTTGAGGCCCCCTCGGTCCCCCGACCTTACCCCCTGCGATTTCTATCTCTGGGGTAACTTAAAACAAAGTGTACAGGACAAGCCCACACACACTGGAAGAATTAAAACAAAATATCCGCCAGGAAATTGCCAGCATTTCTCAACGCGAACTACGGCGAGTGATGGATAGTTTCCTAAAGAGTTGCTAAAAATGTAGGGACAACGACGGTGGCCAGTTTCAATATCTTTTTTCATAAAGTTGGCAAGTAAGGCCTTTAAAAGTAGTTTTTAAAATGTTGTATAGTTTCATCCGCATTATGACGGCAGATGGCAACGAGCGCCGAGGACTCGGACAGGAAAAAACGGCGCAGCCGTTTCGTACTTTTTGGCTCTCTGTATAACCAACCTTCTTGTCACCTTCCGAGTCTAGTCCTGCTGTGGCAACTGAAATAAACTATGTGATGCAATACTATAAGAAAGTGATTCCCAAACTGGCGGACCTGAAACGTTTCCAAAGCGGCGACAGACGTCTTACTCAGAAAAAAGTAAATAAAATAAATAGAGAAATTAGTATCAATACTCCTAATAAATGTATAGGTAGTCAATAATAACCTTCTGCCAAGTTTCCTAAGTATAAATCACTATAAAGTATAGGATGTACAGAAATAATTAAAGGAGTTTTAAACTATTTTTCTCTGCGGTATAAATTAATCATAACCTAAACTGAAGAAAAGCTGTGGAAGCTTCAATTCTGCAAGTGCAGATTTAACAGTCGTAAAGTTATTCATGTTCAGGGCAGAAATATTGTATTTGATGTATATAAGTTTTTAAAAAACTCTCCAATCCAAACTGTCATGGGTTAACACCATCACGGTAAGGTTTTAATGTTTTAAAGATATTTAATGTGTTCTGATGTACAAAGTTACCGCCGGTACACGCCTACTACGGTTGACAACAGTGCTGTGCGTAAGCAATGGCCAGCGTTCATATGCGTTTAACTTTTGGCGTACTTTAGTCATCTCTAGGCTTCGGACACGGTTGCTGTTTCGTTGCACTTTGACTGGAAAACAATTACGTGCGCACAGGGTTTCACTGAAACCTCTCTCTCCCCAAGCACTGCCAGTCATTACATTAACTCCAAGCAAGCGATCAGTATATATACAGCCTGTTCTGAAGTTGGGAAGTCCGGAGGTTGATTGCTGACAAAACATGCAAAAACAACCAGTAAGAAGAGTATCTTACTTGTAAATGAATATGGATGTGAGTATTTTTATGTAAGAGGGGAAATATATATTTTGTAAAGTATGCCACATTGAAATCAAAGGAGAGAGAAGGGTTTTTATTGCAAGACACTGTAAATAAATAAAAAAAAATCTCACAAAATATTACGTTGTTTCCTAGAAATGAAGTGGTGAGGATATATTACCCTTATCAGAAACCAGGAACTCATGTAGCCAAACCGAAGCTTACAGGGATTCATCTGACATGATGATGAGCACAAATATCCCATTTAATAAGCTGCAAAATTCTGCTTTTAAAATGTTTCTGGAGAAATTTACAGCCATGAAATTTGCTTGTGAGCCTACTTTACACAGATGATATTTGTATTTGTCATAAATGGCAATACCAGAGTTTCTGAAATTTGTCGATAATTTGACACAATACTTTACAGAAGTAGACAAATATTCTGTTGCTGAAATACCACAGCAGAAACTGAAGTGTTTTGGATAAAAACCCAGGATATGCATATTATGTGCACTATTAGGCATGAATAATAATATAATTAATTTTAGGAATAACATTATTCTAAATAATGAAAACAAACGTGTTTCTCAAAGGTGTGTGACGTTCGTCACTTTCGTTTTGCACTAGTAACATCATATAATGTGGAACGCAGCTTTTCAAGATATAAACTTTGTTTTTGAGTTTGAGAAGACGTTTTGCTTTTGATACATTCAGAAAATATATTGTAATCCAATGTAATAATTGTCCAGGCATGTAAATCACACATGAAACTGATTATTTCATCCGTCACAGTTCAGATTTATTATTTTGTTCATCTTATTTATACGTTATAATAAACGCTTAAATTTACTACAAAACTGTATACTTACTTCTGAGCCCACTTATACCTATAGCGTACACAGTACTCCGCACAGCACAAACTCAGTAGCGCACGAAACTACTGCCTCTCTGTTCTCCGCTCGCTTGTAAACAAAGTAGTAGTATAATAAAGTTCTTAACCTAAAGTCATGTCCGAAGCCCAGTCATCTCTCATTGGCTGATGTCGTGGAATAGGTCGTTGTGTTAAACAAAATATTTTCTTATTAGAATGTGATCATTTAGCTTAATATGTTCGAGGAGAACTGTCAAATTTTTATTTTCACAACTGTATGAATCTAATATATTATGTAACACAGTTAATGCATGTAAATTCCTACCAACAAAGAGGTAGGAGATCCTTGGGTTTAAACTTGCCTTTCATGATGGCGAAAGCACGTCATTCTATCGTGACAATGTCTATACAGGGTGAATCACCTAAAACTTTCACCGCAAATATTTCGGAAATGGAAAGTGCTATTGATGTGCAGTTTTCACTCCATTTATTGGTAGTCAGGGGCTCGTACATTTAGCCTATAAACAGATTTTAGTGATACTGAGAAAGTGTATTTTTTGAGAAAACATACAATTTTTTAAATGGAGCAATGCCTAGTTACATCAACAAAATAAAGGGAGGGTAAATTAGAATGTCAATGGTCTTTGTCGCAGGATTCTAGTGCAAGTGGTTTACGAGAAATCGTATTTTGAAAGGTTTCCACCCCGACAAATGTTTGTCCCATTCAACCTGCTTGGTTGCTAGGTACGATGATGTTATGTTTGTTTGCATTGTGTTTTCTGTTCATTGATTGCATTGCGACTTTCTTGTCAGTTAGTTTGTGACAGTTCAAGCAGTAAGTCGTGAGTGGAATATTGGTACTGTAACACCTAGGAAACGTAACAGAAACAAACAAGTGGCTGGAGAAGAACAGAAATTAATGTTTTGGCTGCTGTTGCGGTCTATCCGCAAATTAGTTTCCACACAATCGCACGTGGAAGTGGCATAAGCCAGGCAAGTTTACTGTGAATTCTCCATCGTCATAGGTTCTATCTCTATCACATCTCTCTCCATCAAGAGCTGCAGGGAAACTATTTTGAGAATCGTGTTAACTTTTGTACGCGGGCATTAAGACATGATACTCCATATTCATCATGTATCTTGTTTAGTGATGAGGCATATTTACTAATCATGACCAAGTAAACCGCAGAAACATGCACTATTGGTCTGTTGACAATCCCCGTTGGCTTCGTCAGGTGGAACGTCAGCGTCCATGGAGTTTAAATGTGTGGTGTGGGATAGTGAACCATCAGCTCATATGCCTACTGTTCATAGAAGGGAGAATGAACTCGAAGAATTGTCGCAACCTCCTGACAGACCATCTGCCACAGATGCTAGAAGACGTTCCTTTGCAGACTAGGAGGAACCTGCGGTACCAACATCATGGCTGTCCAGCCCATAGTGCACGAAGTACTACAGCTTGTCTTAACGGATTGTTTCCAAATTGTTGGATTGGACGAAGGGGACCTGTACCTAGGCCGGCCCGTTCACCGGATCTGACCCCTTTAAACTTTTTTCTGTGGGGAAGTCTGAAAGGCACTGTCTACAAGGATGTACCAACTACAACAGACGATATGAAACGACGTATTACTGCTGCCTGCTCTGAAAATTTCGCTGAAATGCTAGAATATGTGCAGCAGTCTTTCCATAGCAGATTGGAAGCATGTATTGAAGCTGCCGTTGGTCATTTTGAACACAACCTTTGAAGAGGTATGTTCTCTTTACTTGTAAGAATCCACAGAAGCATTGTAATTCCCTTTGGTTTTTCTTTAGTGTGTGCTACCACAGGTTGTAGAAGTGTCGGTGCATAAAAGTTTTAAAATAAGATTTTTCATAACCCACTTGCACTAGAATCTTTCAAAAACCGCCACTGACATTCTAATTTACCCTACCCTCTTTCTGTTGATGTAACTAGGCATTGTTCCATTATAAAATTGTATGTTTGCTCAAAAAGTTCACTTTCTCAGTATTATTAAAATCTGTTTATAGGCTAAATGTACGAGCCCCTGACTACCAATTAATGCTGTAAAATCTGCACATCAATAGCATTTTCCTTTCCGAAATATTTGCGGTGCAAATTTTAGGTGTTTCACCCTGTATAGAAAAAACGGGCGTTAAAAGTTACCACCTGTGCCAAATGTAGCATTAAGGAATTCCGAACTTGAAGAAATATATACATGCTATTGCCTACACATGGTTGCTACAGGCCTGAAGAGGTTTGCTGGGTTTATCAGTTATGCCAGTTTCAGCAGTAAATTACTCAGGGAGGGTTTAAATAACTTACACAGGATATCGTGGAGAAAGTGCTGAGACTTCACCTTTTGAAATCGATTCCAACTCTTATGTTCTCCATTTGGTTTCATTTTCTCATTCCATCCTCTGCATTACTAAACTTGTTTGTGTATCTATCCTCCCCATTGTGATTTTATATGCAATTCTATACCCTCTGGTACTGATTTAATTTCCAATTTCATTCTTTCCTGTACTAATTTAATTTGTGATTATATCCTCTTGAATGCTATTTTATATGTGACTCGTGCATATCCATGGCATCCTCTGGTGCTGAGTTCATTCCTCATTTCATTTGCAATTCCATTTTCTCCAATGATATTCAAGATTCTATAATTTCCAGTGCTGATTTCATTTGTAACTCCAATTGCTTTGACGCTGATTTAATTTACAATGTCATCTGCTCCATTGTTGATATTTGTAATTCGGTCTTCTTCATTACTGATTTATTTACAGTTCCATCTTCCATAGTGCTGATGTAATTCACAATTCCATTCCCTCCAATGCTGATATAACTCTGAATGCCATCCTCTCTGTGCTGACGTTGCCTGCAATTCCGTTTTCTGCAGTGCTGATTTAATTTGCTAATCCATCCTGTCCACTACTAATATCATTCACTACACCAGCTTTTGATTTAATTTGCAGTTCTAAATTCTCGAGTGCTAATTTTATTTGCAATACACCCTTCTCCATTGCTGATCTTATTTGCAATTTAATTCTTTCCAAAGCTTATATTATTTGTATCTACCTATTCTCTGGTAATGCACGTTGATTACAGCACATGCATAGGTTTCATTGTTATGTTACTGCTACAATGGCATTCTTTATCAGCCATACCAGTTGCAGCTGTGGGTAATTTAGGTTTTAATGAAACATATGGATATATAGGTGTTCACAAATGAGTATAGGGGTTTTAAACTTTTATTTTTTTCTCTGAATTATGAATAACTGGAAGTTTGAATTCTGTAGGAGTAGATTTTATTTTGGTTTGTAGACATGGTAACAAAATTAATAAAAACATGGCAATTCATGTGCAAAAGACTTTTGTGTCATATAATTTGTGAAACATAATTCTGTGGTTACAATTCACTGGGCATATAGCTGAAAATTTTGTCTTTACACCCCTTCTGGGTGATACGGCCAGATCCAAATGATGGGATGTCTGTAAAGGAAACAGCACTGGACTGTGTGTGTTAGATGAGAATGCGGAAAGAACGGCTTTTCTGTACAGTCCTAAAAAATCTGTGTTGCGAGTCAGTTGAGAACTAGCAATTCCAAAAATAACAGTGTGGAAGGTTTTAAGAAAACGTGTCAGCTTTATCTGCAGACCTTCCTGAGTTGAGACAGAGGATTACTACACCAGTAGGATCGGTTACATCAGACATGTTAACGTTAGTGTGGCAAGAAATGGACTGCCTGATGTATGCCATGTCAAAATGGATCCCATTATTGAACACTTGTAATACATGTTATGGTGAGTTCCACAGTTTTTCTTCATTTAAGCTATGATTCAAAATTATAGTGTATACTGCAGCAAAAATGTATAAGTTTGAAACCCTATAATCATTTGCGTACATTCTGTATTACCTACACTTTGCCAGCACATACATAGGGCATATTTATGTTACTGAAGTTGTGGAGCTTACAGAAATGTTGAATATTCTCCTAGAGTTTCTTAAATCTTGTGCATTAACATTAGGACCCAAATCAGACAAGTAGTATTAGTCCCGGATGAGCCAATTGTTTTAACGATAATCCTGCCGCTAGGGGCGCTCGTGTGGCTAGTGTCGCTGCGTGCGACGGCGGCGGCGGTAAGTTTGAAAAGCGCCCTGAGCGGTAGGATTATCGTTATTGCAATTGGCTCATCCGGGACTGTTTTCTTTATTTATAATTTGAATACAGTACATTGGATAAAGATATGTATACATAGTTTTTTGATTAACATGATGTATTATTTGCTTAACATATGAATACATAGTTTGAGAATAACATAATGGATTATTTGATTACAGGAGATTAACATATGAATACAATAAATGGACAATATAAGAAATATTAGGAGAAAAAAAAAGGACATTAACATTCATAGTTTTTGTTTGAGGCACTAGGACACACAGATTTCGCGCACAACAATGATTTTAAAGTACGTGGTGCACTTTGAGTCCTCGTCATCTCTGCTGCTGCTATCGGCGGTAAATTGGTGGATAGGTTTGGTGATGCAGGTGACGAGCAGGTGAGAGAAACTTTCGTTGACGAACTCGGTGAAGGTTGGTATATAGATGGGGATGGTAAATTCGCTGTAATGGCTGGTTGAGAAGCATCCTGCGGATGTGACTTTGTTGGTTAGAGCAGGAATGTTGCTGTTGCCGAGGTATATGACGCATAGTGCGTCTTGTTTATGCTGGTGCACTTTGGTAGGTACGCATTTGACGTGGACGGCGTGAGCCCCTTGGACGTCGAGTGTGATGGTGACAACTCTGCTGTTGCGGAAATAGGAGTTGGAGATGCAGAGGATACGGATAGGTGAAGCTGCGTTGAGAATGAGTTGTAGGTCAAGATTGTTCCCCACGGGGACGGGATAGGTTTCGTCGGACATTATTTAGGGTTATATGGGGAGAACGTGACGATGTGGCGTTTGAAACCGCTGCGTAGTTTTTCCTCGCCTGCGTATATGATGCAGAATGAGGTAGAGTTGAGTTTGTTGACGAGTTCTGGAGAGGCTTTTGTAAATCTTGTTGGTAGGAAAACTTCTGTGTCGTTGTCGAGTTTGACGACGAGCTTTGTACCGTGAACGGTGTCGATTGTTTTGACGCCGACGACGCGATATGGTACGTGCTGTTGAAGCGTAGATACGCTGAGAGTGCGGGCGCTGCTGGAAAGTTCTTCTAGCTCTTTAAGGACGTCCTGTGACATTCTGACGGCACAGATGGCAGTTTTTGATAAACGGGGGAGGACCGTCTATATGAGTGGTTTGATGAGGAAGGTTGTAGTGTTGTTTACACCTGCGATAAGGTGCGCAAACTACCTGTGCGTCTGTGGGAAGTTGGTTCCACACAAGGTCGACGTCGCTTGGGGGATAACGTTCGAAGATGTATATGCCGTTCTGCAGCAGCACTTGGCGTTCCCTGGGCAGTAGCAGGTGGATTCTTCGTCCGTTATCGAGATACCGAAAGAGCACGATGAAGCAGTTCATGTGGTGTTTCTAGCGGAGTACCTTCGAAGGAATTGCTGAATTTGCTTGTTGAGATGATCGAGGTCTTCGTAGAAACCGAGTATACACTGCGTGCACAGGAGGGTGAGACGGTGCTTAAGTTCGCAGCTGCACGTTTGGTGAAAGCAAAACGAGCAGTGGAAGTCTTTACACGACGGTCCTGGCATTCCCCACGGCTGGCTAGCACCGAATGAAGGGGAAAAGAATGCGCGTGCATAAATATAACCCAACTGCCGGAAGCAGGAAATCACTGGTGGGGGAAAAGTTCGTTGGAAATTTACCACATCAGGGGAAGCACTGGTGGGGGAAAAGTTCGTTGGAGAAACACCACATCAGGGGAAGCAGTGGTGGGGGGAAACGTTCGTTGGAGGTTGGCTACATACGCCGGAAGCGCTTAGCGATTATTGCACAACATCCGCAGGAAAAACACTGTGTCCGTTGATTTAACGGTTTTCGTCTTGGAGGAGAACTCTGTTTGAACGGTGCTGAACATGCAAACGACCACATCAGGGGGAAGCACTGGTGGGGGAAAAGTTGGTTGGAGAATTACCACATCAGGGGAAGCACTGGTGGGGAAACGTTCGTTGGAGGTTCACTACATCCGCCGGAAGCGCTTAGCGATTATTGCACAACATCCGCAGGAAAAACACTGTGTCGTTGATTTAACGGTTTTCGACTTGGAGGAGAACTCTGTTTTGAACGGTGCTGAACATGCAAACGCCGTGAATGTGATCGGGTATGATATAGGATGCTTCGCGACCCAAATGCGGGAGCGAAGGGCGCGAGATGTTTGGGTGAGGTGCGGTTGGAACGCTGGTAGAAATACATGCGCACTAAGGACTATTTTGTGAGATGCGCAGTGCGAAATGGGTGTTGAGGAAATGATGAACCTCGAGGAATGTTCTAAAATTGACGCACCGTATGTACTTGGTGAACTGCGTAAAATTCATGTCATGTAAGGGAACGTTGGAGGCATGGTTGTGAAGCATGTACTTGTGGTATGCCATGATTTGATTTTGCACGTCCGTCTCTTCCTTCTTTTTGTGATAGATGATGTCGGTAATGATGCGCTGCAGGGTATGCAACACGTGCCATTCTTGTTGGTTGAGCGTAACGGATGCGCCTTGCGGTTCTTTGAAAACGAGCTTTAGCTTTCCGAACACAAACTTAAACACGATGGTGACGCTGTCGCTGAACTGAAATTGCTGTAGACGTCCCTGCGGGTCATTCAAGCGTTTCTGAATGATGGGGATGGCTTCGACGAGTTTGTGCCACTGCGAGGAACTCATGACGACTGCGTTGTGCTGTCCACATTTGGCAATGGTGACAACGAGATGGTGCGGCGGCCGGGGGGAGAATCCCACACTGACGAATTTAGTTTGTTGCGGGTTGAGGAAGTAGATATCCGCCAGAGGACCCACAACTGCACTGTGTTGGAACTGTGCTGGCGGAGCAGGGCTGTCGGGATGCTGTTGGAGGTCGAAGATGGGTAGTTTCCTTTTTTCCCCGGGTTTTGAGGTGGTCGGGGTTTGACATCCGGTTATACTGGAACACACAAAACAATAATAATAATGTGAGGGATAGAGAGATAAACGGGGTAGAAAAAAGCAAGCTAATACATAGGTGAGGACCTACCTGGTCGGCGTGCTGCATGGCAGCAGGACTGTATCCGCGCGCTGCATGGTACACTCTGAATGAGGCGAGCGGCACCGTAACGTTGCTTTTTATATGAGCAGGAGCGTCTTCTGAAAGCACGTGCAAGACGATGGATTAGCTTAGATGTGCTGAATAGTGACACACACACACACACACACACACACACACACGTACGCACCTTTAAGGGTTGACAAGTTTGCTGAGCGTCAGAGCACTTTGCGCGGCATGCGTTTTTGAACGTTTTGCGAATGACGACATCATTATGCGCGTGATTGCTGACGTGAAATTTTGAGAAGAATGTATGCTTAGGCAAGCCGGAGCAGCGGTGGGTGAGGTAGGCGATGACGTAATGACCACACGTGGTGCTGTCGAAACCTTGCAGCCTTCTGGCGTTGGTGGACCAACGCGTCCCGCAGACCGAATTTAAGAACCGAGAAAATGGGGCGAAAGCGGTCCTATGCCGTAACTGTCAAAATATTCTGCATGCGAGTTTTTGTCCACAAAGATGCAAACCCAGTGTTGCCCTGATTTGGTGCTGGGGTCGGTGTTAGCCACTAGCGCCAAGGGAGGCGTTCGAATGCCGTGAAGTACGGGTAGTTTATCGCAGGGGTAGACGCCTAAAAAGTGAGAGCGCGTAGAGGGGCATGTCGATAGAAACCTTTGAATTTGAAAGGTGTTCATGATACCAAAATGGATCGGTTGGCGTCGATTTCGACCGTGCGATGTATTTCCGCTAGCAGCAGAAGTATGACCGGTTCTGTCAATTTATCGGCAAAACCGATGCTTATAGAGACGGTTCCGTGGCGCTGACCCGAGATGTGAGACTCGTTAGCGCTCATGTCTGCAGTGAGATCGAAAACCATTATCGTATACCCTTGCGGGTAGGTTTCTCTGGAGATGGAGTGTCCCTCGTCCTTGAAATGAATGCCTAGGCCGTCCTGCAGGGTTTGAAAGCATTGCAAATAGTGTCCCTTTGTAAAGTCGAGTTGCAGAGGTTGGGAGGGAACGGGTTGCCCGTTGACGTAGAGCTGAAAGAAGTTCATTTCAAAATGTTTCACGTTGTATGGATTTGAGTTAAAATGGCCGGAATAGGCCTTGTCGGTGACCATGGCTACTACCACTCTCCTTGGAACTTGCCCTACGCACACGTCGCTAAACGTCATTGCCCTGGACTCCTTGGGGATGCTGAGAGCGTGAAAGCTGACGTCTTTGAGATGGTACTTTGCGTTCCCCTTTGCGAGCACGGCCTGGTGCGCGAGCTTTATGGTCGGCGAGGGCCGCACCGATTTTAAGCGCAGCGTGGCAGACACGATGTCGGCGTACCCCTTAAAGGTATCTACGTCGGAAAACAGATAAAACTGGGGAGAGGCGGGAGTGAGCTTGACGGTCATGCTAACGTTGTTCAAATGCAGCTTCTCCTGTCTAAAAAGAGCGTTGGACAGAGGACCGATGAGCTGCACGACGTTGCTCCCTTTGGTAAACCCCTGACGCCACTGAAAACCCGCATTGGCGATAAAAGTGTCCATGATGCCTGCCGTGTCCTTTCTCCAGAGGGTAGATTCTAGTTTGGTGTTCATGGCATCTTCGGAGTAATTGAGAAGCGTCTCGAGGTAGGTTCTATAGGGGTAACCGGCTTGCGGCATGGAGACGATGACGTTATTGAGGGTTACCTCCATCTGTTGAAACAGGGAATTTAAGGCGTTGTTGACCAGAGTGGCGTTAGCGTCAGCGTTTAAGGCCTCTCCTTTGTCATCTACAATGCGCACCATGAGTTCGAGTACGACGTAGGTCAGGTCTAGGTAATCGTCCGCATTTCCGGAATAATGAAAGGTGATGGGGGCATTTTTCATTAAAGTGTTTTGAGGGTTTAAGTATAGGAACCGTGACTCCTCGATGCTCATCTGAACCGGCACCTCTGTAAAGAGGTCCAGTTCGGAACTCATGTGGACGGTCGCGTCTGCCATTACGAAAATACGTCTTGCACCTTGCGCCTACCGCGTTTCAGCTTGGACTGCTTGCTCTTTCTGGATTTGCTCGGTTTTATTCTCTTGAGACGCCTGGCGCCGGAACCGAGCATGGCATCGAGCTTTTCGTCGGCTTTTCGCTTTAAATTGTATCCGGACTCCTTGAGCCTCCGCTGGAGCGCTTGCTTCGGCGCTGCTCCCGCCACAGTCAGATCGGACAGAACGTGAGCGCCCGCCTTTAAGGCCTCCTTTCCGACTGCTTTTGCTCCGCTCTTTAAAAACGGTAGCAACCTTCTGAAGAGTCCTCTGAGGGCTGAAAAGAGACCGCTGCCTCTTTGGTAGCGCTTGCCCCTGTAGAGAGTGAAATCGCGATGGTGGAACGCTCCGCCGGTCTGATTGAGGTAGTACCGCGTTACGGCGTGCACGTCCATTACGCCTGTTTCGGACGAAAAGCGAGAACTACAGTAGAGGAAAATCCGTCGGCGAATGGCAAGAGATCGCCGTAACCGTTCCTTAAATCTATGTTGACCGTCTTGAAGTCTTGCTGAATCAAGGGTACCCAATTTTGGGGAAAAAACGTCTTTTCGTCGCTCATGTAAGTGTTGTTGCTTCTTTCGTATTCCACGGCCGCGCTCTCTATGACTTGGGCGAAGGTGTCGCCCACGACTTGCGGGGACACTAGATTACAATAGACGAACATTTCGTAAGGAAACCCCATATAAGGATCTACGGGGTGTTTAGCAGCTTTTTCGAGAACGACGTTGACGTAGGGCTCGAAACCCAACATTTTTGCCATAGCGGGCGTTAAGAGCAAACTGTGGATGCGGTGTAGAGGTCCCGGAGGGTCCTCCGATTTTGAAACGTCTCGTTTGGGTGTGACGGAACGAGCCGCCGCGGGTTTCTGCTGCCCCGAAGCCCGGGGCTTCGGTTTCGGTTTCGGCTTGGGTCTCTGGTGGGGCGCATCGTTGAGAGCTTCGTATTCGCCGACCGCGTACGGTACGACCGTGCGCGCGACATTTTCCACAAACCCGTCGAACGGAATGTCGGGTAGTGGTTCGGGATGTGCGACGGCGGCATTCACGCCCACCGTCTGCTTGCGCTCGTCGAAGAGCAAGAAGTTTTCCACGTGCAAGTGTTCGAGTAGAACGGCGTTGACGAGGTTCACCAAGTCTTTGGGATTGTGCACGATGCCTTGCGGCATTTGCAAACTGAATTTGGAATGCGTGGGGAGGAGCGTCATGGTGTACTTGGCGCCCGCCAGACGGGCATCGTCTGGCGAAAGGTTATAAAATTTCACCGGATACCTGACCTTTTGCAGGGCGACCTCCCATTCTCCCTGCAGAACGATTCTCTCGGGCAAGATGTTAGAAAATCTGGCCGTGGTGTTGTCGGTAAAGTGTTCCATGGAAGCGTTGCTCACGAGAGTGATGGAGAAGGGCTCGGTCTTAATCATGTCGAATCGACGGTCGAAGCCAGAACCCACGAGTTAAACTTTGCCGGATACCCCTTCCACTTTACCAAGACTTGCTTGCGGCGCCCTCGGCCCTTGGTCTGTAAAACGCGCTCGATCTTAAACGTCCGAGGTAGCGCGACCTTTTGTAGCTCCTGGGTGTAAAATGTGACGTCTATGGCTTCTCCGGCCAGATCCTTCAACTTACATACCACCGGCGGACCGCGCACCACCTCGGCTATCCGAAATATTTCGTCCATCCAATTCTGCTCGTAGCCCTTGTCGAATTTCATTTTTTCTTTAGAGATGCGCACATGATCGCCGACGGAAAATGTGGGTTTCCCTGCGCGAGGTAGGGTCCTATTTCCGTAAAGATTGCGGTACACTCGTAAAATGTTAGATTCGTTCACGTCCTTCGGAGCCATTTTTATGGACCTGTGATGCGAGCTATTGTACGACTCGAGTAAGGCCGGAAGGACTTCCAGGTATCTGTAACTGTTTTTGTGCGTGAAATACCTCCACATCTTGGTTTTTAAGGTGCGGTTGAAGCGCTCCACGACGCTGGCTTTAACGTTATTTTTGGTCGTGTAATGTTTCACGTCGTGTTTCTTCAGAAAGTCGCGAAAAGTCTTGTTGGTAAACTCTGTTCCTTTGTCCGTCTGGAGGACCCTGGGGACGCGTTGGGAGAATATGGAGCGAAACGCTTGCGCGACCTCGGTACCCAGCTTCGATTTCAGGGGTACGGCCCAAGCATATTTGGAAAATACGTCGATAACGGTCAGAATGTACACGTGAGGTTTGTTATGTTCCCTCACGCTGTTCATGACGTTTAGATCGGCCTCCCAAAGATCGTCCATATTCGTCACGTGATAACATCTGGTGGGAAACCGCTTTCTGACCGGTTTGTGCAGAGTGTAACTGTCCCGGGTTCGAAGGAAGGACTCGATGTTCGCCTTAGACGCGCCCGTGGCCTTTCGAAGGGGCTTGACCGTGCCCAAACCGGCATAGTGTTCCGGTCTGTCATAGTATCGCCTTAGCGCCTACCATTTCTTCATGCTTTACTTGTACAGGGGCTGCCAGACGCGCTTGCGAAAATGGTACGACGCGGAAGGCGATTTCGATTTCTTTTTCGGAGTGGCAGGGTTCGCTCTCTTCTTTTTGCGAGGCGAGAGGAGGTTGACATTTATGGTTCGGGGTTCGACCTCCTGCTTCACCGGCACGCGCTCGTGCACGTCTTCGTAATCGTCGTCGTCGTCGTCGTCGCCGAGGAAGGGCTTTCTGACTTGTGCCACGAGATCGAGGTAGTTGTCCAATTTATGTTTTACGAGCCGCCACTTTTCGTCGGCAGAGAGCTTTGCGCTCTGCAGGTTCCGAATTTCTTTAGCCAATCTGGATATGGTGCGGTCTACAGCGTGAAGCTTGTCGACGGTCTTCGGTTGCGGTGCAACGAGGATCTGCCTGCCGTACTTCATCCTGTTAATTTCGACACTAGCGCGCCGCCGAGCGAGGCCAAGACGGGTAGGAGGAATGCCGGCAAGAAACCTCCTTTTTGAACCAAGATGCTCTTCTTCTTCTTCAGAGGAACCCGTTTATCCGTCAACTTCCTCCAAGAAGCCTTGTGCTTCTTTAGGCGAGCCAAGCACTTTGCGGGAAGTTGCACGTGACCTCTGCACACGTTGAGCATGCATTCGCTAATGGCCTTGATCAGATCGCCGTCGGCATTTTAACAACTTTTTGCGCAGAGGGGCCTTCGCCTTGGCCAGAGCCGCCAAATTACCGTGCTGTCTCGCTGTGCGAGGACTGGTCAGCGTCGCGAGCCTTGACCTACCTCTAGCCATGCTTGCGCGATAATGACGTTCGCTCCGAAAGCGGTACTTTTTATTTAGACTCGACGGCCTCAATCGGGCAAGACCCTGCCGGGATGATATAGAACGAAACGAACCCGAGTCCTCTCAGCGGTCTCAGTTGGGTACGAAATAAGAGAGGTTTTCCCCCGGCAGCACGCCGGTTCGATACCTGTATCGGGCGGGCGTGTACTGGGTGCAGTCCAACACGAGATACCCGTGAGGGCGTTCGGTGGCCTTCTCGAAGGCCTCCAAGAGAAACCTAGAGTTCCTGGGTTCGATCTGCTGGCACAGTCTCTCGATCTGCATCTTGTCCCGGTTGTTCTTGAAGACCACGACGTAGTTCGCATTCAGAGAGATGTTGCGATATTTCTGACCCTGCGGAAACACGTTCTGCAGGATGTAGACGATGCCGAAGCGCTTGTGATGGGAGTCTCTGGTAAAAAAATTGGACACGTCCTTCCCGCCACCCTCCAGCATCAGATCGTCGAGGACGACGAGGTCGTTCTCGCCCACCGAAGCAAGTTCGGGTATGCCCGCGTGGGTCTCGCAACGCAGTGCCGAGGGTTCGAGTCTGGGCGAATACTCCGGAGGGTGGCACCACAGCACCCTCCTGGGGCGCACGTCGAACATCCGGTGCGCGTGGCGCAACAGGTTTTTCACGAAGGTCGACTTGCCGCAGCGCGACGGCCCCGCCACGAGCATCGTGCTGGGAAACTCGAATCGCCCCAGGTCTCGGGGACCGGGCATCGTCTCCTCAGGGGCGCCCGGTTCGAAATGACTTTGGCGCGGCTGCGGACGTCTCATTTATGCGTTCCTCTTGAACCCGTAGGGATAGGAATCGTGATCGCCGGCGAGCACGCGCTTGTTGACCACCATCCTAAACGTCTTCGAGCTGGGTTCGGTGACGACCGTCCAAGACGGTTTCCGCGAGATCTGCGTGCCCGCCAACTTCACCGCGCGGTCGTTGTCCCTGAGCACCACGTCGCGAATCACCTCCGCGTTCACCAGCTCCAGGTTGCCCGAATTGAGCGTGATCCCCTTCACCTTGCACACCGAGAAGGTCTTGCCCGTCTCGGGGCAAACGATCTCCATGCAGTAGCTCTTGGGCCCCGTGGAGGCGAACCGGGCGATGTAAGAGCCCCGCCCGTACTTCTCCAGCTCGTCCGTCATGTCCCCCAGGAGGCGTCCGACGGACGGCGTCCAGTCGCCCGGAGCGGCGGCGACGACGACGGAATCGGTGTCGAAGTAGCAGACCCGTTCTCCCAGCCTCTTGAGGTAGGAGTAGAGCACCAGGCGCGCGTGAGCCGTGGTGTAGGCCGCCAGGACGGCGTTGGCGGCGGGGTTGACCTTGCGGCACTCCTCGCAGTACCTCCACACCGCGCTCACGATCCGGTCGGTGACGGGCACGTAGGTCTGCACTTCCACGCCCGGGTCGTTGAGCAGCTCCAGGAGGCGGTCGTACCGGTCCACCAGCTCGCACGTGGGGAGGTTTTCCCTCTGCCCGAGTTTGCCCCAGAAGCTGTTGAGCATCAGCTTGGCCAGCTCCCGCCTGCCGGGGTTGGTGGCGACGGCCTGGGGATCCAGGGCGACGCCTTCGTGCTCGAAGAATTGCTCCACGTACCGCTGCTTCGCGGCAGGGTCGTTGCAATCCGAGGGCCAGCCGGAGGCTTCGGTCTTGATCTTCAGGAACTGATTCACGTAGTCCTCGAAGAGACCCTTTGCTCCGGTGGTCGGTTCGTGCCGCACCACGTCGTACTCCCAGATCTCGTGGACCCGCAGCAGGCGGTACCCCTCCTCCAGGGCGACCTTCATCTCGTCGATCACCCAGGTACCCGACAACGCCCTCTCGCGCTCTCCGTGGTGGCACTCGTCTTGGTTCTCCGCCTCCGCGCAAGCGCGGCATAGCGGGAACATGAGCTTGCCGCCGATGCGCGCCGGTAGCACCGGGTGGTACAGGTGTCGCGGCGGTAGAACCTCGCACTTCACCAACCCGCCCCCCCACGTCTTCCAAGCGCGGGAATCGATCCACGTGGATCTTGGGGTGGCCCGCGGGGTAGGGTTTCGTCTTGTTCACGTGCGGGTACAGGCTGCATACGTCGTAGTAGTAGATCTTGCTATCCCCCTTCGCCTCGCAGTACGTCTTGGTGCAGTTGGTGCGACCTCCGTAGAAGGCGTCTCTGGGGTTCAGGGGTTCGGGTACCGGAAAGTCCCTTGCGTGGCGCGCGAGGTCCTGGTCGGCCTTCATCGCGGCGTCGAACTCGCACTCCCACATTTCCACCACGGCGTAGCCGGCGGCCTTGATCTCGGCCGTGACCTTCTCGGTGCTCTCTAACCTGGAGGCCATGGTTTCGTGTCCCGAGTCGTATATCGCCGCATGGCGATTGTGAAAGCACCGCCTGCAGCCGTGGTGAAAGCAGCCGTGGAAGAAGTACGCGGTTTTTTCGGCCTCTCTGTACCCGTCCACCTTGTGCCCCGCGATTTTGACTTCGCGTCCTCGCATGGCGTGCTGGATGACGATGCGGTTTTGCGTCTCTAGCCAAGTTAGCCATATGCATGCGGCGCGAGACTGACGGTCCGCTAGTCGATACCCGCCCGCTGGCAAGAGGGCAATTTTTTTTAAGCGGCATGAAGCGCTTTCTATACACGCACATGCACGCCTGCGCGATGGTGACGCATTCTCTGAACGGGTCTATTCCGTTCTCGTCCAAGAATTCCCTTCTGAATTTGGAAACTCCCTGACTGAGTAGAAATACGTCCATCTTGCAATACGCCACCATTTCTGCCCTCATGTCGAAGACGTGCCCGGAGGACGCCTTTTCTTCGTGCCACTGCTCGAAGGCTTTCCGACCCTCCGCCGACATGCCCTCCGGGCAGTAATGGCTTTTGTCGGGAATCGAACCCACGTACCGCTCGTTTTCCTTCGTGTTAAACAGGTACGGGAAATAACCTTTGCGTTCCTTCAATCCGAAGGTCTTGGAATAGCGGGAGAGTGGCATGGGTATGAAGTTGAGCGAGTCTAGAAATGTGACGTCGCCGTACCTCATCCTGTAGATCTTGCTCCCGTTCATGATGAGCTCCGGCACCCAGTCTAAGTGCGCCACCATGTACTTTAATAGAAACTGCCCGTCGTAAGCTCTGAGGTTATGCGCCACGACGTAGACGTCCCAGGCTTCGAACCTCGCCTGCGCGATGTGCTCGAAAAGCTGCTTCACGGGATCGTCCGTGAACACCCATTCTTTGCAACCGCATTCGGTGCAGTATGCCGTCTTGCGGCGTTCGTCGATGCAGTGCGGGCAGGCTTGGTACAACACGCACAAGTTAGGTACATGCTCGTATGTGTGCTCGTATGTGTCCTTTTTGCCGGTATATGGAATGTTTTGCGTGCATTCAAAGTCGATAAACATGAACACGTACCGGTTTCTTTTGTTCTTTGCGGCATACGGCTGCATATAGCACATGTGGCTAGAATTCACGTGTGCCTTGCAATGATTGCAGTACTTTTCCCCGCACTGGTGCGCGGTTTTTCTGTGCCTCGCATTCACCAGCTTGTTGCAAGACGTGCACACCTTTTCTACATCGCACACCGACAGTGCCTTTGGGTAAAAAACGCCTTTCTTTGCGTGGTTTGCCTAGCATGTCGGTCCCTTAAAATCTCTGTTGCACTCGGCGCAGCGTATGTAGGCGTCGAATCGCGCATCGCACAGCTGATGGCATTTAGCGCACCTGGCGTCGCACCTATGAAATTCTTTTTTGTGTGCCGAGGGATGATGACACCGGCGGCAATACCATTTGCATTTAAAGCACTTGTGAAGGTTCACGATAGCATTAAAGTGCCCGGCGTGGAGCATGACGTCGATGTATTTATCGCATTTCTTATCCGACGCGTACAGCACGTGCTTCCCCGTATGATCGCCAAACACCGTCACGGCGTAGCCCTTTAACGCTGCGTCGAAGCGTCTGACGTCGTCTATCGTGCAGCTGTCGTGGCCTTGACCGATGCTCGCGCACAAGGCTACGGCCTTCGATTTTTGCAGATAGTCGGAGCGCGTCATCGTTCTATAGTTGACGTCGCGATCCACTTTGGCTTTGACTACAGCAATGGCTCTTGCTAAACACAGTTTGTCTTTGTTGGCTATTTCGACAATGCCTTTATTGCCCCTACAGGCATCGCAAGGTTGGTGGCACGAACCCGAGACCTCCTTGGTCCACACAAACGTCACGTGAAGAGGCCCGCTTAGCAAGAATTGTTGGTTACTTTGCATTACTTTTTCGATGCTTCCAACAATGACGTCCGCATTCAATTGGTCTACGCGCCTAACGCTCATGTTGAAGGCTTTGGACGTCTCCTTTTCGTCTGTTATGGATATGCCTAAATACCCGGTTTGTTTTCTAACAGGTTCTCTTTCGCAAAGTTTAGAATATCGTTAAACAAATGCGATACCCATTGCTCAGGGTTGACATCTCTGGGGACCGGGTTTACGGTAATTTGAGACTCTGTAAAGCCGGAAAAAAGCTTTGGCAGCCTTCTCTGCTTGTGTCCTATAATTTCGAACGTAGGTTGCAAGGTGCCATCGCGACTTCCCCCGGATTGTAGCTCCATCTTATCGTCCGAATGCACCGATCGCTCTTTCCCTGCAAAGTGTTGCTGGTATTTTGTTTTTATTTTAAACTATTTTTCGTCAAATAGAACGATTTTGTAGAAAAATCCGCTATCGTCCCCGTTTTCTCACTACGGGGCGTTTGCTCTTGGCGCCGGGTTTTTATAAGCTCGCTTATCGCAACTGCTGTTTTCAACATGCGCGTAGAGTTAAATGCCTCATTTCGCTACAAAATTGTCAAGTTGTAAAAAAACGCGGTCATCCTGTCACGATCCGCCACTGCGCGACCGCCACCGTCGGCAGTAAGGCTGCATAAACGCTGACAAACATCCTTTTCTCAAGCTCGATTTACACTTATCATCAGCAGTGCCGTGCGTGGGAAATGACGAGCGAGCAGCGTTTTAACGTTTTCCACACCGCCTCAGTGCAATATTTTAAAACTACGAGTGCCGTGTGTAGTGTTTTTTGTGTTGTGCAGTGCGTACGTGTTATGTAGAATGTGTGAATTAAATAGAAAGCAGCAGATACTTCCTTTCTAAGGAGTAACACCAACTGTTGAATAAAAATTCTCAAGTGTTACGTTCGTATGACCTCTACCCTCTATCTCTTATAGGTGAGTACGAAAGTTTATTTTCATATCCACTTAATTTTAATCCGGATAAACTTTTCGGGAAATGGTTGCATTGCACACATCCGTTATACACTGGCCTTAAAAAAATTCTAAATTCTTTCCATCAACATGGCGGGCAAGAACTGAAAAGCGACATGCCTTTAAAAAAGAATGGCTAAGCATTGTACAATTCGAACCATTTTATAACAGATATCTCGGAAATGGCTGACGTCGCAAAAAAGTTATTTCAAATAAATTGTGTGTGTTTCCTCAAACCTTAGCAGTTATACAAGATCGTAGAAAATTTCTTCCGAATCAAGAGGACTTCACAGGCTATTTCCACAAAATTCAAGATATACATTTTATTTTTCATATAAATGTCTTTAATATATGGTGTTGTAATTAAAATCGTCAGAGACAGTTTTAGAAAATAAAACATTTCGGAAAATAGTTCATGTAAAGGGTGGTTTGGGGTGGAGGGACTTTCTTGAAAATCTCTGTGTCGTAACTTTGGAAGGTACTCAGCCTAAATACCAAGTTTTAGTATTTATCCGACTTTTCATTTAAGAGTTATGCTGCTCTGACACATACACACAGAATTTTCTAAAAAATGTATTTTATTCAGGGGACCTCAAAACAAGTATTTAGTTTTTCCGGTGAAATCTCAATATTGAATATTTGGATGCAATGCATACCTCCTCTACCTACTATTTTACGTGGTAGAGAAAGGCCCCTAAATCAATATTATTACATGCGGTTTGTGAAAATTATTACAGCTATGATTAATAAATTCTGGGATTACGAGAAATTTGTTAATATTAGTTTAAACGTATATAGTTGCAAGAAAGTGAGTATAGCTAGCTCGAAAACTTAGCGTTGTTGTCACAAATAAACGATATAGAGAAAACTCTGATTTTCATAAAAGTAAGATTAAAACTACTTGCTTAAGGTATAATGCTTGTCTCATATTAAGAATATTCTCAGATATTCGGAGAATGGCGCGAAAGTTGAGTCTGACGTACATAGCAGATACAGGAGAAATTGCATTGCACTCAAAAATTCCATACCGGGATTTTCGCCAGAAATACATCTATAGATTTGCACATTTCAACTTATTACATAATTGGCTTATATTGTGCATGATGTTTCATTTAAATACCCACAAACTGGGTCTGTGATTATTACTTATTGTTTTTATGTGTTTCAGTGGGTGAATAATAATTAGTTTGTTGGTATCGTTATTACAGTGCTGTTTCACTTGTGAAATTCCGTTCTCTTTGTATGAAAATGAAAAAAGAAAAGTTAAAAGAATGACGAGTTTTAGTGAGAAAGGTCTAAAGCTTTTAAACATTAAAATCAACATGGAAACTTTGTAAATAGACAACGCCACAAAGTAATAATAATAATAATAATAATAATAATAATAATAATAATAATAATAATAATAATAATAATAATACACATATTATTACATGCGGTTATGAAAAATATTACAGCTATGATTAATAAATTCTGGGATTACGAGAAATTTGTTAATATTAGTTTAAACGTATATAGTTGCAAGAAAGTGAGTATAGCTAGCTCGAAACTTAGCGTTGTTGTCACAAATAAACGATATAGAGAAAACTCTGATTTTCATAAAAGTAAGATTAAAACTACTTGCTTAAGGTAAAATGCTTGTCTCATATTAAGAATATTCTCAGATATTCGGAGAATGGCGCGAAAGTTGAGTCTGACGTACATAGCAGATACAGGAGAAATTGCATTGCACTCAAAAATTCCATACCGGGATTTTCGCCAGAAATACATCTATAGATTTGCACATTTCAACTTATTACATAATTGGCTTATATTGTGCACGATGTTTCATTTAAATACCCACAAACTGGGTCTGTGATTATTACTTATTGTTTTTATGTGTTTCAGTGGGTGAATAATAATTAGTTTGTTGGTATCGTTATTACAGTGCTGTTTCACTTGTGAAATTCCGTTCTCTTTGTATGAAAATGAAAAAAGAAAAGTTAAAAGAATGACGAGTTTTAGTGAGAAAGGTCTAAAGCTTTTAAACATTAAAATCAACATGGAAACTTTGTAAATAGACAACGCCACAAAGTAATAATAATAATAATAATAATAATAATACACATAAATTGTGTGCTTTAACGTTCTTGTACAGTAAGGCTTCGTTTCCTACGGTTTAACAGTTGTACAAAAGACATTCACAATGAGACTACTTCACAGCTATTCCCAGAAAATTGAAGTTATACATTTTATTTGTCATGCATATATCTTAAACATACCGTACCGTAATCAAAAGGGGTTAGAGCCATTTTTAAGACAATAAAAATAACGAACTTTCTTCCGCTAAACGGGTAGTTTGCGGTGTGGGAATTTTCTTGAAAATCTACGGTTTGTTAAATTTTTTTATACGCTACTATTTTAGTGTGTGTGTGTGTGTGTGTGCGAGTATGTGCCTAGTATCCGTGCGCCACAAGCCAAAACGACGACATTATAGAAGAAACTTTATCATCTACCTACCGGACAGGGATAACCGCGAAAAAACCTGAAAAAGCTCTAAGAGTATTCTAACGCTTACCGATCTGGAAAACCCATGAAAACAAGATAGTACACTTTTTTAAATTTTCTCAAAAATGGCTATAACGATTTTGATGAAAATATCATATGTTTAAGATAATGTCATGATATAGACAAAATTTTACTACACAAAAAATGTAGATCGCGTTAAAATACACAACTTATGTCATATACATTTCTTTTGTCGAGTGAACCGTTTTCGAGATATTGCTTGTTATTTCCTTAAATTTTCCAATACTTATACTTTTTACTTTCTCTACTACGTATAGTAAGTAGGGGAAGTATTGCATTCCACCCAAAAATTCGATACCGAGATTTCACCGGAAATACACGTTTTGAGACCTCCTGAATCCTAAAAAAAAGCATTTTTGGAAACATGTCCGTGTGTGTGTCTGTGTGTGTGTGTTTGTGTGTGTGTGTGTGCGAGTATGTGCCTAGTATCCGTGCGCCACAAGCCAAAACGATGACATTATAGAAAAACTTTATCATCTGCCTACCGGACAGGGATAACCGCGAAAAAAACTGAAAAAAAGCTCTAAGAGTATTCTAACGCTTACCGATCTGGAAAATATCATATGTTTAAGATAATGTCATGAGAAATGAAATGTATATCTCAAATTTTCTGGGAATGTCTCCAAAAGTATTCTTCATTGTGAACGCCTTTTGCATAACTGGTAAACTGTAAGAGATAGACAAAATTTTACTACACAAAAAATGTAGATCGCGTTAAAATACACAACTTATGCCATATACATTTCTTTTGTTGAGTGAACCGTTTTCGAGATATTGCTTGTTATTTCCTTAAATTTTCCAATACTTATACTTTTTCACTTTCTCTACTACGTATAGTAAGTAGGGGAAGTATTGCATTCCACCCAAAAATTCGATACCGAGATTTCACCGGAAATACACGTTTTGAGACCTCCTGAATCCAAAAAAAGCATTTTTGAAAACATGTCAGTGTGTGTGTGTGCGCGCGAGTATGTGCCTAGTATCCGTGCGCCGACAAGGTAAAACTTCATCATTTGCCTACCGGGCAGGGACAACCGCTAAAAAACCTGAGAAAACCTCGAAAATTAGAAACGCCTTCGTCAACCAGTACAGAAAACGCCTACCAACCAGGGAAAACCTATGAAAGAGCAGAAAGAGCTTGCATTCGTTTACCATCCGCAGAAAACCCCCAAAAAACTAGTTATTTTAAAAAAAAAACGAAAAAACAAAAAGAAAAAAAAGAAAAAAAAAGGAAAAGACGAATAATATAAGTATGGCAGAAACAGCTTGCATTCGTCTACCAACCAGAGAAAACCCCGATACACTAGTTATTTAAAATTGCTGATGAGTTCTGGATAGGCTTTTGCAAATGTTGTTGGTAGCAAAACTTACCTTTTTTCCATCACCTCCAACATACCCCACTCCCACACCTTTTTTCTTTCCACCAATCATAATCTCTCTTATTCTCACCAATCAACAACTTTCATTTGTTCCTTTCCACCAATAACATCACTTCTTATTCCCACCAATCACAACTTCACACGTCACTTTCTGTTATACTTTTTATCCCTCGTTCGCCATCTTTCCCCTCTTTTCAGCCCCAACCTCCGCACAGACAACACCTCACCGCTCCTTAACCTCAACTTCATGCCTCCGCCATCTTATTTAGTTCCCATTTTTACCACCGCGCCTCTCATCTCCCAACCAGATTGCCGGCAAGAACAGATCTCGTTCATTCGCACCTCGACGGTTGACTCGGCAGCAGCTACTGTGAACACCTACGTCGTACACGTTTTTGACCGCTTTACGCCTCTGCAAAGGGTGTCTGTACCGCTTTAAAAACCTAGGTATATCAGTGCGTAGCGATGTTGGTTGATCTTAAAGCTGGTTAAGCATTTTCAAAAACAGTTTGCTTTTATTTTTTCGCGTCGCGTGCCGCGCTTTTGGTGACGCATCCACACCGGTAACAGGTAAGTACCACACGCATAATTATTTTTCGGACCTGCTTGGCGTAGGAATATATCCTTTCGTGTTTTGGTACTGTAACCTCAAACCTCCTTACCCACCTCTTGCGTCCGCCATCTTGTTTAGTTCTCACCGCATCTCCTTGTCGCAGACCCCTCCACCATTTTTAGTTCCCACTATTTTAACCTCAAAATCTACTCTTCTAAGCTCTTGCTACCGCCATCTTCTTTTAGTTCCCATTCTCACCACCGCGTCTCCTTACCCCCACCTCTTGCGACCGCCATGTTCACCACTAACCTCCAAATTTCCTCGTCCTTAAACCTCTTGTCTCAACCACCTTGTTTAGTTCCCATTTTCGCCACCGCATCTCATATCGCCCCATCTCTCTATCCACTCAAGAAAACTACCATCCAACGTTCAAAAAATTGCTGATCAGTTCACGACAGGCTTTTGCAAATCTTGCTGCTAGCAAAACTTACCTTCCCCATCACCTCCAACATACCCCACTCCCACACCTTTTTTCTTTCAACCAATCATAATCTCTCTTATTCTTACCAATCAACAACTCTCATTTGTTCCTTTCCACCAATAACATCACTTCTTATTCCCACCAATCACAACTTCACACGTCACTTTCTGTTACACTTTTTATCCCTCGCTCCCCATCTTTTCCCTCTTTCAGTACCGACCTCCGCACAGACAACACCTCGCCACCCAGCTCCTCTCCATCACGTGACCTCCATACTCTCCCATCTTCCTTCCTTCATCTTCCACCCGAATTAACGAACCAATCAAAACACTCCACGTCACTTCCTCAATTCTTTCAACTCGTCCCGGATGAGCCAATTGGTTTAACGATAATCCTACCGCTCAGAGCGCTTTTCAAACTTACCGCCGCCGCCGTCGCACGCAGCGACACTAGCGACACGAGCGCCCCTAGCGGCAGGATTATCGTTAAAATAATTGGCTCATCCGGGACTAATACTACTCAGACACACCTCCGCCTCCCCCAAGAGTGAAGCAGGCGTTGGCGTTTATCCATAAATCCTGCAAAACGCCACGCCATTCTCTTTGCCAAGCGCCGCTTTCCCGCAAAATTCCTCACATTCACCTATTTCAGAAGGATAGAATGGACAAATGCCATCACCTATTTGGAAGTTAGGCTAGACAGAGGCCTAACTTTCGAGGGACACATTCGGGACCTCGTGCATCGGGCCTACGGCTTCATTGTACCCCATGCTGAGGTCGGGGATGCCTGTTATGCTTAAGCTACGCCTTTTTCGAGCGCTTATAATCCTCGTCCTGCTTTACGCCTGCGAGATCTGGACCATGGCCGCAGACTCCAGTACCTATGTTCCGACTGCAGAATATGGGCCTCCGGGCCATCTATTATGTATGCCGCGCTTTCCCCGTGAGACTACTCCACGAAGCCTCATCTCTTCCCTACGTGGAGGATGAAATTAGGTGCCGGGCCGCAAAATTTTACGACCAGGTGCCATTCTATCTGAGTGGCCTCGTTCGGTTTCTAGGGCACTATAACCCCAGAGAACGCCGCTTGAGGCATCACCGGGTTCCCCGCATGGCTTGCGGGCACCACCAGTAACCTAGGAGCTACTCTAACCAGCAGCAAAGGCTGAGCTCCTATATAGTCCTACTGTGAGTTGTTTGGTAAATTCTAAATTAACCCCAGTGCAAAATTTTAATTATCTTCCACCAGCGGTGCACTAGGGCCATTGCACCCTGACCGGCAGTCGTAGAGGAGCATCACTGCTACCTCCTTTCACGCCCACAACTTCATTCTCAACCGCCAACCTGCAATTACCTTCACCTACCAACAAGTGGTTTAGCTCTAACAAGGGTAGGTGCACTCAATAACACTCCTTCGGGCTACCCTCAGCCTGCCAACATGCTTCGGGCTTCACCTGATTTTACCGTTTGCTTCTCAACAGAATCCTGGAGCTCGTTGTTTATTTTGTGATATTAATGGCTTTCAAGATATTCGTTATAATTTTCTTTATTATCTCATTATACCTCTTAACTGCCGATCGTTAATTCTTTTTTACTTTTTTGTCATCGTAACGCAGAGAGAATGAAATTTCATACTTAACACAGAAATATGAATATATTGGACTGTCGCTCTAGAACGCTGCATCCTTAATCTAACATAAGACGTATAAATGTTTCATTTAGGTTATCTCCATTAACCAGAAAATATCTCTACCCCAAATTATTCTTTAGATGATATTTTGAATATTTCTGATTTTCTAAAAATTGGCATTAACGATTCTCATTAAATAGACATTTAAGATATTTTCGAGAAAAATAAAACGTTTAACTTGAGGATTTCTTGGACGTCATTTAAGGTCCTCTACATTCTGAATGAATTTGATATAATTCTTAAACCGAATGAAACAATGGGTTATCCACAAAAAAAATCAATTTCGTTAAAACACACAATTTAAGAAAAACAATTTCTTTTGTGATCAGGTACAAAGAAATGGACTTCGTTAAAACATAAACTTTAACAAAAAACTACATTATTTGTGACCGTAAACGTTAGATTTCGATAAAGCATACAATTTCACTTGAAATAGTTTCTAGCCAAACATTTTGAGCATTATTAAGGCAGGAGTTGAAGCAATGGAATTCATGGTTGGAGTAGGTATAAAACTTTTTTTACGCAACATGTAGAGGAAGTAAAAACGGGAATGTTAACCTTAGTTATAACAATTACTAATTTTTACTGAAAGTATCCATTTAAGTGGTCAAATAGTATGTAACATGGATCATTTTACGTAATATAAAAGACAGTCATTAAAAGGGTTTCTAATTATTTAATGTGCATTGCAGTAGTATGCAGAGCAATAATTAATTATACATAAAGCTTTTATTATTGCCTAAATTAACTAATGAAACTAAATGAAAGTTTGCAGTATAACTACATATCTTAGATTTTAAAAATCAAATTTTAATTTGTTATAATGTTCGTCACAAATGTTATAGGCAAATTGGCTTAAAAATAAACCTTCTCGCATATTTACTCAGGCTGGGTCTGGGAGTTCTGTTTGCTGGCAGTTTAAAAGCTGATTTGCAGGAAAAGGTTTCCGTTTCAGTGCTTTTTATATCCAGAAAGTGTCAATGACACGCATCTCGCGGTTCCATTTGCTGTACATTGAATACATGTGACTATTGTATCTATACTAAACAATAGAAACCAGGTGAAGTCTGGTACCCATTAAGAAAATGATTAGCAACCCATCGTGCGTCTCAAGGGCGTAATGTAAAAGGGCTAGGGGCAAACTGACCATTGGCGAAACATATATTACCGGGATAAAATTAAGTCAATTACAATGTTTCCGTTTTTGCTGGTAACCTACCCGGTTTTTTTATACGTAACCGATTAAATACGTTGTAAAGAAATTAAAGTGTGTAAAAACCAAAGAGAGAAAATAAGGAATAACACGATCAGAGCCACCAGTTCTGCAAGTACTAATGGCTAAATTGAGAATACGATCGACGCAAAAAGTGTAAAAATGGGAAAAAATAAAAAATTCGAAAAACTGGAGGAAAACCAAAAAATGGTATAAGCGCAATACCTCGAATAGGGTGAAGCTGAAAAACGGCCAAAACAAATGGAAATGGGGCAAAAAATCGAAAAAATCTAAAACCCCTAAAAATTTCTGAATCTAAAATTGAAGAAACGTGTAAAATGGCAAAAAATTAAAAAATTGAAGAAATGGAGGAAAGTTGAAAAATGGTAAAATGGAATACCTCGAATAGGGTAACCTGAAAACAAAACGGCCAAAACGAATGGAAAGGGAGAAAAAAAATTGCTAAATAAAACTAAATGGCTACTTCGAGAACTGACGAAAATGTAAAAATGGCAAAAAATTAAAAATTCGAGAAAAAAAACTGAGGAAAAACGAAAAGTGGTAAAATCGGAATACCTCGAATACGGCATAGCCGAAAAATGTCCAACACGAATGAAAAAAAGAGCCAAAAATCCCAAAAGATTAGAACGCTTAAAAAGGGCTAAATCGAGAATACGATTTGACGAAAATGTACAAATAGGAATACCTCGAATAGGGTGGAGCGAAAGGATTTCCGAAGTCAATGGAAAAGAATTTTAAAATCGAAAAAAACTACGTTTTTTACTTTTTTGCAATTTTGGCACTCTTTCCAATCGTTTTTTTCCATTTTCCAGCTCTATACTATAGGAGGAATTCCGATTTAAACGATTTTTAGGTTTTCCTCCAGTTTTTCTAATTTTTTTGTCATTTTTACACTTAAGTCAATCGATTTTCGTATCCTCGATTTAACCATGTTTAGACTTTTTAGTTTTTGCGATTTTTGGCTCCTTTTCTATTCGTTTTGGCTGTTTTTCAGGTTTACCCTATTTGAGGTATTCCGATTTAACCATTTTTCGGATTTCCTCCATGTTTTCGAATATTTAATTTTGTTGCCATTTTTACACTTTTCGTCAATGGGGGTATTCTCGATTTATATATTTTTAGGAGTTTTAGCTTTTGCAGTTTTTGGAATGTTTTCCATTGATTTTGGCCATTTTTACCGCTCTAACCTATTTCCTGCATTTCAAGTTTACCATTTATTTTTTTGGTTCATTTTTTAGTTTTGTTTGTTTTGCCATTTTTGCACTTTTTGTCATGGGGGTGTATTCTTGATTTAGCCATTTTCGCCTTGCGATGTTTAGGACCTTTTCTATTGATTTTGGCCATTTTCCCAGTTTGAAGTCACTGTCTGTGGTCAGCTTTGCTTCATGATTTTTGAATTTTATTTCAAAATAATTTACAAAACTGGAACAAATGCAAGAGTTACAGTATCAAAAGTAATGAAAGTTGATGTGTTACCTTTACATGACTATAACTACTATCACTTATATTAATATAGCATCTAGAGATGAATCTTGCAAAAGCTTATTCTTCTATCTACTTCAAGTTAATTGAGATAAAGCATTTGCATAAATAGTTTCATTACATATTTTGTTATAGGTACAAAGAGAATAGTGATAGTCAAATGTTTCAAAGTGGGTGCTACATACTGGCCTTCCTGATGATTGGAAGGAAGCAGACTACAAACTGAGGCACATAGTAACCTGGCAATTCACAGATTCCATTTCAAGATTGTCGTACCAAGAGTTTTCATGAACCCAGTGCATACTGCATGTGCACCTTATGTGAGAAAGACTGTGGAAATATCATGTACTCGAATGCAAAAACTGTGTAGTCATTAACAAAGTTTTGTAGTGAGAACTGTACATGACTATCTGCACACTGTGCGTTTTTCCTTGTTATTATATACTGGCCTTCAAATTGTATACTCTTTCCATTACATCATGAAAAAGAAACAATTGAATAGCAACAGCACTACAACAATAAAAAGGTATTGAAAAATTCAAAACAATAATAATGTACATCTCAGAAGTGACTGATTGCACAAGAAAAGACTATTTGAAATAATTTGTGTGTTTTTTAAAGAGATCTATATTCTTTGTAAAGTACCCGTTGCTCTATCTCTTATAGTTTACCCTTATACAAAATTCCTTATAAATGAAGAGCACTTCACGGACTCTTCCTACAAAATATAAGATACCCATTTTATGTGTCATGTAAATATCTTAAATACACAGTATTTTAAACAAAACAGTTACAGCCATTTTTGAGAAAATAAAAAATATGGAAGTTTTCCATGTAAAGGATAGTTTGGGGAAAGAGATTTTCCTGAAAATCCTCATATTGCATCTTTGGAGAAAAAACACTTGCATACACAGACACAGCACATTTCTCAACAAGGAATTTTGCTCTACATACTATATATGTGGTAAGGTAAAATAAAAAAAAATGTCTCAAGTAAACTGGCATGTATGGACAACTTTGTGTAGCTCTGTAACATTTCTAGAAGGCTCATGGAAGTGTAGGCTTTCTTCCTATGCTGTGGCTGTAAACTAAGATTTACAAGTCCTCTATTAACAGAAAAGAAACTTACTTTACCACAAAGAGTTTGTAATATACTAAAGAAATGCCATCGCCAATGCCAGAGATAGCTGTGTCAAAATATGAGTAACTTTCATAAGGAATCCCTACTCTTAAACACTTGTTACTGTATATACAGTAGACAAAATATGTATCTTATGAACATATTCTCAATACTTTGTTGAGATAATGAATGGTGTTTGCAGTTGCAAGTAATAATCACTTATGGCATAATACTTAACTGCACTTGCAACTGAGTTATGTTATATCATCAGCTACTGGCCATAATGATGTTTGTATTAACAACCCCTTTAAAGATGCCATTCAGTCTCAAATATTACAATGGTGCCATTGAGTGCGCTATACATTTTATATTCTTTGGTTTACTTATATGCTAACAAAGGACATAGTTCATTAGGAGAGAAGTGAATTACTACAAAAAGAAGTTTTTTTAATATTTTTATTAATCATACAGGAATGTATTACATAGAGCTACAGTTTCTGAATAACTAACAATGACAATGGGCTCACAACAGGGAAGAACAGTATTTACAAAATAACTTGGGAGCTACAAAGTATGAACTACAGTCAGAATGCACCATACAGAGCGGAAGAAATATAGGTGTCCACCGTTAAACTATGAAGAGAATCATAAAAAGAGAAAAAGAGAAATTCTTCATAACTTGTAATTCCTATCCAAACATTTCACCAAAAATAAATGATTTGCAATGTGTATTTGACAACATAGTACCGCTTAGCACATACGACAACAGTTGCCATGACAAGCTGGTTATCATGGTCAGTTATGAATGAAGCAAACACTGCTCTTGCTTTGAAAAGAGGAATGGTAGTGTGCGTGTGTGTGTGTGTGTGTGCGTGCGTGCGAGACGTTTTAACATTTTAAACTTAAC
Source organism: Deroplatys truncata (assembly GCA_030765065.1). Taxonomy (NCBI): domain Eukaryota; kingdom Metazoa; phylum Arthropoda; class Insecta; order Mantodea; family Mantidae; genus Deroplatys; species Deroplatys truncata. The sequence goes on along the minus strand of CM060990.1, from coordinate 86,349,051 downwards.
AACACTGGCATTTAATCATAAACCAAACAAAAACTTATGAAAAATGTATCCTGCAACATAAAATACATGTTCAAGTTTGGTATTACCTAGGAAAATAAAACTGATTGACAAGGCAATGGCAAATCGTCTGCCCGCATATCATTTTAGTCAAAACTGAAGGCACTATGTTCTGCAAAATACTATATGCTTCCTCTATCACTAATATCTGACATACAAATTCTAGATCCTGATGCAGAAGGCACTGACAAATCCTACTCATTGTTCAAAACCCTATAAGTAGGATATTACACAGGTTTATATGTTATGAACATTTGTTTACATCACAGTCGTATGTTCAGTGAATTCAGAGGAATTTCAACCATCTAAGCTATTTCTCCATTACTCACTTCATATCCTCCTCTTTCAGCTCAAGAGTACATTTTTAAGGATTAGGAATGATTAGGTATTGTCAACAGTTCTCTCTCTTTTCATAATGAATCATATTTCATGTGTATGTGTTGAACCTCGACTTACATGTACAAGAAAGTTGTATTTATTTCGAGTTGCAAAATGGATACAAGTATTCAGCATGCATTTATGCTTCTTACCACTGAGCAACTTCTGCACACATACTGATAAATTGGAAATAATGCACTCCTGGGCTAAAAAGGACCTAGCAGTTTATAATTTTCTTGAAAATATAATCACAACTACTCTTGTATATAGATATACAATTTCCTTTTTGCTCTTAAATCATTCACTAAGTGTTTCGCATTTATTAAAATAAATAATAAACTTTCTCATGGACTTTATATCCCATTATACCTTCCACTTTATACTCTTCTTTTTTTGCAACTTGGGATTCGGTTTAATATTTAGAAAAGAGGGTACAAAATAAGTTGCATAAGAGAGAAGCTCTTAGAACCTAATGTTTTTGTATTTATACAGAGAAACAGAGTGGGATAATCACTGAAACCACATCAACAATTTTGCCAATTCCTTAACCATTGGGAAACAGTGTTCCCTCTGTAAACTAAGGCTTCAAGACATTTACAAACTGTTTTAAATAGGAGTTTTTGAAGAGATTTTCCACATTTATTTCACCCAATTTTATTTCTGTTTCATTATTCCTTTATTATGAATATGGATATTTTAGCGCATTCCAGCACTAAAGGGATAAAGGAGAGGCTTAAAATGTTTAAAATTTGAATGCTGTTGTTCTGTCTTATTCACATTACTTAATCACCCTCCAATTCCTTTGAATATTAATATGGTGAAATATTTGGTGTGATTTAAGAAAAGTTCAAACACTTGTGTTTTAGGATCCTGCAAAAATGTTAGTCTATCCCAATACTTTTAAAGACATGCCCTTCCCTGGTTTTCAACTCCTTACATACAGCATTATACTGTTTGGCCTACATGAGATTTAATACACTTAAACTATTAGACCCAATAAAAGTTATGAAAGTCATAATTATTTTCAATTTAAAAAACTACTGGCATTATCAACTCCTTACATGTGAATCTAAAAATATTAGTGGTCTCAACAAATCAATGTAATACATAAAATAGAAAATTTATTTCTTTTAAGGTGTCTTTGCCTGCCTAAAGTATATCAGAATCAATTCAGTAGATTTTCATTGTTTTTACCTTTGAAAGTGTTATTTTTTATCATGATTACAGATATGACTCACCTTAATGTTTAAATAAGTATTTATAGATCCATATTTTTTCTTATTCACCAATTTTTCTGTTTGATTGAATATTAAAGTTAAGGGTTCTTTTATTAACTTATTCTGAACACTTTGGGATTTTTATGAAAATGAATAAACACAGAGGTAAAATTAATGTTCAAAAATTAAAAAAAAAACTGTTATATTTAACTAAGGATTTACTGGTGAAATCTGAATACCTCCTTTATTGAACCATAGCAAAGGGCTACTGGCATCTACAATATTTGTAAAATAAGCATAGGAATGGGGGATTCATAGTGTAAATTATTTTCCTGTAATTTTACTTATTCAGTCTCTGTAAATAATTATATGTGGTACCTGTGTACAATCTATGATTTACAAGATGAATAAACTGTCTCACTATCTTATATCTGTGCATGTTACTTTCAGTTCCCAATGTTCCCAACAAATACAGGAGAACCACGGTTAAAAGCAGTGGTTTATAATATATTTTCAGCAATAGTTTTGCGAAGTTTTCCGCAGTTATTACAGAAGCCATAATTGTTCTCTGGTTTAGGATTTTCTTCATTGAGTCTTGGCATGCATTCAGAAAGCATCATTTCTTGTCCATTGGGCAGCTGTCCCATTCTCTGGCTCTCCTGTGGTTGTGGCTGTGATGGACCCAGAGATGCAAAGCGAGGTATGTTATTCTGCAACAGGAAATGTAAAAATTATATAAAATGACACATTACGTTATGAATTTGAGCTCAAAAAACATAACAGGAAACAGAAAGAGAGAGGAGGTATAATTTCTCTCTCTATGTTCATTTGAGCATTCAGTACTGCTATCACCTCATTCTATGTGATGACTTCATGCATTAAACTCGTAAATGCCATTAGTCCTGTTTTATTTGGAGGATGTTGTGATGGTCATTTTAGGGTCATTTTAAATTGACCCCTGGAGGTATAGGTTTCTTTATAAGGAACAGCTTAAGTAAGGAAATTAAAGAAACATGGTCTAGTAGTAAAGAAACACTGTGGGTTATAATGGATGTTAAGTACATAGATGGGAATATACTCTGTGTAGGAATAATACATAACACCCCTGCATCCTCGCGGTTTCATAATCCTGATCTCCTTAATCAAATAAAAAAAGATATAAATAGGCTGAAGGAGAAATTTGTAACTGCAAAGATAATACTAATGGGAGACTTTAATATCAGGATTGGGGAAAGTGATACATATGTTGGAAATGATTGGATGAGTGATGAAATTGTGTTTAAAAGTGAGAAATGTAGCCAAAGCAAGGACAAAATTGTTGATAAAGAGTGTGAAAAATTTATTGATTTTTGTGAGTTGAATGCTTTAGAAAATGTGGGGAAGATGAACAAGGAGAATTTACCTTTGTTAGCAATAATGGGCAGAGTGTAATAGATTTTGCGTTGTGGCCTCCGAATTTAGGACATATTTTAAGGAATTTTAAGGTATTACATTTAAGCTCAACTAGTGGGCATTACCCACTGATTGTGGATTTTATGATGCACACAGTATAAGTAAAATACAATATAAGAGTGGAAAGCTATTGTACAAAAGAGTATATTAACTATAAATGGAAAGAAGAATTTTGTGACACATTTAAACAGACTCTAGATTCGAATTATGGAAAGATATGTCTATGTGGAGTAACATTCACGGTTAAGAATAATCAAATTGAGAATGCAATAGATATCCTTAATACAGTTATGCAAAGGGCGGGAGAGGAAATGAAAACAAAATACAGGGCTTACATATATGATAAGGACTGGTTTGATGAAGAATGTAGGGTATCAAAAAGACAAGTAAAACAACTGTTGGTTAGGTGGAGGGAATTAGGTAATAGAAAATCTAGGGACGATTATATGCAAGGGAGGAACTCACATAATTTATTGTTAGAGCAGAAGAAAAAGGACTGGAGAGAAAGTAATGAAAGGAATTTGATAAAATGTCTAAATGAAACTAATGTTAATAAGGTATGGCAGGTTCTTAAGTCGACCTATAATAAATGTGTAACTAAACCCAATGTTGAGCCAGGACAATGGATGGAGTATTTTAAAACATTATATGGGGAAGACAGGAGTATAGGAAGTACGGGATTTCTAAAAATAAGGAATGTTTTTGTAGAGATATTGGATGGTAAAATTAGGAGTGAGGAAATAATAAAACAAGTTAAGTTACTGAAAAAAATAAAGCTACTGGAATTGATGGCATCCCAACAGAGTTTCTTAAGGAGTGGTGTAATGAAACAGGAAGAGTGAAAATTTTATTAGATTTATTTAATGTAATTATTAGAAAGGGTTATGTACCTAAATGATGGAGGGAAGCTATCATCCATCCTATATATATATATATAAAGGCAAGGGCAATGTCGATAAGCCTAATAACTACAGAGGTATTGCATTATTATCGAATATAGGAAAACTTTTTGCGGGCATTTTGGCAGCGAGACTACAATTTTGGGTTGAAGAATATAATATCCTTTCGGAATTCCAGATGGGCTTTCGCAAGGGAAGGAGAACAATTGATAATTTATTTATTATAAAGACATTAGCAGACAAATATTTTAAAGAAAAAAGGGGTAAATTGTATTTGGCTTTTGTAGACTTAGAGAAAGCTTATGACCGAATTGAGCTACAACTTCTGTGGCATATTTTAGTGTGTAGAGTAGTAAGTCAGCAACTGGTGAATATTCTTAAAGCACTGTATTTTGAGAACACCTTCTGTGTAAGGGTGGAAACAGGCTGTGTAACAAGAGAAATTCAACAAAAGAAAGGCCTCAGGCAAGGATGTAAGTTAAGCCCAGTTTTATTTAATTTATACATAGATGATGTCTTACTAGAAATTGGAAGGAATAATAACTGTGCACCAGTAATTAACAACATCCAAATGCCAGGACTTCCTTTTGCAGATGACCTAGTGGCAGGATCTATTACAGTAAGTGGTTTAAAACAATCATTACAAGCAATTGATGTATATTGTAAAGAATGGAGGTTAAAAGTGAATCAAGAGAAAACACAGATTGTGGTATTCAAAAAGGGGGGAAAATTAAGCAAATATGAAAAGTGGAAGGGAGAGAATAAAGATTACAGGGTGGTGCGTGACTGTATCTATTTAGGAGTAAAAATAGATGGAGGTAATAAATGGGAGAAACAAAAAAAGTTTGCATTGGCAAAAGGTAAAGGGGCGATGGCAGCAATTAGAAGCTGCAAATATAGAGTACCTAGTATAAATGTTAAATGGCTGGAAAAAGTTTATGAGATGGTTGTGGAGGCAAAAATGATGTATGGTATAGAAATATGGGGATTAGATAGAGGATGGGAAGGTATAGATGAGGTGCACAGGATGTTTTGTGGAGAAATACTAGGGCTACCGAAGTCAATTGTAAGACAGGTAGCACAATTACAGATGGGCAGGGTGGCAACTATGGGGAAGATAATGGAAAGAGCTTTGAAATTTTGGTTCAGAACTTTAAATCTAGGAAAAAGTAATGTGTTAAGACAATGTATTGAATACCAAGAGAATAGCTTAATGAATGATGGATGGGTAAGTAAATTATGGAACATTTTGGAGAAAAATGCGTTAGGAGACATGTGGAGAAGGAGAGAAAATATCGTGAAAAGGTTTTGGAAAAAGGCGAGGAAAAGACTGGAAGATATAGAAATACAAATCATGTTCAGTGAGATTGCCGAAAAGAGCTCATCAGTTTGTTATAGGCCAATGAAAAATACATGGGGTAGGGAAAAATATATAGACATAGTAAATAAAGAAGAGAGAGAATCTATTGCATGGGTAAGAACTGGAGCATGGAGGCTAAGAGGGTTAAGACAGGGTATTCCTCAGAACCAATGTCCGATATGTGGTGGTAATGAAGACATTGAACACATAGTATTTAAGTGCAAAGGAACAGAAAATTGGAGAAAAGAATTTTTTAATAAGAAGTGGTTGAAGGCGGATAGAAATACACTTATGATTGAAATGATATGCAAGAATGCTAGAAGCATTAGACAGTTTTTGTGTAAAGTCAAAAATAAATGGCTTTGGACAGTGGAAAGAGAAAAGTAAGAGGTAGCACATCTTACTTTGAATGGAAAATTATAGTGAATGTGTGATGGTTAAGTAATCAATTAATGAAAAGTGAAAAACAAGTGGAAACAGGACTTGAAAAAAAAAACTGAAAAAAAAAGAGCAAGATAATTTATTGACAAGAAATTGTAAAATGTAAATAAACTGTAGTTATTGTCTACTGAATGAGTGACCAGGGTCAAAGTGCAGTAGACAATCAAATTGTAAAACACTTAGCACAATAAATAAATACAAATTGACCCTAATTGTAGGTTCCCATTTAAAAAAATTAAATTCATACACATCCATATGTGATTTCAATTTATGGAGGACCTTAAAAAATAGTGTGTTAGATTAACACATATACTTTGGAAGAACTGAAAGACAGTATAAGAAGAGAAACTATTGCAATTTCAGAAGAAGAATTAATGCATGTTAATACAAATTTTGTTAAAAGTTGTGAGAGCTATGTGGCAGCACAAGGACATAATTTCAAACATATTCTATGTTTGTAGATACATCATTGTACCTTCTACCATTAAGGCATGTGGTTACTGTGGTTATAATGTGAATGAGAAGTTTATGTGCTTGAATTTAAGGGGCTGTGAATATTCAACTCCATGCTGTCTACTGGCAAACAGCATGCTTTCTGGTGCCAAGAAAATTCCCATTAGACCATCCATGGCTCTGTAGGTACTGTATGGCAAATGTTCCTTGTTTTTGCTGTTAGGGTTAATAATGTGTCCTCCTTTCTTTGGAGGTGATGGATGATGCTCAACCAACATCAGTTATTACATTAACAGAAAGTAGTTGGCAACATAGCTTACAAGCTTATCAAATAGAAATTGTTGTGAACAGTTCTTCACTAGTCATCATGATCCTCAACCTTAACAAAAGTGAACTGATACAAATTTTTCTGTGGTTTGATCTCTGTTTTTATTTCTGATAGAATCTAGTTCAGTGGACTTAATAAAAAATAAGTTTACTTATTTCTGTAACAGTTCCATATCCACTTAATATGAGGTGCTACCCAAATTTCCTGGAATGCTTTTGTAACCCATGAATTCCAGCTAGTATGATGAAATATCACCAGGTGGTACCTCATACATGCTTTGTCTCAAGAGGCTGTATGCTAGGTGGATGCATTTAGTTTTTGTGCGCATTTCCCTATTGTCTTTTGTTGCGTGACTTGCAAAATTGATGATGGTGAATGTCCGAGAGCAATGTGTGTGCATAAACTTTCGCTTCAGACTTGGAAAAACCGCTGCAGAAACACATAACATGTTGAAGCAAGAATTTGGAACAGACATTTAAGCTCAGAGCTAAAGTTATGATTGGTTTAAATGTTTTTAAGATGGCAGAACATTGACAGTGATCCCCATTCAGGATGGCTGGAACCAGCATTACTCCTGAAAATGTTGCTGCTGTTCAGAGTAGTGCTGGAAGATGGTAGACAGACCATCCAGGACATAAGCAATATTGTGGGGCAGTCATATGGATTTTGTCTGACAAGCTGAACATGCGTCGGATTACCAAAATTCTCAGCAATGTGCAGAATCAGCATCATGTGCAACTCTGCAGAGAACTTCAAGAAAGGCTAGAAACTGTACCAAGTTTTCTTTTGAAAGTTATTACTGGTAATGAAAGCTGGGTTTATGTGTATGATCCTGAAACCAAGCAGCAGTCATCACAATGAAGAGTCCATCATTACTCCATCCCAAGAAAGCCTGGCAAGTGAAGAGTAATGTAAAATCCATTCTCATCTGTTTCTTTGGCATGAAAGGAATTGCCCATAATAAGTTCATCCCTCCTCGTCAGTGCATCAATTTTTGTTCTGCCATGATGTCCTGAGGTGGTTGAGAGAGAATGCAAAAAGAAAACGTATGGAAAAGTGGTGCATGGGCAATTGATTCCTTAATCATGACAATGCGAAGTCACACACTGTGTTGATCATCCATGAGTTTCTGGTGAAAAACACAATGACAGTTGTTACCTATCCACTGTATTCACCTGACCAGGCACCAAGTGACTTTTTTTTCTACTCCAGAATGAAACTCAAGTTAAACGGCTGAATTGATGTATTCTAGGAAATTTTTAGGTAACACATCATATTAAAACATAAACAATAGCGATTTAAGGAACAAAAGTGCATATAGCAGTGGGCTTAAAAGAAGATGTGAACACTTACATAGTCTGTAGACCACCCTTTTTAAGAAAGTTTCTTGTATAGTGAATTCACCGTGGTATGTCAAAGCACTCCATTTTGTTAATACTGCGCATGCACAGAAGAAACTGCCAACCTAACTCTGTTAGCGTAATTCACAAAGACAGCCATGTTTTTACTTATTCTAAGTGCACTGATTAAGAATTCATCTGTATCCATTATCATTCAGCTTAAGATTTAGGTGATTGTCCAAAGTTTGCTCTTGCTTACTTTGCAGCACAATTTCTGATATCATATATATACAGACACTAACTTAAACCTAACCTTGGATAAATCTCAAAACCAGAGGACCCTGTCGATTCACTACTGCTTCATGGCCTCCGCTCACCTCATGCTCGTTTCTACCTTTCTGTTTTTCTTTCTTTTTGCTTAAGAGGCACATGAGTTAAAATACTCAATAACTAATAGCTTTTTTCATTTCAATCTCACACTGTTTTTGCTCAATCATTGATAGGTCCTTATGATACAGTGCATAGCCACAAAGCACCAACTAATGGCCAAAATATAGAGTAATTTCTTATGTGGACATGGAACAAAGCCCTGTACTTCAATTACAATACATCATGTGTAGAATTTTCTGATAGTAATGTTTGCGTTAATACTTTGTTATGTATAGCTAGATATAGCAGTAAATATGTAAAACTGATCATTTTCAATTCAGCTGTACATATATCTTGTAACTGGCAAACAATTCAATCTTGGAAGATTATATAATACAAGTTTTCTACAGGTAGACCTGTTTGGCTTCATTTAAAAAAATATAATTATTCCACATAATATTCTCCTCTCTATAATCACTTACTATACTTGTTGTATACCGTAACATTGTATTCCTTGTTTTAAATTTGAGAAAGTGGCAAACCCTACCTATTCTTGTACAGATGATCAGATTTTGTTAATTATTTTTAAAAGCAGTTTACTGAGGTTAATGGGAAATTTAACAATAAAATAACCAATAATAAGCAGTTTAAATTCATGTCACTCATTTTGCTGGTATATGTCAGAATACTATGCCTTAATTGCTAGTATTTTAAGTAAACTTTCAGGTTAAGTCCAGCTCTCTTTAAGACAACTGTGATTCTATTCATATACATATTACCTTACTGCTGTAACCTGAAGTGCCCCTTTATTGTGCACAGGCCTCATTTTGATAAACACTATATCTTCACTCTCATCACTCATTAAATACCCCAGGTGACTAAAGATGTATAAAAACTTTTTTCTGGGGGGGGGGGGCTAAACAAAACTATTACATTTCTAAATTACTAATTTCAGATACAGAAAAGCAAAGAAATGAATAGCGATTTATCACTTGAGCAAAGTATTTGAAAATCTAACTAATGAGGTCTGTATTTATTGTGTAGTAAGTTTTTATCTATCTCTTATGATATACCAGTTATACAAAAGTCATTCAGAATGAACAGGATTTCATAAGCTATTCCCGGAAGATTCAAGACATACATTTTATTTGTAATGCAAATAATCTAAACATATGGCATTTTAATAAAATCATTAAGAGCCATTTTTGAGAAAACCAAAGATAATAAAAATGTTGCCATGTAAAGGGTGGTTTGAGGTGGGGGCAATTTACTTAAAAATCTTTGGGTCACAATCTGGAAAGGTGAAGTTATAATTCAAGTTTACTATTTACCAACTTTTCGTTTTTGAGTTAAGCTGTTCACAGACAGACAAGCAGACACATTCACATACCTTTTTCTAAAAATGATCTTTCTGGGTTCAGAGGACCTCAAAATTGCAGCGACATCTTGGTGTTGAATTTTTGAGTGGAATGCAACACTTCCTCTACTTACTATAGGTAAGTGGTAGAGAACGTAATTATGCATTTTTGTAGTTACAATAGTTGGACCCTTTTAGAACAAATTAACGAGAAGTTAAGCCTCTTGCCCAGGGTTATGTGTAATTTACTACATTTACAAGTTTAATGGCCTAATTTAATAATTTAAGAAGAACTTGAGTCAAGTAGTGACCATTATAAACCACTTACATTAATAACTAAGAATATGTTTTGGATATCAATTGTCCCCATTTTCAAACTATGTTCGACAATTGAACTCTGAAACATGTTCCTAGCTATCGGTATAAGTGGAGCATAATGATCAGTAATCAACTCAATTTTTCCCAAATTATGTTTTTTCTATTATGGATTCCAACTAAGAATGCATCTTATTATTTCATCTCCCAAATGTTGGTGCATGGTATTGCTGCTACAGTGTTAAACTACATTTAAAATTACAAACACTAATTTCATTTATTTACATCTTTAGCTTAATGCTTTTACATCCAGGAAGGACAACTATAATACTGATTTTTTCTAAAGATTTAGTCAAATGGTGACCATTATCCATTTTTGATGAATTGCAGATCCTCCGATCTGAATAGGGGCACAATCTCTCAAACAGTAACAACATGGCTATTAATGCCTTATGTTGCAATAAACCGTGGCAAGGCCAGGACTTCCACACAGGAAGAATATGGTGAACAGCTTTAAAGAAAGCAGACTTTACTGTTATATTAGTCATTTTGAGCTGCAAAACCAAGTGACAATGTCACATTATTGCATATATTATATTGCGTTTTTGCAGTCTTTGGATGAAATTAATGTGCACTATTGCATTCACATATTCCTCAGTACCTATATTACAATGCAGACTTTATGAATATTTTACTGTTGTAATGCGAGATTAACCAGCTAAGTTAATAGACCTACGTAATATAAGAAAATGAAAGGTGTTGCCTCAGAGACACTTAATCCAATTGTTGTGGTAGAAATCAAAGTAGTCCACTATAGCTATAAGATCTATAGTTGTTCGGCTGCAGACCTATGCACTGTAATAACAGGAAGATCCCTGGGATGATAAATCATCAATTTTATGTCTCAAGTACCTACATTTTCACTTGCTTAATAACCCAATATGTTCTTGTACTCCCATCCCTTGATGTAGTAATGGCTAAGAGCTAGTCCTGCTCTTTTGAACAATTTGTGAAATTTCAAATGCAAGTCATAAAAAAAAAACCAGTAAGGCATAAGATACTTTTCACCAAGCACTTTTGCTCTTCCTTGTCAGTTTTCATTGTTGTTCAAACTAGGTAAACTGAACAAATGTTATACTGTCGCTTTTGCAGGATTGTATACTTAATAGAAAGTTGTTCTTGGAAAATTCTTTACAATGTTATTTATTTTAAACATTACTTTGTCACACATTTTTGAATAGCATATAATAATACCTGATGTGCACTTTATCTGTGGGAGGAATCTTTATGATAGGCTGAATAATAACATTCCCCCTGAAGCCGGCGCTACATACTACAGAATAAAAGCAAACTGTATACTGAACTGAGAATTTAACGTAAATTATCACCACTAATTTTGACAACTAATCTAACCTCAAGCAGTGGGTGTAATAATGTCTGTAACAATATAATGCATACAGTATATTTGATTTCAGCATCTTACCTTTTCAGCTTTGGAAAGGTAAACCCATAACTTTCTCCATGTTGAAAATTCCTTCATGTCATTGAAGCTATACTACACTTGTTTACTGTCATATCTTCTTGACAGTGGAGACCAATAATTTGAATACTCCTGATTAGTTTCACACACTTTTTCTGACACGTCTGGGATGTTTTCCAAGAATGTTTTATATAAGAACTTAAATACTTTACAACTTGAATTCACATTGCCAAACATGTGCAATACTGGCATGAACGTGTTACAATTTTTAAAATTAGGCAACTGAACAAGTTCAAAACAAATTGTTGTGTTTCCGATTAAATTACAATTGTTAGTAGTTAAACAAATTTCTATGATTTAAATGTTTTTGTTTTTACTTATTCTTGAATGTTAGGCTTCACTTCTCTGAAGTGTGAAGAAAATTTACTAAGATGACTGTAATGTTTGGCTGCCCTGCTTGGAAACAAGCAAATGCTGTTGTATACAAATTTTTGAAATAACAATGTGGCTGTGACCCTTCAATAATTAAATTATCTAATCTTATCTTACTCTACAGTGATACAGGAGCTTAAAAGTTTGATTTGTGTTATGAAATATTTAAGATTCCAAATGCATAGAATGAATATACAAGTGGATAATGCATTGCATAAAAATGAAAGAAAATGTCATATCTGGTAGTTATTATTACTTTTCTCCAGTCATCCTCTATGATATAGTGATTATCATCTTTATTTCCTGAGGTCGCAGGTTCAAACCCAGTGGATGATGGATTTGTTTCAGGTGTAGAAATACTTAGCATGGCTTCCTTTGGAAGGGAAGTAAAGCTGCTGGTCACATGTCTTAGATTTATGGCATGTAAAAGAACCTCAAGCCTAATAAAGAGGCTTCTGAGCAAACTTGCCGGTCTTTCACACCCAATATAGAATGGGATGCTAAGGACCATAGCAGTTAAATAGCATCCATAAATAAAACTCAATTTAATTTAATTTTTCAACCTTACTTTTTCGAGAAGTTTTCTCAGAAATAATTTAAAGAAATGTGGTTTAACAAACCTTCAATGTTAACAGCCATGCTTGTTAAAAATACATACTAAAATGTGGAGTATTAAATGCTGGTTGATATGATTCAGGTTTTTCTAGCATAGGTACCGTATTTAGGCAGCAGCAGTTGTATCATGTGTTAATCATAAAATAGACATTTACAACAAAGTATAAAAATTGGACCCTTTGACTTTAATGGAAACTGCAAAACTGTGTGCATTGTGCTGGCACTCTAAAAACTCTTGTTTTTGTAGTAAACCATCGCGTGGCACTGACCTCACAGAATGGTATTATTCTCTGCTTGCCTCAAACCTTAAGCAAGAATGGAAAATTTTCACATGTCCTCCTTTTCTTTCACTCATCAAGGTCAAAATTCTTGGTATCTCAAGAGGCTTTGAAAAATGATGTTTGTTCCACATGATATAAGTTGCTGCATAAACCATCAAGGAGAGTGTCATTCCCCCTCTTGTAATAGAAGATAAACAAGAGACAACTATACAAATAAAGGCCAAAAATGACAATACTATGATTATGACATTTTGGAGTGGTGTAATATGCTGGGAAGAATAACAAAATTGTTTGTCAGATTGATATATGCAACAACTAAGGTGCAGCTGAGCTCCTTTGCATTTAAGCATTTCATTTGTATCTGAAATGCACAAATCACATCTGTTATATAAAAAATGCTTTTCATTTACTGCTCTCATATTGACACGACAACCATAGTTTCTGAGTAGGGAAAACTCCAGAAAAAAATGACACAAGTAATCATTTCCAAATGAAAATCTGTCAACTGAAGGAAGAGAATGAAATGCCAAGCCCTAAACCTTGCAAGTTATTTCGTAAATGGGAAGATGCGAATCCTTGTAGTTTTACACTTGATGAAAGATGATGAACATAGGAAGAATCTTTTATCAGCGACATTGTAACCTATGAGTGAACCCAGTATCTTGGGTTACCAAATACCAAAAATGAACAAAAGAAGATGCGGTTCATACTTTACTTTCAATTTACTAGACAACTGTTGAAGCTGCTACTTCAGTATCTGAAGCAATTTTTTCTTCAGAATCACTCATTATTCAGAACAAATTAGCAGATTTTTCTTCATTCCAGATAACCTTTCTACTGTTATTGTAAACAAATTAATACTGTTACATTAATTCTTTTATTTTTAGACCAACTTTACTGTGATCAATGGAATAATGTTAATTAAGCTTGGTTTACATTGAATCACAATGTTTATTGAAATGATGATGCTGTTATTTATAAATCAACAATTGTTTCATGAATGTAGATATGATAAATAGCTGTTATTAAATTTTTGCTGTTAGAATATTGTATCCAACTAGTGAGATGAGCTGCACTCATGTAATTACAGAACTCAACTTACGCCTCGTTCCTGCAAAACACATTCAAGCAATAATAATGGGCATATCCCACTGCAAAAATATCCAGTCAAATGCCATTATAACGAAATTATAGGGAGTTTGAAATTCATTTCATTGTACTGAAATTTCGCTAAATTGGTTATTTAATATTTTTATTTTAAATGCGCCAAATTTGCAATTTTTAAATCTAATATGATACTGAATCTACTTTTTAAAATGTAATATGTATGTATTAGGAATGGTTATGAAAGAAAACAATACAGTCTTAAATTCACTACTTAAGTAATTTCACATTTAAAACAATAAACTTGGCAACATTACATAATTATTATGTAGCAAGCATATATACTACTAACATACCCTGAAAATGTGTTTATTTTTAGGAAATGTTTCTAATTTTTTTTCTGGACAGAACACTTCACAATTGATTCTTCCAAGTAGTTTACAATGCAATTTGCAATTTCTGTCACATTGTCAACTTCTAAGATTTTTCTTTTCTTTTAGAGGAAACTGCTCTTACTTTTTGCTACTCCATTGGTTGACATTGTTTAAACCAGACTTGTTATGAGCACACTGAAATTCCTGTCATGCATAGGTTAAACCAACCACATGAGATGGCAGTAAGCAACTTTACCATTTAACATACCTCTTAAACAGAATGTCAGACTACAGAATTTGATTAAACAAAAGAGAACCTTTGTTGACAAAATCTGTGGCAAAACATTGTATGGTCAACTACTCTCTGAACCAGGAAACAACACTGTAATAATTCTTCAGTAAGTCAAGAAAATGTTCCAAAGATTTGTTCAGTTGGTCATATATTCCTTAAGGGGAATTTCTTATTTTTGCTATACTGAGATTTTTGTTGTACTGATGTTCGTACAACCGAAATAATTTAAATAGATGCTTATGGAGATATAGAAGGGGATTACAGCTTTCTTCGTTGAACTTAAACATTCATTAAAGTGGTGTTCATTAAAACGGTATTTGACTGTATTATGATTGCTTACTACCAACTGTAAATGGCTTGTTAACTTTAATAGGTTACATACTTTACAGTTGCAAAGTGTTTTTAAAACAGGAACTGATTTAAGACCAGTTATGTTGTAACTTATGTAAAATATATTACCCTTATTTTATAGTTGCTCCTTGGAAGTTCAGCAAATTTCACATTTATTTCGCGATCCCACAGCTTGATGGGTAGGTGTTGGAATAATGTTTTTGCCATTACTGCAGAACAGTGGCTGTCATACTCCACATTGGCATACTGGCAGAGATCTTTGGCTTCCTTGGCACCATTCCCCCAGAGCTTTACAGCTACCACACCTGTTGTCAGTTTCTGGAGGACCTAAACACAGAATAAGGATTGGTATTCCTTCACATACCTTTCTAAGCCTAATGATGCAAGTTTATAATCAACAGGATTACAGCTCCTGGTTTAGATTAGATTGTATTCTGTGAGTTCACTAGCAGCCGTATAGGCTTGTGAACATAGAACATGTCAAGGAAATGTACAAAAATTACATATAAACATAAATATTACACAGAATATGGAACATTTGAAATAAAATAGACACATACTATATGCGTGTCAAGGAAATGTACAATAAAGTTACATATATACATAAATATTACATAGTATACAGAACATTTAAAATAAAATAAAGACATATTATATACAAAATGAAGCAAAACAAGCGTAATTTTGTACAGAGTTGAATACCTCCTTACTGTTATAAGGTTAACATACCTATAGGCAAGAACCGTTATTTTAACATTCACTAGGATTTTACCTTTGTTCGTCTGATCATTTTGTTCTATTTGATTTGTAATGCATAGCATTTACTGTCAGTTCTTAATATACATACATTTAAAGAGCTTCATTAATTCTAGAGCAGGCATCAAATATGACTGGCAATTGTCATTAATATTTACTAATACTACTTACAGAGCTATATAAGTATTATCATCAGGATAATTTGTCATTCAGATAATCTTGTACAGAATAATATGCTTTTGAGCATAGGTACTCTTTAACAGCAGTTTTAAATACATTGAAATTGTCAACTTTTCTCTTAAGATCATTAGGGAGAGTATTAAATATTTTTATGGTCTCATAATATACACCTTTCTGGAAGCAAGAAAGCTTTGCACTGGGATGATGGATGTTACCGTTTTGTCTAGTGTTTATCTCATGAATTTCCATGTTTGTAATAAATGTGGCTCGATTGCATACATAGAATTTTAAGATTGAAAATATATACATGCAAGGTAGGGTTAATAGCTTCAGTTTTCTAAAAAGATGTTTGCAAGAGTGTCTGCTATGAGTGCTGGAAATGATTCTTATAACCTTCTTTTGCATGAGGAATATTCGTTTACTTTCTACCAAATTTCCCCAAAATAATATTCCATATTCAATGATAGAGTTAAAATATGCATAGTATACTAATTTAAGTGTATCTATAGAACTGACATTTACCAATACTCGGATAGCATAACATGCAGAACTGAGTTTGGGTATGATATACGTAATGTGAACTTTTCAATCTAAATATCTGTCTACTTGGAGGCCCAGAAATTCAATGTTGTCTATTTGTTCTAGTGACATGTCATTAATCCCAATTTCTATTGGAGTGTGTAGTGATCGATGGGTTATAAATTTAACAACTTTTGTTTTGTCTAGATTTACAGATAATTTGTTAGCTTTAAACCAGTGTGACATACAGTTCGAAACATAATTCAATTTAATTACACACTCATTCAAGTTTTTACTTGTCACCAGAACACTTATGTCATCAGCAAACAGAATTATACTTGCAATATCCTTTATATAAAATGATAGGTCATTTATATAGATCAAGAATAGTAAAGGTCCTAGGACTGAACCTTGGGGCACTCCATGTGTTACTGTTTTCCATTTTGATGTATGTTTTCCAAATTCAATATCATTGACAACTTCAACACTTTGTTTTCTTTCATTTAGATATGATACGAACCAACTTAGACTTTCATTTTTTAGTCCATAGAATTTCAATTTTGCTATCAGAATATCATGATTAACACAGTCAAATGCCTTTGCTAAGTCACAAAAAATCCCACCTACATGCATTTTTTTGTTTAATGCAGTCTCTCCTAGGATGAGTGTGCGCCCTCAACAATGGAAGAAGGTGATGAGAACTGGTTTGTAGCAGAACTGTGAAACTATCAGGCTCTGATTACAGCAACATGTTCCCCATAAATTAATTCAATAACTATTATTATTTAAGCACCTGTTGGCTGTTTTGTTTTAAAGGGCAAAAGCATTGTTAAAAAAGTTAAAGGATCACTAAATGGCAAATATTGCCAAAAAATGACTCTTTAAGTCTCTGTGCAGGCTCATAAATTGTAATTTCTTCTTTAGTTTGATATATACTTATATTTTAAATATATTTTTAAAAGTGGTACTGCATCTGCCATTTTAAACTGTAAATTCTGCCCACTTCACACAAAAACTAAAAAAAGATCATAACTCCTACATCTTTGGAGCAGAGTTGCAAACTTTAGCCCATCTTTTAGGGAAATTTTGCTTTACAAATTGGTACTACTGTTAAGTATGGTAGCTTCTGTGTTCTCAGGCCTGTGGTTTCTTTCTTTATAAATATTTGCAAGCTCATTTTTACTTTGAATAGCTTTTCCTAGGAATAACATTTACAGGTCTAAACGATACACTTTCTCAGAAACAATTGAAGTAGCTAAAAACAATTTTGGATGATTCAATCAATCCCTAAGTACCGTTGTGGATTACTTTGGTGTTAATAATATGTTGTTTTTTTTTAAATAATTGGTGATGAATTTTAATCAAAGGATGGTATAATCGAGGAAAAGAACCTATCTTCCTTAATAAACAAGCTTAATGGATGGAAGTAGATCAGTGAGCTTAGAAAGTATGCATCTACTTTGTATAAGAATTTAATTCTGTTTTCTTTAATAGTTGTTTTGCAGATTTAAAATTGGTGGGAAAGTATTTTTAACCTTCCCTTAAATATCAACCCACTTGCGACTTGCACATCATTATACCTTCTTCCTTATTTCCTCCCTTATACCTCCCCCTACCCATCACACTGTATTCTCATCCAGCTTACCTGTATCTTCTTAAAGTCACTTTGGATTCATCTGGAGGGATACAAAGATCATAGATCAGTCTTCTAGTGATCTTGGCCGTTTAGTCATGTTACGATCCTATGCTACCAATTGGGTTTTTGTATTGACCTTTTCAGTTCAAATCTGTCCATAAAGCCATTCTTTTTTTGCAAGGTGCATAATTGTTTAAGAAAATTATATGAAAGGTATGTTTGTTATTTTGTATGCTTCTTTGGGAAAATATTAATTTGTAGCATATAATAATTTGTAAAATAAACCGAAGATGCACACATTTAAAAAAATAAAAGAATATTGGCAGTAATATTGCTGAACTGGTTGAGATGGCTCCGTGGTAACATGTGAGGCTCGAATACAAGAGGTCCTGGGGATGATTCGCCTTGACTGCCTGCTCTGATCTTGGGTTATTTGTGGTTTTCACTGGTCGATAGATGATTGCTGGGGCGGTTTCTCATCTAACATGATTTCCTTTCCATTTCCTCATCTTTAAGGTGTGCTGGGTTCAACTCGTGTCGATCGCCGGCTCTGACCTTGGGTTATTCATGGTTTTCCCTGGTCATTAGGCGAATGCTGAGGTGGTTTCTCATCTATCACGATTTCCTTTCCATCATTTACCTTTCATTCCATTTCATCATCTTTACATTGTGTGCATCTAGGTTTCATGGCATATGGTAGTCCCAAATACTTGCTCAAAGGAAAGAGTTCTCCTTGTGGACAATAAAGGGGTGATTAGTCCACAGGTTGTTCATTGCCCCCTCTAGAAACCTCCAGCAGTGTGATAGGTCTTCAAGTCTGGAACCGTTAGGGACTTCTGCACGTCTCTATGGTATGTAGTCACCTGTGGTTGCTTCATTTCTTCCCTTCCTCCTGGGTGGGTGGTACCTGCAATAGTTCTCTCGTAGTGTACGATGTGTCCGCTTCTGTTCTATAACCTACACCTACCTAATATTGTTGAGTTCATGCTGATCATTTCAAGTAAATTGAGTTGTGATCCTGTGAAATAAATTTTATTGATGACATTTCACATAACGAAGGTACAATTTTATAGTCCTTTATAAAACACAAGAATCGGCAAGAACCAGCTACATGTTACAATTGTGAGCATGAGGATATTCATTTCAATAGTAATTATCTATTGGTATTGTTTATGGAAGCTCTTTAAATGCTATATGCTTAGAGACAATCTATTGGTGCAGAAAAACCTCAATGAACAAGAAAGGCAAGCGTTGGAACAAATCTGAACTCTCAGTGAAGTAGAACTGAATCTGATATAATGTTGGTGAACCCATGTTATCTTAATGGCAAATATATTAGATTTCAGAGAAATAAAGAGATCAGTTCAAATCCATTGCCTTGCGATCATATTCTGTCTTTACGTGTATGCTTATGGTGAAATTGCTGTAATGCATGTACATTATTACTGGATTTAAACATTTATTGGTATTATTTAGCACAAATTAAAGAATGTTTGAAACAAATCGGTCACCGCTGCTGAAGTGAATAACCACTTTTGATAACTTAATGTGAAATAATATTAATTGTAACATGGTGTCCCTACCTTTAAAACTTCCTTCTCTGTTTTGTTGGGAGGGAAGGCATCCATAAAGAGGTGGCGGTGGTTATAAGAAAGCATAACTTTAATAGGCAAGCCTGGTCTGATTTCGTATTTGTGCAGCAAGGCGACAGCAAACCTCGCTTCTTTAGGTTTGGAATACTTTATAAAGCCATATCCTCTTGTTGTGCCATCGAAATTTATCATCAGCGTCAGTTGGTAGATAATGCCACATTGTTGAAACAGAGGTACTATTTCATCTTCATAACAGTCCTCAGGTAACAACCCCACAAAAATTTCGGAACCCCTGCAACCAGAAAACAAATTAAACTAGATTATGGCAATTATTTACTTGAAGGGTAAATGCTAGTTGTGATTGACAGAATGGATGGAAGAAATTTTCACTCATTTTAGAATTTTTATTATGCCTTATGAGGAAACCAATTTTCAAAGGTGAATCTCTTGCTGAAGAAGCTACATTTTGTAATTGGTGAGAAATGCGTTTCAAACCTTCATGTTTGATCATTTACTTTGTTACTTAATGCAAGGCCAAACTCAAAACTAATGTGTTATGGTGTATAGTGGTTACCATACTAGCCTTGAGGTCGCAGGTTCAAACCAAGTGGAGGGGGCTGTTTTTTTAGAAAAATCCTTAGTATGACTATCTTTGGAGGGAACGTTATGCTTACTTGCATGTGAGAGAACCTTGTAACTTGAAAGGGAATGTCTCTGAGCAAAATTGTCGACCATTTCATGCCTGCAGTGTCCTGCTTCTCTCCCGTGACACTATCTATGGGCAGTGGGCTAATCACCTGCCACCATGCATCCTAGTGGAGGAATCAGTGACTGTAGAAATTCACCTGATTACAGGAAACACTGTAAGGGTGTCTCTATATACGTCAGCCACATGGTAGATAAGATTAGATAGATAGCTAGGGAGATAGACAATGGGGCTTTTTGTTGGAGTTCCATTAACCTCCCACACAACAGCCTAAAAGGCTTATTGTGCAACCCCATTGGAAAGGATACCTTCATTGTTTCCCAAAATCTTTTCCTTGAGCAAGTTGCAGTATTTTGGTTCCAATATCAGCATCCTTTCAGCATAGGTTTGCCACCTGAGTTGATGTTTTTTTCCAAATCCATACCTTTACCGAGGTTTTGGTAGTAGGTGCACTGATTCCAACTACAGTTTCAGGGCCAACATAGGATACTTCAGTACTCTTTTAGCCAGCTTATCAGCGTTTTTTTGATTTCCATAAATGTCCTAATGTCTTAACACCCACTGCATTCCGAGCCTGTTATGAGATAAGACAATCAAGACATTTAGGCCTTCCCATACTAGTTTTGATTTTGCTTGGTTTAAAGTAGTGCCTTTAAAGCACCTTAACTGTCTGTGAGGATGAGAATTTGTTTACCATGGTAACCTTTCTCAAGTCCCTTAGAGCAATGCTCAGGATAGCAAATACTTCTGTCTGAAAAACTGTGAAATATTTCCCAAGGCTTATACTAATATTTGTACTTTGGGATAGGCCATATATGTCTGTGATGATGTGTTCATATACAGGATCTGTCTGTGAGCCATATAAGTTGGTCCCATTCTTTATCGTGCAGTCTTCTTGAAACTTGAGTGTTACCTTAAATGGAAGCAAAGAGCAGTATTGTGTATTCATTAAGTTGGACTGCATACTCAATACTGGAATGTGACAGATAACTAACTAAACTAACTTCAAAACTCCTACTTTCAATAGCTTTGAAATTTTAAATTATTCACTAGCAAGATTATTGAGTTTTTGCTAATGGAAATAGAAAAGTAGTTTGATTACTGATTTACCTCAGATGTGCTTATATTCCATTTATAATCTTCCTCCTCTGAACAACACACCATAATAAAATACATTAAAATGTTATTGCCCTTCAACATCAATCGAAATGAAGAAGAGATGTCGGTCGATCCAGAAACAGAAGGAGGGAATGACTGTGACACAGAACAGGCACTATGTCGATACTGAGAAGGTGAAGATCATTATTTCATTGAGTTTTTTTACTTTAATACTATTTTAAAGAACTTTTCAAATGGGAACAGTTTTGCTCTCCAGGAATCAGACACTGTTACTGAATGTGCATTGCCTCCTCATTAACACCATTCTTTTCATACTTACCTCTCAGTCTAGCACATTGCACCTCACAAGACACACTTGCTTTGCATACACCCCAAGCTTTAGCAGTAAATTGCTGAGCATTTTTAAAAATTGAGTTGATTTCTGTCTTCCTTGTTGTTACAACATTTAAAAAGTGTATATACCCTTAAAATAATATTTCGAGCTTGGCTTTACAGTATCTGCCTCTTTGACTCCCCATTAAATTCACTGCTTAAGCCCATTATATGAATTCATGTCTGTTCTATAACTAGTTAAAGCAACAACTGATTACTGATATGAAATATTTGAACTCTGAAGGGTAAAAATAAGACCCACATAAACATGTCACAGCTGATGCTCTCCAGATTCAACATTCTGCTTACCAGGCTAAGTGAATTGTTGGCTCTCATCTTGTACAACAGAGAGAGAGGAAACAAACAAATTCCTGCTGCTTGTTGAATAAAATTTCTTTGGCACCATCCTGGCAATAGTTTGCATTACAGTACTTACAAATATATATATATGTATATACAATGATGACCATTTCAATACCTACGTGGTTATGATTGATTACATGTGGGTGTTTATTCATTTGTACTGTGAGAACTACTGGAGCTAAGAGTATGTAGTTTTCATAGAAACATTACCCTCTACTTTTCCTGTGGATTCATTTTCACAAAATTAGGATACTTGAACCTTGAATAAGCAGTATTTATTAGAGACAGATTCATTTGACATGCGACACTTCCTACTAGCGAAACACAATATGACAACACTGCAAGACTCCCATTGGTTGATGGTCTTGTGGCGCTTAAGAACAGACATCACCTTATTTCAAAACAACCTTAAGTCTGTATGCTATTGTGAGGCATCTGGTAACATCTTGATGTCAATATTTTCCATCTTAACATGCGAGTTAACTCATGAACGCTGCACCTTTGGAATTGAAATTTTATATACAGTGGTTTGATGAACTTCTTCTTCAGTAAAACTAAATTTTGTTTGCAATCGGTACAAACATAAGCCTAGTACACAAACTATTCTCACAGAAATTGCATTCTTCTGTCTACTTCACGTTAATCAAAATAGACTTCAATATACATTTGCAGATTTTGTTGTACATACAAGAAGGATACAGTTGGCTAAAGTGATAGTCAGATTTTTACTTTCTTTACTGCTTATCTATAGTAAGTAGAGGAAGTATTGCATTCCACCCAAAATTTTGATTATGAAATTTCACAAAAATACACATTTTGAGCCCCTAAGTAAAAAAAAAAAAGAAGCATTTTAAGAAAATGGTCCATATATGTGATGAGAGTGTCTGTCTTTGAACTGCAGAACTCCAAAATGTAAAGACAGTTAAATACCAAACTTGGTGTTTAAGTTCGGTATCTTTCAAATATGCAACACAAAGATTTTCAAGAAACTTCTCCCACTCCAAACTACCCTTTGCATGAAAGATTTTTCAAAATGTTCAATTTTCTCAGAAATGTCTCTAGGAACTTTGATTAAAATGCAATATGTTAAAGATATATGCTAAATAAATAAAATGTATATGTAATTTTGAGAGTGGACTGTATAGTTCTCTTAATTCTGAAAGAATTTTGTATAATCTTGTATAACTGGTAAATGTTAAGCAATAGATGAAAACATACTATACAAAAAAATGTAGATTTCTTTAAAACACACAGTTGTTCCAAATAACTATTTTGTGACATAAGCCATTTCCAAGATATCCATTATTAATGGTTTGAATTGTTCAATACACTGTTATTCCTTTTTAAAATCCTGTTGATATTCAGTTGTTTTTCACGATTGCATGAGAACTCTATGGATTTTTAAGGCCAGTATAAGGCGCCCAGCTCTTAAACATTTGACTATCACTACTCCCTTTGGGTATATAAGGAAATGTATAATGTAGCTATTTCTGGAAAGCTTTTATTTTATCTCAAATAAAATGAAGAGGATGGGAAAATAAACTTTGGTAAGAATAGTTTATATATACACTATAATATGTGATAGATGGTAGAGAAGTCATGAGAATGTAACATCAGATTTTTAAAAAGTCTGTTACTGCATGATGGCTTTAAAATTCCATGCTCTTTGCATGAGAGAGAGAGAGGGGCGGAGAGAGAGAGAGAGAGAGAGAGAGAGAGAGATATGACTTACCACTTGGAAAAAGAGTATAAATATTTAAAAATTCAAACAAATAGCTAGGAACATTTCAAAAATGGTCAGAACACAACCATTTTTATTTGACTCAAATTGTGCACTTTAATGAGATCTACATCTTTTGTGTAGTAACATTTTGTCTATCTTTTAGGATTTACCAATTATACCAAAGACAGTCAGAATGAAGAGTACTTCAGAGGCTATTCCCAGAAAATTCAAAATATACATTTTATTTGTCAGGCATATAGTTTAAACATATGCATTTTAGTCAAAATTGTTATAGCCATTTTAAGAAAAAACAAAAAATTATGAAAATATTTCCATGGTTAGCTTGTGGTTAGGGGATTTTCTTGAATATCTCAAGTTGCATCCTTGGAAGACAGCGAGCTTAAACACCAAGTTTGGTGTATAACCGACATTTTGTATTTGACTTATACTTTTCACAAACGGAGCCCTAAAAATTCACGACTTTTGGGTGAACCACAGTACATAATAAATCCCATGCAACTACTGCCCATAAGGGGCCTGGGACTGTCAACAAAACTGCCAGCCTGATGCCCATGTATGCACAGCAGAGGTTGTTGATCACCCACCGATACATGGAGGTGATTTGGCCAGAATCACACTTCCTCAGATGGAAACTTGGCTCACAAGGCCATGACCACTACCTATCGCAACTCCTCACATTCCTCATGATGCTAAGTGGACACCAGCCCTATACTCGGGACTTAAAATCTGCACCCCCCCATGGGTAGGCATTCCTTAGCCAGGAAACAGAGCTCCAAATCACAGCACATACTGAATTGAAATTATGTATAAAGGTTTTAGATTGGACGAACAGCTAGATGTGTATAGTTTAAACTTTATGTATAATAATTTGGAAAACTTCTTTGGTTTAGTTCCAATTTGTTTGAAATAGCACTAAATTATGCATATTTTATATGCATAATAAAAATAAAATTCAATGATTTTGGGGATTATTTTTCAAAATATTCATAACAAATTCTACCAATGCTAACAATCTTACCAAGAATGGCTCTATCAATTTTGATTAAAATACCATATGTTAAAGATATTTACATGACAAATAACATCCATATCTTGAATTTTCTGGGAATAGCTGCCTCTTCATTGAGAGAGAAATTGATATAATCTTGCATAATTGGTAAATGTTATGCAATAGACAAAAATGCACTACACAAAAAATGTATAGCTCTTTAAAACACACAGTTTATTTCAACTAATTTTTTGTGGCAACAGTCATTTCTGAGATATCTGTTACTAATGGTTCGAATTGTTCAATATGTAGCCATTCTTTTAAAGTCTTATCGATATTCAGTATTGGGTTGGGCTCAACGGGGAAGTGGTTCCCGATACCCGTGGGAGATTGTGTACGACTGTATGGTTTTCCATGCAACCAGGGTTGTGAGATGCCTCAATGTCCTCCGGTACTGCCCTGGAGAGCCGGTAAACGGCATGCTAGATTGTTGTTGAACCCCACCGAAGTTTATCGGAAGTTGCCCTTCGGGGTTGAGGCGCGTAAGTGGCGTATCTACTTCCATCTCCGCGCAAGCAGGGGGCGTTTTCAGGAAACAAGGTATTGGCCTCATGGGAAACCCCCACGGTTTGGTTGGTGCTGAACCCTGGGTATAGGAGGGGCACTTGTGCTCTGGCTCTTGTCCTGGTAAACCTTCGCTCAGCATGTTTCCCATGACTGCATGGAAACAGTATGGAATTTTAAGACCAGCAGATAGCATACAGTTCTTAAACATTTGACTATTGCTATTCCCTTTGCATCTATAATGAGATGCATAAGCAAAGGTTTAATTGCATTAAAATGAAGTAGATAGGAAAATAAACTTTGGTAAGAATATTTGTATACCATAATATGTGATAAAGGGTAGAAAGGTAGTGAATATAACACATAAGATTCTTTTTACTTTCTGTACCACATAGCTATACCCAGAGGAAGTATTGCATTCCACCCAAAAACTGCATATGGATATTTCTGAAGAAACTTATGTTTTGAGAAACCCTAAATACATAGAATAATTTTAGAAAAAGGTCTCTCTCTCTCTCTCTCTCTCTCTCTCTCTCTCTCTCTCTCTCTCTCTCTCTCTCTCTGTGTGTGTGTTTGAACAACATAGTTCAAAAACGAAAAGTCGCATAAATAACAAATTGGTATTTAAATTCAGTACCTTCCATGAAAGGGACCAGAAGATTTTCAAGAAAACCTTTCTGTTCCAAACTTCTTTGAATGGAAATGTTTCCATTATTTTTTATTGTTAAATTCTTTCCGTGTATTGACCATTAATGTTGCAATAATATAAGTTACGACAGTGGCATAAAGTTACACATTTTTGCTCTCTTGTAGAACTGTAAAATGCATTCCCATGCACCAAACCTTATCTGAAGGAGCTACAACCAATATTTAAACATTTCAACACATGACGGAACATCGAGATTGTTTTTCACCTACAATAAATTAATATAGTTCCTTGTCATCCATTCAGGACATTATCGTTTGTTACAACAAAGCGAATGCGGTGGAACATTTTCACTTTCTTTACCACTTAGCTATAGTGGGTAGAGGAAGTATTGCATTCCACCCAAATGCTTGATACCGAGATTTCACTTGAAATACGTGTTATGAGGCTCCCTCAATAAAAAATTTTTTTAAAAAAGTGTGTGTGTGCATGTGTCCATATGTGCGGGAGCAGCAAAAATAAAAAATGCAAACCCAGTTAAATAACAAACTTGCTATTTAGGTTCGGCATCTTTTGAGGATGTGACACAATTGAATTTCAATGAAATGTCCCCACTCCAAACAACCTTTTACATATAAAAATGTTCTTTCTTTTTGATTATCTCAAAAATTGCTCTAACAATTTTCATTAAAATACCACATGTTTAAGATATTTACATGACAAATAAAATGTGTATCTTTAATTTTCTGGGAATAGCATGTGAAGTGCTCTTCATTCTCAATGACTTTTGCATAACTGGTAAACAAGAAGAGATAGGCAAAATCTCACTGCACAAAAAAATGTAGGTTTCATATTAAAGCATGCAATTTATGCTAAATAAACATACTGTGCCCCTAACCATTTCTGAGACATTCTTTGTTATGAGTTTAAATCTTCAAATACTTATACTTTTTTCAAGTGGAACGTTGCCTTTTGTGTTTTTCTTGTGGTCATGCAAAGATCATGGAATTTCAAAGTCATCACTTAGCGACCCACTTTTTAAAATCTGGTTATTGCTTTAGCCTACTGTATTCTTGTTATAACTACAGTGAAATGTGTAATGAAAGTTTATCTCGATTAACAAGAAGTAGGTAGATGGAAGGGTAACCTTTTATACGAATAGTTTGTAGACAAGTGAGTAGAGAAAGTCATGTGAATGCAATATATATATATTTTTTTCTCAAAAATCAGAAAATTCTATTTAGTGATTGAATAATCAATTGAATTTTAAAATCAAATGAATCTCATTTGATTGTTTAAATGGAAAAAATAATTCATTTATGTATGTTTGGAATTTATGAATGCATTAGGTACTTTTGTTTATCAATGTTTACAGCTATCATCATTATTATTATTATTATTATTATTATTATTATTATTATTATTATTATTATTATTATTATTACTTAATTGAGCTAGGAGCGCAAATGTAAGAAATTGTTCACTATTAATAACACAGTCATCAATCAAAATGTTTTTCACTTGAAAAATAATACTTTAATAATAAGAGAATAGTATGCCCAAAAAGGCATTAATTTGTATTTTATTCTTTTGAGTATTCACCAATTGATTTACTTTTTTTGAGCTCACGGTCATATGGTATAAGTTGCAGATATGCCTGCATGCATGTTTCATCTGGCATATAACATTTTTTGTTGCTATAAATCTTATGTAAACCATGCACCATGGTTATCAATATTTTTTAGTCTTGCTACTCTTTTTTTCATTCCCTTTTTATCATGGCACTGGCCACATAGAAGTCAGGGTGTATTTTCTCTCCCTTAATTCTTCTTATACTTAGTAGTTCTTGATAATAGTTGGTGGATGGCATGAGATGCTTGTTTCTGATATCCTCAATGACAAAAGAATGCTTCATGAGTTTATAAGCTAGCCTTGATGGGGCCGATTTCCCTAGTCCCATTGTACTCTTCAGGAAGCTTGTCTTGATCATTTCGATCCTTTTGAGATCCATGATCTTGAGTTTCTATGGGTTCTATGCTGGAGTGAAAGAGAGCCATTGCAGTGTTATTTAATATGCAGGTTATGTGTTGGATCCTGTGTATAGCTGTGATTGCAGCTGCTGATCTTTCCTGGATATGGGTGCTGAAGGAAGTTGTTATTTGCAGTGTAATCCCCAAATATTTATATTTTCCTACAACCCCCAAAGGTCTTCCAGCTAGTTTTATTGTATATATCTTCAGATACTAATTTTCCACCATCTGGAAGGTCATTTGCACTGTTTTGTTGCTGTTGTTTATTGTCAGCTGATTTGTTTCTGCCCATTTTTCCAGTTCACTTATTGCTGTCTGCAGTTTTTCTCTGTTTGCAGATTTTACTACTGCGTGATTGGCATACATTATTATTGTGGTTTCTGGGTCTTGAATAGCTGTGGCGAAGTCCACTGTCAGTATGTTAAACAAAGTTGGGCTGATTTATCACCACTGAGGACTCCACTTGTCAGCTTGATTTTTCTGGATATGGCTATATTGTTTACCTGTATATAGTATAAGTTCTACAGCTTCGTGATTGGGTGGTCCTGACCTGTAATGGTTTTGAGATTTTTAAAAAGTATGTTTCTGTCTACTGATTCAAAAACCTTGTGGTAGTCCATAAATTTTGTACAGAACTTTACTCTCTGCTGCCTTAGTGTCTCTTCTATCCTTTGTAGCAGGCATGATACCACTTGAAGTGTTCCTCTCTCTTTTCTGAAAATGAACTAAAAATCTGGTATGTAGTCTTCAACTATTGCCAGAAGTTTTTCATTCATTATTTTCTTAAGTACTTTGAACATTGTGTTTTCTAGTGCTATACCTTTGTATGAATCAGGATTTCTAGTGTCTCGTTTACCTTTATATAAGATTTTTAAGGAGGCATTCCTCCAGCTTCCTGGTATAGCTCTCATCTCAAAGCATTTGTTTAGTAGCTGTAACCATATTTTTTTCATTATGTTTATTGAGTACTTTAGGTATTTGATGTATATCTGGTCTGATCCGACTGCTTTCCTATCTGGCATTCATCCATTGCATTTGCTATCTCTTCCATTTTTACTGCTTTGGATATTCCTTTCAGTTCGATACTTATACCATAAGCCTTTTCTAGCTTCTTCTGGTTGAGTATTTTTTCAAAGCCTTCTTTTTTAATGCCTTATTTCTACTCGGAAAGGAAATCAATGTTTAACACCCATATGACTTTCTCCACCCTTTATAATTCAGAGCTATCCCCTATCTACTGTAGATATTGTTTTTACAAAGAGCAATTCTTCTATCTGCCAGATAAAATATGTTTGTCTGGAGAAGGTTTCAAATTGAGCAATGCAGTCTTTAAAAAAAGAATAAAGCTCAAAATAGAAGTAAACAAACCTCAATGTATTACCCCACCAAGCACATGGCAGCACCACATGAAAGGATGACAGGAACTGAGTACCCGCAAGAGGAAATTGCTCCAGACAGCATGTGAATACAGCATATTCCGTAGCTTGGAATCATTAGTTTTTTAACATTTTGTATGTCTTATTCCTATATTTTGCCCTACATCTTAAACTTCTAGCACACAATGCACCCCTAAAACACTACCATAACTCAAAAAGCTCAGCTTTGAGATAATTGCAATTGAAAGCTTTGATTCATGATTTAACAGAGTATTCTGTATTGCAACACCAACATATCTCATGTAGCTATCTTCCATAAGCCAGTTCAAGATATGGTGGTTTTCATTTTTGTAGAGAACCCTTCCATGATGCAGGAAATGGATGTAACTCAAAACAGCCAATTTTTGCGTTGTGGCAGTATTGTTCTAGGGGTGCAACAACACTGATAAGTAGACAGAAATGGTACCTGAATAGTTCGGCAGGTCTACCTATGTGCTATTCCACCTGTGATTAAATGTACTGGATTATACTGCTATTAACTTTAAGTTTTAGAAATCATTCATTGACTGGCTAATATCAGTATACCATTTTTTCTTTAAACTTTTATGAGTCAATGAATTAAGAAAATGATGGGCACTATAGGTAAGAAAATACAACAGAAAATGAACATGATGCAAACAATCAGAGCAGCAACTCTGCATCACTAACAATAAAGTTCAATTATTGCTAAACAACAGTAATCACATTCATTGTCAATTAAATGTGGTAATTGTTACAGAATGTGTTAAAAATACTTAACACAATTGTTTTCTTTGCATATTACGCATTTATGTTTCCCCACAGTGGTGGAGGATTCTCAGCCATGACACTCTCAGCACATGCACCACATGTCAAGGAGTGCTCTGACGCTTGTCCAGAAATAAACTGCAGCTCCTGCATATAGTCACTTAAACCCTTTGCTATTACATTTCAGTTAGTTATAGATATCTAAAGAAACAATCATAAATTGAAATCTTATAATAGCGAGTTTTTTAAGTTTCCCTACACAAGAATAATAAAATGTCACATTCTGAACCTAACTGCTTTATGTAGAGGCAGAGATGACATACTAAGGGGGAAAGATGTAGTTCACCCACCAGGCCAATGGGATGCTCCTTTGTCACATGGTTAAGGTAACATGCACAATGCAAAAACAAAACTCAGCTGTTATAATTATCCAAATTAATAATGTTTGTTACTTATGAGCTCATGTGGTAAACAATTTGGGTGTGCTACAATCACATGTCTTTCCATATCCATCAACACTTATTTTAAAAGCTTGTTTTTCTGTTTCTCATAACCAGGGTTAGGATTTTTAGGTGTGCACCTTTTTTCTTAGGGTAAGTTAAAGCTGTGCAGAAGGATGTCACAGTGTGAAATTTTGTTTCTAGTTGTGAAAAGAGGCATTTTTTCATGCACCTTTTCTCTTTTTTTGGGACCTTTACCCCTTTTTCGCACCTTTATTCTGTTTTCCCCCAACCATGCCCATTATCCCATTTTCCCCCTTTTTTCTTTTAAGTTTCATTCCAATTTATTCTTTAACTTTCAATTAATGCCTCCTCAGCTTGCTGTGTATGTGCAAATAGTAAGCCTACCTCTTTCAGGAAACGCAGCATGGGAATTGAAAGCACACCTGCAACAATGGAAAATAAGTGTGTGTTCGACGAAAACCTCTTTCTCTCCCGCTATAAAGTAGCCCGCAATAATGCAATTGACAATGAGTGATTCTATCCCACCAGAATCAGTAGCCTGCTGTTTGTGAATGTGAGTTTGTTACTGTGAGAGACATCATCTGTTTGCGTGGAGCCAAAGGCTGGGCACGCAGAGATGGCAGTAATTTCACCCGTGTAGTTCCGAGAATTATTAAGACTGGGTTCTGCTCAAAACTACTAGAAATCACTGAGACTGTAGTTTCTGCATGAATGAGAACATTCTGGTAATTGTCGCGGTGTTATAAGAGAATGTGGACAGCGAATTGTTGCAAGAGTGAGTTGTGTGACAGTCGCATTGTGTTATCAAGTGAACTAGTGTTAGCTCTCCAAAGGAGTGTACTAGTAATAGATTTTACCATGCCAAAGGTGTCCAATGCTCGATTTAGTGTTCTGGCTGAGGATTTTATACAATATTTCATTGACACTGATGGAACTGTTAGGCGATGTATTATTTGTGATTCAGGAATTTTGTTAGATGAAAAGCACCAGCGAGATCGCATTAAACAACACATATCCAGCTCTAAGCATTAAATGAACAAGACTCTTCAAGCAAACAAATCACGGCAACCTCTATTACGAAATGCGTTTCAACAGAGTTCTTCAAAAAGCCAAAATTTGAAGGAATTAAACATTGATTTGTGTGCAGCTCTTACACAAGCAGGAATTCCACTCAATAAGGTGAACCGTCCAGCCTTCAAGGGATTTCTTGAAAAATACACAAAGATGCCAATGCCCAATGAGAGTACTTTAAGAAAAAACTACATGGAGCCTGTTTACCAAGAAACCATAGAAAGAATCAAGGAGAAAGCATCTGATTGCCATGTGGGAATCATTGTGGATGAAACCATAGACTCAATGGAATGATATGTTTTGAACATTTTAGTTTTTCCCTTAGCAGGGGAGAAAGTTAAGTCCATGTTGTTAAAAATGTACTAGCTGCAGAAAGCCAATGCCAGTACAGTAATGCAATCCATTATGGACTTCTGCCAAAAACTCTGGCCTACTGGTATCGAGTTTGAAACATTTCTTCTTGTGGTTACAGACCAGGCTCCATACATGGTTTCAGCTGTTAACCAATTGAAACCTTTATTTCCTAACTTGAAGCATGTAACATGCTTGGCTCATGCCCTTCACAGGGTTTGTGAATCCATAAGGAATGAATACGACATCGCAAATCAATTCATCTCTGCCCTGAAGAAGATTCTACTGAAAGCTCCAAGCCGTATTGTTTACTACAGGAAAATCAATGGCCTGCCCCTTCCAAAATTCCCGGTCATTACTCGCTGGCTATCGTGGATTGAGTGTGCTGCTATGTTGTGTGAGAATTTTGACAAAATTAAAGAGTTTGTGCTTTCTTTGGATGCATCCGACGCAGGTGCAATTTCCAAGGCACAGCAACTTCTGTTACCGGAGAAAATACATAATTTGCAGACAGAACTATATTGTGTCCATAGTTACTAGTACCTGCCTGCAGCTATTAAACACTTGGAAGAACAAGGTCTGGAAAAGGAAAAATAAATGGGATGTTTTTACTTCCATGAGGGAGCAGTTAGATGGCTTT
Source organism: Deroplatys truncata (assembly GCA_030765065.1). Classification (NCBI taxonomy): domain Eukaryota; kingdom Metazoa; phylum Arthropoda; class Insecta; order Mantodea; family Mantidae; genus Deroplatys; species Deroplatys truncata. The sequence continues at coordinate 86,316,253 of CM060990.1, read as the reverse complement.
GCCAAAGACAAACTTGAATCTAGTCTTCAGAAGACTTTCAAATTAAGAAGATACATTTGTTCATTTAAAGTACTTTGGGGTGGAAGAATGTACTAATATCTTTGCCTCAATTCGTGATCTGATATTTATCCCCTTTTTGTGTTTTAATTATGCTGCATGCACACAAACAAATGCGCACATATACATCTAAAATCTTTATTAGGATTAATCTCTGTTTTGAACATGTTCAAAAACATATGCTCTTAAAACAATGATGTAACCACAAATGTTAGATTTTCAATATACAACTACTCAACCCGTGTGAATAATTTTCACAACCTTGGTAAATATCCAAACACATCATAAATCGTCATTAACCCCATTTACCTACTGGACTCTCCTGGCTGACACTAGTGTCATAGAGTATAATTTGATAACATACACAGATGTAATATATATTGTACTGCAAGTCTTGTTTTCTAACACTTAAAGCCACATTTAATGAATAAGCTACAAAACCTTATCGGCACGAGAAAAAAAGGCTATCATTCACTCAACAGAAGATCCATAGAGCCAATAATTCATAATCAAATTTGCATATTTGTTTTAAAAATAAATAACTTTACATCACTTTCAAGCTATATTCTAAAAATAGCACTTATAATGAAGAGATAAAACCAAGGTATTTTTCTTATAAGCATGCCATTCTGTATTCATGGTAATTTATGTAAAGCAGAAAGCGTAATTTTTATGGTAAACAAAATAGAAGTTGAATGAGAATACAGTTAACCATTAAGGATTATTCAGAGAAATTTTTTTTTGCATATTCTTGTCTTGCTTGCTGGCCATTCACGCGAAAGGTGGCTATCTTAACCATTTCAACACAGAACAGTTGAAAGGGAACCTTTATTTATATATGTCAACTAAACAATAACATTGCTCACATTAAAATAAAATACAAATGCAAATTTTAATGTTATGAGCATATATGATTGTCTTTTATTTATCTGTGTCTTGTATACGTTTCCTAACAAATTATCCAATCATCATTACAGTCTCAATTCTCACACTTTCACTTAAAAACACTGTTATTTTATGTTAATTTCTACAAATAAACTGCATCAATAACTACAGGAAATTCAACTATTTGTTTACCATAGCAATGTTTGTTGTATAAAACAACTCATACCTTGTACAATCATATACAATAATAAAATCTTTGAGATGATATACAAAAAATACAGATGTCATTTAAAATGTTTCCAATGATGTCACAACCTGCACAACAATGGTATTATGAATGGGTTGTTTCTGTGAAAAAGTGTCTTTATACTGTTTGATATCTCCAAGCATTTTGTGAAAGAATTTTCCATTTAGCTATAGCAGAAATTATGTGAGAGTTTTGAAGTGCACTGTATTTTACTTTTAGCCAACAAGCATTCCAAGCATTTCAGATACATTCTGCTGCGTTGCTTTGGAAACACTTCACTGTGAATTGATACGGTAATTTGTATCACAAATTACTTAAAGGTAAATAATTATTTTAATATGAATATGTATTTTTATGTGACATTGATTTCAGAGGTTTATTAATTGTAAATATTATTGGTAAATAATAATATACGGCTCTACTGAAACTGTTAACAATAACGCAATACTGCAGCAAGGGGATGAGTTGTTTATCGTTACCGGGAACCAGGAAGTTACGTAATGTTTCGCGCCTTTTCAGTAAAAAAAGCTTCCAGAATGTTCTCTAAAAGTAATATGTATTAGTGGTTTTCATTGGATAGTAAAATAGACGCTAATGTTGGCGCGTTTTATTAGCCAATAGCATTTCATTTATAATCTTTAGGTGTATCTTGAGGCAAGCCTATAAATAGCCAGGCTCGAAGTCGGTCGCCCCGCAGTTCAACAAGATTCTTAGTACACTACACGTCGACCCCCAGTTCAACGGAATTCTCAGTACACTACATGTCGCCAATCAGTCCTTCATTTCGTCATAAGTTACACGCAGCAGAAGTACGAGAAATCTTATAAAATATTCTACAGTTAAATATACAAAGTTGAAGTACGTGAGTTAAAAGTGATAAGAAGTTATTATAAACAGTTTCAGTTTGGGCGAGTATTCAGATTAATATGTAAATGTGTTAGTGCACGTGTTCGACAATAAAACATTATAAAACACATTTCTTCACTAGTAATTTTTGGATAAAAGATTCCTTTCCGCTTCACAACCTGTAAGAAAAACATGCCTACCAAGATCAGATGATAGCTAGCCGGTGGACATTTAAAACTGATACAAATTGCTACGCCAGAGGAAGCTACAAACAGAACAAATGAACCAACCAACGTATGACGTCACACAAGATGGCTTCGCGTGAAGTAAACACATATTTGCTCTCGTAAATTGGCTTCCACAACGTGGTATTTTAAAACATATATACAATTTGTTCTCTCGCAAATTGGCACCCAGAACGTGGGGCGAAGTGACCAGGAAAGGAAGGCGAAGTGACCAGGAAAGGAACTCGAGTAACCAGGAAAGCAAAGTGACTAGGAAAGGAACAAGAATAACCAGGAGGAGGCGAACGCAGCAGTGAAACGATCTACAAGACGCAGATTCCGAGACAACAGGGAAATTCGACTACAAAAACATCGAGACAACGTAGATTCATCATCATACAACGCAGAAGCGACATACAAACCTAGGAGAATGGGGCAGAACGCTGGACATCAAAGTAACAGCAACGGACAGCATTAGTAAGGTTAGAGTATCCTAATTTTTTAAGTGTAAATAACTTTCAATGTTATTGAGGAGTGGTAGGATAAAAAGAACAATGGCTACCAATAATTCAGAGGAAATAATTATGGAAGATGAAAATGTTAGTGCAGAAAGTGAGAATAGAATAGCAGGAAATGTTAATCTTGATACTAGTATGATGATTATGGAAATGCTGAAAAATTTGAGGGAAGATATGCAAAAGACTAGTGAGAAATTAGAGCAAAAATTAACTCAGAGTATAAGGGAAGATCTTAGTAAGAAAATAGATCAAAACAGGGAAGATATGCAAAAGTATAATGAGAACTTAGATAAACTAATTCATAGTTATGAGAAATTAGAGCAAACAGTAGATCAAAGCAGTGAAGAAATTGAAAAGAAAGTTATGAAGTTAGATTGTATTATGCCAAAAATGAGAGATGAAAATGAGGAAGTAATAGCAAGTGAGATAGGAGAAGTTGCAAAGAAAATGCTAGATATGAACAAGGAAATAGATAACAAAGAAAGTGAGGTTAATACTAAAAGTGAGGTTAATGTAGAATGTACAGAGTTAGGAAGTCAAGTGAGTAATATTTCAAGTGAGCTAAGAGAGATAAATGAGGTTATGAATGTAGATGTAAATCAGGCGCAGGTTAATTTCAGAGGGGAAATATCAGAAATACAGAATGAGTCAGTAATGCAAAGAAATAAACAGTACCAAGATGTTCAAAATGAAAACTCCAGTCCAGTACAGTTTAGTACAGATTTGTCAGAGTATTCTCAAATTAAAGAGATAGTAGAAGAATTGAAAATGAAAGCTGGTAAAAGATGTATTGTTCAAGAAACTGTAGATTGTTTTCAAATGGTATCATGGGATGAAATTTCAAATGAATACAAGAGGTTATTCATGAACAAAAATTTGAAGGTTAGGTTACGGCTACGAGTAATGTTTAGCCACACACAATTTGATCCAGGAGGGTAAATAGCAATGTGATGTAAAGTAAATGCTGGATAGTTAAAGACGACTTGCAGAGAAATGTATTGGAACGTAAGAGGGTTAACTAAATATATATGTCATTTGAAAAGAGAAATAAGTTATATAAAAAAAAAAAAGAGAAATGTTTTTTAAAAAAAAAAAAAAAATAAATAAATAAATAAGTAAATTAAATTTTTAGTAACTGTAACAACATTTGAAAATTAAGAATGCAAAGATTGAAACTTAATATGATATTAAATTAAAAGTACGTAAATACAATTCCAAGAGTATTGTTAAAATACAGAACAAAATAACAAAATTGGTAAAATAATTCAAAACAAATACTTATGTAGCAAACAGAAAAGGAGAAACATTGCCTAGATTTAAGAGATGTAAATATATGTAGAGGGTGAATATTTTGGTAAATATGTATAGTAATTACAAAAAAAAAAAAAATTCTTGAATTAATAAATTTTTGGTAACAATATAAGAAAGTAAACCATTTTTTGTAACACTAGTTAAATAATTTAGGGTAAAGTATTTGCTATAAAAAAAAAAAAAAATTTTGTAATGTCAGATTAATATCTGAATTAATTAAACCAGAGCCAGTAAGTAGTGGCGAGATAAAACATATGTCGTGTGTTAAATACGTGTGAAGTGTAAAGTGAAAGTGATAGCGTGTGTTCCAAGATTTAGGAGACTAAAAACACAATTTTAAAATTTCTAAACAAGTTATAAATATTTATAATTATGTTTCTAGTGGGGCATATGATACGGTAATTTGTATCACAAATTACTTAAAGGTAAATAATTATTTTAATATGAATATGTATTTTTATGTGACATTGATTTCAGAGGTTTATTAATTGTAAATATTATTGGTAAATAATAATATACGGCTCTACTGAAACTGTTAACAATAACGCAATACTGCAGCAAGGGGATGAGTTGTTTATCGTTACCGGGAACCAGGAAGTTACGTAATGTTTCGCGCCTTTTCAGTAAAAAAAGCTTCCAGAATGTTCTCTAAAAGTAATATGTATTAGTGGTTTTCATTGGATAGTAAAATAGACGCTAATGTTGGCGCGTTTTATTAGCCAATAGCATTTCATTTATAATCTTTAGGTGTATCTTGAGGCAAGCCTATAAATAGCCAGGCTCGAAGTCGGTCGCCCCGCAGTTCAACAAGATTCTTAGTACACTACACGTCGACCCCCAGTTCAACGGAATTCTCAGTACACTACATGTCACCAATCAGTCCTTCATTTCGTCATAAGTTACACGCAGCAGAAGTACGAGAAATCTTATAAAATATTCTACAGTTAAATATACAAAGTTGAAGTACGTGAGTTAAAAGTGATAAGAAGTTATTATAAACAGTTTCAGTTTGGGCGAGTATTCAGATTAATATGTAAATGTGTTAGTGCACGTGTTCGACAATAAAACATTATAAAACACATTTCTTCACTAGTAATTTTTGGATAAAAGATTCCTTTCCGCTTCACAACCTGTAAGAAAAACATGCCTACCAAGATCAGATGATAGCTAGCCGGTGGACATTTAAAACTGATACAAATTGCTACGCCAGAGGAAGCTACAAACAGAACAAATGAACCAACCAACGTATGACGTCACACAAGATGGCTTCGCGTGAAGTAAACACATATTTGCTCTCGTAAATTGGCTTCCACAACGTGGTATTTTAAAACATATATACAATTTGTTCTCTCGCAGAATAAACTATGGACTTTATATTTTAATAACTTAAAGCCAATAATTCACAGCTTTTTATTCTTTTGGACAATGTTGAGCACAAACACTTTCAAAATAAGCCAAAACCTTGTTATATGTTTCAGTAGAATGCCGTACTAAGGCTATCAAGAATCCCCTTTTGAAATACATAGGCTCGGATAAAGCGTTTTAAACATTAGATTTACTGACTTATCGCCAAACACTGTTAAAGCCTAGAATAGTAACTCTAGAGTAAAATTGCATTTTTCATAGTGTAGTGGTTACCATGCTAGCCTCTAGTTCCAGCAATTGTAGGTTTTAAACCCAGTGGAGGTCATAAAAATCCTTAGCATGGCTTCCTTTGGAAGGGAAGCAAAGCTGGTGGGCCCGTGTTTTGGATTTACAGCATGTAAAGGAACCTCAATCCTGATAAAGTGGTCTCTGAGCAAAACTAACAGTCTTTCATGCCCAATATAGAATAGGACTCTAAGTACCACAGCAATTAATGAGCGTCCATAAATAAAACTCCATTTTTTAATTTTACAGTAAAATTAACCCAGCAGCCATTGCTCCTGAGAAGCATGTATTCATTTCATCATGCTTGTGGGGAGATTAAAACACTCTCGAGTTAGTACTCCAATAATTGCACCAGAAAAGGGCCTATTGTGCAGTTTCTTATAGTTTACGAATAATATTTGTAGCTGTTTCCTACAATTTTAAGCAATTTAGCACAAGTTAGCAAAGGTTTTTGAAGGATAGAGCTACAGCGAAAGAATTAAATGAAAGTAATGGTAATTAGAAATACTTAGTAAAAGCTAATATTTTTGAAAAATGTAACTAGCCTTCCGTTATAATGAAATTATCCTGTTAACTTATAGTTGTTATGTGGTGAATTTTCAGAATCATGTTAGATGAAGGAAAGAAATAGAGAAGCTTCAATTGTCATTTTTCTGAAAAACTGCTACTACTCTCTGTGGTAGAAGAGCTGTTCCTAGGTGTATCAGAGTACAAGAGAACAGATGGTGCAACTATGTGCCAGAAGGAGGGCACATAGAAGAAGGCTGTAGAAAAATACAATGCTAGCACCACTATGGGACTCAGGATTGCAGCAAATGTAAAAGGACAGTGGGAGCTGCTCAAAAAAAACTGCAAAAAAGATTTAGCAAACAAAACAATAGCTGCAAATAAGACAGGTATGAGGGCAGTCCCAGAAGTACCCGACCTGATGTATAGATAGTGGTTGTTGTTTCAAACAAATGACTGTGTTAGAAAGTACCAACCTTATAAAGTCTGAAGTTTCATGATGCTACGTCATTTAGTAATTGTTTGGCAGCCATCAATTTTGAACGCTCTCAGCAAATTTGTAAACATGGATAAAACTGGTCATCATTATGTGATACAATACTTTTATTTGAAAGGTCTTACTCCAACTAATATTAAAGCTGAGCTAGATTCTACTCTAGGGGAGATGCTCCATCGTTTACAACAGTAAAATATTAGGTGACAGAGTTTAAGCGAGGCCGTAGTAGCTGCCAAGACGAACATCGCAGTGGTCGACCAAATGAGGTGACCATGCCAGAAATTGTGAGGAGAATCCACAAAATGGTATTGGATGACTGTCGACTGAGTGTGCAAGCTAGCAGACATCATAGGCATTTCAAAAAGTGCTGTACATTGCATACCGACTGAAAATTTTGATATGAAAAACTACTGACTAATTTTGAAGATTTAGAAGCTAGTAACGGTGATGTGTCATAATTTAAAATAAAGAGAGTTGAGGGTTGTTACACTACATCACTAAAATATTCTTACTTGAATGCGTTTCGGGAGGCGGCTTGTTCCCATCATCAGCATGTTCTCAATTCAACATGCTGACGATGGGAACAAGCCGTCTCCCGAAATGCGTTCAAGTAAGAATATTTTAGTGATGTAGTGTAACAATCCTCAACTCTCTTTATTTTAAAATGAAAAAACTATGCACAAGATGGGTGCCGCGTTTACTCACAATGGAACAAAACCAGCATTGTGAAGATTTTTCATTTGAGTGTTTGGCGATGTTTTGCTGCAATAAAGCCGAGATTTTGTGCTGATTTATAACCATGGATGAATTATGGGTCCATCACTTTGTACCTGAGATGAAGGAACAGCCAAAACAGTGGATTGAAAGGGGAGTATCGGCTCCAAAGAAGGTGAGACAGTTCCATTTGCTGGCAAGGTCATGGCATCAGTGTTTTGGAATGTGTTTGGAATAATTTTCATTGATTATCTTCATAAAGGAAAAGCAATCAATGATGAGTATTATGCAAACTTATTGCAGCATTTGAATGTTGAAATCAAGCAATAATGGCCGCATTTAGTGGAAATGAAAATTTTGTTTCATCAAGACAATGGACCAGTTTACACATCCATTATCGTCATGGCCTAAAATAAATGAGTTAAAGTTTGAATTGCTTTCTCATGCACCCTATTCGCCAGATTTACCCCCCTCCAATTATTTTCTATTTCCAGAGTTGAAGAAATAGCTTGGTGATAAAAGATTTGCCAACAGTGAAGAGCTGGAGTCTGTAGTTGAAGGCTCTTTTGCAGAACTCGATGGTTCTCAGTATAAACAGGGTATCGAAGCTATTGAACACCACTGGGAAAAGTGTATCCAGCTGAAAGTAGACTTGTAGAGAGATAAAGATGTTCTTTCCCAAAACTTTAGGGTTTTCTTTGTTAAGTCAGATACTTCTGGGACAGCCTTCGTAATACGTTTGTTTTTCTTTTTAATATGCAACATGAATATATAGCATAAGCCTTTGTTCTATTTTTCTTCTAATTTGTAGGTGGTGGACCTCCAGGGTGAAATCACAGCAATGATCCAGTATATGGTAAAATACTTGGACAAGCTGCAGTCAGATATCATAATCCTTTTGACAGTGATGAAGGAATGAGACAACCAAAAGCAAATTTATATACTTACAGTAAATATTAATGCCACAATAGCTCAAAATATCATATACATGAAACTTGCAAGTTATCTCATACTTTTCCCTTTAAATAATCAGATTTATTCCATCATAGGATTTTCAGTTATCCTTACATTCCTGTCCAAAAGTCATTCATTGCCTTTTAACAGAATGAAATGTATGAAGTAAATAAAGGAAAGCTTAAACCAAATTTTCTAAAAATGTCCAGTAATTATGGTTTGTACTTTGCATAGGCTTTGTGTTTATTAATGCATTCTGCATTCTTATAAAGGTATCTTAGTTGTGGTTGAGCTTTTGGCAAATAACTACACATTCTGACCACTGTTAATTCATAGGTAATACGTTATGTACAGTAAGTAACTTTACTGGATCTACAGTAGCTTTACAGTTTAAATCTTATTCATTTCCCAAAGTGTGTTTAAGAATAAAAATGTTCATAATATATTGGTAATATGAACAGTATAGTACTTATAAACAAATGACTATTTAGTGTGTGTGGTTTGAAATATAATTTCAGACTTTGAATACAAGTCAGGCATTTGAAGGGATAATAGCAAAAAAGCTAGCTCGCCATGTTCATTTTATATAAATGGAGACAGTCGAGTTGTGCGCACATTTGATGCCAAAACATTGATAAAAACAACAAAATATTACTTTACAATCATAATACATATTCGCATGAATCTCCCATTAAACAGCATACATAAATAAATCAACACATGCCTATATTGTCATTCATGATCTGCAGCATTGCCACAGTATGTCAGCTGATAGTTAAAACATGTAACAAAAAGTGTCACTTTTCCCCCTAGTTTGACACCCATGCAGTCAACATTAGCAACCAACTTTTGAACATGTGTGTTTTAAGTTGCATGACCTGGTGCAGGGTTTAATTTAAGAGTTAATTTTGAGCACCAAATTAGGGTCCCTTTGTGAAGTTAATTTCTGGGAAATAGAATTTTGTCATATAAAAGCAAAACTATTGAAGTGAAGTAAAATAATTCTTCTTTTAACATGCTTGTATTCAATGCAATAATTTGTTCTAGGTTTGACTTCTCTCATTAGGGATCAGAGGGGCAGTAGCAGAATGAGAAGGAATTGCATTGTACGCTGATGTTTATTTATTTATTTATTGCCTGTGGACTTGGTGTTATAAGTTTTAGGCAATGTCAGAATCTAATACACAGTTTGTACAGTGATATAACACACAATACATAATAAAGTCATTGTATGCAATTTAAGTTATTATGCAAATAAACTTGAAATAATAGATTTACAGTACACTTAAATACAACTTAATACTACATTTACAGTTCACTTGAAAACAAGTTAATACTATATTTACAGTTCACGTAAATTTTACTGGCAGTTTGCAATTAGATATGCTTTCAAGTGTTGTTTAATGTATTTCCTTGTGCTAATGAAGTTTATTGTGCATAACGATACCTATAATATATGGATCTTTCTTGCTTGAAGTTTTAGGCCTTATACTCTCTATGGTAGCTATTCATTCCTCTAGTGTTGTAGGAGTAATGATCTTTGTTTAGCAGTGTAAACTCACCTTTTGATTTTATTAATAGAATAACCTTATATACATACAATGGTATCACGGTCTGTTGCTTTTTACATATTTTTTTTACAGATGGGCAATTTGTTAAGTTATATATACATCTCAAACTTTCTGCTGTAGAATTATAATTCTATTTAATTTTAAGTTACTAGTTGCTCCCCCTATTTCAATACTGCATGCAATGCGAGAGTAAATTAACCCATAGTATACCATTTTAATACATCACACTCTAGTGTATATGATAATTTTCTTAACAAATATATATCAGCACACAGTTTTTACTGAGCACGTCTACATGTCGTTATTTGTAAGATTTTGTCAATATAGGTTCCAAGAAATTTGATGCAACCTATTTTATGTCAATTTTTGTGTTATCGGTGCATATTTCTAACTCATGCTTATTACTGTCACAACGCTCAAATAGTATAGATTTAGTTTTTTTAGGATTCATCATTAGTTGTGAACTTTTTAGAAAATTTTATGTGTGTATTAATGATATTGAGGTCTTAGTTTCCAATTGTTTAATAGTTTTGTCTGAACAAATTAACATAATGACATCAGCATATGATATTATACTATAATCTTAGTTTTTTTAGGATTCATCATTAGTTGTGAACTTTTTAGAAAATTTTATGTGTGTATTAATGATATTGAGGTCTTAGTTTCCAATTGTTTAATAGTTTTGTCTGAACAAATTAACATAATGACATCAGCATATGATATTATACTATAATCATGTGTACACTTTGTGTTATTTACATGGAGCAAAAATAATAGGGGACTTAATATCGAACCTTGAGGAACACCTGTTTTCAGCACATCATATTTACATATAACAGTCTGAATACAGTTTCCTTGTTTCATATATATTTCTGTGCACTGTATTTGATGTTTTAAGTAGAACAAGATAAGCCCATGTATTTTGCTTCTTACTTCATAGTAATACAATTTAGATAGCAATAGGATGTGAGACACTGATTCAAAAACCTTGGACAAGTCAAAAACTGTTCCTACAGTTTTGTTCTGTTTTAAATTTAATGTTATGTTGTGTAAAAATTCTGACACAGCAATAACAGTTGAAAATCCTTTTCGAAATCCATGTTGGGACTGAAACTACCCTTTAAATTCTAAAAAAGTCTACCGATCTTCTGTTCGTTACTTTTTCATATAACTTTGCAAATAATGAAGTTAAGGTTATTGGTCTGTAGTTGTTAGCTATTCCTTCATCTCCCTTTTTATGTACACGTCCCCAACAGAAGAGAAAGAAATGGAGCAAATGTTTCACATCAGCAGGTTTCTACTTAAGCCATGCTATTATTAGAATTATTAAATTATTTTTATACCTAGCATATGATTTAAGTAAGATTTCTGTGGCCTTATGCAAATATGTTGTAGATACTAACTTATCATCAGAAAAGATTTCATAACTTCTCAAAGTGTAAAAGGCGTCACATAATAATTCTAACCTTGAAGCATGGATGATTAATGACTCTTCATGTTTCTGGATAAATAACTGGACAGTTTATAGTACCTGTTTTAATGTATAGTTCACTATGTAATAAGGGAAACAGGGAAATGAAATGAATCCTATGGTGCACAAAAATTACTACATAATAAATAGTTGCTTTGAACCATATTATGTAAGAAATTACATACAAGTATTGGTGATTGATTTCACTAAATGAAAACCTTTCTTCTGCAGTACGATTAAAAATATGTAACTTTTACTAGTTTCAGTAAGGAGAATTTAAAAATGCATTCTGTTTTTCCATAGCACATCTTGTTTTGGCAATATGACAATGTTCAATGAAAATATAATTATAAAATTTGCATAAATATTACACGCTCACGTACAACTTTTAAAGAAAATAAAGAATAATAATAACATGAAAGCATACCTGAATTTGAGAATGTGTGTTAGTTAACTTGTGTACCCCTTTTTCTTTTCCCATGAAACTTCAGTGTATGTGATTTTCTCGAGTGATCTCTGGTAGGTTCATCATGTGCAAGACACCAGCAGTAATCGGCCATCATATGTACATCCTAACATCCCTGATAACGTCATTCAACATATTTCAAGTCCTGGTGAAACCTTTTACCTTGCTGTTCACTGACAGCTCCTAAATTTGATGGGAAGCACTCAAGATGTGACTTGAGGAAATGAAGCTTCAAATTCATATTACAGCCAAACAGTCTAAAATTTTCCAGCATATTTCTGACAATTTCTTTGTATTGGGGATCTTTCACATTGCCCAGAAATTTCTTCACAACCTCTCTGAACCTATTTCATGCATCTTTTTCAATTTCAATCATACAGTTAGTAAAATTAACATCTTTTATCAATTTCCTTATCTGTGGTCCATCAAATACTCCCTCTCTGATTTTAGCCTGTGACAATGATGGAAATTTTGTGCATAAATATGAAAAGCAAGGGAAACCTTTGTCAAGTGCCTTCACAAATTGTTTCATCATGCCATGTTTTATGTGTAGTGGAGGGAGAAGTATTTTTGACCATCAACAAGAGGCACATTAGCAACATTTTTTTTATCCAGGTTCCAGTTGCTGCCTCTCAGGCTATTGGTCAGTTTCCCAATTTTTGTCCCTCACCCTCCTATCCCATTTGCAAAGAAAACAAGGGAATTTTGTGTATCCTCCCTTGTCCTTTAACAGGCCAATGACCTTCAAGTCACTGCATATTTGCCACTCATGGTCACAGTAACTAATTTTCTCAAGAACACGCTTCAGAGTTTCATAAGACTCTCTTAGGTTTGTAGAATGTGCAAGCGGTATTGAAGCTAACTTGTTGCCATTATAAAGTAACACTGCCTTAAGACTTCGTTTGGAAGAATCAATAAAAATACTCCAGTTACTTGGCTCAAATGCTTCCATGCCCAACTGTTAAATAAGATTGCACACATCCACACAAAATACAAGTTTATCTTCTTCTGCATAGTACTTGTGGAGCTGTATTTTGCGATTCCTATACCATGAAAGTGTAATGCCAGGTGACACCAAATTCTTCTCTTGTAGTCCTGAGCCCAGTAATTCACTTTTTTGTTTTGTGAAGCCTAAATTCCTCACTAAATCATTTAACTTAAATTGATTAAACTGTTATGGTGAGTTGTAAAATTCTTCTGGATCAGAAACCAACTCATTGTCAGAAGTCACGGAGCTCCTTTCAGATTCATTAAAATTGAGGTCTACTGGTGGTGTAGGTATGGGTAGTTCGGGTCCAGCAGGAACTGGCTGTGTAGCTAAGTTCAAATTTGGGTACATAATTCCTGCCTTATTTTGTTTTCTTGTAGCCAGCAACTTTGCACATGCAAATGTAACAGTCGCCATGGTGATTCTGGGTGATAAGGGAGGACGGAAGTGAGCCAATTAGGAAGAAAATCAACAACAGATTTAGAATAACATAACGAAATGTAGCAATAAGCTGTATAAGCTGAATGAATTTAGCACCATAGACATATATGGACATATAAAAACTAGATGTAATAGCCAAAAATAGACTTCACTTTGTAAATCAGGATATTGATTTCCATTAAAGTTACATATTTTTTATACGGCAAATCAATGTTGACCAGTATTTTTATTGATTGATTAATTATTATTTTCTTATGATGTAATATGAGCTAGCTATGTAAGAATTAAAGTCAACTTCTTATGTAGTAGGTACAACTGTACTGTTTCCTTATTCTTAGCACAATTAAAAGTGTCAAAGATATTAGTTGTGAATTTGCAGAATTATTATAAATAAATTTAACTGCAGTATATGGTGATAGGCCAAAACATGTGTTAAAACTTTCTGTATTTCAGTGAATGGAATTTAATGCTTGAACATTAACTGATTGGATTCAGATTTTATCTTCAGGTGAAGGAATGCATAAGCAAGTAAATGGAATGTGTACATTTAATACCTTCCTACCAGTTTGATTGCAAATGCTCACAAATGAATAAATTAGTTTGTGGTATAACAAAAATATTTCCTTTATTGCACGTATGTATATACATTATTAGCTATTTCCAAGGAATCAGTATTGAAGAGAGAGCGAGAGAGAGAGAGAGAGAAATAAATAAATAAATAAATAAATAAATTTTATTTGACCCTAATTATAGGTTTCCACAATGGGAACCAATCTAATGTCCTTCATATAAAGCAGGACTAATGGCATTTACTTTCCACCATATTATCAAGCAACTTTTATTCAAGACATTTCTTTCTACAACACTTAGTTTTGGAGATATTGTACAGTCTCAACTTAAATGTACCACACTCTATAAATAGTGGGTACACAACAACATGTAATAGTATCTGTTTTGTATTTGCCTACTTGATATTACATGCTCTTTGCATAAGTTTAAGGCAAACAAAAGAAAGACACTTGAAAGTGCATTGTTTAATACTGCAAAATTCACATGGGCAACGAACGAGAACATTATTTTCTAAAAAAATGGCTCAAAGGATTTTGATTAAAATAGCACATGTTTAAGATATTTGCATCATAAATAACATATATATCTTGAATTTTCTGGGAATAGCCTGTTAAGTCCACGTCATTCTGAATTACTTTTGCATATTTTTGTGTAACTGATAAACCATAAGAGATAAGTAGCCAAAAAGTTATTACACAAATGGTTTAAATCTCTTTAAAACACACAATTATACTGATGTTCAATAAAATTTTGTGGCACTATCCATTTCCAAGAAATTCTTTGTTATTTGTTTAATGTTCAAATACAATACTTTCTCAAGTGATAATCTCTATTCATTTCTTGTTATGGTCATGCAAGGTGCATGGAATTTCAAAGCCATCACATAGGGACATGCTTTTTAAAAATTTGACAATCACTTTAGCCTACTGTATCCTTCTTATACCTAAGGTGTTGACACATGGTAGCGACTTAGTTGTATGGTACAGTTTGCACAAACAAGACAGAACAGCGTATTACATCCACACATTGCAATTAAGTTTGCGCAAACCTCAGTATGAAGTGGGTCATCTAAAGAGGTTGTGGAGATCAAGACAATGTGGTTCTGAAGATTTATTTTTGTTATATGCATTTCTGAACTTGTATGGTGAAAAGATAAGGTTTCAAATGTTCCTGATTGCAATGGTACAAAAAGAGGCTTCTCATAAGAAAGACACACTCACATACAAATGTAATGAAACTTAAGATAAGATCCAGATGACTGTAATTACTTGAGAATGGACGAAAGTGCATTATATAAAGAATTACTATGTTTGGTGACTCCTGTAATTGGTTGACAGAACACTGTGATGCGTGAATCTATAGCTCCTCATGAAAGAATGAGTTGTGCTTTATGCCTTTTAACTACTGGGAGATCATGCAAAGATTTAAGATTTAATTTGTGTATCACCTTTTGGTAAGGCACATTCTTCTTATTCCTTAGCCCTTATCAGCATATGTAAAATTGTCGGGACCCCGCACTTACCTGTCATTTCCAAGCATTTTACAATTCCCCTCTGTACAGGAAGGTGCCCCACCATTGTCTCATCTACCACATGACTAACTATGATACCTAATCATGCAACCACATGATTGCCCCCACCACTATTTAATTTCTCCACCTCTGCATTTGAAAACTTTAGTGTAAATATCTCATTCTGGGATATTTCATGATATCAAAATTAACCATTTCCAAGTGTTAAGCCAATTTGCAACCACTGAAGATTCAGTGGTATTATTTCGGACGAAAAGAATATTGGCAAGAGTTTCGCTGTGCTGTGCTGTAATCGGCTGCAGAAGAGAGATGGCTGAGGTTTGTCATGCGGATGCTCAGGATGGCATGAAGTGGCAATATCCTGGTCACAAAAAGGCTATCAGAAGCAGGTCTTTCCTAGACCATCAGAACATCCGGCCATCTTCTGTCTGCTTGCATACTGTTGGGCTTACTCTACTCCAGTTGGAATAGCAGAGGAATTGTCAAACAATGTGAACAATGATAAATCCATCACATTGTTGCAAATTTAGATTCTGTTTCTCCCTCCATTTTGTCTAAGACACTCCACCAGCACCTCTGACCACATGGGCTACCGCACCCTGGTCCATCTACTTTAGTGGTGGGGAGGAATTGGAAAATGCTTGGATACGGCATGTAAGCGCATGGTCCGGACATTTTCACTATTTTTCATTATCTTCTAAATGCAATGACAACAATTTACATAATTCAATACAACTGTGATAATTTACTTGGAATGGGTGCATATATTACACATATTGCATTAAACTTCCTTCCGGCTGAAAGCATGGCTCATACACTGTCCATATGCACATACTTAAGATTGTGTGCAAACCAAATCTTAAGCACTACACAAAGTTTATGCAAGTTGAGCTTATTGGTTTGTGTGAACTATGGTCTTGCATTCACATGCACGTTGTTCGCAGTACAAACTGGTTTGCACAAGTAAGTGCACAGAAAAGCCTACATGTGTGGCTGGTGCATAAAACCAAATGTGTAACAGAGTTAATGCTAACTATCAAGATAGATAGAAGGATAAGCTTTTCTAGGAATAGTTTGTAGAAGAGGATGCTGAGAAAGTAATATGAATGTACAGATTTTTCAGATTAAGTGCCTATCTCCCATGATTTATGAGAGTGAAGAGGACTTCAAAGTCTACTAACAGAAAATTTAAGATATATGTACTTACTTCATTTGACATGTTAATATCTGAAGTAGGTGTTTTAATAAAAAATGATAAGAGCCATCTTGAGAGAATGAAACTTTATGAAAAATGGCCCATGTAAAGGTAGTTTTGGGTGGAGGAAGTTTCTTGAAAATCCTCATCTATTATGATAAAATGTTGTCTGTCTCATGTAAGAAATTTGGTATTTAACCGACTTTTAGTTTTTGGATTATGTTGTTCACAAGACACATACACACTCACACATGCATGGACCAATTATGAAAATGCTCTTGGTTTTGTTCTATTTTTTATTCAGGGTACCTCTCAACATACACTATTATTGCTAAAATCTTGATAATGAAGTTTTTGGGAAGATTGTAAAACCTAAATGTCTGGAACTGCTCCATAACTTCAAAAACCTATGTTTGTGGAATAATGTTCGTATATCAGTGATTGTTTTGAATGCTGAAAATCCTTAAATTTCTACGCCATGTATTGGGAATAAAATTAGGAAAGCATTATACTTCTCATTTTATCATCTCATGTTATGATCTTATGATGTCAGAGAAACTGTTTATTAGACAATGCCCATTTAAATTATTTACATACTACGAAAAAATAAGTATGAATGATATTATATCTATAATTTAAATTGGTTCTATTTCACCTGTTTCTAGAAGACTTTTATTCCATACAGAGCCAATAATAACTATGAACATCATAACCTTTTTTTTAACTACAGAATTCCATGAAAATATGCAACTCGTAGGTGTTCAGGAGCTTTTTCTTCCATCACCTTGGCAACACAGTGGTGACATACAATTAAGCTTTGTTTGCACCACATGCTTGTTACAATTATGAGTATAAGATCAGAAGCTTTGTTCCCCATCTAATTGGCAAGATTTACTTCGCGAAGATAAGATTTGATATATGAGTCCAGCCCAGAGATGTTAATGAAAGCCCTAAGCAGCAAGATGAGGGATGTTTTTTAGAAGTAGGTGTATGGAGCACTTCAGCTGAAGACTGCAAGTGTGAAGTGATGACAAGGCATAGCCATAGGATCTACGCATCTAAAGCTTGATTGATTTGCTGATTATTTATGGAACCATTACCAAAATCATTCATTAGTTTAATAATCATAGCACTATTTGCTAAGATAGAAATTTATTTGTATATGCATATATTTTTATAAAAATTAGCTAAATGCCTGAAACCTTTTTTTTTTACAATAACTGTTAATCATAAACTTAAAATAGTAATCAGCTTTGTTAATGCATCTTAGCACAGCATGCATGTAAATTTTTGCTACAATTGGAACAAAGCTAGCGCATTAAGCTTATTTTATGAAGTGCACGAGAGTTTTAAAAATAGCAGAACCTGAAAATTTGGCTATTTTGTCTTTAGAGGGCCCACATAGAAAATGCGGAAGGAAGCAAGAAATAATGGAAAATATTACCTTAGGAGCAAATGTAGAAGTAGATGTGATCTCGCCAATACCTGGTGCCCAGCTACCTCCCGTTTTAGGTGTTTTACTTTTACAGGAAAATTGCACACAATATGAACACAACAAACGTAGCCATCCTCCCGCTAAAACAGACGCTGAATGGGAAGTGCCAACCTAAATAAGTGAAATCCGCGAAGTAAGGAATTTCTGCAAACGTGAATCATTCGAGTTTTAGACGCGCAGCTACCTCGGCTACGCCCTGCTGTCTCTTCGCAGACTGCTACACTCCTCTTCTTCTAAAAAAACATCCCTCGGCTACACTTTGAGGATGAGGGCCCTCAATCCCTCGGCTACGCCTTGTGGCTGAGTATCTTACCGGCTTTGGCGGCATTAGTTATTCATATGTTGCCAGCATTACGTTATAGAGCTAGAGAATGAAACATCTGTAGGACATAAAACACATCACTTCCATCGCAATTGAGGGCCCTCTAAAACAGTTTACCCGAAAATTTTTATACATTTGATTCCTGCAGTTCATGTGTACATTTATAACCGAAGATCTAAAATTCGTAAATTTTCTACTTTTTGGTCGAAATTTCAGTCCCCGTGTCCCTTAAACAATCCCAAATCAAACAGTGAACAACATATTGTTAAATTGGATGTGTATGAAGATGATAACGTACCTCGGGGGTTCTGGACCGTTCCAGCCTGGTGGAGGACCTCCGAATCGCCTTTGTGCTTTTATCTGTACCAGGGAATATCCTGTCCATTTCGTCAGCTCCGCTAACCTGGCGTCCAAGTCTTTGTCCTGCGACATCAAGGTAGAATTCGTGGTGGTTATATTCTGTTCGGGATTCTCAACTATACCGAATGAAGGCCAGGAGAAAGACATGATTGCTGCACTAAGCTCCAATTATGTTTATCAAAATGTCGCCATCAAACACTCACTGTAACGGTTATTCTACAGCCTGGAAGAAACGTAGTTCTCCTTCCAATCTCTGATTCCCAAATGCAAACTGCACATCTAAAAGGGGAAAACGCGATATGATCTCGCACCTTATTGGTCACCGACGGGAAATACGCAACAATACTGGGTTGTTTGTTGGTAACATTACTAAAGCAGATTTTTCGCGGGAAACTCTTGTGCCAGGGAGAAAAGAGAATAGCACTGCAATACACATCAAAATTATTTGAAACGCTTTTAGTGTCTGTATTTTATATTCGTAAAATGATCCATGAATACATAGAGGAATAGGTGGGGGGGGGGTTGTAAAGTGAGACATCCTGGTTTTACTGAAACTATTGTTGCCATCTGGTGGTGACTCTGCCAGACTAATCTAGAAGCCCCCTAAACCTACACATATCACAGCGTGTCAATAATATGAGGGCTGTGGTTGATGGAGGATTGTGTTGTTTTTTGTGGTATGAAAAGTTTTAACAGCGGAAGATTCCGGCTGCTATTACGCAAAATTCAGGTGGGATAAAACAATTTGTTTTGCACTTTTAATTAAGGGATAGTTGTATTTTTAAATAATTGGTTACGTACACCTGGTTAGTTAACGTATAGGTGTATTATATAAGATTATGTGTTGTTAACTGAATGGTGGTATTATGGGAGAAGTAGAACTGTGGTGTCGCATATTGAAACCATCTTTCTCTGTCCAGGTTATTGATAGAAGAGATGCCGAGAACAAAACTGGGACCTTCTCATGAAGGCATACATAAAAACTGGAAGGAGGATGATATGACTGCTGCCGTAACATCAATAAAATGCAAGAAACCACTGGGATCTATCCTCTAAATAGGAATGTGGGAATGTGTTTACTGAGACAGACTTCATTGGCTCAAACATTGCAGAAGAGCGAGAATCCCCTGCATTTAATCCCGAGCGTGACCAGACTCCAACAGTGCTGCATACTGAACCCAGAGAGCAGAACTACGTCAGTCCTCAGGATATTTCACCCATTCCAGTTCTGAAGAAAAGAACAAGTAAGAAAGGAAGAAAAGCATCAACAGCAGCTCTGATCACAAGTTCACCATATAAGGCAGCACTTGAAACTTACCGGAAGAATAAAAACCAAAGGAATCCGCGGAAAGGAAGACAAAACTCTTCTGTTTGTGGCTCTACAAGCAATGGTGTTCCAACAATTTCAGATGAAGCACAGCCATCGACAAGTAAAGACGAACCTCGGTCAACATACTTAAAGAATTGTCCGAAGAAAACTAAAAAGAACACGAGCTTTAAAGCCAGAAGAAGACTTGCATTCAGGCAAGAATCTTCTGATTAAGATGACACTTATATCTCCATCTCTTCAGGTGAATCAGTTTTGCCAATTCCAACGAAAGATTACATCACTTACTGGGTGGTTTTTTGCGATTATAAATCCAGGGACTCGAGGCCTGGAGAACTCTGGACCTAGTGCGACATTTGTGACAGATGGGCACACATGGACTGTTCTGCATGTGAGAATGACAGCTTCGTTTGTGACTTTTGTGCGTAAAATTGTGCTCTTTAGAAGTTGTTCTTCCAACTTCCATTGAAAAGACTGAAAACAATTTTAATTAATTTTTTAGACAAAGTATCCTTTTTTATATCACATTTCAATTGCTTATTTTTTTCAGTTCCTGTTAAAAATACCAGCAAATTTTACAATTTTTAGTTTAATGGTGCATTTTAATGTTCGATTGTTCTCTGTCCCATATTACCACCCAAATTTTAAGATTGTCAGAATTGCAACTATTTCGTTTTTTTCAAAACTTTATGCTAATACAATATAATTTGCGTCATTCCACATTTCAGACCATAAGGAGAAATTATTTCTGGGTAGATTCTTAGAATTAGCTACAAATGTTCGTATGTACTTTAATATTTATGGGCGAATACAAAAGACTCTCCCATAATACCACCTTTTCCTCTACTTTTTGACCACTTAAATGGAAACTTTCAGGAAAATTTAGTAATTTTTATAAGGTTAACATTCCTGTTTTTACTTCCTCTAAATGTTACGTAAGAAAGTGCTGTACTTCAACCAAGAATTCCATTGCCGACTGGGCGGAGGAGCACCTGCCTGCTGTGCGAGGGATCCCGGGCTCAAATCCCGGCTGGGGGGTGGGAATTTTTCTCCGCCAAGACTATTCCCTACCCTCCCAAGGGTATAGAAATATGAATGAGTGTGTGAATGTTTGTGTGAGATAATGAATAAAACCCAAACTTTACCAGAATCCAACGACAAGCGAATACGAGTTAACACTATTGTCTACAGACAATAGGTTCCAAAGGAAAGGCTACCAATAAGACAATTGTAGTTAAAGGCGGGGTATAAATGAAAAATAATTGCTTCAATTCCTGCCTTAATAATTCTCAAAATGTTTGAGTAGAACCTATTTCAAATGAAACTACTTGACTTTGCTATATTTATTCCTCTATGCTTATACTTATGCAAGACAGCTACCTATGATAGCAAGAGGAAGTAGATTGTATTCCACTCAAAAATCCGAAACCAAGCTTTCACTAGAATATACGTTTGGAGGTTCCTGAATTCATTCATTCATTATCTGTTTACCCTCCTCTTATGTAGGACTTACACCCCCCAGGACTTACAGGCGGGTGCCTGGAGTCAGAGGCCCGTCGAGGAGCAGCCACTCATGGATCAGACAGAGCATCCAGGATGGGTGATCAGCCCGATGCCTGGTATGGGATGAAGGAAATAGATGAAACGAAATGTTGGTGAAATGGATGAAAGCAAAGGTGATGATGGAGCAGTTGGTGGAATGAATGGCGGGGGAAACCGGAGAACCCGGAGAAAACCCGCCCAGACGCCGCTTCGTCCACCACAAATCCCACATGCAGGTCCCTGGGATTGAACCCAGGCTGCCTCGGTGGGAGGCGAGCGGACTAACCACTCGGCCACGGCGCCGCCAGGTTCCTGAATCATTTTCGAAAAATATATGTGTGTGTGTAACATGACAAAGTATATATTTTAGTTTTACTTCTTCCAAGGATATGACAGGAAGGTTTTCACGAAATTCCATACTTCCCAAACTACCCTTTACCTGGAAGACTTTTGGTTATTTTTTATTTTCTTACAAACGGCTCTTACGATTCTTTTAAAATTAAAATACTAAATGTTTGTGACATTAACATGACAAAAATGACCATATCTTTAATTTTCTCGGAATAGACTGTAAACCCCTCCTTATCTTTAGTGAGTATTACAAAACTGCATTTGACTGGGAAACCATCCAAATAACTTTTTCCTAGTGTAAAGCGTTTTCGAGATATTTCATACCATAATAGACACATTTATATTTTGGCAAGTGTACATTTGATATAAATAGCTTGATAATTCGAGACTTGATTTTTTTATTTTATTTTTTTGTTACCTCCATGATCTAAAGACAAAAAGCTCACCGCCTTGCGAATTAGCATATAGAAGTTATTAATTCCAGTAAAGTTGAAATCATTTTAGCCAAACATTTTATCATCGTGACGATCACAAATAAATGGAAGAATCGCGTTTCATATGAACAGTACTTATAAAATTGTAATGAAAGTGAGTCATATTAGTGTAGAACATTATGGTTTTTTTATGCGATTATGCGGTGGGGGGGGGGGGAAGAAGAATCGTATACTTTTAGAGGATTCCTGTTTAGATATACCTACTTACTGAAATGGTAAGCTGTGTGAGGGTCGTAACAGGATGTGACTTAGGCTAGTTCTGCAGCATAGAAGGTCGTGGGATTGTTTCTGGTTTCGGGTCTTAGTTAATGTTCAGTTTTCATCTCAGGATGTATGGATTTTCTCAGGGTTGGCATGTAACTCGACTATTGTATTTTATTTCTCTTTATTTTCCCGACACCTTTCTTTCTGTATTGACGCTCTCTCTCTCTCTCTCTCTCTCTCTCTCTCTCTCTCTCACACACACACACACACACACACACATCGCATTATGCACACACACACACACATCGCATTATGCACACACACTAAATTCTCAACAATTGCACAATAAATTCCATAATTCCATTTGACATGATATGACAACAATGACGATAGTTTGCATTTAGTTATATTTTTAATTTATAATTTAGACTTATACCATCTGCCATCAATGTCAGGTTGTTTATACCCATTATGTCAAAGGCAGCCTGAATTATGCCACCATGTTCCCATTCAGCAACGATAAACCTATTCAACTCATTACTCTGATTTACGTTTTAGTAGCGGATAAAATATCGTATGCCACACGAGATTAAGCTATATTTAAAGCTTCGTGAAATTAATTACCCTGGGCAAGCCCCCGGGTGTTAAAATTTTGATTCAATATTAAGATATTATTTTAATTTCTTAAAGGTACCATAAATTACTACAAAAGGCACTATGATCGTGTCCTGGTAACAAATGCAAATCGTTATATCGCTTGTCTTCAAACTATGTTTTACGTTTTATGAAGGTGTGTTTTCAGTAGAATACAACGATTAGCTTTTGTTTCCTGGAAACCATAATAAAAAAAACTGAAGTGCAATTCTGAACATTTATTTACAGGCACATCATTTGAAAAAATTACATTTTTACTTTCTTTACCACGTACATAGTAGGTGCACAAGGTATTGCATTCCAGCCAAAAATTCGATACCGAAATGTTACCGGAAATGCTTGTTTTGAGGCCCCCTGAATGCAAACAAACAGGCAAATAGAAGCATTTTTGAAAGAGGTCCGCGTTTGTGTGTGTGTGTGTGTGTGTGTGTGTGAACGGCATAACTCAAAAACGAAAACCTTAAATGCCAAATTTGCTATTTAAATTCAGTATATTACAAAGATGGGACACGATTTTCAACAAAATCCTCCCACCCCAACTACCCTTTATATGAAACATTTTTCGAGATTTTATTATTTTGTAAAAGATGGCTCTAACAATTTTAATTAAAATACCACATATACTTGTATAGCCGTTAAGAAAGCGTAGAGAAAGTCATGTGAATGTAACACATCAGATTTTTTTCTACGAAACGTAGATAAAGAATTGTATTACACATGTTACAAAATAACCTTCGCGGATCTTTAAATTTACCCCACTCAATATTTAACTTTGCTTTTGTAACTTATTTCGTAAATTGAAAAAATGTCAGCTTGTTGCATATTACCTGTATTTGTTTAGGCACAGAGCGTGGAATGTCATCCTCCGTGGTCTAGAGGTGTCGTGCTAGCCTCTGGTTCCCCAGGTCGCAGATTCAAACCTGCCAGAGAGCGATTTATTTTTTCGGACGTAAATATCCTTAGCATGGCTTCCTTCGGAAGAGAAGTAGGTAATACCGGTGGTCAATGTCGTAGATTTACGGCACGTAAAATAACCTTGAGCCTGATAAAGAGGCCTCTGAGCAAAATTTCCAGTCTTTCACGTCCAATACAGAATGGGACGCTAAGGACCATGGGCGTTAAAGAACATCCACAAATTAAAGAAAAAAGAAACAAGAAAACAGAGTGCGGATAAATTGAAAAGGAAAAACTTATGGGAAGGACACACAGAAACACACACGGACCTGTTTCTAAAAATGCTTTTCTTGGATTCAGGGGCTTCAAATACTTCCCCTACTTACTATACCTAGTAGAGAAAGTTAAAAGCATTATTAGAAAAAAGTCCGTGCGTGTGTCTGTGTCTTAGAACAACATAACTCAAAAACGAAAAATCGGATAAATACCAAAGTTGGTATTTAGGTTCAGTATCTTTCAAGAATGCGACACAAAGATTTTCAAGAAAATCCTACCAAACCAGACTACCCTTTACATGGAACATTTTTCGAAAGTTTGGATTTTCTCAAAAATGGCTATAACGATTTTGATTAAAATACCATATATTTAAGATACTTTCATGGTAAATGAAATGTATATCTGAATTTTCTGTCCCCAAAAGTCGTCTTTTTTGCATAAGAATTTTGCATAACCGTAAGAGATAGACCAAATTTTAGTACGCAAAAATGTAGATATCGTTAAACACAATTTTATGTCACATACGTTTTTTCTATCGAGTGAACCATTTCCAAGATATTCCTTGTTATTTGTTCGAATTTTCCAATACTTATAATTTTTCTTAATTCGTTATTAGTATTTTTTTTGTCCTGGACATGGAAAGAGAATGAATTGCTCCACATAGCAAGCAGCAGCTGTTGAAAGATTTGACTATCCCTTAAATTCATTCATTATCTGTTTACCCTCCTCTTATATAGGACTGACACCCCCCAGGACTTACAGGCGGGTGCCTGGGGTCAGAGGCCCGTCGAGGAGCAGACACTCATGGATCAGACAGAATATCCAGGATGGGTGATCAGCCCGATGCCTGGTATGGGATGAAGGAAGTGGATGAAGCGAAATGTTCGTGAAATGGATGAAAGGAAAGGTGATGATGGAGCAGTTGGTGGAATGAATGGCGGAGAAAACCCGCCCAGACGCCGCTTCGTCCACCACAAATCCCACATGCAGGTCCCTGGGATTGAACCCGGTCCGCCTCGGTGGGAGGCGAGCGGTGTAACCACTCGGCCACGGCTCCGCCCGACTATCGCTTAAAGCCCCTTCTACATTCCCCTTCTACGTATGAGAAAGTTAGCAATACGATAGTTTCTGCAAATGTTTATATCGATTAACATGAAGTAAATGGAGAATAAGCGTTTGTAAAACTAGTTTGTACAAGAGTAGAGAAAGTCATGTGAGCGTAACCCATCAGATTTTCCTAAAATGCATAATGTCTCTGAAGTACTGTTAAATCGCTTAGTCGATTATTTCTATGAATATCTGTAGGTGTCTTTCCATTAATACTGATTATAAGTTCACTTGTGGAATTTGTGGGAATATTAGCAAAATGAATAATAAAAGACGATATAGAACAATACAGATGGGTAAAGAAACAAAACAATGGTAGCTTAAGTTCATAAAATTATACCTTCTGTAGGAAGAGGAAGTATTGCACTCCACCCAAAAATTCAATATGGAGATTTCATTGGAAGCACATGTTTGGAGGTCCCCGTAACTCCCAAAAATGTTTGTGTGTGTTGACAGCATAACAAAGATGAACAGTCGGATAGGTTTCAAATTTCACAGTTCAGTCAGATTACTGTTTAAGCAAACCAGAAGAGGATTTTCAAGAAAATCCCACCCCCATTCCAAGCTAACCTATACATGTAAAATGTTTCGTTATTTTTGACTTTCTCAAAAACGGCCCTAGCTATTTTGATAACGCACCGTACGCTTAAGGAATGCCCATGGTTAATAAAGTACATGTATATCTTGTATTTTCTGGGAATCGCCTGTGAAGCCCTCTCCATTCTGTTATGGTTTACCAGCTATACAAAGGTCTTTCAGAATGAAAAGACTTCTGAGGTTATTCACGGAACATTTAAGATATGCACTTCATTAACCATGCAAATATCTTAAACATGTGGTATTTTAATCAAAATCGTTAGAACACTGCTTTTTAAAATAACAAATTACGAAAAGCTCTCCATGTAAAGCGTATCTTGCGGTTAGGGTATTTTCTGGAATATCTCCGTGTCACATCCTTGGAAGACAGTGCGCTTAAATACCAAGTTTGGCATATAACCGAGTTTTGGTTTTCGAGTTATGCTTTTACACAGAGAAAGAGGAAGAGACACACGCACACAGACCTTTTCTAGAAATAGTTTGTTTATTTATTCAGCATCCTCAAAACGCGCATATCCGATTAAATTTTGGTATCAAATTTTTTGGTTAAATGCAATATGTCCACTACTTACCACAGGTAAGTGGTGGAAGAAATAATAAACGGAGCCCTAAACATTCACGATTTTTGGGCGAACCAGAGTACATAAATAAATCCTATGGCACTACACCTAGTGCGGGGCCTGAGCCTACCAACTCGAATGCCAGCCTCACGCCCACGTACGCACGACAGAAGTGGGCAATCATCCAACCGATACGGGGAGGTGATGTGGCCAGAATCACATTTCCCGCAGACGGAAAATTGTCTCACTGGGCCATGACCGCTACCTAACGCAGCTCCTCACTTTCCTCATGATGTTGAGTGGGCACCAGTCCTATACCCGGGACTTAAAATCCGCACTCCCCCCCCCCCCCCAATGTGTTGTCATTCCTTAGCCGGGAACCAGAGCTCCAAAACCACAATACATACTGAATTGAAATAATGTATATAAGTTTCAGATTGGACGAACAGCTAGATGTACATAGTTTAAATGTTATATCTAATAATTTGAGGAACATCTATCGATTCGCTTCCAATTTGTTTGAAATCAATACAAAATTTTGCGTAGTTTCTATGGAGCACATTAAAATTCAACGATTTTGTGTATTATTTCCCAAAATATCCATAACAAGTTCTACCAATGTTTTAACAATTCTACCAAAAATAACTAACGATTTTGATTAAAATACCATATATTTAACATATTTACATGACAAGTAAAATGTATATCTTGAATTTTCTGGGAATAGCTTCCTCTTCATTCAGAAGTAATTTTGTATAATCCTGTAGAGCTGGTAAAATGCTAACTGATAGATGAAGACGTACTACACAAAAACTGTAGATCAAGTTAAAACACACAATTTATTTCAAATAATTTTTTTGTGGCATCAGCCATTTCTGAAATATATTTTATTAATGGTTTGAATTGTTTAATACTGAGCCATTCTTTTCAAGCCCTGTCGACATTCAGTTGTTTCTCGCGACTGCATGGAAAGGGTATTGAATTTTAAGACCAGCACATAGCATTCACTTCTTAAACATTTGATTATCGCTGTTCCCTTTGTATCTATAATGAGATGTGTAGTTTAGCTATTTCTGCAAAGGTTTATCCGGATTAAAATGAAGTAGATAGGAAAGTAAAATTTTGTAAGAATATATGTATACCCTAATAAGTGATAGAGGGTAAAAAGTCATATGAATGTAACAAGATATTTTTACTGTCTGTAGCATATAGCTAGTAAGCAGAGGAAGCATTGCATTCTACTCAAAAACCACATATGGAGATTTCTGAATAAATGTACGTTTTGAGGCAGTTAAAATACAAAGAATGGTTTTAGAGAAATGTCTGTCTCTCTCCCTCTCTCTGTGTTGTGAATGTGTGTGTGTCTGAACAACATAGTTCAAAAACGAAAAGTCGCATAAATAACAAGCTTGGTATTTAAATTCAGTACCTTCCATGGAAGGGACCATAAGATTTTTAAGAAAACCCTCCCGTTTCAAAGTTCCCTTTATATGGAAACATTTCCGTTATTTTTATTGTTAAATTCTTTCCATATACTGACCGTTATTGTTGCAATAATATAACACAACAGTGGCATATAGGTTACACATTTTCGCTCTCTTGTAGAACTGTATTCCCATACACCAAACCTTATCTGAAAGAACTACAAGTAATATTTAAACATTTTAACACATGCTTGAATGTGGAGATCCTTTTTCACCTACAATAAATTAATATAGTTCCTTGTCATCCATTCATGACATTACTGTTTGTTGCAACAAAGCAAATGCGGTGGAACATTTTCACTTTCTCTACTACTTAGCTATAATGAGTAGAGGAAGTACTGCATTCCACCCAAAAGTTTGATATCAAGATTTCACTTGAAAAAAACACACACACACACACACACGCATGCACATACCATAATGTGTATAGTCATAAAACCCCCAAGGCTCAATAAATACAGATCCAGAATGATTACAATAAATAGCTGATATACATAATGCAGTGCTTTTTATTCCCAGCAACCGCTTCATGTTCTCATATTACAATTACAGTGATAATAAGCACATACGTATTATAAGAGATGTTGGGAATGTTGATCTTCTCTATCCACATATTTCTGGCATCTTCTCATGAAAGTTTTGTTCACACTGGAGAGTTCAGTATTCAAAATTGAGTTAGTGTTTTGCCTGATGTTTTCTTTTAGTTCTTACAATGTATGGGGTTTATTACACACACCATATTTTTCAAGTTCCCCCATAGATAAAAATAACTTACAGTTAAATCAAAGGATCATAAGGGCCACAATTGTTTACCAATTTAATTACCCTATCTTCAAAAATCTCCTGAATTAAATTTAATGATCCATCAGCTGCTCAAAAAATGCTGTGAGTAAGTAATTCCTGTTTCTGCATTTATTGTTTGTTCAAAAAATTCAGGTCTTATTAATCTGTATGCATTTACTGCATACAATTTTTTGCATCATGCAAGGAAATCTCATGTTTTAAGCGGGGTTTCTCTGTACTCTTAATATCTGCTATTTTGTGGTGATATGTAGCCATATAAATGGAACCATGCTTTGTCAGAGAAGAATATTAAGATTTGGTCAATTGCTCTTATTTTGCAAAATCCAATTACAAAAATTTACCCAACTCTGATTATCACATGAAAAGTAAGTGTATGCAACAAACCCCATACATTGTAAGAACTAAAAGAAAACTTCAGGCAAGAAACTCACTCAATTTTGGATATTGAACTCTTGAGTGTGAATGAAGATTTCGAGAAGATGCCAGAAATGTTTGGATAGAGGACATTTCCAACATTTCTTATAATACGGTAAGTGCCTATTATCACTGTAATTGTAACTATGTGAATGTGGAGAAGTTGTGGAGATATTTTAACTGTTTCCATGGGAATCTGAACTGCGGCAGGCAGCATACAAGAAGCCATGGTGGCCACAGTATGTACAAAAAGCACTGTAAAAATGAAGACACAACATAAATGCTATACACTGGACTATAAAGCCCTTCTTCAGTCGAAGAGAAACGTAAACATATGTGTGTGTTTATATATAAGTGCTTGAGTTGTGTCTGGGTTTTTATTATGTATGCCAACTTTTTATTGTAATTGTTATGGATCTGTACTTATTATATATTCTTTCACTTGGATTTTGTTACCTTACTGTGAATCATAGGCTTGTCAGCCATTAATTAAGATACTGCATCCACCCTAGCTTATGAACTGTGCAAAGAAAGTATTTGTTCATATAACAAATAACATATTGACATATAGACAGCTTGTTCATTATTTCATTAAAATTATGTTGAATGTTGTCATATTGTTGTTCCAATGCCAAAAGCACGAATGTGAAAATATTAACTTTTGAGTATTTTAATATTCAAGTTGCAGGGATAAATCAGGTTTTATACTTTTTCAGATCCTTTCATTGGTAAAATATGTATTAATTAATGGCTGTTTGTTGTTGAAAATAAATAATAATCATTATTTTTGTTTTTAGGGCTTATAAGATTTCTTTCCTCATTCATGTTTGAGCATTGTAGGGTTTAGGAATAACTGAAATATTCTTATTGGACTATACACTTGATTTCTTAAATAAATTCATTGTTCAATATAATATTCAGCAATAATGAAACATAGTATTTATTAGTATGCACCAAATTTTACAGAAAGCTTATATTCTCTTACTTTCTATTCCGTTGATAAAAGGTTATAATAAATAGAACTATGTTTGAGTTGATAAAATAATTTGTACCAAGATTATTTTCAGTATAATAATACTGGAGTATACAACAATAAAGAAACAAAATGTTTTTATCTGTTAAAGTTTAGAGAAAGTTTATGTTCCAACTCTTACTTTCTATACCTATTTTGACACAAAGTTTCTAGTCAATACTGTGCATTGAACTGTGTCTAAGATGAATTATACAATACTAGAAATATTTGTTTGTATGAAAGTGTCTGTTTTAGTAACATTTAAAGCAAAAAAAAAGAGAGAAAAGAACACAACATTATTCATTTTCAGAATCTTCATCTGCATTGGGCTCAGGTAAGCCATCATGAGCACATTTGTTGGTTTTCTGAGACTTGTAGAATGCATGGTACTCTCTTGGCATGGTAAAATCATTGCACATTTGCAGATCTTTGAATTTTGCTTCTGAAATTGGCAGTTCTTCACTGTAAACTTTCTGGAGTAGACCTTTTCTTGGTCTACCTCTTGATCGTTTTAGAGTGACATCCTGAAAATCAGCCTTGAAACTATTTTTGAAAAATATGATACTGGGCTCCATTCTTCAATACTGCAACCAGCAAACATTTCTCCATGGAATGTTTTTTGGAATAATATTCTGAGAAAATGATTTAAAAATCATCAAAATCATCATGAAGCATTGCTTTCACAATAATTGGTGGTTTGTTTCGGGAACTGCGAATTAGTTGTACCCATCCCTCAGGACTGTAAACTGTAACATGTTTTGATTTCCTCTCAATTTTGGAATGTACAGAATCACTTTCCCTTTTGGTATGACCTGTCTCAAAGAATCTATGATCAATCATTTGTAGAGAAAGATGTTTCAGAAGTAAAATGCTCATACCAGCAAAATTACAATTCTTTTGCTGTCCTCCACAACTATCTGACATCGTGTGAACTGCAGTTATATCAGGATGTGTCATCACATAAGTATAAACACAAGTAGAAATTTCAATAACTCCCCCTTTCCCTTGGGTTTTATTCCAGACATAACAGTTTGCATTCTGATTCCTCAAATTATAAATCATTAGGTTATACACAGCCAATTTCTGCAGATAAAATATTTGACTTGTCTGTCCCTTTAGTGTATTTAAAACTGCTTGCAAGTCAAAATTGAAAGAGACGATTTTTTAATCTTGTTGAGATAATTCTTTTATCTTCATCCCTAACATCTCTTGCAGAATTCTTTTTTTCCATATGAAGTTTATAATCATCATCATGCAGTTTTCTTTCTTCCTCTTTCATATATTTATAGGTTATACAGTTTTACAGGCATATTTCTTTGATTTGAATCAACATTATATCCATTAAACATTTGCCTATATTTCTCCAAACTTGCTATACTGTGATTGCTTTTAATGCATTCTTCCAGATACATTCTGTGCATAATGCTTATGCTGAAGGAAGAATCTAAGTATTTTTTTGTATTTGATTTCCTGCAGTAATGACTCTACAGATGGAAATGAGGTGATTTGTTTTCAGATAGTTTCTTCTCCATATGCATCCACTTTATTATGAGGACTGCACCTTTCTCTCTGCCTTTATCTATTATTCCTATCATGGTGCATTTCTTCAGGGAACTTCTTATTAGTGCATCAGCAATGTTTAAGGTACACATGAAGATATCCCGACAAGCTGGCATTTTTACACCCTGAACAGTTAACGAGTAATGACTTGAAAATTTCCTACTAGAGTGTTTCAAATTTCTTGAGGTTCTTTCTTTTTGTTTATGGTCTATGTGGTTATTTTATACTGTCGATGGTCAACAATTGTAGGAAAATTTCAAAACTCTGCATTCAAATTTTCTCTGTTAATTTCACTGACTAAAGCTGAATATTTATGCTTGATTTTATCAAAACAAGGTGATAAAAATTGTTTTTTATTTATGGACGCTCTTTAAAGGCTGTGGTCCTTAGCATCTCATTCTATATTGGGCATGAAAGACCGATAATCTTGCTCAGAGGCCTCTTTATTAGGTTTGAGGTTCTTTTATGTGCCATAAATCTATGACACAGGACCACCGGCTTTACTTCTCTTCTGAAGGAAGCTATGCTAAGGATTTTAATGACCGAAAAATCCACCATCCTCTGCCAGGTTTGAACCGTGACCTCAAGAACTGGAGGCTAGCATGGTAACCACTACACGATGGAGGATGACAAAACAAGGTGATGGCAACATAAGACGAGCATTATGTTTAGCTCCACAGTGTCCTGTATAGGTTTCTGCTTTCAGTTATCTTTCTTTCCTCACATTTTTCTTCGATAGAGGAGGGGTTCATTTTTGCTTTTTAGGCAAGTCACCTCGGTTAATATTATATAGTCTGAGTAGAAGATACTCTGAAGGTAAATGTGCCAATGAGAAAAAAATATATATGAAAATGTATAATAATTACATTGCATGGAAATAACTAAGAAAATTTAGGAGAGCAAATAAAGTTTCACCTTGGTTAATATTACCTACTCCTGGTAAAAGTTGCTCTGGAAGAAAATGTACCAATGAGAAAAAAATATATGAAAATTTATAATAATCATATTGCATGGAAATAACTAAAATAATTTAGGAGAGTAAATAAATAATTATTACTACCACTATTTATTTCACACACAGTGCCAGTGACTCCATCTGTGCTGGGATGATGAACTTGTTTTAAAAGGAAATTAAAAAAACTAACTAATGCTTATATTTACAAACTGCAATAGGAATACCTTACATTCAGTTACCCAGACCCAAAAATTAGTACTGAATGTGAAAGTATTGCTATGAGCCATATGGTTATCAGAATGTATAATATACAATTACTAACCGACTTACCTTACCAAGTGGGATGACTCAGGCAGCAACATCTATGGCTTGCATTTGGGAGGTCCTGGGTTCAATCCCCAGTGACCGTCCACTCTGGCCCATGGATTTTTTGTGGTTTCCCCAGTTCGACAGGCAAATGCTGGGGTGGTTCATCTTCTACCACAACTCTCCTCCCTCTCACTTCCTGTGCCCATCATCTTCCTTGTTGTCTGTTTCAGGGTTGTAGGACCAGGCGACAACATCAGCAGGTTGTGGCTGGATGGTGGCTTATGCACTGTAGAAGTTTCTTCCCTGGCATCGCTGTGAGGACTGCACAGTTAGGTCTCTTCTCTGAGTGGACTCCATTCCGGGGATGCTAGAAATTGGTTACTTGTGGGCAGGACCGGGTGGTATCAGATGCTTTCTATCTGGAAACATTATGGACCCCGCCCATGCTTGTGTGCCTGTCATCATCTGGATCTGGCCGCACTTCTGGTCTCTCCTCTCATCCTATCTTCCCAGGGATCACAGAAGTAAAAAGCCCCATTACAGCCTACTTTTGGTGCTCTGTCCTGGTTTTGGGGGTCCCTCCATGATATGTACCTCCACAATTTTAACCAAGTACTTTACTTGGAAGAGTTCATCACTAAATATACTAAGGATTTGACTTTACTGTCATATGTGCCAAAAAATTATAAAGCAGTTAAATTTGTATTGACACTGTACCACTGTGAGAGTCAAGATCGTTATACTAAGAAACCTTGAAATAGTAGGTCTCTATAACCTAACAAAAGGAGGTGTTGATGGAGTTGATTTAAATGTGTGCAAACTACACCTGTAACCAAAGAACTCTTAGATGACCCACAACAATATTCTTCATGCTTGTTGGTGCCAGCTGTGTAAATGCATTTGTTCATCAGATGCTTCCAAAGAGTAAAGAAATGAAAAGAAGTTACTTCCCGATGAATCTAACAAATATAGTTTTTCCACAAATGTGCCACAGACTTGAAAAGAAAAGTCTTTCAAGGTTGGATGAAATGGATAATTGGGGATTCAGGAAGAATTGAAATTCACAAGACATGTTCCATTTGCCCTCCAAAGTGGAGGATGAGAATAAAAATATCCCTGCCGGGCATATGGTGATCTACTCTGCTTACAATGTGCTCAGAAAATCTGTCTCAAGTGTTTTGATTGCAAAAAATTTATATAGTTTAGTGCTGTTCCAAGTTTAATAGTGCTTATTTTACATCATATTTAAGGAATCATTTAGTGTTTCACCAATATTTGTCTTTGTTTTCAGCATAAGAAAGATAAAAGATGAGCTAAAAATCAAAAGTTTATAAGAAAAAAGTATGTTCCCATTGTTGAAATTTTGAGATACTAGTACCAGGTAATTAGATTACTTTATGCAAAAATAGTTGTAATGTATTTTATGATCCTTCAAAATGGAAAATAAGCTCGTTTCTGTAAAATATATTGCAATTGTAGTAAGCGAGCACTTAATAAACAATATTTACTAGTATGTTTAACATGACTTATTTAAAACCTTTACTAAAATTGCTAATGTTGTGTAACAAATGTATTCTATTTCTAAATAAGGTGTGGAATATATGAGGAGAAAGATATACTTAAAACAGTTTAAATAATGCATAATTTTTTGCCTAATTCTAGCATCTGAGAGACACCATGATACCAGTTGTCATAAAAAGATGATACCAGTTAAGGGGTAAAATGGGTACACACATGCATACCTGCACTCGTTCAGTCCAGGAAGTAGGAAAAACAGTAACGAACCATGGCTTTACTTCATACATAGTTGCTAAAATTATATATATTGACAAGGCTATACCAAAAAGTTCCTGGAAAAGGACCCAATAGTAAATGGTTACAGACTATTTAACTTGTTACCTGAGGGCATAAAAACAGCAAAAGGGAACTCCTTTAAAGTAAACCTTAAGAAATTTTTAGTTGAAAAGCTACTGTACAAATTACAGGAATTAAGAGCTATTTAGTAACTTACCTGTTGCAATAAATAATTGTAAATGTACCATTAAGTTATCACTTTGTAAATATAAAACATTTGTAATTGACTATGCTAAAAACTTGTGTATTGAGTAAACTGGCAATAAATAATAATAATAATAATAATAATAATAATAATAATAATTGTGCTACATTCCTTGATCTTAGGTTAATAACAATAATTTCATAACATTTCTGTATAGCTTACAGAAAAACTTCATTAAAACACATCCAGTATGTTTCCCCGAATTGAAATTGTCCATTTTAATTGGACATATTTTGGAATTGTCATGTTTTTATTATAACAGGAATTTAACATACTTATTAAAGCATATACTCTACAATTACATTAACTACATTATAATCAGGTTTAGATAACAGTATTCTCTTAATATCACTTTATTATGCAATTTTGAAATGGACCTACATTGAAAATATGCTGCAGAAAACCTTGTATTTTAAAACACTGTTCACTGGTCCAAAAACAAACACTGCTCATTTCTGTTTAAATAAGTACATAATTCAAGATTTAAAGCAGGCAATTTTTCATTTATTGTTTTTCTGTTTAAATTTTCATTGATGCCATTCATTCCACTGAAATTTTTCACTTAATTATTTCATTAAAAGAAAGCAAATATTGGACTTTGCTCCCAATTTTCACCAGTTTCCCTCTCCATTAAATTCCTTACATCCCACTTCTTTTTACTCATATTGTACTATTACTTATATCTCTCTTTTTTCAATTGTATGCTAAGGAATTACTGTGGTTTTAATGGAAAATAGTACATCACATTATCTTTCATGGAATGAACCAGATTAAAACATGAGTAGTTCAGGTAACTGCCTATTTAAAGCCACAGAAACCATATTATATTTCTTTTTGGTGGAAATGTCCAGTATTGCTTGTAAACTCCACATGCTTTCAGTGAAAGTGAGCACACAACACTTCCTAATAAGCATGAATAGAAAGCACAATTATTATATTTATGGAGGAAACCAGCATCCAAAAGACTTTCATATTTAACCTGGTACCAATTTAGTCACCTGAAAATGGAAAAGGAAACTGAAAGTTTCAGAAATAAGGTAAGTCTTTTTTTAATTTACATCCAACATTTATTTAAATCTTAATTTTTTTATTTATAAACATATGATACAAGAAAAAAGCAGAATTTTAGTTTTGCATGTGTTCCCATCA
This sequence comes from Deroplatys truncata, assembly GCA_030765065.1. NCBI lineage: Eukaryota > Metazoa > Arthropoda > Insecta > Mantodea > Mantidae > Deroplatys > Deroplatys truncata. The sequence goes on along the minus strand of CM060990.1, from coordinate 86,279,682 downwards.
AACAATGCTATTGATGTACTACCACATCACCTTTGGGAGTCTTCAGGTCTCCATAAATTCTGAAACTGTCCTTTGGCAACAGCATGTTTCTGCATCACTTGAGCAATAAATTCCTGCTCATAAACCTGAAACGTGGAACATAGTTTTAATTGTAAGATGAAATAATTATCCTTAAATGTCATTACAGAGTTCTATTGCTGTGAAACATTATATTAAAAATGTCTGCACTTATTGACAAATTTCTGATGGCAAATTTCAGAGAAGCTCTATCCTATTACACTTAAAAAGCAAATCCTGATACAACAGACCATGGCAGGAAAAAAGTAAATCCTGATACAGCAGATCAGAGCAGCAACATTTTGTAGTTAAAACCTAAATTCTGATGCAAAAGAACAGAGCAGGAAAATTTTGTACTAAAAAAGCAGGAAGATTTTATAGTTAAAGCATAAATTCTGATGCAACAGACCAAAGCAGGAAAATTTTGTAGTTAAAAAGTAAATTCTGATACAACATACCGGAGGAGGAAAATTGTTTAGTTAAAAAGTAAATCCTGAGACAACAGACTATAGCAGGAAAATTTTGTAGTTAAAAAGTAAATTTTGATGCAACAGACCAGAGCAGGAATATGTTATAGTTAAATTCTGAAGCAACATACTAGAGCAGGAAAATGTTATAGTTAAAACAGAAATCTGATGTGCCAGACCAAAGCAGCAAAATTTTGTAGTTAAAAAGTAAATTTTGGTGCAACAGAACAGAGCAGGATCATTTTGTAGTTAAAAAGTAAATTCTGGTGCAACAGACCAAGGCAGGAAAGCATGATAGTTAAAAAGTAAATCCTGATGCAACAGACTAGAGCAGCAAAATTTTATAGTTAAAAAGTAAATCTGAATGCGGCAGACCAGAGCAGGAAACTTTTGTAGTTAAAAACTAAATTCTGATGCAACAGAACAAAGCAAGAAAATATTATAGTTTAAAAAGTAAAGTTTGTAGTTAAAAACTAAATTCTGATGCAACAGAACAAAGCAAGAAAATATTATAGTTTAAAAAGTAAATTCTGATGCAACAGACCAGAGCAGGAAAATGTTATGCATAAAAAGTAAATCCTGATGCAACAGACCATAACAGGAAAATGCTATAATTACAAAGTAAATCCTGATGCAACAGACCATACCCAAAAAAAAGTAAATCCTGATGCAACAGACCTTAGCAGAAAAATGTATACTTTGTTGCAACATATCACAGCATGAAAAAAACATTTTATTGCAACAGATCATAGTAGGAAAAAAGCAAATTCTGATGCAAGAGACCATAGCAGGGAAATTTTATAGTTAAAAAGTAAATCTTGATGCAGCAGACCAGAGCAGCAAAATTTATAGTTAAAACCTAATCTTGATGTAACAGACCAGAGCAGGAAAATGTTATAGATATAAAGTAAATCTTAGTGCACAGACCAGGGCAGAAAAAAAGGAAATTCTGATGTAAAAGACCATAGCAGGAACAGTTTATATTTAAAGAGTAAACCTTGATGCCACAGACCAGGGCAGGAAAACTTTATAGTTAAAAAGTAAATTTTGAAAAACTGATCATAACAGGACAATTTTATAGTTAGAAGTAAATCCTGATGCAACAGACCAGAGTGGGAAAATTTTATAGTTAAAAAGTAAATCTGGAATGTGATAGACCAGAGCAGGAAAAAAGTAAATTCTAATGCAAAAGACCATAGCAGAACATTTTATAGTTAAAGAGTAAATCTTGAAGCCACACACCAGGGCAGGAAAACTTTATAGTTAAAAAGTAAATTTTCATAAAACAGATCAGAGCAGGAAAATATTACCATTAAAAAGTAAATCCTGATGTAAGAGACCAGAGCAAGGAGCAGGAAAAGACTTACCACATAGCTACTGCATCTACTGCCTCCATCCACAAGGGATATCCAGAGCAGAATGCAGCAAACAGATGGGGGCACATGGTAAGTACTGAGCATTGCAAACTCCCCTGCTCTCCTGCTACTCGTATAAAGTTCTTCAGATTTGGGATATAGCTTTCTGCATTCAAGTAGCTCTTCAATTGGTCCCTCTCAAGTCTGAGTACTTCCTGTATCAATCCTCCAAACATGATAAAGAAATCCCACACTGGTACCAAACTCAATTCAGGCAGCAATGCTATGTATACTTAACTATTTGTATGTGCTAAGCACATTAAGTAATCATGCCTTTGTAGTTATATAATTTTCTCCATATCTTTTCTCCACATTGCCATCAATTTGTTTCCTCTCATATGCTTGTGCACATGCCCTAATGGCCTACCCTCATTCCATTGCTTGCTATGTGATTGTTTGCTAAAATTGAAGATCTCAGTCTTTGTTCCCAAAAAATAAGACAACAGAAAGACTGAACAAAACTTGAGATGGTGGGTTTTATTAATATGAAAGTGAGCCATTAATATTTAAGTTTTTCTCAGGCTGCAAAAGCACTGATTTCCTATGGGTAACAACCATAAAGTAGGTAATCTTATATACCTGAGAGTAGCACAGATACCTTAAGTTTGACCTTTGGTTTCTCAGCTATCTCATCCTTTTTTGGAGTTGTCAGGATTGAAACTTTTGAGTTGAAATGAAATTGCACTTTCTTGAAAAGTTTCAGGCTATCATGACATATCCAAGTGCTCAACTATCATGGTGCTTTATAAAACTGTAAAAATGTTACACATTTCTGAGTATGTTTTAGTTTCTAGTGAGTGTTGTGAAAAAATTACTATTGGTGCTGTCAACAGTATTTTTTTTAAATTCTTAAAACTGTAATGAAAATGTAATACCTGATGCACATTCTTCATATTTACATGGAGTTTCATCTCATTCTCTGTAAGCAAAATACAATTCCATGGTGACCAATTTTGGTTTATGTTCCACCTGCACAATCTGAGATTGAAAATATTGCCATCTTTACTGATTGCTGACTGATTGTGCCATATTTTTGAAATAAGATGAAAAAAGTCTTCATTCTGAAAGCAATAAAAGGTTAGTGAAAGCCAGAGTATTTGTACATAAAAGGTTTCAGATGAACTTGACAATAAAAGAAAGTATATACCTAATAAAATGTTTGTGGTTTTAAGAACCTAAAAGCTTAACATTTTCACAGTAACTGTTTTTCTTTTGTGGATGAAAAATAAACTATGCTGATACATACAGAGCTAGCAAGATAACCTGATGACTATTACTCAGCATTACAAAATCAATGTAGTACTATTGGAGTCCTTAAAGTATAAAGTGCATGAAATTCTTTAAATGTTAATTTGTGAATACAACATGTACTGCTAAACTGCAGAATATTTGCGGTACTTTATGCCATAATCAACCAGATGTAACCTCTAATTCATGTATATGATAACTATATCTCACAGGTAGAAAAACAGGACACATATACCACAAGCTTATTCAAATCATGGTAAGGAATTTTTCAAAGCCAGTATTAACTAGAGACCGATAAACCCTTCATACTGATATTACTGTGAGAGAAGGCATATGGGATAAAAATGCCATTTAAAAAAAAAAAGGCTGAGGTATTACATTCATATGACTTTCTCTACCCACTATCATTTATTTTTACATACATCTACAAGCTATTCTTACAGAAGCTTATTTCTCTGTCTACTTCAAATTATTGAGATAAGCATGTGAATAAATACTTTTATTACACATTTTGTTATATGTACAAAGGAAATAATGATATTCAATTGATCGCTATATGCTGGCCTTGAAATTTCATACTGTTTCCATGTCATCACGAGAAACAACTGAATAGCAACAACACTTTAAAAAATGATAAAGTGTTGAATCATTCAATGCAATAATAACAGATATCTCAGAAATGATTGATGCACAAAAAAATTACTTGAAATAAATTGTGTGCTTTAAATAGGCCTACATTTTTTGTAGAGTATGTGTCTGTTGTACAAAAATTCTCTGAATTAAGAGGACTTCATAGGCTGTTCTCATAAAATTCAAGATGTACATTTTATTCATCATGTAAATATCTTTAATATTTGGTATTTTAATCAAAATTTTTAGAGGATTTTTGTGAGAATATAAAAAAATATTTAAAAAATTTCCATGTAAAGGATAGTTTGATGGAGGGGAATTTGCTTAGAAATCTTTATATCACATTTTTGGAAGATACAGAACTTAAATACTAAGTTTTGTATTTAACCAACTTCTTGTTTTTGAACTACGCTGTTTCTCTCTCTCTCTCTCTCCCTCTCTCTGTCTCTCTCTCTCTCTCTCACACACACACACACACACACACACACACACACACACACACACACACACACACACACACACACGTGCATGCACCCACACATACATAAACGCACAACCCATTCATTCTCTCTTTTATAAAAATGCTCTTTTTAGGTTCAGGGAGCCTCAAAACAAGTATTTCCAGTGAAATCTTGACATCAAATTTATGGGTAGAATACAATACTTATCTACTTAATGTATTAGTGGAGAAAGTAACTAGTTGTATGAAATGGAGCAGAGCTGTATTTGTGCTGACATTGTAAAATGACTATAGTAATACATTAAACACTAATTCACTCACATATCTTCAGCTGTTGACAACTGGATTGTAATTGTGTCCTCTAAATACATACGTCAAAATCCATCAATAATGCTTTGACATATGTCAACATACTATCATTGGAAACCAAATCTTATTTAAAAATGAGAAAATCATTGTTAGCAATAATGTATTGCTTACCCATGACACACAACAAAGACAACAGGTGGCATTATTAAAAGCAAGCTATGACTTTAACGCTTATTAATTTCTGAGCCGTGGCTCACTTTCATATTAATAAAACCCACCATCTCAAGTTTTGCTCAGTTTTCTCCTTTCAGTGACTCACTTCCTGCCACTATTGAGCCATGACTTCATTAGTGGTATTAATAAAATGGACTTCTGGCTTCATTTTAGCAGGCTCTGTGGCCTACAATTTCTTAACTCACCTCTGTAGGTATTTGAAGCTCGAGGATGATGTTTCAGTTGCAGGTGAATATTAAACAACAGTGAATCAATCATATTGATAGTTTTGCTAAAATAAATTGTGCTAAAACTGAAATTAATTTATATTTGTTCCCATTATTATCCGTTAATGAAATTATAGAAGGAAACGACTCCTCCTGAATAAGTTCCAAAAATTTCTTTTATCAGTCTTTCAAGATTATTGGTTTGTTGCCTTTTCTCTGCAGATCTGTTTTCACTTTCATGCAGTTTTTCGTGTTTCTTATTTTTTTCAAGATTTAGTTCTCTGTTAATAGAAGAACAAATTTTTCAGCATCCGCTGTACTAATACCATCATGGAAATGTTTCTCTTCAGGCACCTGAGATTTACTTAAAATTGCTTTGTGGACAGTTAGAAGGTCTAAAATGCTAGACAAACTGAGTGCTTTCTTCAGACACTTCTGATAATTATATTTGATATAATTAATATGTTCAATCATCTGCATACACATTCAATAATGCTGTTTTACAACAATTAGCACAATGCAGGTATGGGGAAACACAAGTCAGCAACTCGAATTTGTGAAACAATGGCTCTGCATTGAGGGGTCATTTCTTTAATACTAAAATGCTGACCCACATTACTGCCGTCTCATGTTTACTGCAAGCCATGGCTCATGAGATGAAGCTTGCTTTATTAATACCACCTAATATTACATGTCCAATCACTAATGATATAGGAGCACCAAGCTCTTGGTTATCAAAATTGTTCCTAAATAAGTTCCTCTTCTTGGAGAAGTTTAGTAGTTTGAGTATAAAGAATTATTTGTATTTGTTAGAAAAAATCAAGAATACTAACATCAGTGAGAAGTATGTGCTTATGTCCTTCATTATTCATGAATGTTCCTACAGAGAAAATTCTGAATCTGCTTAATGTTTAATATCTACTTCAATGAAGAAGCTTCAAATATAGGATGTGATTGTTCTTTCTTCATGCTCCTTTGAACTAAGCTATTTTAATTTTAATAAAACATTTTATAAGCAGACACAAGGTCTAGCTCTGAGGAATACAATATCATATTTGTGAGGAGGTCTTTATATAAGTTTTTAAAAATCAGGGTTACCACATCTTACCCAGAAATATTTAAAACTTGGCCTAGAAATGCAGATGGCATTTTTGCTATCGTACTTTAGAATTCTATAGAAAGAGCACTAGATGTATTTAATTCACAAGACAGCACTATGAAGTTCTCAATAGAATTAGTAAAAGATAACATGTTATCCTTTATAGACTTGAAAATATTAAAGAAATTTGGTATTTATAAAAACCTACTCATATAGACAGTTATATGACAATTGCAACTGTATATCACACCAGTATGCTATTTTTCATAGTTTGATGCATAGGTTAATGAATGTACTCCTAACATCAAAAGCACATAGTAAAGAATACTATCATTTAATGAAAATTGCTACCAAAATGTATTTAAATCTGCCAACTATTGAAAATGTGATCAATAAGTATAGGAATAGAGAAAGAATATAAGAAATTAGTAACCTACTAAACTTCAAAAGAATCGATTGATAATTATAGAGAATTCACTTATCATCCTTGGAACTTCAACATATATTTAATAATTATAATATTCAACTTGCTCCTTGGAGTAAATACAACTTGAATAATTTTTTAAATAAATTTCTGAATAACATAATTGTTAAACTGAAGAGTGCAGCAATTTATTAAATTGATTGTGAGAATTTTGATAGAGTGTGTATTGGTAGAACCAAGAGGAATTTAATAGTCTGATTGAGGGAACATCAAAGAAGTATCAAATTAAAGCAGACTGATAGATCAGCATTGCCTCAAGCATTGGCACTTGTTACCTCAGAGTGGTTTTAGGTAGCAGATGTATGTCAAGTTACAGGTTCCCCTTAAACATAGATGCCAATTTTATTTTTCCCATAATCCTTTTCAGTTTAAATTGAATTAGCAGTATGCCAATGTTAGTATTTTAATCAGTGCTATATCTATGATGTTACATTACTATATCTGTGAAACTTCTCTACGTCTAATAATTCTGAATGGAAGATTTCTAATTCCAGCTTCCATCACTCAGTTGTTTGCTGTTGTGTAGTTAATGGTAAATGAGCAGCGATGAAGCCTACATCTATCACAACACAATGTCGTGGAGAAACTCTTGAAGGCTTCCAAACTACCTGTCAGCAAATGAGTGAGTGAATATTGCTCCATAGAGAAACAGTTGGATTTCATTCAACTGACTCCTCCCCTATTTAAATATCTCTTTTTGCTAAGTTTTCTTTGGAGAAAATTTTTCTGATTTTTTCTACTGATGAGACTTCATTACATTTTACTGTATCTGCAAAGGCTGAGCGAAAGTGATGGCCTTTAATGATCTGCCATCCTCAATTGTCTATTTGCAGGCATATATATTAGGAGGCTGGCTGGAACTGATTGTTAAGCCATGCTGATGTTCAAACATTTTATCTTAAACTTCAAGCTTACCCCTAAAATTTGGCTTTTCTTACATATTCCACTACATTATCATTTCATATATATAGTTTATATTAAAGTCAATATTTGATTCCTTCATTTATTTATAATGTTTTATATTGATTTATTAATAAATGTATGATGATATTATTAATCATATTTACTGTAATGCTTCCTGTTTTAACGCTTAAGCTTTAGTAAGGAACACAACACAATTTCATTTGGATAAAACTGTTATTCCTGTATCCATTTACATTAATCACAATAAATATTTATCTAGAAATTGTTTCAAATTAAGCAGAATGGACTCACAAGCAAAATATATAAACTTTACCCAGCTGTAAATATCATATATTGATTTTGGTAAATAAGCAGTTTATGTGAAAAAATAAGATGTATGCACATATAAGTAATATATAAAATTATTCATTCCTAAAGAGTTTTTCTTGTTGTAACCTGTTAACATTTTTAAAATTTGGAAAGATTTTTATTTTAGAGGCTCAACAAAGAGGAAGCATTGTAAATATGAGATGACACATTTTAGTAAGATGAAGTAAATGAAAATGATATATTTACTGAATGTAATGGATCATCTGATGCATTCCTGAAAGTACAGTACATTCTGTAATAGTGAGTCAATGATAAAAATTTGAAAAAAGGAAACTATTGTATACTCCACTTCTCTAACAAATTTAGTCAGCTATTTTCATTCAGATACATACTTGCATAAGAAAAGCGATTGAATCAGTACATCTTTTTCTTTCATCCTCTTGCAGTTGTTGAATTACACATTCATATGGTCTCATGTCTCTTCTTGACCAACTGATGTTCTGCATGAAGTTACAATAGATACATACTTTAAGGGTTTTAGCATTTGTCAGCTTCTTAAATAGTGTACTTGGTAGCAGCCGGCTGCACAGGTTGCACATGTACAGCTTGTCTTCTTGTTTTACTAACTGGTACGACTGAAAATAAGCAATTAAAATGTCTAATGGATACGTTGTTTTTGATATTCAACAATTGCCTTACAATATTACCAGAGCTGCAGATATTAGATTACTCTGTCTTTACATGCACAAATTGCAATTTTGATTACTCTAGCTTCACTTTCTATGACAACATGTGCTGGAACTGTTTCAGAGACTCTTTTCTCCATCATTAGCCTGGACTCACTGCCATGCTTCCTCTTGTGGCTTGGAGATGGCATTTCTTGGTTGTACATGCTATGCAACGAAATCATTTTCATATGCGACATCGAAATTTAATAAATGGTGTTTATTTTTATCTATAAATAGTTTTTCTCAAATATAGGGTTCTAGAGGTTTTTGAAAGGTGTTTGAAAGCTTAAGTGGATTTTTTCAATGATAATCTATGAATCAAAAATGTTCTGCAACTGCTGATTTCTCAGTCTGTTTATATTTCATGTTTCTCCTGTGTTCTTTAAACCCTGTGTCCATATTCCACTTTGTATTTCCTTTATATATTTTCCTGGAATCTTTATATCAAATTTCATGAATATCTGAAGTTTTTCTTGCTGGAATTTTGTCCTTTATGCTGGTGCTGAGTATGTTTTTAAGCCATGCTTGTTGACTGGGGTTAGGATTGTACCATATTCTTTTGAGTATTTTAGTGCATTTTGGAAGGTCTAAGGGTAGAAGGTGAATATTTTTACTTTTTGGCTTCTTTATGCCACTTAGTGGGTTATTTCCTTTATTTATTACTTCTATTTAGATTTCTTTATCATCCTCCACATCACCACACTAATCAACATAAACAGAACGAAAAAGTTAACATAATTCACCTTCCACCCTTGAGCCTTCCAGAAATGCACTAAAGGATTCAAAGACTATGGTAAACCTTAGCTCCAATCAACATGCATTGCTTAAAAACATACTCAGGACTAACACAAAGGGCAAAATTCCATTGGAAGAAACTTCAGGTATTTATGAAATTGGATGTAAAGATTGTAGGAAAATATACATAGTGAGGATAAAGAGGAACATAAGCACCAGGTTTAAAGAGCAATGTGAAATATAAACAGATTGGGAAAACAGCAGTTTCAGAGCACTTTTGGTCCACAGATAATAGTTGAAAGAGAAACCTAAGCTTTTAAAAGCCCTTCAAAACTGTGGAACTCTCCATTTGAGAAAAATTGTTTATACATAAAAATAAACACAATTTATTAAATTTTGATGTCCCATATGAAAATAATCTCATTGCACATTACAACCAACCAGGAAATGCCATCAACAAGCCCTAGGAAGATGTGTGGCAGGTTTTTTTTGTAGAGAGTGAAGTTTAGAGTGGTTAAAATTCCAATTTGTGCATGTAGATGTGAAAATACTTCACTATGTTTTCACAAAAGAGAAACATTCTTCTCTCTTGTTTAATTGTAGCTAATGATTTTATGCTATAAAACTTCCCAATCTTATACTTACCTATTACTGAATGTTAAAATAAATGATAGTACATTTATCTAGTTTACACTGGAGCCTTATCAGTGCTAGTACTAAGATAATTCAGATGATACTGTAGTAATTGGTGGAACAACTAATAACATGGTATTTTGGAAGTCTGCATCCAACAAACTCACATTTGTTGCTGGGAATTGAACTTGGTTGTCCATGAAAACCTAGGTACAGAGTAGAGCTGTAAGCCCAAACCATCTTTCCTCTATATTCAGTATTTATTAACAGATAAAAACATTTTATAATACAGGGTTATTACAAAAGAAATAGACACATTCAATGTGTTATAAATCCATAACTATTAATTATATAATGAATTTGTTTGCACTGTTGTGTAGAGGAAGTCTTGAAGTTTAGTTTGTGAAATCACAAATGTTCAAGTGTGATCCCTGTGTCACACGACACACATCAAAACGATAATCAAGTTTATCCCAAATATGATGTAACGTATCTGCATCGACACTTACCATGGTTCTTCTGATACATTCCTTAATGCCATCTAAATCACGTGGAAGTGGAGAAACGAAAACTCTGTCTTTGAGAAATCCCCAAAGGAAAAAATCACACAGGGTGAGACTAGGACTCCTCAGTGGCCAATGTAAAAAAAAAGTTATTGTCATCTGCAGCACGGCCAATCCAACACTGTGGTAAAATTTCATCCAAGTAAAGTCTAACATCTGTGTGCCAGTGAGGCGATGCTCCATCTTGTTGGAACATAAAGGCACTTCAACCAAATCTGTAACATATCGAGATATGTAGGTCTTGTTACTGCATTTTCTACAAAAAAGAAGGGGCTATACACCTTGGTGTGGAATACCGCAGAAAACATTAATTTTGGAAGAGTTCCGCACATGTTCCACCACAGCTCTTGGTTTTTCATTTCCCCATATTTGAATAATTCGTTTATTCACTTTTCTACTCAAGCAGAAAGTTGATTCATCACTGAAAACTATTCGTTCGCTGAGGCCATTGTCTTCATTATGTTGCAAAATTTCTATGCAGAAATCTTGATGTTTGACTTTGTCGTCTTCATGTAGCTGCTGCAAGAACTAAAACCTATAAGGAGTCAGTTTCAGTCACTTTTGCAAAATTTTCCATATGTTTGGTTGTGGAATTAGTAACTCCAAGCTTGCCCTTGTTGTCGATTTCTGTGGACTTCTTGCGAAAACATTACGAACCTGTTGAATATCCTCTTCTGATACATGTGGTCTTCCCTGGCTATTTCCTTTGCACACACTTGTCTCAAACTTTCTGTGCCAATCATAGATCGATTGTCAAGTCGGTGGTGGTTTCCAGAATCGTGTTCTGAAATGTCCTTGGACAGCAGTTACAGAATTTGTTTTAGCAAGTTCTAGCATACAATATGCTTTTTCCACAGGATTCGCCATTTTTGCATCTTCAACAACAATGACTTACATGATTACCAACTACAAAACTACCAATGCAAACTTCCAGAGTTTTCCAACATAACACCGCAAAATTTATGTTGATATCACGCTTAGTTTTTGTTTCATAAGACTTCAAAGTTGTCTACTTCTTTTGTAATAAACCTGTATAATAAATTAAATGCACACAAGAGTTGAGAAATCTCTAGTTTTCCTCACAGAGTTCTGTCACTGATTTTGGGCATTTAGCACAGCACAGCACATGGTATTCATCAAAGTTTAGTTCACAGTATTTACATATACATTTATCTGTTATCACATTAAACTTTTTTACATGGCATTGTTTATGATGGAATCGTGCACGGCCAGTCTCGTGATGATGTTCTTCATTTTCTGATTTGATCCTGTCCAAGCTCTGTCGATCATGGCACTTGTAGCATAGAACTCATCTTCAATCTCTTCTCTTTTCCTTAGGTTCTTTGCTAATAGCTCTTTGAATGCATCATAGCTGGGAGTAATAGTGTGTAGTGTAGATCCTCCACCAGAAAGAGCTCTTGGGTCAGCAGATACACGTATCTTGATGGGGTATATTTCAACACTCCTATTGCTCTTTTATGGTACGTTGCCTTTACTTTTTCCCATTCTTTTAAATGTTTTTTCTTGAGGTTTTCCCATACTAAATGGATACCATACAACAGTAGTGGAACAATTTTTGTCTGAAATAGCTTCATTGCCACATTGCCACAGGGGAATTTTTATCAGATGGTTTATGTCATTTATGGCTTTTATGGCCACTGTGGCTTTCTCTTTTACACGACTTCTGAAAGTGGTCTCTGTTGTCTGGAGAGTTACTCCTAAGTATTTAAAGGAGTTTGTCACTGATAGAGCTTCTCCTCCAAATGTAACTGTCTCTACCTTCTTTCTCCTTCCACCTTTTTGGAAGGTCATTTGCATGGTCTTTTCCTTATTTATTCTCAGACCATTGCCTCTGCCCATCCAGTAAGCTGGTCAGAACTCTGCTGTAGATCCTCTACCCTCTTTGCTGTCATGACCATATTGTCAACATACATATACATGTTCGTCTGAGTCTCTCTGTTTATAGCTTTTGTGACATCTACTGTAGCCAGGTTAAACAACAGGGGCATTAATCCCCTTGTAAAATCCCAATTGATTGTTTGTTGGGATCAGAATGGGATGTGCCATCTTGAATTGTCACAAGGTGGTATTGCAGTATCTCTCTTATTATTCTGGTTAGGAGTTATATGTCCCAATCATATTTCCCAGTTTCCCCATGAGTATTGATCTGCCTAGCATATCAAACGCTTTCTGGTAGTCTATAAAGATGGTATACAGTTTGCCTTTTCACCCCTGTAAGGTGTCCTTTATGCCTCTGATCAGATTTGTGACTGCCTGTAGGGTAGATCTTCCTATCCTGAACCCAAACTGTTCTTCAGGTATTTTATCCTCCATTAGTTGTGACAGTCTGTTCTTTAGTATTTTTGAGAATAGTTAAAATATGGTATTCTGTAAAGCTATTCCACCATATAAGTCCGGTGATTCTGTGTGTCCTTTCCCTTAATACATCACCTTGATGTTCAATTTTCTCCATTCTTCTGGAATTTCTCCCATCTCCAGACATTTGTTGAATAGTTGCACCCATATTCCACCCAGGTCTCCTGAGTCTTGAATATGTTCATGTACTACCACATCTGGGCCTTGTGCTTTCCCTTTCTTCAGCTTGTTTATTGCTTCTTCCACCTCTTGGAGTGTCCTCTAGTGTTGAGTGTGGTATCTCTCTTTGTCCGTCCTTATTCTCCCTGGCTAAGAATCCGGATGAAGTGCACTTCCCCAGGCATTCATAAAAACATTTTATGTAATGTAGATGAACTGTAACATTCTAAAGTTCCTGGTCTATCACTAGAAGCACTGTTAGTGTCATTTTGATCCATTTAAGACTTTGACTGCTTACTGCTTCCTTTTTTTTTTAAAAAAAGCTAGGAACAGAAAACTTTGTTACTTCTCAGAGTGTGGTGTTAAGTGCTTCCTCAAATTAAATGAAACCTCCAATTTTTAAAGCTTTTCACTTCTACCTAGAACTTCTTTGGTCCATTTTGACCCATTTAATTCACAGTTCTGGATCTGGAGCTATTTCATTCTTACATTGTTGCATTTTGCATGCATGGTTTATAACATATTGTACACAACAGAAAGCACACATCAGTTGTGTATGATGGTATCACAGAAAAGATAGTTTGAATTACTAATGAGAGTTTAGCTGCTTGTAAAACAAATAAAAAATGAAGTATAATGGTATAAAATCAATAAGAATTGTTATCAGTATACAGAATATGTTTGTAGAAACTGCACTGGTAAAGTAATGAAACATTACTTTTGTGTGAAATGTTCAAATTCCTCAGAGTAAGCCACAAATACTAGCCATAATATGAAAAAGGTGCTAGTTTTTGAGTTAAAATGTCATATTATGATAACAAGACCATGGGATATTCTGCAGTTGAAATATGTGTATCACTAACTTCTGTATTCAAACATATACTAACATGCTCTTTATTTCCTTGCATTATTAATGTCATTTTCAATTACTAAATAAAATATAACAACACAATTGCAGCTACAATGCTAGTTATTATGATCTGTAATAACTAAATTTCATAAAATTGGCTACAATACTCACCTTGGGTTAAAATGACCCCAGTGACACTTATGTGTATACAATTTATATCACACTTCTAGTGATATACTATATTTTAGCATACTATACACATACTATACACTTTATACACTTTTATACACATTTATGCACTTAAGCTGCATTTATAAGAAAAAAGTGAGAACATTGGTAGATATGTATATTTAATATTCCAATTTCTCTTCATGTGCAAAATAAGATAGGCTGAGAGCTTTTGGATCTAAATTACTCTGGCAAAAGGGAAAACACAAAAATTCACAAGCAAAATCAATATTCTGGATACAAACTTTTAACTCTGCTTTGAGAAAAACTGTAATGTGTCAACAGTATTAATTTTGCCTGTGACCATCTCTGTTTGATTTTCTACAGGAACAGCCTTGATTTGATTAATGTAACTAATCTCACAGAGCATTTCATTCCATTATGTATGTTCTCTCTGCTCTATGTTCTACACTATATTAGTATAAAATAAATGCATCTCTTACTGCATTGTGCTTAGTTGCCTCAGGGTTGAAATCTGGATCTTTTATAAGCTGGGAAAATAATTTTTTTGTTCTTTGATGAAGAGAACTGATGTCTTTGTTTTGTATTCCTCTGGAAAGCAGGACATATTCCCGATCCAATAGTGTATTCAGCTCTTCAGTCAGAGAATTATTATAGGCACGCAGCTTAAATGAGAAAATATTACACTAGTTACTAAAGGGAATAAAATTAAGAGTTCAATAATCCAGATGTTGAGTTACTTTTTCAGTAATTACATAAGCTAAGTGATTATGTGGTAAACAGCTGAGGAGGCCTGGACTTGCCATGCTGGCTAATAGACAACTTCCAAGTGCCCAGAACTCTTACAGCCTTTAGAAGGGGCCCAAAAGCAATGAAAACTTAAAGGGTGAACATAAGAGTTGTGAAAAATAAATTTAACCATAATTCAACTGCTCTAAATTGTTAATATTTCGTGAAAGTGAGAAAAACATAGTGGATTACAAAATTCAACCACAGAAGGATAGCAGAGAGGCCAAAACCAATATTTTGGCACTAGAAACTTATTGAGAAACTAGAAACTTATCAGTGATTCAGCTTCACTTGAAGTAATTGATACAGGTGGCCGAAGTTGTTATGGCACTGACTTCTGAACAGAAGGTTTTCCTCAGTCATAATTGGAAGGTGCCAGGGAGATACCTTAAACTTGGGTCTGGAACGTTTTCTTCCCAAATTTCCTTTCCCAACTATCATTTCATTTCATGTATCATCAGTGTCTACCATCTATTGTGCCACATATAGTAAGAACGGGCATTAAATACTATTAAAAAAATCACTTAGTGGTTAAGTGTACAGTGGAACCTTTCGCTACTGGACAACTCAGTGGCTTTGCCATAGTCAAATTAGGTTATAATTATATTCAGACATGAATAACAAAGTTTCAGATCTCCAATAATTTGTGCATTAACCTTATTGTTGCATTATCTGAAAAATTATTTTTGCTTTGTATTACATAAAATTACTTATGCAATGCATTTAAAATGCAAAGGGTTTATGACATAAATAGGAATTTAGGTAGCTGTGTGTAAGTAATAAATGAAAATCATATGAAGCTACTGAATGATACAAAATAGGATTTTGTTACAGTGCAAATGGTTTCTGAAACGATAATAATAAAAAGGAGCAACACACAAAGTTTACCTACTTTTAAAATAGGAAACACATATAAATAATCTTATTATGAATCAAAAGCATGACATATTTTACCTTCATTTTGGGGAAGATGTGAAAAAATTAAGACATTTCAATAACATAAAAACAAATGTATGTTTCTCGCATATCAGATTAAGAACCAGGGAACCAAAGTTAATTCCGTAGAAAAACATTTTTTTTTTTTTTAAATTTTATAGCTTAATATTTTTGCTTTGCATTTAATTGTCTTTTTCTTATAAGTATCACCTTGTTCTTACTGTGAATGAAGAAATCACTCAAGAAACTGTTGTAGCTGGCAGAGTGCACAGTATATTAACAAACCTCCTACCCATTTAAATGTTTTTGGAGTTCCAAGAATTTCATCACTAATCACTAGAGTTGCTAGATTCTCAAACTGAAAATAAGGAAGACACTTATTATACAATGTATAGTACTCTAGAAAATAAAGTAAATGATTACAGATAGAGGTGTCCTATGTGGGACTGTATTTTTTAATTGGAACCAAAATAAATTTTATAACTTGTAGAAAACTTATCTTACATAATCTTTACAAATACTTATTTCTCGATTATGAAGTTTGTCTTTACCAATCATGTTACGAATCCATCCATCTTACAGCACTGGACATGTTCATAAGTTATTTCTGAAGATGTGCATTTTATCATAACAGTAAAATTCTTTAATCAGAACTATTTCTGATACATATCATCAACATATATGTTATCAAGAGAAAGTGACTCATCTGAGCTTAAGAAACTTTTAAAATTATGTGAATTTCTCAAGGTAATACATTCCAGAGACAAAAAATCCACCTACAGGGTACACTCTTCCTCACTTTTTCACTCAGCAGGACTCTACTGAAGCAAATGAGGTACTTATAACACTAATTGGTGTTTATAGCTCAGGTAATTCTTTTCTCCAAATCACTCGATATTGTTGCATTTATCTTTTCTTATTTGGCAGTGTTCTTTGAGCATATATAGTTTGTTTAATCTCGTTAGACATCAATATTCAATTCAATACCTGATAAACCCTAAAGTCATTAAGCTCACAAGAAATAGACTCTACCAGAAATAAAAGCAGAGATCAAATCATAGCAAAATTAATGTCAATTTGCTTTTAATTGGGTTTGATGTCTCAGGATCATGATAAATAGTGAAGAACTGCACTTAACAATCTGTATTGCATAAGGTGAGAAGCTAGATTGCCAACTAGCTTTGATAATATTATATATTTGATGGTCGTATGTCATGCATCACCTCCAAAAAAAACTGTGTGTTATTAACTTAAACAGTAAACATAAGGAACATACAGTAACATACCTATATTACAGTGTATTTGGAACAATAAACGAAAACACCATACTTTTACTTAAAAACCATATGTCCAGCAACCCTTCTAGTCACAAAAGCAGCTAGTATTTCAAATAAGATGCCCTTGAGGAGTTTCCATAAAAAATAATCCAAGGGAGTGACATTAGGAGATTGCTGGTCAGGCTTTTATTCCATTCAAGCAGACAGGGAACACAATGTCAAATTGGCATCACATAAATTATGTTAAAATGGGAAGCACCCTATTATGCTAGGAACACATCTGTTGTTATAGGGCTGACAAAGATTTATAAGCTTAACCCTCTATTGCATGAATTATTTTACTGCATATGCTACTCTTCCTCTAGCTCCTAAACAGGATTTTTACATACCTTTCACTAGTACCACAACTGAAGTGATTCGAATAGTTGTGATCATTAGAGTGATACAAAATGGACTGGCCATCCATTGAAAGCCAGACGTCATAAGTTCAAGTCCCAGCAACAGCAGTCAAATGTGCCTGTGGTAAAGGAATGGGAGGGCCCAAGTAAAATAACCAGTGTAATAGCAAGCTTGGATGCTGATGGGGTTTTATTTGACTGCAGTTAGATGGATTTTGCACCTTTATATAAAACATATACAGTTTTTCTGACAAAATCTAATATTTTTACAATACAAAGAAGCTATAAATAGCTTCATTTTATTGCTGAAGGTTAGTATACTATGAAATTAACAAAAAACACTGTTAAGATACCTATTTTAAAACTTTGCCTAAACATCTTTGTTGCCAAATGGCAACACTATGCATTAGAGGGTTAAGCTAAAAGTAATTAACTAAAACCAGGCATTACATAATCTATAGTACAAAGCCTTCATTTAGATGCATGACTAGCCTAATGGAAATTTTCTTGCCATGGAAAGCATGCTATTTCCAGCAGGGTTGGATATTCATAGTCCCTTAAATTCAAAAGCATAGATTTCTTATGTGAGTTATAACTACAGTAACCACATACTTTCATCATAGAAGATGATAGAAATAATGTCCTTGTGCCACCACACACCTCTCACACCTTTCATGAAAACTTTTCATTAACACTCATTAATTCTTCATTGTCATATAAATAAAACCATACTTCGTCCCTAAAAAAATAAACATGGATCATTAGAGTAATCATTAGCATTATCCAACACCCAATTGTAGAAATTAACTCTACTCACATTATTGCATGATTGATGTTCCTGAACTGGAATTATTTTATAGGGTTTTAATTTTAAAAGTTTAGTGGTATTCCAAGCCAAGGCTTGCAAAATTCCTGATTCCTCTGCAAACTTTCTTAGAGATTTATTTGGAATTCATTGTAACTTTTCTCCAATGTCATTGAGTTTTTCCTCTCTTAGAGCACAGCAATTTAATTTCAGTTTCTTATCAAGAACGCATTCTGTATCCGTAAATCTATTCACATGATTATGAACCATTTCTCTGTGAGGCACACCAATAATAGGGAATCTGTTTATAAATCACCATCTCACATTAGTTGTCACATAGGAATCATACATGAAGATTCTGTGTGCTAAGTATACAGACTTTTTGGCATTATAACTGACTAACACACTATGACACTGAAATATGTGGTCTCACAACATATCAACCTCTGTACAGAACAGACTTGCATCAACTGATTAGCTGGCACACAGAGAGGAGGGAAGGTGGGGGAGAAACAGAACTGGTTAAAAGCATACAGTGCAGAGCAAGCAATTGATTTTAAGGCTCTGTATTTATAGCTATACAAATACATTGGATTGCATATACTTATTGGGCAAAAAAGTGGAATCTATGCAGTAGCTGTATGTGTAATAAAGGAAAATTGGATAAAAAGGAATGTCTATGAAATAGGATGTTGGATTGTGGTATTTTCTGAAATGACAGGATTAGAAAAGAGAAGGGGAGCTATAAAAATATAAAATGTTCCCTTTTTTGGACAGGAAGAACATGCAAATAATAACATAAGGAAGAAAAGGGATGACAAATATTTTTACCTTTAGTTTGAGGAAAGATGTGATCAAAATTAAGACATAACATAAAGAAAATATTTTTCTGCTTACGAATTTAAAAACTAGCAAACCAAAGTGGATACTGAGAAAATTTATTCCTTTTTATGGAGTTTTTAACATGAAAATGCTTTAATTTTGCAGTTAGTTATTTTTGTCATGTAGGTATTGTTGTATTTCTTACTTTGAATGAAGAAACCAGTCAAGGGACTATTGAGACTGGCAGTTACCAACATATAGTAGATTTTGCATCAGTGCAGAAGCAAAGTTCTTGTTGCTTTGAATATTTCTGGAGTACCAGGAATTTTATCAATAGTCATTAAGTCTCCAGTGTTTTAAATATGATGCCCTGAGGTGTTCTCACAGGAAATAATCTAAGGGAGTGACACAAGACTTGCATTCCATTCCAGGAGCCAGGAAGCACAGTGTAAAGTGGGCATTGCATGCTTATGTTGAAATGGAAAGCAACTCTGTTGTGCTAGAACCAGTATCATGATATATGTGTTACTGATGGTAACAGTATAAAAATAACAGAAGTTTTATTTCTAAGTTTAGCTAAACATGATCTTAAAACTCAGAGGATTGCATTATTTTTTATGAATACTGTTGCCATACATGAAGAGTTAATCTGAAAAGCAGTTTGCAGATATAAATAAAAGTATTTTGCTATATGTATTGCTGGCCCGCTGAACCAGTTACACATTCCTGGAAATGCTCATATGATATGCTAAATGTGGACTCTTAACAGAGAAAGCAGCAGAGTACAGAGGCCAGTGTTACAGGTCTCGCCAGGGATATTGGCATATGTCCTTTAAGGCTAATCCCCCTGATGTTTCAGTACCTTCCTTGCAAGTAGCATGTGGTGCTGACTAGATGAAACCAACATTCGAATGTTTATTACGTTACACACTTCAAGCAGTCTGTGATACAATCTCTACTAAAATTGTTACGTGCGAGTTGTGTCTGGCTTTAGTGCAGTTAATTGCAATACTATGCCACCACTTATTTTGAAATTGAAAGGGAAAACCTTGCACAGTCAGAGTTGTGAAATAGTATAAAATGTTTATGAGTTTATGAAACAAGAAGCGAACAATAAGAACTTAGAGAGGCTTTGGTATATAAATTGAGGAACAAAGGAGTCAGCACTGCATTCATCGAGGGGGTACAAAAAGGGTATAGAAGGAATTAAATTTTGTGTAAAATGTGGAAGAAATAGTACTACTGATTATATACAGCAAAATTTAGGTCTGAGGCAAGGTTGTAAACTCAGTCCAATATTATTTAACTTATTTATAGATGATATTTTAGATAGAATAATGAAAAGTAATAAACACTGTCCAGTCATAGGGAAAAAGGAAATACCAGGGTTATTATTTGCAGATGATCTAGTAGCTGGGGCAGTAACAGTGATAGGGTTGCAACATGCTATTAATGAAATTGCAAAATTTTGTATGGAATGGGGGCTAAAGGTGAATACAAAAAAGTCCAAGATAATAGTGTTCAAGAAAGGATCAAAATTAAAAAGAGAGGAAAGATGGTATATAAATGGAGAGCAAATAGAGGTGGTAAAAGAATTTGATTACTTGGGCATTAGATTCTCAAGCAACGGGAAGTGGGAAGCACAATCTAAATATGCACAATTGAAAGGAAAGCTAGCGATGAAAGCTGTTAGAGTTTTCTTGTGCAAAACACCCACGCTAACAATGAACTGGTTGGAAAGGCTATATGAAGCTGTAGTAGAGTCAAAAATGTTATATGGAATAGAAATATGGGGGGTGGCAAAGGGATGGATTAAGATTGATATAGTCCATAGAATGTTTTGTAAAGAAGTTTTGGGTTTACCCAAGAGTTCACCAAGGGGTGTGGCACTGGCAGAGCTAGGAAGGGTAGGGAGAAAAGGTATAATAGTGGAAAGAATTTTGAAGTATTGGTATAGATGTTTAAATTTAGAAGATAATAATATATTAAAAGAATGTATACAGTTTCAAAAAGCTGTCCTAGGAGAAGAGTGTTGGTTAGGGGAGATGGGAAATGTCCTAAAAGAAATTGGCATGAGGAATACTTTCCTATTAGATAAATATAATAACAGTGGGTTTTGGAAAGAAGTGAGATTGAGGGTGGAAGATATCGAGAAACAAGAGATATGGGCTAGTTTTGAGGATAAAAGGTCATTGATCTTGTATAAATCAGTTAAAAGAGATTGGGGAAGGGAGAAGTATGTAGATATATGTAATCAATTTGGTAGAATAGGTCTTGCGTGGATGCGCACAGGAGTAATATTTTTAAAAAGGAATGGATATAATGGCTCGGGGAGATGTATTATGTGTGATGAATCGGGTAGTACTTTTCATTGTCTAATAGAATGTGATAAGGTTAAAAGGTGGAGAGTGGTTATATGGAATAAAAAATGGGACAAGTTAAACAAAGAAGCAGTAGCATTAAGAATGTTGGGAAGCACAAAAGTAGAAATAATTAAAATGATGGGGACATTTTTAAGCAACACAAGGAATAAGTGGATAAGGAGCTTAAGAAAGGTACAGCTGAACGAGCATAGTTTGTAAAGTGGAGAGATGGTATAGTGGCTTTATCCCAATATATACAGCCAAGGGGCTAAATATGGGGGAGCTAGAAAACTGGTGCACTAGACATAAGTTTTAGATGTAAGCTTTATTTGTATTATTGTAATAATGATGAAATAAATATTAAATATTACATATTACATTACAATAAGAACTTTATTATTATTATTATTATTATTATTATTATTATTATTATTATTATTATTATCATCATCATTATTATTATTATTATTATTATTATTATATAAAATTAATTGAAATTAGTTATACTTTTTAAAGACCTTAGCCGGGTCTGGAAACCAAACTTGAGTCAATTGGGAATTTCAATGCCCTACTGGCATGTTGTCACAGTAGCTCAATGGTTAGAACAACCGTATTGAGAATGGGAGAACTGAGTTCAAATCCCGACTGTGATGTTGAATTTTTCAGTTGACTCTATTAAAAATAAGGAAGAAGTTTATTTATCACGTTATTTCAAGAAAATACAGAAGGTACAAGTAAGGGTTGCAAAAGCTACTGGAGTGTAGTGTGTTCTGTTTTCAAGATTCTAAAGGATAGTGGTAAACATTCTCAAGAAAATACTTCTTTAGATACTCCAGGCAAAAAAACACAATGTGCCTAGAAAAAGCAGAGATATTAATGACTTCGACAAATATGTTATCAACGTGCAATCCACAATTTCTATGCCCACAAGGGAACTGTGTCTACAATCAGAAGACTGCAGATAGGGTTAATGGAACTAATTGGATATGAAGGAAGTTGCACAAGCCTTAGGAGAATATTTTGAGATTTGGGATTCAAGTGAAAGAAAACCAGAAGTAACAGAAAAGTGTTTATTGAAAAGCAGGATATATGCTCGCAGCGAGAAAAATATCTGCTATCTCTTCAGCAATGTAGGAACAAAGGCAGACCTATTCTGTATGAAGATGAGACCTACATATACCGTAGTTATACAAATCCTAAAAGCTGGACTGATGAAAGTGATGCTGATTTATTAACACCCATATCCAAGGGAGAAAGACTAATCATTGTTCATGCTGGTGGGAGGTATGGCTTCATATCAAATGCTCTACTTATGTATAAGTCAAAGCAAAGGTCTGGAGATTTCCACCATGAAATGAACACAGAAAATTATGTTAAGTGGCTAAAGAATTGAGTTTTATTTATGGATGCTTCTTAACTACTATGGTCCTTAGTGTCCCATTCTATGTTAGGCATGAAAGACCGGTAATTTTGCTCAGAGGCCTCTTTATCAGGCTTGAGGTTCTTTCATGTGCTGTAAATCTATGACATGGGACCACCAGCTTTACTTCCCTTCCAAAGGAAGCCATGCTAAGGATTTTTATGCCCGAAAAAATGCATTGCCCTCCGCTGAGTTTATACCATGCTCATTCCTAATCTTCCTCAAAATTCTGTCCTAATAATTGACAACATGTCCTATCACAATGCTCAGATAAGTAAACTATCAACATTCAACTCCCTAAAAACTGATATGAAAAACCGGTTACTAAAAATGGTATTGCGTATGAAGAGTCATTTTCAAAGGCAAAACTTTACAATTTGGTCAAGTTGCATATGCCCAGCAAAAGGTCATAAGTAATAGATTAGATATTGGCAGAGCATGGACACAGTACATTCAGACTCCTACCATACCACCCAGATTTAAATCCTATTGAATTAATCTGGGGAGATGTAAAACGGTGGGTAGCAAGTGGAAACACAACCTTCAAGACGAAAGATATAGAAAAACTGTGCTGTCAAAAATTTGATAAAATTGGTCCTGTGGAATGGGGAAAAGCTTGCCAACACATGAAAACAATTGAGCAACATTATTTTGAAAAAGATTGCATCATAGAATACATGGTAGAGAGAATACTTATTCAGGATAATGGAGCTGAAAGCAGTGACAGCAGTGAAGATGAGATACCAAACATTTCTGGCATAGCAGAAGAAGAAGAGGAGAAGGAGGAGGTGGGTGGTAGTTTGTCAGGAGTATAAGGACTGGAAGACAGTGAATGCATTATTGAGGCATAGCTCAATATTTATGTACATGGAGTCAGGGTGATGTTTAATTTCTTGAAAATTCTTTGAAATTTATGATGTGTCCAAGGGTGGTAAGTGAACTTTCTATATGTTTGTGGATTTTGTTGTCTGAGTAAAGTAGTTGTTTGTTGGATGTATTTCTGTCTTTGTAATGGGACAGACTTTATATAACAAACTACCAACAACAATTAAGGCATTAAATGGAATGAAGCCATTTCAGAGTAAATTAAAACACTTTTTCATATAAAAATGTTTGTATAAATACAATGACTTGCAAATACTATACGTGTTTTGTTTTTATGTTCTATGTATATGTTGTATATATTTCAATTTTAACATTCCTTGTCAGAAACTTGTATTGACAGCCAATGAATGAATGAATGGGTGAATTTTTATGATGCACATCAAACTGTGAAATCAGTTTTTGCATATCTCAATCCATGTCATATGCAGAAGGTAAAGAATATTGATAGATGCAATTATTCTCTGACACAGCATACATCTTGTTTAAAATGTTGTGAAATTCTACATCCCCAGGAGAGGAGAAATGAGGAAAAGTGGTGTCAAGGGATTATTTGACAGCAATTGAATGCTCTTGTGGCATTGAGTGGAACTCATAAAATCCTAAAGGGAATGAAAATAATGTAATATGGCTGACTTGTCTTATAATGGTATCATCAGAATTTGCAAACATCTTTCTCATTAAACAAAATAGATCAAGATAAATTCCTTTTGAACTACATGAGTATATCATTTCCCAAACACAGGGTAGTGAAGAAGGAATCTGCAAAGAGAAAACGAAACTGCAACCATCAATTAATAAAGCATGGGAAATAATGATGGAATGATGGAAATGTGTTATGGGTCTGTGCTTCCAGGGAATAAAAGGGATGTCAAAAGACATGTCATCTCTCCTAGTGAGTAAGCACCTTTAACAGGGAGCTTACCAAAGAAAAACAGAGGAGGTGATAGAACAGGAAGAATGCAGAAGAACGTTTTTTCTGTTATAAAGGAAAATACTGTGCTTTTCCCTCACACTGCAGCCATCACTCTTCGACTTGCACGCTGGCTGCTTCAGCTCAGTCTACTGCCAAAACAGGTATAATATCCCCACAACAGCTTCACATTCTCATAGTTATAGTTACAGTTACAATGGTAATAAGCACATAGTTTATCATAAGAGATGTTGGAAATGTTGTCCTTCCTACCCACCACTTCTGGCATCTCCTCAGGAAAATTACATTCACACTAGGATTTCCATATCTGAAATTGGGTGAATTTCTCACCTGATCTTTTCTTTTAGTTCTTGCAATGTATGGGGGTTTGTTGCATACACTTTATTTTTCAAGTTTCCCCATAGATAAAAATCACATATAATTAAATCAGGAGATAATGAGGACCATAATCCTTTACTAATTACCCTATCTTAAAAAATGTCCTGAATTAAACTTAATGACTCATCAGCGGTATGCGTGGTAGTAGCAGAGTCTTGTTGCAAAAACCCAGACTGACATTCATGACTGACTGTTCAAAACATGGCATGTGTATGACATTTCTGTGTCTCTCTCCATTTATTGTTTGTTCAAAAAATATATTTCCTATTATTCTGCATGCATTTACTGCACAATGATTTTTGAGTCATGCAAGGGAATCTCATGTATAAAATAGGGTTTCTCTGTACTCCAATATCTGTTGTTTTGCAATGAAATATAGCCATATAAATGGAACCATGCTTTGTCACAGAAGAATATTAAGTGTGGGTCAATTACTCTATAATTTCACAAAATACAATTACAGAAATTTACATGACTGTGATGATCATATGAAAAATAAGGTGAATGTAACAAACCCCCAAGTATCAGAAGAACTAAAAGGAAACAAGGCAAGATATTCACTCAATTTCAGGTATTGAACTCTCCAGCGTGAATGAAAATTTCCTAAAAGGATGCCAGAAATATGTGGATAGAGGACAGCATTTCCAATAACTCTTATGATAAGGTATGTGTTTATTATCATTGTAATTGTAATTGTAACTATGAGAATATGAGGAGGGGGCTGGCATGTGAGCCACCGTGTGTTGACCACATTGTGAAGGAAAAGTGTTGTATTAGGAAATAGGCAGAGTCACCATGGTAGAGGAAAATCAAACAGTGGAAGCCTCTGGAACTTAGCATCAGAATAAATGTGGACAAAATTTTGCAATGAAAGTAGAAACAATAACACTGGTCAACATCGATTCTGTGTTATAAAGGAAAATATTTGTCTTTAATGGAAATCAGTGCTCTGATTTAAAAAATGAAGTCCATTTTTGGCTATCACATCTAGTTTTTATGGTATGTGCATATATGTCTATGGTGCTAAATTCATTCAGCTTATACATGCCAGCCTCTAGTTCCTGAGGTCGTGGGTTCAAACCTGGCAGAGGACAATGGATTTTTTTGGGCTTAAAAATCCTTAGCATGGCTTCCTTTGGAAGGGAAGTAAAGCCGGTGGTTCTGTGTCATAGATTTGTGGCATGTAAAAGAACCTCAAGCCTGATAAAGAGGCCTCTGAGCAAAATTACCGGTCTTTCATGCCCAATATAGAATGGGATGCTAAGGATCACAGTAATTAAAGAGTGTCCATAAATAAAACTCAATTTAATTTTTTTCATTCAGCTTATACAGCTTACTTCAATGTTTCATTATGTTATTCTAAATCTGTTGTTCATTTTCTTCCTAATCAGCTCATTGCCATCCTCCTTTACCATGCTGATGTTTATGTTTATATTCCCAGCACTTATCAGTTTTGTCCTATGGGTCAGGTCTGTCTTGTTAGAGGTATTTATGTTTACTTTTAGTGCTATCACAGACCTCAACTTCAGTTGAGCTGAAAAGTTGTGTTAATACACATGTTCGCCTTCTATATGTGTAGTGCTAAAATAAAAGTTCGAGTATGACTTCTATATCAGGATTACACAGGGGACAGTGTCTACAAAGTCCTCAGAAGCTTTGTTACATTTGTGGGTGTTACATGTTTGATGGGAAGGTACATAAAATAGACTCATAAACAAAGAAGCTATATTATTCATATTTCAAAGAGAAAGTTGGTGATCAGGATAAATCATTCATGCCTCAAATTGCATGTAACAGTTGTGTTGAGGGATTATGTTATTGGTATGAAGGAAAATAGAAGGCAATGCCGTTTTCCAAACCAATGATATGGAGAGAGCAGTAGAATCACTATGATGATTGCTACTTTTGCATGTGCAAAGTTGCTGGCTACAAGAACAAAAAGGCAGGAATTAAATATCCAAATCTGAGCTCAGCTACACAGCCTATTCCTCATGGGTCCACACTACCCATACCTACACCACCAGCAGAGCTCAAATTTAGTGAATCTGAAAGCAGCTCCGTGACTTCCGATAATGAGTTGATTTCTGATCCAGAAGAATTTGACGATTCACCACAACAGTTTAATCAATGTGAGTTAAATGATTTAGTGAGGGATTTAGGCCCCACAAAACAAAAAAGTGAATTACTGGGCTCAAGACTACAGGAGAAGAATTTGTTATCACCTGGCATTACATTTTTGTGGTATAGGAACCGTAAAATACAGTTCCACAAGTACTACACAGAAGAAGATAAACTTGTGTTTTGTGTGGATGTGTGTAATCTTATTCAAGAGTTGGGCAGGGAAGCATATGAGCCAAGTAATTTGAGTCTTTTTATTGATTCTTCCAAATGAAGTCTTAGGGCAGTGTTACTTCATAATGGCAAAAAGTTAGCTTCAATACTGCTTGCACATTCTACAAACCTAAGAGAGCCTTATGAAACTCTGAAGGGTTTTCTTTAGAAAATTAAGAACTGTGACCACAAGTGGCAAATATGTAGTGACTTGAAGGTCATTGGTCTGTTACTAGGACAGCAGAGAGGAGACACAAAATTCCCTTGTTTTCTTTGCAAATGGGATAGCAGGGCGAGGGACAAACATTTAGAAACTGACCAATGTTCTGTGAGGTAGCAACTGGAACCTGAGTCAAAAAATGTTACTAATGTGCCTCTTGTTGATCGTCAAAAAATTATATTCCCTCCATTACACATAAAACTTGGCATGATGAAACAATTTGTGAAAGCACTTGACAAAAGTTGCCCTTGCTTCCAGGACTTATGCACAAAGTTTCCATCATTGTCACAGGCTAAAATCAGAGAGGGAGTATTTGATGGACCACAGATAAGGAGATTGATGAAAGATGTTAATTTTACCAGCTCTATGAATGAAATTGAAAAAGATGCATGGAAGGGATTCAGAGAGGTTGTTAAGAAATTTCTGGACAATGTAAAAGACCCTCAATACAAAGAAATTGTCAGAAATATGCTGGTAAATTTCAGACTGCTCGGCTGTAATATGAGTTTGAAGCTTCATTTCCTCAAATCACATCTTGACTACTTCACATTGAATTTAAGAGCTGTCAGTGAAGAGGAAGGTGAAAGGTTTCACCAGGACTTGAAAGATGGTTAATGACATTATCAGGGACGTTGGGACATACATATGAATGCCGATTACTGCTGGTGTCTTGCACAGGATGAACCTACCAGAGAACACATGAGAAAATTATGTACACCAAAGTTCAATGGGAAAAGAAAAAGGGGTACACAAGATAACTAACACACATTCTCAAATTCAGGTATGCTTCATGTTATTGTTCTTCTTTATTTTCTTAAAAAAGTTGTGTATGTATGTGCAATAATTTTGCAAATTTTACAATTATATTTTCATTGAAAATTGTCATATTGCCAAAATGAGATGTGCTATGGAAAAACAGAATGCATTTGTGAATTCTGTGCACTGAAATTAGTAAAAGTCACCTAGTTTTAATTGTACCACAGAAAAAAAGGTTTCATTTGTAACTTGGTGTAATTTGCTCCTTGTCAAACATAAGTATATATTTCATAGTTTCTTCGACCTTTCATTCCACACACCTCACACTGATACATGTTTAACATGCAAGTTAAATTGATGCAGATAAAACGGAAGGATATAGAGAAGTAAAAAGAAATGAACTCAGGATCAGCTCTGGAGTACAGGAAATCACGTTTATTTTTTGGGTTATCCTTTTATGCATTTTGGATATTTAACCAATTGGAATGGGGATAACCATATAAAAGCTTTCTCTCCCTGCTTAGATGTTTACAATTTGATGAAAAGAGCACTAAAGAATCAGGTCAAAGCAAGTGACAAATTATCACCCATCCATGTAGCTCTGGCTGAGTTTGTGACTAGTTGCAAAAAGAGAAACAATCTCAGTGAATTTATCACTATAGATGAAAAACTGTAAGCCTTCCATAGCAGTTGCAGTTTCAAACAATATATTACCAGTAAGCCAGCCAAATATTGCATTAAACTCTTTGTATTAGATGATGCTGAAACCTTCTATACTGGTAACATAGAGGTGTATTGTGGAAAGCACTATTATGTCTATACACCGAGCAGGTTGGCTCAGGTGACAACATCTGTGGCCTGCATTCGGGAGGTCCCAGGCTTGATCCCTGGCAACCGTCCACTCTGAACCATGGATTTTCCATGGTTTCCCTGGGATCGATAGGTAAATGCTGGGGTGGTTTTTTCTCCGCCACAATTATCTTTTTATCTCATCCCTTTCATTCAATTTCCTTCTTATCTTTCAGGTGTGCTTCTAGGTCTTTTGGTGACAGATGGTATGGATGCATGCTCACTGGAAAGAATATTTCTTGTAGACACCAGAGGGCTGCTCGATTGGTGGGTCATTCATCGCCCTCTTTTGACGACTCCCGCAGTGGGATAGATCTGGAGTTTGGAAATGTTAGGGACTTCTGTGTGTCTCTGTCGCCTGTAGCCTCCTGTGTGGTTCCTTCACTCCATCCCTTTCTCCTGGGGCTTGGTAGGCACAATGGACCTATGTAGGTTGTGGTGCACGAGGTGT
This sequence comes from Deroplatys truncata, assembly GCA_030765065.1. Lineage (NCBI taxonomy): Eukaryota > Metazoa > Arthropoda > Insecta > Mantodea > Mantidae > Deroplatys > Deroplatys truncata. Next base: position 86,249,996 of record CM060990.1, on the reverse strand, counting down.
CCCCTTCAGTTCAATTACCTATACCTATACTATGTCCATACAATGTTTTATGTCATCCTCTGTGGTGTAGTGGTTACCATGCTAACCTCTAGTTCCCGAGGTTGTGGGTTCTGGCAGAGGTCGATGTATTTTTTGGGCATAAAAATCTTTAGCAGGGCTTCCTTCAGAAGGGAAGTAAAGCCAGTGGTGCTGTGTCGTAGATTTATGGCACATAAAGAACCTCAAGCCTGATATGGAAACCTCTGAGCAATATTTCTGGTCTTTCACGCTGAATATAGAATGGGACTCTAAAGACCACAGCAGTTAAAGAGCATCCATAAATAAAACTCAACTTAATTTTTATACAGTGTTTTAAATATGGCTACAGAAATTATAAAGAGATTGCTGACTCATATTGAAGGCTCCTAAAAACAATTGGTACACTAGCTGCTCTTTGGTCTTGTCACACTTAGAAAAGGAATTGACATGCATAGGTACACTGAGGAAAACCCAAAATGAGTTTCCCTAAGCATTTATACCCCACAAATCCTGAGCAGTATCATTACCTTTCTTTGGGTACCAAAGAAAATCACTTTGGCCTCATTTGTTCTATAGAAGGACAAAACAGTGTTATTGCTATCCACTATACATGATGATGGTGCAATAGATGAAGCTACTGCAAAGGTAGATATTGTATTGGGCTATAAAATGCCTAACATGGTGAACCAGATATGTGGGACATATTCTGAGGCTCATATTATGAGAAGTGTTCTGTTCTCTGATGGACATGGCAGGAATAAACTTATAAATTCTCAGTTGTGGTAATCAGGATAACCCCAGAACATGCAGGTAATTATTTCTGAAATAGTTGGCTTCCTCCCTGATAAAACCACATCTTCAAGAGTGAGAAAAAATGCACTGCCCCCAGCATATGTCATTGCCTTCCATCAGAGATACTGAGGATCATAGAACGAGATAAAAGAGGAGCACAAACTGAAGAAAGGTGATCAGTATGTGACATGTGGATAGCCAAAAAATATAACAACTACAATCAGCTGTGATCTGTGTCTGTGTTTTGCTGCAAGCAGCATATTAAGATCACCCAGGTGTGTGAGAAGTGGCAATACACTCCATCTGAATCTGATGATAAAAAAATGAACTGAAGCTTGCAAAAGGTATAGTTTATGAATAGGTATGTTTATTATAATAGTGTTAGATTCTGTAAATCTTAGCAATAGAAACCACTAATTTAAATAATGGTTATAGTTATCAGGAAGCAGAGGAGGATTCAATACTTAAGTGCACATTTGCCTATTGTACTTCTGGAAACCTCCAGGAGAAAGGGGTGTAACAAAGGGCTCAGAGAGTGACCAGTTCCAGGGTAGCACGCTCAGACACAGGCAGGGTCTCTTAACATCTCCAGATATTACATCCTGACTCTGGCGGAATCCCCACAGGCCTACTCTCCCCACAGAGTGCTCTCTCTGAAAGTCATCCTACACCAAACACAAGGGCAGACAGTTCTACCAAGAAAACTCTACTGCCAAGTGCCTCACCTGCTGTTCACTCACCTGATCCTTAGACCCTGATAAGGAAATGAGGGACAAGACAATTTGCACCATTATATAATCCACCCCAGCATCTGCCTACCAACCAGGGAAAACCATGAAAAAACCCAAGTTCTGAGCAACCAACGCAACAGGAATCAAACCCAGGACTTCCCATATGCAAACCTTACACATTACTGTGGAACCATCTCACTCAATCTAATTTAAATAATTAGACAAAAAATGTGTCTAATAGGCTTTAATGTGATTTAACAGGCTTCTACTATATGGCCTATTTACATAATGTTACTATAAGCATGTCATTTGTTGCAAAAAATTACATTTCATAATTTGCAATAAGAATAAAATGCTAATAAATGAGGTATGCCTAGCTTTGCTTAAGTGATGGCCATGTGGTAGATTGGCATGGATTACAAAGTATGCCATGCACCCACTGATGTAAAAGGAATGCACGTGCCTACTTAAAGGTTAAGAATACATTTTGTGCATCTATCAAATTTTGAAAAAGTGCTCCTCAATTGTGATTCCTGTAAGAGAGCAAAAAGGAAGAATTTGGGCAAAGGCTTAGTCATACTCTGCTTTAAAGCCAGCTCATCGCTACCAATGTACAGTGAATAAATATCTATAAGTTTAGCCTTAATACTGTAAGAATCCTATCTAAAACTATAGGTCTCTCTTTCCTCTATGTTCCTTAAAATTTGTGTGACTGAATTCTCTAACATCCTACATATTATATGAGTACATGCTAGTAATCATTGTAAATATCATATTACAAATCTCCTACAATAGTTTTTCTACTTGAATGTTAGCTTTTTTCTTATTTCTGCAATGCTGTTGATGACAGTGAAGTAAATTCTGGAGAAAAGAACACAGACTCAAGATATGGACTTCCTGCTGATCACAACACAGGAACTCTACATTTGTGCCTTTAAAGTCATATGTGAACTTTCAACTTACCAGTGTTGACACACACACATTTTAGCTGGTGGGGCACACCTTATAAAGATAATAATGCATAGAATCCAGGAACATGAATTTATCACACTGCACTGCAAAAATCCAGGCCCCCCCAAAAAAGAAGAAAGAAAAAAAAAGACACTTTCATTTTTCTCAAAAGTACAGCTGAAAGTAATTTTATGTATCTACCAATATTAAATTTTTACTGGATGTAAAATATTCACTATGCATTACAAATCTACTAAAATAAATAATTCACCATCACTTAAATTTCTCTTACTTTTCAAATCTTTGTCAATAGCTTTGCTGCATGCTGTTGTTTTAAAACTACACACAAGAATTTATGTCAGCAATAAATATAAGTACTTAAACAACTTTACTGTTCCCAATGTCACTGTTTTCTTTTTGAGGGGGGGTTCTAAAGTGTATTAAAAACAATGGTAAAATGTAATGTTAAAGAATGCGATAAACACTAACCTCTCTATTTATAGATGTTCAACTCTGTGCTCCTCCTCTCACTAACCATTATTCAAGTTTACTCTTATGCTAATGCTGGCTCTGTTTAAAATATAATGATTTTAAGGATGCATTGGTTGAGTTGCCTTTATAGTGGAAGAGATTCTTATAGTTTAGATTCCTCAAAAGCCATTGGCATGAAAGAGCAAACAGCTGATGGGAAGTAATAATGCTGACGTTACAACAAATCTCTTAGGCAAGCTCCTCTTGCAGGTGTTCTGATAGGGAGGACAGGCTCAGTGCATGTATGTGAGAAAAGACCACAGATTTTTCATGACCTTAGTGAAACCTTCCTGTGACATGCCGTCACTCCCTTGCCCATCAAAACAACTTTTAAACCAAAGCATTCTGCCATGATAAGCCTGGATAAAAGGATAACATGCTCTGGCCCATTCTTTTCATATATACACACACCAAGTTGCCTGTATTCATCTGAGAAGCTGTTTAAACTGCACACTTCTCTTGTATACTACAGTGCTTGTCCTGAAACATTTAAGGATTGCATCTAAAATTCTGTAATCTTTTTTTGAGCTGACAATTTATGCAGAAGTTATTTAAAGATATTTATGGTTCAAAATTAAAGGGAGGGCACATGTCCTTGTCCCATTTAGTATGAGCTGCCTCACTGCAACTTACTCTGGGCTGTTTGTAAGTTTGTATAGGTATTAAATAAACCACCTGTGGTGCTGTACGTAGTAAGAACAGGCATTCTACACTACAAAAAAAGTGTTAAATGCATAATGCTACCCCTGTATGCACGTATTACTTGCCAATGCAATTTTCCAAACTAAAAACTATTAAAAATTACCCAAGATCATAATTAGTACAACAGATTTTGTCCACTTTAATTTTAATTGATCTTAAAAGGGACTGCTTTTAAATGTTTAGAAAGACAAAATCATAGATGAAATTTCAAAATAAAATGATGAACTCAAGCTTATGTTATTTAAATAATCAGTGCTTACATTACATGCTACTTTGACTTATTGGTTCCTAATTTCAGGATAATTTATTTGAAGTATGTTGTTTTAAAGTCTGAAACAGCTGTAGCATAAAGGTAACTTGCAGTTATATTTTGACTCACTATGCCTGCCTCTCTGGCCAGCACTTCAGCTTCTTTCCAGATAGGGACTATGCATGTTGAATATTCTATCAATCTGGGTCATGATCAGATTTTTACTATTACTACTATTTTTTTTTCTAAGCTGTATACAGGTTAGTATCACTGGTGTTCAGCCCTGGCTTATTGCTACTCTAAAATAATACTTCTAGTATTCTCATTATTCTAACCTTCCTACTCTATATTAATAAAGCCAACCTTATTTTTAAAATTACTGTTTTTAAAACTTATTTAAGTGCCATTTTATGTTCTTAATCTTAACTGTTTTTCATTTAAATGAAGGGAGTTTTTTAAACTAATGAAAGCTTCCTAACTACTGTTCAAACATCTTTAATTAAGCATTTAACTCAGAAGATTTTTGTTTAATAGTTTGATAAATGGGTTTAAATAGTTTTCTGATTTCTGTCTTTTGATGTAATGCCAAAATAAGCTAGTACATGCTATTAATCTAAGTACACTTTATATATTTAAGTACCTGAACGATCCTTTATTGTAATATAAAAAAGGTAGTGTCTTCCAAGGATTGTTGGGTTTTGGAGTTAATCAAGGTGGTACCTTACTTTCTTGGAGCTGAGGGCCCTCTACTGGCTCGTGAACTTATAGCTAAGCATGAGAATTTTTAAAATTGTTTCCACAGCTGTAACTGTTACTAATCTGACCAGCTAATTATTTAACTTTTCTGAATAATCCCCCAACTTTACAAAATATTTTCCTTAGCATCCTATCATTTCTATGGTAATAGAATATCTAAAGGTGAAGCTGCTGCACTTATGGAACCACCTTGGATATCAGAATGCTCTATATCAGGCATACTCAATCAAATGTTTTAACATTGCAATTAACTAATGAATGGCACAATGCAAAAAATTAAACAGAGTTTTATTTATGGACGCTCTTTAACTACTGTGATCCTTAGCATCCCATTCTATACTGGGTGTGAAAGATCAGAAATTTTGCTCAGAGGCCTCTTTATCAGCTTTGAGGTTCTTTTACGTCCCGTAAATCTCTGATATGGGACCACCAGCTTTACTTCCCTTCCAAAGGAAGCCATGCTAAGGATTTTTATGCCTGAAAAAAATCCATCGCCCTCCGCCAAGTTTGAACCCACGACCTCAGGAACCAGAGGCTAACATGGTACCCCTAGACCATGGAAGATGACTATAGCATAATGAGAAGCAGTGTTACATCATACCAAACAATATGCTTATGCCAACAAATTTATTTTCTTGGTATCAGGGTTTTGGTTGGACTAGTACACACTACTACCTGTTCAGACAATTTTCTAAATCGATAATAAAAATTTTTAAATGTAAAAATATGGCAGTATGCATAAATTCTCAGTTCTGAACTGAAAATCAAACATTCTCATTCCCAGAGAACCAATGGAGACATTGCCTGCATTGCATGTAACCTTTGGTGAATCCAAAGAGTCATAATGGTTTCAAAAAAGAATTAAATTCATTTTAAATGCTTTAAGCACTTTAAGTATGGAATATGGAAGTACATTTCAGTCATGTTGCATAAAATGTAATTTTAAGTTTACCTGCAAATGGCAGTGGTTGAAAACATATGCCTACATTTGTGCGTGATGTACATTACACATGACAATATTAGTGTGGTTATGGTTATCAGGAAATTGACAAGAATTTCAGCACTTAAGGGCACAGTCACCTACCGTGCTTCTGGAAATCTTTGAGAGTAAGGAATGAACCAAAGGACACAAACGACAACCAGACCTAGGGTGGCAGGCTTGGATACAGACCATACCACCTCATAATATTACATCCTGATGCCAGCAGGAACCCTCACAGACCTCTCCCCATGGGGATGTCTCTCTGATTGCCTGTCCTGTATAGAATGTCAGGGCAGACATTTCCACAAAGGAAACTCCACTGCCATATACTTCGCCTGCTGTCTACTTGCCTGATTCTTCGATCTTGTAAGATGTTAAGAAAATTAAATGACAGGAAATGGGGGTCAAAGAAGTTTGCAGAATTATATAATTCACCCCAGAATTTACCTACTAACCAGGAAAAACCATAAAAAACCCAAGGTTAGAGTGGGAATCAAACCTGGGTCCTCCTGAATACAAGCCTCACATGTTATTGCAGAGCCATTTCGCTTGGTGATAAGACATAGCTTTATAAAAGGCAATGGATGTTGTAGTGGTTAGTGTAGTTATTATCATCATTATTATTGCATTCCTAAATCAGCATTACCTATAAAAAAATCTTTAAAATATATTAGTAACTCACTGTGTATTTTAATGTAAGAATAACATCCAAACGTTCATCTTTAGGGAGCCCTTCCTGACAGAGTATCAGATAAAGTTCTTGCAATTCCCTTGCTCTTTGCACACCAATGGTTTCCATGGATACTGTTGTGCCTTTATTATTCACCCAAGTCACAGGTCTTGCACACTGAAAATAAAACACTACATTATATTTATATTTGTGTTCATTTTTTCTATTTGGATTTGCTTACTCTCTCTCCAGTCAAATGATTTGTTCTTAGTGATTCACTTATAATAAGGTAATTTGAAGAAATTTGTACTGACCTTTGCTAAGAACTGGCCATCAACTTTCTCCGTTTTTTCTTTTCTGGCTTCTATTCTATAATTTTCTATGCATAATAGAAGCTGTACCTCCCTTTCAAGCAAAGACATAAATTCTGCTCTTCTAGGACCTTCACATTTTAAATTACTTATGCGCATTGTTTCAGCTTTATGCCACCTATCCAACATTGCATACAACATTTCAAAGTCAGCTTTTGTTTGTGGATATGACCTGTGGACCATTTCTTCATATAAATGATGTTCATCTTCAAGTGCTTTTTGTACTATTGATGCATTCTGCATTTCCCAAGACTTCTGAAGCATTATTTCCTGCTTCTTCGTTTTTGAACATGCTTTATATTTCCGCCAAAATTTTTGAATGGCAGCAGCCTGTAAGACAAACAATTTTAACTTTGAAAACTATGAATAGGGCTAATCTATGAGGGCTATTTCTTTCAGCCTCGGATTACATCAGCAGATGGTTCAAGTAGTGATAGGAGGAGGGGCATTACACAGTATGACTGGCTATCCTCTGGTCACTATCAACACCACTGACATGCCAAACTGATCTGTTAAAGCTTGGCAATGGATACGTAAAGCTGTCTGCTATCACAGACTCTCCTACAAAGTGCAAGTTATACAGTGTTATATTTCTACACGCAGAGGGGCATAATGAAGTGAAAATAGACTGCAGAATGAGCTGTGTGTATGGTGAGAACTTTATGAGTGATAGCATGGTAAAGGAAATTTAAGAGATGACCAAATAGACTTTCATGATGAAGGCAAATAGAGATGGAAGGGTTTGATCACTCTCCTTAAAGCCGAGATCCAGCTCTGAGTGACTTCTATATTTCCCAGCATATGAAAAAATGTTTGGAGGGACAGCATTTCCACACCAATGAGTTTAAGAATGCCATACAGACCTGGCTCAAGTGACAGGCTGCAACTGTTTTTGCAGACAATATTGGAAGGTTGGTGCATAAGTACAAAAAATGTTTAAGTCTTCATGGTGATTGTGTTGAAAAGTAGCTTATAGGTATAGTTAACTTTTGTCAACAAAGCCATGTTACTATTCACATTGGTTTTGGTTTCATGTCGCTAATTTACTTATTTGCACTGTCTATTTTATAAATATTATTTAATGCACTTTAGTGGAACACTTTGAACCCTTTGTGTCTCTAACTTATTTAAGATGATGTTTATATTTACACAGTCAGATGCTTTTGACAGTTCTAAGAATATGTTTACCACAATTTCATGACTATGGAGAGCATTAATAATTATGTAATACTCTTTATCGGCTGCTTGTTGTGGATTTATGTTTCTGAAACCCATATTGCAACTGTGATAAAGTTTGACATTTTTCAAAGTATTTCTGTAGTTGCTTCAAATACACAGCTTCCATCGCTTTTGATAACATTGAACATAATCTGATAGTCTATAATTTTCTATATTGGATGTGCTTCCATTTTGGTTTTAGATTGGTCTAACAATAGTTTTTTAATATATCTGGAAATATCCCATGCACTAGTGAAACAATTATTATGTGAGTTATAACCTAAATGATTTTGTATTTGATGTTTTTTAGCATTTTGTTTGATATTTCTAGCTAACCTGCAGATTTCTTTGTTTTTAGTTCATTTATTTCACTTAAAACAGTGTCTTCTATTGCTTCAAAGGCTGCCATAAAATTATTTTCAGCCAAGTCTGTTACTAATTTTGAATTTAGGGTTATTGCCATTTGTTTCAAAGCTAGCTGCTAGTAACCTAGTGGTAGGATCTATTACAGTAAGTGGTTTAAAACAATCATTACAAGCAATTGATGTATATTGTAAAGAATGCAGGTTAAAAGTGAATCAAGAGAAAACACAGAATGTGGTATTCAAAAAGGGGGGAAAATTAAGCAAATATGAAAAGTGGAAGTGAGAGAATAAAGATTACAGAGTGGTGTGTGACTATTTATTTAGGGGTAAAATATATGGAGGTAATAAATGGGAGAAACAAAAGAAGTTTGCATTGGCAAAAGGTAAAGGGGCGATGGCAGCAATCAGAAGCTGCAATTATAGAGTACCTAATATAAATGTCAAATGGCTGGAAAAAGTTTATGAGATGGTTATGGAGGCAAAAATGATGTATGGTATAGAAATATAGGGATTAGCTAGAGGATGGGAAAGATGAGGTGCACAGGATGTTTTGTAGAGAAATACTAGGGTTACCGAAAGCAATTGTAAGACAGGTAGCACAATTACAGATGGGCAGGGTGGCGACTAAGGGGAAGATAATGAAAAGAGCTTTGAAATTTTGGTTCAGAACTTTAAATCTAGGAAAAAGTAATGTGTTAAGACAATGTATAGAATACCAAGAGAATAGTTTAATGAATGATGGATGGGTAAGTAATTTACTGAACATTTTGGAGAAAAATGGTTTAGGAGACATGTGGAGAAGGAGAGAAAATAATGTGAAAAATTTTTGGAAAAAGGTGACGAAAAGACTGGAAGATATACAAATACAAATCATGATCAGTGAGATTGCCGAAAAGAGCTCATTGGTTTGTTATAGGCCAATGAAAAATACATGGGGTAGGGAAAAATATATAGACAGTAAATAAAGAAGAGAGAGAATCTATTGCATGGGTAAGAACCACAGCATGAAGGCTAAGAGGTTAAGACAGGGTATTCCTCAAAATCAATGTTTGATATGTGGTGGTAATGAAGACATTGAACACATAGTATTTAAGTGCCAATGAACAGAAAATTGGAGAAGAGAATTTTTTAAAAAGAAGTGGTTGAAGGGGGATAGAAATACTCTTATAATCGAAATGATATGCAAGGACACTAGGAGCATTGGACAGTTTTTGTGTAATGGCGGCGTGTAGTGTGCTGACGCATTGTAGAGTACAAAAAATGTTTGAAAAAGAAAAAATATGACATAGCAAACAATTATTTAGAAAGTAAAAATAGAAAGAAAAGAAATGAAGAAAGACTAGAAAATGAGGACAGAACTATGCAGCCAGCAGAAACACAAAATGAGAAACAATCTACAAGGACAAGGGAAGCCGAGGTGATAGCATCATTACAAGTTATCATTGACATTCTAAATAAGGATTTGAAAAAGGCTCATCAAGAAATTGTATTATTAAAAAACAAAAATGAGAGCCTGAAAAGAAAAATATTGCCGCAAACAGGAGAAGAGAGCTACGCCAAAGTCATAAGAAAACAACCAGAACAAGTCGAGAAAGAGAAAAATGCTGAAATTGAAACTACAAACAGGTTCGAAGTATTACAGAAACAGACAGAAGATCAAAATTCTGAAGTAATGGAACAGAGGGCACAAGAAAGGACTACAAGCAAATACAAGTGGATAAATCCCAAGTTGAAAATGCAGGAGAGTAAGAGGACAATGGAACAACAGAGCAAGAAGGTGGAGAAGAAAGAAGAGGTGAATAGTGTAATTGTGTATGGTGATTCGATTATAAAAAATGTAGTAGTAGAAACGGAAAAAGTGAAAGTGAATGCGTTATCCTGCATAATAGCGGTCTGTCTTCTGCTAGCAGCGACCTGAGCGTGGCTTAAGGAGTTCGAGCATTGCCAAACGTAGGAAATGAAGGCGCAGAAGATAACATTGTAACATGAAATTCACGGTGCGGCACGGTTATTTCAAACACATACAATTTTTAGTTGTTATATTGCATTGAAGCACACTTATTGTACAAAGTTAACCAAACCTGCATGTTGATTCATACCCAGTGAAAATGCTTTTCTCTTAGGGCAAACACATTATTGCACATATACGTTATTACACAGAAGCAGTGGCAGCATTTTTGTCATTGTCCTTGAGCCACGAACACACATTGTTGTAAATTAGGTGAAATATCAGGAGCATACATTATTACACAGAAGTGGTGGCAGCATTGTTGTCATTGTCCATGAGCCACAAAACACACATTGCATGTACCTACTGCAATGAGGTGGCAATATCCATACCATTTCCATGACATCGTGAGAAACAATTGAAATCGATAAGACTTTAAAAGAAACACAGGTCTTGAAAAATTTGAATCTTTGATAACGGATATCTCGGAAATGGGTTATGCCACAGAAAACATTTTAAGTGAATTGTGTGTTTTAAAGAGATCTACATTTTTTGTGTGGTATGTTTTCGTCTATCGCTAACGTTTACCAATTATACAAGATTATACAAAACACCTGCCGAATGAAGAGGACTTTGCAGGCTATTTCCAGAGAATTCAAGATATAAATTTTATTTTTCTTATAGTTCCATTTGTACTCTGCCTTTAACCATATTGGTTTTATCGGCGGCCTTTTCTGTGGAACTTATTACCTAAAGCAATGGTCTTAACTCGTATTCGCTTGTCGTTGGGTTTCTTGCACTTTCGGTTTTTTTAATCATTAGATCTCACACATTCACACTCTCATTCATACTTCCAGACTCTGGGGGAGGATAGGGAATAATCTTGGCTAGAGAAAACTTCCCACCCCAGCCGGGAATCGAACCCGGGACCCTTGGTACAGAAAGCAGGTGCTCTAAAGACTGAACTACGGAGCCAGCCACATTTTATTTGTCATGTAAATATCTTTAATATATGATATTTTAATAAAAATTGTTAGAGCCATTTTTCAAAGAATTAAAAGTTTTCGAAAAATGCTGCATGTAAAGGGTAGTTGGGGAAGGAGATTTTCTTGAAAACTCTTCGTGTCACATCTTTGGAAGGTACTGAACCTAAATACCAGGTGTGGTATTTATCTGACTTTTCAATTTTGCTTTCTTTCGATTCAAGGGACCTCAAAACATGTAGTTGCAGCGAATGCTCGGTATCAAATTTTTGGATGGAATTCAATACCTTCTCTACCTACTAGGTACGTGATACAGAAAGTAAAAAGCTTGAGTAAGAATAATTTGTATACCCAGTAATAAACGATAGAGGGTAGAGAAAGGCATGTGAATGTAGCACATCAGATTTTTACAGTAAGGACATGAAACATCGTATTCCACCTACAAATTCGATACCAAGAATTCACCTAAAATACATGTTTTGAAAGATCTTAAATAAAAAGAAAGCGTGCTTACAAAAAGCGCTCCCATGTGTCTGTAAACAGCACAACTCAAAAACGAAGAATCCTATGAATACCAAACTTGGTGTTTAAATTCTATATCTTGCAAAGATGCATGACACAATTTCCAAAAAAAAAAAATCCCTCCAACCCAAACTGCTCTTTACGACTTTTATAAATACCATTGGCTTGAAATATGTTCATACGTGTTCAATTTTCTGGTAATAGCCTGTGAAATCCTTTTCATTCTGAATGAATTTCGTATAATTGGTAAACCATAACAGATAGACAAAACCTTATGATACAACAAATTTAGATCTCATTAGAATGCATAACTCATGTAAAATGAAATCTTTTGGTGACATTAACTATTTGGAACATATTTATTCTGCGCTATTGGTTTCAATTTGCAGATAGTTTATAAGTTTCTCAAGGCACATATGTGTGTCTCGCTGTAAACGGAGTGATAAATTCAACACTGATAATGTTCGAGTCTGCTCAGTATATTTTCGGCCTGAGGACTATGAATGGGACTTAAAAAGATGAATTACTTGGCTTACCTCTACGGAAAAGTTTACATGGTGTGCAGTGCCGTGTCTGTCTCCCGATGATATGATTCCATGGCTTTTATATTTCAAATGTGTTAAAGAGTATGAAAACACGTAGGGACATAATTTGCTCTAAATTCCCTGATTTCGACAAAAGAATTGTTTATATATACGTCAGGACCTGCACATTTATTAGGATACGGCATTTGAATACAAAATTAAAAGCTGCAACCGTGGAAAAAAGAGATACAAGGAAATGTCAGCAGCATGACCAGTCACTTCTAAATTTAAATCTACTTTTAAGATTAAACAAATAATAATTTGTTACTTTTTATTTTAGTAATAGTTTGGATGGTGGTGTTGATAAAATTGGTTTGTAATTAGTAGAATGAGTTGAGAAAAGTTTCCTATGCATTTTCAGTTAAAGTATCTTTCATAACATATGTCATTGCATTATGTTACACTTCCTTAATTACTGCTTAACCGTTTACACAATGGGTATATCAATCCATGCCTTAAATTGTAACGTATTAAAATGGGTTAAACCGTTCTCTTTCAATTACTATCCAAAGAGAGCGCGTGCTCAACCTTCCACATGACGTCACAGGCACGCAGCCAATGAGAGCAAAATGGCCGGAGTGGCCTACCTTCCCTATACTCAAGTTACCTTGAGCGTCACAGAACACCAAGTCAGCATGTTCTCATCGTCTGGGTGATGTGCGTGGCTAGTGGTGTTCTCTGGTGCTGGGCTGATGAACCTCCAACGACTGCTGGTTGGCGGCAGTTCGAAATTCATTAGGTGATTCCTGTGTTTGACAATATGTATTTTTTCCCAGATGTCCAATTCATTGCTGCTGTTGATCGGTTTTAAGAGTTTTATGTTCGGAGTGATATGGTTTGAAGACCAGAAATGATGTGCTACTGCTGATTTATCTGGCTGCTTTTGGTAAATGCATCTCATATGCTCTTTAAGTCTTATTTCAAGATTTCTTTTGGTTCTTCCTATGTATACCAGGTTACATTCATTACAATGAATTTGATATATACCAGCTGATTTATCGTTGGGGATAGGATCTTTTGTTCTGTTGCATAGTAGTTTCTGTATATTGTGGTTATTCTGTGGAGACAGGGTGGTGATGTATTTCTTGAAAATCCTTTGAAATTTATGATGTGTCCAAGGGTGATAAGTGAATTTTCTATATGCTTGTGGTTTTTGTTGTCTGAATAACGTAGTCATTTGTTGCATGTATTTCTGTCTTTCAAACCTTTTTATCTTCTTATCTATTGTTTTTTTCTGGTATCCATTCATAGTGGCTATGTTGATAATGTGTTGGTATTCTTTCTGGTATTCCTCTCTCCAAAAAAGATATATTAAATTCACAATAGAAAAAGAAGAAAATGGACAATTACCTTACCTAGACATCAGGATCATCAGAAATAATGCACACAACAAACTAACGTTCGGCATTTACAGAAAACCAATGCACACAGAAAATTATATTAAAAACAATAGCTACAATCCTACAAGCCACAAATATGCTATTTTAAATAGTATTACAAACAGGTTAGTACATATACCAATGTAACAACCCTCAACTCTCTTTATCTTAAATTAGATCAAGTTATATAGCAGGAAAGAATACGGAAATAGCTAAAGTAGAAACAAGGTCATTGAGAGCAGGTATTAAACAGGTAAAGGAATTAAGCCTTTATCATCAGAATGTGTAATCTTTAAGAAATAAAAGCACATTAATACGAGCAGAAATATCATGATATTCACTGAACACAATCTAAAGGAGGAGGAAATGTTGTTACAAGTTTTCAGGGTTATACGCTTGGAGCTTATTATTGTAGGCAAGAACACATTAGTGGGGTGTAGCTATATATATAGAAAATACAATACATTTTAGAGAAATAGATTGTAGAGAATTTACAGTAGAGATGGCATGTGAACTCGCAGCAGTAGAAATTAACTTAAAAGAAAAAAATGTAATACTTATTGGGATGTATAGGGTACCATCAGGAGATAAGAAAATATTTTTTAAAAGTATAGAAAAATTCTTAAATAACATACAAGAGAATAAAATAAAAATTTTAATGGGGGATTTTAATATCAACCTATTAAATGATAGTTCAGAAAAATGTACTTTAGGAGAAATCCTAGATAGACATAATTTAAAAATAGGCATTGGAGAACCCACTAGAGTGACGAAGCGGTCGAAAGCTTGTATTGATAACATTTTTATAAATTTAGAGGAAACAAAATGGAAAGCAGCTGTCATAAAAGCAGAAATAGGGGATCATTTTGGACAAATTATTAAATTAAATGTAAATAAAGATAAATTTACAAATATGTTCGAATATAACAGGCAAATAAATGATGAAAATATAGAAAAGTTTAAAATGTTCCTTAAACAGAAAAGTTGGAAAGAAGTATACGAAGCTGAGACAGTAAATGAAAAGTATGATATTTTTAATAAAATCGTGTAAAAAGGAATGGATAGTTTTATGCCGGTAAAAAAAGTGAAAGTAAAAAATGGTAAAGGTAGTATAAATATGGGATGGATGACGAAAGGGATAAAAATCTCATGGGAAAGACTGAAGATCTTAAATTCAATAATACACCCAAATATATAGAAATCTAGGGATAATATAACAAGGTATAACAATATTTTCAAAAGTGTAGTAGAAAATGCAAAAAGGCAATACAGTAGGGAATTGATACAGTATTCTGAAAATAAAACAAAAACAGTATGGCATATGGTAAATATGGTCCATAACCAAAGCAAAAATAAACATATGGAGAATTTAGTCATAAAAAATCAAGGTAAAGAAATAAAAGACACAAAGAAAATTTGTGAATTTTTTAATGAATATTATGTAAATATAGCAGCAGAATTAAATTAAGTAAACAAAAAAATAATTAAAAACCTTAGTCTAAAAAAACAAACAAGCCAATTAAATAGTATGGCAGTCTTCGAAGTGTCAGAAGAAATTGTAAAAAATGAAATGAAGTTAAAATCAAAGAAATCAAGTGGCCTAGACAAAATCTTGAATTTGTTACTAAAACACATAAAGCAAGAAATTAGCAAAATCCTAATACACATTATAAATACATCGTTAATGCAAGACATTTTTCCAGATATGCTAAAGAAGGTAATAGGCCAAGATTTAAACATAAGGGGAGTAAAAAAGACATAGAAAATTATAGGCCAATTACTCTATGTTCTGCGATATCAGAAGTAATGGAAGGTTTATATATAATACAGTTGCAAAGTTATCTTAAAAAAAGATGTTATATCAAAATGGCAATATGGATTGCAAAAGCACAAGTCAACCATAAATGTGATTGAAAAGGCAAATAATATAATTGTAAATGCAATAAACGACCATGAATCAGTGGTGGCTATCTTCATAGATTTATCAAAGGCCTTTGATTGTATGAATGCAAAAATATTACTAAATAAATTAGAAACATGTGGTATTTGAGGTTTAGCTCTGGATTGGATATCAACATATCTGGAAAATCAATCACAATGTGTCGAAATAAATCATCTAAATACAAATGGTGTCATAAAAAAGATAAAGTCAGATTTCAAAATTAAAACAAGGGGTCCCGCAAGGTTCAAAATAGGGGTCATTTATATTTCATATATATAAATAAATTTTTGAGGTCATACAATTGGATATAATTGGCATCGCAGTTGGATATTCAGACGACATGACTGTCATAATTAAAGGTCAAACAGCAAAAGAGGTTGAAATTACAGCAAATTCAATTTTAAAAATTATAAAACAATATTATGCTAATTTAGATATGATAATAAATACACAAAAGACAGCATGTATTAACTTTGAATTAACAAAACTTAACCCGAGTAGTATTAAACTAAGTATAGATGGGGAAAACGTATCAGAAATAAATTGCACTAATTTTCTTGGAGTAATAATTTATAAACATTTAAATTGGCAATCTCATGTACCATCAAGTAGACAAAAGATAAATAAGGGCATTTATGCAATGAGACAATTAACTAAAGTAATGCACAATAAAACAATGAAACAGGTCTATTATGCTTTTATATATTCGCATGTAAGATACAGAATTACGTTATGGGGAAATATTACAGCAAGAGAAATGGATAAAGTCTTTAAACTGCAAAAAAAAAGCTATTAGAATAATAAGCAAAATGGAAAACAATCAAACTTGCAGGGGGGTGTTTAAGAATCAAAACTTGTTAACAGTGCCATGTGTGTATATATGTATATATGAATGCATAAAAACTGTGATAAATATAAATATGCAAAAAAATTCTAGTGTACATACTATAATTTAAGAAACAATGACAATTATTATAGAATAACATTAAGGGAAACTTTAAATAATCGTGCCATAGAAGTTAGAGGAAGAGAATTATTCAATAAATTACCTAGAGAAATAAAGAACATAAACCAGCCAAATGTAATGATGAAAACAATAAAGAAATACTTAATAGAAAATATATTTTATAGTATAGATGAATTTAAACTGGTAAAGCAACGTAAAGTGAAAATGATATTTAAGGTAAACTAAATGTACATGCAATGTAAAATAAGTAATGTAAAATTATAAGCTGTACTTGTTAAATTATTTTATATTTTTAACTGGACATGTCCTTTAAATGTATTTAAAAGGATGATGATGATTATAATAATAATAATAATAATAATAATAATAATAATAATAATAATAATAATAATAATAAAAATGGCTTTGGACAGTGGATAGAGAAAAGTAAGAGGTAGTGTATCTTACTTTGAATGGAAAACCATGGTGAATGTGTGATGGTAAAGTAGCCAATAAGTGAAAAGTGATAAACAAGTGGAAATTGGACTTGAAAAACTGAAATGAGATAATTTATTGACGAGAAATTATAAAATGTAAATAAGCTGTAGTGATTGTCTACAGAATGAGTTGACGGGAAATTGTAAAATGTAAATAAACTGTAGTGATTGTCTACAGAATGAGTGGCCAGGGTCAAAGTTCATTAGACAATCAAATTGTAAATCTCTTAGCACAATAAATAAAGAAATAGTAAAAAAGTTAGAAATAGTTATTAAATAGATTACACATTTGTTTTGGATCTATTATGTCATTATTTTTGTGATTTATTTCAAAATTTTCTCCTTTTTTATTACCATAGTTTTTATGTATTTGCGAAGCTTTAGGGCTGAAAGAAATATTTATTTTATATGTAGTAATCAGTACTCATGTTGTTTGAAGCTATTACCCTTGCAGATACATAAAGAAAATAATGGAACCGAGGAGTGTAATTATTAACAATGTCTTAACATCACTGCAAAAGAATGAGGTTGAAGAGTACTTTATAATTAACTAAATTAACCGCAGGATACATCACAGTATATTAGAGGATGAAATCCATTGAAATAAACACTCTTATAGCTTGACTTATTTAGGTTATCACCTAGATAAGTAGGATGTTTCCTGGATGTTTCCTGCATCCTCAGTTAACGTCAAATGTTGGAGCATGGCAAGAAGCTGGAGCTGGATATCTGATAATCCTCTAGCAGCAGCTTGATGAATTTGTAGTTAGGGTTAGCCTCCATAAATAACCTATATTAATGAAGCTATTAGCATGCTTATTTTGATTCATTTTATCTTCTAAGTAAATTGTAAGTAATACAGTTTTGATTCTAAGTTTGTTATCTCTTACAGCTCAGATGTCTGCAAATAACTTTTCTTGAATGATATTCTTTCCTTAGAAATATTTGCTGTTGTTTAAAATCGACATACACATTTGTTGCAGATAGGTGCAGAAGGTGTTGGAAAACTTAGCAGCATTTTATTTGCCACGGGCATTGAGTCTTATCTGCTTTAATTGCTGAGATATCTATTTCAAATAGTGCATATGTTAATTTGAAACATCTTGAATATCCATTGTTGAATTACTAATAAGCTTAAATAAATTATATTTTTTGTTCAATGCTACAAAATTATTAAATATTTTATTTCGTTTGTGACCTACATTACTAATTTTTGATTTAACGGTTGCCCACATTAATTCATAATGTACAAGTATAACATCTTTTAATCCTGAAAAAGTACTAACAAAATGGATATAATTGTAAACATATAGATAATATCCTTTCTTCCAGTTTTGTTAAAAAAAAAAGCTGAAATAAATCTCTCTTATTTCTAACTCTGTATAAAAATATATTTTGTAGTTTTGACATATTAAATTCATTGCCACTTTATGTACAACAGGTTGGTTTCTTTTTCAGTTATTTAATACCCTACTGCAAACCTAGAATGTGAGCATCCTTCCATATTCTGTAAAAATAAATAACCCTTCTCAAAATGCTGAAGTTTTCAAAGCTTATGTGCATTGCTCCTTCAGACAACTTTATGCTGACCAACTGCTTCTACACAAGCAAATGTTATGGTTTGGCAACCTAATTTATTGTAGTCTCAACTAAACAATGGTTAATGAATCCTAGACAATAATTTTTTATTACTTATTTATAAGTGTTATGGTCAACATCAATGCACCTTCTAGTTACAAATAAATAATTTATACATATTTTATAAATTTTAGAAGAATACTCACTTTCATTTCCAAATCCTTTTGCTTTAGCCTCTCATTGTGTGTTTCATACGTTCTTGCAAGTAAAATTTTGTCAGTAGCATTTGGAAGATAATACTCTGAATTGTTTACCTGTGTAGCAATATCATTTAAAGTGTTCTGCAGGATGTTTTTCTGCTGGTATGTCTGAGTTGCTCTTTGAAATCTCTCTGTAATTATATTTATAAAAGATGGCATCATATAGATAAACCTAAATTTGATTTATAATATTTGAAATTTTCCTATACTTATGTGTGGAAAAACATTACATAAAATGTCATGAGTATGATTTGTAATTTCAAAGACATACAAAATCATAAAAGAATAAGTAAATCAAATAGGTTGTAAATTAACGGAAAAGTGTATTAAATAATGATGATTATTTTAGTACTAGTGGCAGCAGAGGTAGTGCTTGTAGTGACAGTGTTGATAAAATAGTGATGAGAATGAAATAGGAACACAGTGGTAAAGAATGGTATTCATTCTTCATATAACATACTAGTTGACTTACCCAACATTGCAGGGTTAGCTTTTTAAGAACTTGAATGACAAATTAATTAATTTTATGCACTTGCACCATTCAAAATTATTGTACAATTATCTAGAGGGTTTCTATAGCGAATCTTCTCCTTTAACCTTATAATTGCAATTTTTTAGAGTCCCAGCTATTCCTAATAAGGGATGAAAAATCCCCTGAACTCATGCAAAAGAACATGAAACACCAACGGGATGCCTGACATCCTTAACCTCTCTCCGAGGTTCCAAGTTCTGGAAATGCTGCATAGCCTATAAGTACCTTTAAGCAGTGGAACAATCATCATTTGGAATGGTTGAGTAATTTTTTAGATAGTTACGGTAGGTGAAATTTTAAACCCTTGCAATTTCTCTTTGGTCCTGAAGTTGTTTCATAACCTAAATGCAATCATAGTTTTCACAAAATGCAGACACCCTTAATATACACAATGAAATAGAGGTGAAACTGGGAATGTGAAGATTCTGCACTCCCAGGCAACCAAGTTAACCTTGTTGGAAAAGAGATACATAAGTTTCCAACCTTAGCCTTCACATGGCATGTGTGAAAGAATAATAATTAATTATTATTGATTGACTGAATAGTGGTTAATTATGAAGCCTGGGATTTATAGTGCTTACTAGATTGTAAGTTGCCATTAGGGTATGCTGTCTCAAAATAAATTTGAGAATGCCTAGTGGTTTACCAGGAAAAATACGAGTCATTTGCGGAATTTAATGTCATACTGGCATGTTGCCATGATAGCTCAGTTTGTTATAGAAATAGCATGGAAAGCCATACATCCACTGTTCAAATCCCAGCTATGGCATTCAATTTTTCAATCTGATTCTACCTTTCCATCTTTATACATTACTTAGCAGCACACATGCATACTGCAACTTGAATTTGCTGCTTATTTGTCAACGTTAGGTTCTCCATTGTCAAATTGTTTCCCACATTAACACATAGAAAGTAAGTAATTATATCAAAAAGAGAAGATTGTTCATGACAATCCATGACCCTAAATTTCAGAAAAAATGTGTTTCATTCCTGTTAAGAAATTAATTCCTTTCCATGGTTACTGAGGTACATGTTCTTATGGCTGAAGATTTCCTAGCAAAGCAGTGCAGTGCTTCAAAGTGTTTTGTCTTCCGCTCAACTGTATATGATTGCTATGATACTGAAGTATAAGATTTTTTCCTGGACTTATTGGCAATGATGATGATGAAGAAAAAGAAGAAGAAATGAGTTGCTTCTTTTTAGAAATTTGCATGTAGGTTCATTAAGCTCTTTGTGCCTCTTAATCTCAGTTTCAATAAAATCCTATGACTCCCAATAAAATGAACCACATCCTTGATGTTTACCCTTGTTATTCTTCAGGTTCCAAGAAAAAGGAGCCTAAGGATACATTACTATGCATGGCAAAACCTTCTTACTCGCATAATACATATTGGGAGGTTTCATTCTTCCTTCCACATTTTCAGGATATGTGGTCTTGTACAAGTCCCATTATGTACAAATATCTACACAGTGTGTGGTGACCCATAAGATAGTCAACAAAACCCTTGAGTTTAGGTTTAGTTAAGTTCAAGAGAATCTTACTCTGCTTACTGTCTGGATCCAAAATTACTTCATGGGCTTGCCTAGTAGTAGTAGTTTGTCTATTCCAATATTCAAAATGTGTCCACTTGTTAGTTGAGTTATCTCATACTAGATACTTCTGGGAGACATGCCACAATAGTGCTAGGGTCCTATGAAATTAAGTACTGAGCCCCTCTATGTAACCATGTCTGCCATCTCATTGCTTCTAACGCCTGCATACTTGGAGACCCAAACAAAGGTAACCAATCTGCTGGCACAGAGTCTATCCAACATACCTTGGCATTGCCAGACCAATTTAGATGTGGTTTTAACTGCCGTAAGAGCTTTTAAAGGAGGATTGAACTAAAAATTCACATGTCTATTTTATTTAATATTCTACAAGATCTTGGGTTATGCATAATAATGATGAAAACCAGAACAATGTACGACTTACTGTTCAGGATCAGCAGGGTATTTTCCACACCAGCAGCAAACTGTGATGATGTCATACAGCTAGTGAGCAATGTTCTTGCCTGCTGGAGCAGCTGATCAGTCATAGCATTGAGTTTCAATGGGAATGTGCAGTCACTGTAGTGCCATGAATAGCCATGTTTTAAAATTTCACTTCTTTGAACTGGCTTCATTATTTATGTGTTTTATTCTTTTCTTTTTTCCACCATTTTCTCACAAAGGTAATCTAAATTGAGAGAAGTATTGGCCTTCCATTTCCTGGTTATGAGGTTTAATTATTATTACAAGGTATGTCCCTACGGTCAGTAACTTCTGGTACAACATACTCATATTGAAACTGGTGTTTATTAACTTCACTCATTATTTGTATTACAAGGTTTTGTCTCCATTCATAAGTTTGTGTTTCTCATACTTCTATTTATACACCCATTCTCCAGCTGATTTAAAATATTCTATGGAACTGCCTACTACTTTTTCCCTTGGTGAAAATTATGACCTAGAGCAGCTATCATTGATCTGACATACATACCTAGAAATTAAAAATGTGTTTGTTTTGGGGCATACTTCAAGCATTTATTGTGAAGAATTCAAGGCTTCCTGCATGTTGAAAATGGTTGATATGCATAATGTCACTTAAAAGTCTTGCATTATTTATGATACTGCACAAGCCATTGTATTATGTGGAATTCCAGTCTGTGATTTTAACTCTTTCTTCACTGAACACATCATGAACATATGAATGACATTTCTCAAAGTCTACCCAATTATGGACATTAGTAATGTGATGAATTGATGTGAAATTTTCCTTCAGGAGTACATTGTCACTTTCACAAGTAGCAGATACCCACCACAGATGATTATACATAGAATGCTTCCATTCATGAAGGACCAATGATTCTGGAATCTCATTAAACCTTTCCATAAGTGATTTAGCAAGATGTCATGCATCAAATTCATGGTGTATATGCAGAAATTATTTTTCATCAAAGCTATAATAACCGTGTATCTGTCTGTTGGGAACAATTTTATGATCAGGTTTTATTTCATGCACAGAAATCAGCACCTATATTTTTGCAAACAGCTTTCTTAATATCACCTCTTAAAGTTCCTCACTGTACAATTATGAAGTCTAATGTTTTACTTGCTGCCAAATTCATTATAGAATATGCCACATATTTAGCAGAAAATCTTAAGGAGTCATACTGTCCATCCCCACATAACCATAAATAATTTGAATCATTCATGGCAATTTAGAAATTACTTTCATTTTCTTTTAATCAGGCTTTGTGTATAGAAGGGAAAACACATTTTTTCAAAAATTTATAAAAATATGATTCAGAAAAAATAATAGTTTTATTGCTTTTGGGAATGCCAAGAAACAGTTAAATGTCATTCCGTAAAGATGCATACCTGAAGCTATGCATACATTACTTTTCAGACTTCCATTTTCACCTCCAAAGCACCACTCATAAGTGTGGCCATTCACACAATGAGTTACAATTTGCATTAATGCCCCTCATGAGTTACATTTTCTTTCAGTGACAGGTGCACCACATGTGTGACAAACACTGAATAGCATAAGGAGAGCATTTACACATCAAACATAAAAGAATATTTTCTGGACATATCTACATCTTCTCCATCTTCATTGGCTTCCTTTAAATATTCATTCAATTTATAATCATCATTTACAGCTGAAGATTCGCTTCCTCATCAGTCAAACTTTGGTTCACATTAATGCTGTTTATGGTACTAAAAGTTTCAGTTCCCAACTTGCATTGTATTTCAGCATCAATCTTTAACTCCATGTGTAAATACTCAGAAACTAGTGCAGCTTCACTTTCTTGCTGAAAATTGCTTACTGAATTATTGACTAGCTGTAGTAGTTGCTTTCTTATAAGAAAATTTGAGTTTCTTTCTTTGGGAGGTTTTTCTTCTAGTCTTAAAAATTTTGAAGGCACTACGTTATCTTTCAGTCTAGGGCTTTTGAATTTCTCTTTGTTCATTATTATTATTTTTATAGCATCCAACTCATTAAAGTTACTTTATTTAAAATGAATTCCACATGCTCTAGCACTTTTGGTTGGCACAGGGTTTTTGCATTTCATAGCAGCAACCATTTGTTGTACACATGTCGATTCTTATCTGAGCTATCTCATTAAAATTACTTTATTTAAAATGAATTCCACATGCTCTAGCACTTTTGGTTGGCACAGGGTTTTTGCATTTCATAGCAGCAACCATTTGTTGTACACATGTCGATTCTTATCTGAGCTATCAGGGAATGAGTAATAACCAACATTTTTGTTTACATCAGAATTATTTGTACAACCATAATTACTGCATGCAGGCATTCTTGACTGTACCCCTCACAGAACACTGGGAAAGGAAAACTGTCCTACAATCACAAAATAACAACAGGAATTAAATGCAATGCAAGGCTAACTAATGCAAGCCAACTAATGCTAACTAATGAGTAGCATGGCGCGATCCTAGCCTTATCACATCACTGGCAGGTGACCATTAAAATAAAAGTGCTTCCAGAATGAAAGCAAGAAGTCGCAGAATGACACAGTTTTCATCCATGTGCTCAGAATTGTTTATATTTTATTGTTGGTGATCTTTAAAAATTTAGTTCATTCCTCCTTCAAGGCTGCCTGGCTATCCAAGCAGATATTCACTTCTGTGCATTTGCCTGGCATATTTATGGTATGAATGCACAAGCTAAGACTGCATATACCTCAGCTCCCGTTCTGTGCCACATCTGTGAATGACGTTTGTCCCCCAGATTTCAGAGGAAACCCTTTCTCTGGGTCCCAATCATTCCTGGGAGGTATTATCACTAATAAAGTTGACCTAAATTATACTAAGCCTCATTTGGTCTCCTCCCATCAGGATAATGGGACATGTCCCTTGAAACCTGGTTAAAATAAAAGAGTGTTCCTTAAAGGGTAGCTGAAAGCATCACTGCTGTAATTTCCAGAGATGGTGTGCACTCACTCTAGCAACCTATTCACAAACAAATCCAAGGGAGGAAGTTCCACCAAAATCTCTAATTGGATTGCGGGGTAGTCCTCAATGCTCTAGTTATCATCAAACATAGTAATCTTTGCAGCATATTAAACTTGGCAGCAATTGACTTCACAGAGGAGGCTGGCTACCAGACCAACACTGTATAAGTTACAGAGAACCTTATAACTGAAACATAGAGCCATCTGACCATCCTTGGTCAGAGGACTCACCTCAGTCCAATGGCACTCCTACTGGACCACAAAGTATTGTGGATCTTCTTTACTTTATTTTCCACATGCTTCTTCCAGCTCAACCCAGCATCCAGGATAATTCCTAGGTACTTACTGATCTAACTAGCTTCAGGTTCTTTCCAAACAGGAGGGGCCCTACTAAACTAGGCAGCTTCCCTCTCTTTTTAAAAACAATTAATTCACTCATCCAGATTAATGGGCAAGTCAGTTTCTCCATTCCATTCCTCCAGAGTATGTAGAGAGCCCTGTATGAGCTCCAAAAATAGTACTGGGGAATTTTCCACTTGCTAAATGGCATATGACATGAATTACCCCTCTATTGAGCCTATCCAGTAGGACTCCACCACTACACACCACAGATTAGGCATCACAACTCCTCCTTGCAGGCAGCCATGGGGCACTGAGGCCCTCATGGACTTACTCCCTTGAACCACCACACCTGTCAGCCTTCCAAAGAGGCCATTATCCATTTGTTACCACTGGACTGACTTCTCTATTCTCTAGACACTTCCTAATGCTGCCTAGAATAATTTGATTAAAGACAAAGTTGATGTCTAGAAAAACTACAATCACAAATCCCAATATTCCCTCCAGTCTTGTCACTAGTTGGTGGAGTGCAAATTCCACAAATTTACCTAGCCAATAGGCATATTGATGGGATTTATAGGTCTTTCCACCGATAACCCCTCATTAAATGTCTATCTATTAGCCTTTCCAAGGTCTTCCGTATGAATAGAGCTAGACTGATGGCTCAAAACTCCTTAGGCCTGCAATAGGATTGTGTTCCAGGCTTAGGTATAAACACTACCTTGGTCTGCTGCCAGAGACAAAAAAGTGCCTCATCTAAGCAGGACCTGAAAATTCTCACCAGATGAGAGTATACAAGCTCCCAGCCCTCTTGTAGGAGAGCCAGGAAAACTTCTCATCACCTCAAAGGAAAAGATCGCCCACTTAACCTTTCTATAGGTTACAATCCTGGAGGGTGCATTCCAATCTTCTTGCCAAAGTCTGCATGCCATGACCAAGACTGGTTCTTGTTCAGTTATACAGGCCCCTGGGAAGTGAGTTTCAAGCAGCAGTCTTTAGGTTTCCTCATCTGATTGCATTTTACCACAAGAAGGGCATCCAGAGAGGCCAGCCTAGCCTTACCTTTCAAGACCAGTAGTTTCTGTAATTCAGCAGCATTAGACTGCTTCTGTATATTATTACAGAAGAGCCTCCAACTTTCCTCAGAGGTCATCCTGATCTCTGGAATTACCTATATAAATCCCATGTTACTTGACACTTATTACCCATATACACATTATATAGCATTCGTGTCTTTATCTTGATGGATTCTAAAGAAGAATTCCATCCAAGTTTTGTTCCTGTCCATTTCTCTTAAATGAGAGGGCAGTTATTTATATAGGCAGAGATCAAGTTGTTCATAAAAACCCCACAAACAGCCTCAGGTCTTCTTCATTACCTATCCTGATCTGAAGACCATTCCTGAGCTCAGCTTCCAGATCCTCCCTAAACGAGTCCCAGTTGGTTGTTCTGGGGTTCCTGTATAGGCGGTTATTTCCGATCCCTTAAGATCTAATGGATATGTCTATGATCGGAAGGTAAGGTTCCATACATACCCACCAATCCTGGAATTCCTCTAGCACCCTAGAGGACACCAAGGCCAAATCTAGGACCTCTTCCCTCTGATAAGTCACAAAGATCATAATACTCCCTTGATTTGTGATTTCAAGACATTTCATTAATTACATTAATGTCTGTACTTCCCCAAATGCTATGATGGGTATTGGAGTCACAGCCAATCAGTAGGTTAAGGTTTCAATTCCTGCAAAATAGCATAAGATTTCTGAACTCCTGAGGAGGTGGACATTTCTCAGAGGCATCTTATGCAGTGCACATGATGTTGTGAGTGTGCGGTTAGGGAAAGAGAGAGGTGGGGTTAGAGAGTTTCCATACATCTGGTGATTGCTGTGAGGACGTATTTGTTCATCCGACATGCAGTTCTTTTCCTGGCAAACTGTTCTATTGACCATGTTTATTGTTTTGCAACCAAAATGTATTTGGAACAATGAAGGTGTAACTGATTTAATAATTTAGGAAATGTCCTATGTAAACATCATCAACAAATGAAGGAACACAATGGTGCTTTACTTTCAGTAAAAGAGTTAAAAAAAGTCAGAGACAAGAATTTTGTATAAGCAAAGGTTATAAAGCTAATACAGATAAACACAATGCCAGAGTGAAAAGTAATTGAGAATTTCTGAAGTATTTCATTGATGCTATGTGTGTTTTAGCTCTTCAGAAACTGTCTTTCAAAGATTATGATGAGTCAGAGAGCTCTTCAAATAGAGGAAATTATAGGGAGTTGCTGAATTTTATGGCAGAGAGAGACCCCCACTTCCAAAGTCGCTTAGATAATAGTAGTCTTTTCTTTGGCTAAGCATCCATGGCATGGAATGACTTAATAGAAGCATGGGTTTCCAACAATTATTTAATCCAGAAAATTAAACAGGAAATCTTAGCAGCTCAATCTGTTGCACATACTATGAAGGAAACCACGGACATTTCTAAGAAATGTCAGTTTCATATAGGGTTTAGGTATGCTGGCTTAAGACATTAGTAAAATTTGGCCCAAAAAAAAAAAGTTAAAATTTTCAATTGTTTGTTTTCTGCATTTTTATCATACTTATAATTTGTACCATGCTACACACTTTTTTTTTAATATAAATAATTTAAAAGGTGCAAATGGCTATTTAATTGGTCGTGTACCATTTAGATGAAGCACTGCATTGAACTTAGTTAAAACATATTAATAGTTCAGTTGAAGTTAATTAGTTTTCGTGCCTTACATTGAAAAAGTTTAAAAATTCAATAACATGTATACAATTTTTTTCTCTTAAACTAATTAAAATTAAGAAATATTTGCACAACAATTTCTTTACGTTTGTTCATTAAGCTAAAATTAAAATTTTAGGAGTGATATGATAAACCGTAGGATCCAAGGAACATTTAATATTATCCATCAAAAAGTGATTAATTATAAATAAAAAATGAAGATCTTAACAATGTTTTAATATAGCTCGTTAAAATTTTGTACATATCACATGTTTTATGTTCTGGGTATATGGTAAAAAGTCAAAGCAATCAGAAGAAAATTGTAGATTTTTGGAATTTCACAGATGTATTGCTTTGAAAGGAGAAATTCAAGAAAGGTTTATTCAATTCATTGGTGTGAGTGATGATTGTACAGCCAAACAGACTTCAAAGATATAGTTTTTCAAGATTTAGAAGAATTTCATTTAGATGATAAATTAATTGGTCATACATATGAATACTGGGCGCTATAATGGCCTTGTCACAAATGTTAAATTGCAATATCCACAAGCATTATTTGCAATTTGTTTTTCCCATAAACTAAACTTAGTTTTGCAAGACTTTGCAAAGCAGAAAGTCTTGTAAAGTATATTTTATGGCCATTTCAGGCTTGCATCTTTTTTTCAATTCCTACAAACAAAACCACACTAATAATGAAACAGTCAGTACCCACTTTCCTTTGTTATGCCAACAATATGGTTATACAATAACTAGCTTATAGAAATGATTTATGAATCACTAAGACCAATTTATCTATTATAGTTATTTGATCACATTGTTGCTAATAACACAGAATTTTACTCTGAAACTGGATTTTCCAAAGAACCTGCTTATTTTGAATTTAGCTTCATGTTGGAAGTTTTCCATTTAGCTCTGATAAGGGCTGAAAAGCTCTTTAAATTTATACTGAAAAATACATGTGACATAATTTTCTCTTTAGGAAAAATACAGAAGTTTAAATAGTTCCTTTGTTGCCCACATGCTGAGTTTAATGTTTTTTTAGAATGTTCCAGCAAGAGTCAACGGTTGGACACTGCCAGAGATGATCCTGAAACCCCATTTTTGTGGCTGTATTATAAAGTACTGGATAATTTTATAGTTCATATCAAAGAAAAGCTTTCTGATCTACCAGTTGTGATGTTTTGCTCTATTAGATTTCCTAAATTTTGAAGAGTAACTCTTTTAATTTCCCAAAATCTCATATCTAATCTTTCATTAAATAAGACTGTGGACATTTTTTTGAAATACAGGACTTAATTCTGAGCTGTCTTGCATCTCTAGTTCACCATCGTTCAAATTACAGTCAATCTCGGAATTAAATGAGTATTTAATAGAAAATGAACTTTGTGAACATTTCCCATAACTGTCAACCATCACAAAATTAATTACGATGATACCAACTTCAAGTGCCAAAGCAGAAACAGCTTTTTCTGCTTTAAAACCACCAAGATCTACTGCAAGAATTCAACAGGTCAAGATTGTCTCTATGGATTGTCCTTAATTTCTATAGAAAAGGCTTTGTGTAGGGAGTGTAAAAGCCACCACAACGTTCATGATACATTTTTGCTATCAAGAAGGACAGGATTGGACTGAACTGCAAATAAATAACATGTGAATTGATATTATTATTATTACTGTTATTATTTAATGTTTCGGCGGCGCCGTGGCTGAGCGGTTAGACCGCTCGCCTCCCACCGATGCGGCCCGGGTTCAATCCCAGGGACCTGCATGTGGGATTTGTGGTGGACGAAGCGGCGTCTGGGCGGGTTTTCTCCGGGTTCTCCGGTTTCCCCCGCCATTCATTCCACCCACTGCTCCATCATCACCTTTCCTTTCATCCATTTCACCAACATTTCGTTTCATCTACTTCCTTCATCCCATACCAGGCATCGGTCCGATCACCCATCCTGGATGCTCTGTCTGATCCATGAGTGTCTGCTCCTCGACGGGCCTCTGACCCCAGGCACCCGCTTGTAAGTCCTGGGGGGTGTAAGTCCTATATAAGAGGAGGGTAAACAGATAATGAATGAATGAATGAATGAATTTAATGTTTCAATATATATTATAGATCTAGCTACAAATGTTTAGCACTCTCTGCAGCTTCATCCTACACATCTAAAAAACCAGGAGTCACCACTGCCATAGACCATGGCCAATAAGCCCAGGAAATAATCATATTCTTCATAACAACGGCTGTAAAGGTCTCAGCTTGAACGTTATGATATTGGTATTTTTGAAAACATTCATTCACTTTTGCACATAGTATTAGTGCAAAAAGCTGTAGGAAGAGCTGCACACCAGTTGGCTTACTGTCGGGTTTTAAAATACACTATTTTAACCTGAGGATAGGAATAATGAACATGTTTATTACACTATTGATGTATCAATACTGTTTATAAACTTTTTATTGCTAGTAAAAACAGAGAACTGCAGTCCTGTCATTTTACAGGATGGGAACAATGGAATATATTTACTTCCACTGTTTGTGTGTAAAAGTAAAATTTTGAAATTCATAATGAAAAAAGCAGAATTCTATGTTGAAAGTATAACCCCTTGCCTTGACATATCTGTAGTGAGAAGAAACAATTTTTCCTTTCTCTTTAATGTTTGAAAAATATTAAATATATTCCAAATAATATTAAAAATAGGTACATAAAATCACCAGTCTTTGATTAACAAAGCAACACCCACCCAAAATAAGTCTCTGAGTAGCTATTATGATACTTACCTCCTGGATATGGGAATGTTGTTTTTCCTTTTGTTTGTGAAAATGCATGCTGGTACTCAATACCAGTTATTCTGTTTCTATATCCACCCAAATATGGTTTCTTAATGGACTGATTTATAATTTCCACAATAATATCTTTTGTTTCATCATCATCATCAGCATTTTCATCTGCAGATGTATAAGCAGTATTACTTATTTGATACATTTTGTATTTTGACCATGTACTCAAATGACTAAAACAGGTGTATTGGTTTTATTCAAGCTGTATATTGGAAAAATATTTATTTTAAATCTGAAGAATGTATTTATATATTTGGAAAAGAATAACATTTACTTTCTCTACCATGAATCTAGTAAATAAAAGGAAGTACTGTATTCCACACAGACAAGTTTTATGTCAAGATTTTTCCAGAAGTAAATGTTTTGAGACTCCTTGAATCCAAAAGAGGCATTTTAGAAAAATGTCTATGTGTCTGCATGTGTGGAGGTGGGGGGAGGTTTGCGTGTGCATACTTTGTTTTTGTTTTCTTTTTCTCCAAAGAAGAGACATTAAGTTTTTCAAGAAAATCTCCCCCTCTATCCCAAACTACCTTTGACATGGAACATTCTTCCAAATTTATTTTCTCAAAAATGGCTGTAACCATATATTTAACTTATTTGCATGGCAAATAAAATGTATATCTTGAAATTTCCGGAAAGATCCTGTGAAGTTCTCTTCATTCTGAAGGAATTTTGTATGATTTTGGTAAACCATAAGAGAGAGACACAAAAGTAATCCACAGAAAATTGTAAATGTCCTTAAAACAAAGTTTATATCAAATATACAGGGTGATCAAAAAGTTTCCTACACCATGGAAATTTTGTGAATTAACTTGATCATTAGTTTAAAATACATTAACATTGACAAAACTCATCATGGGATATGTCAGAACCATTATCATTTGTGGCATTTGTTGCAGAGTGGGAGTGGCATTAATTTGATGACATTTGGGCTAACTAATCTAGAAACATTCCAGACCTTAAAGTATTTGAACATCTGTGGGCTTTATTGCATAACATGCACCGGAGAACAATTAATTGACAAGGTCAAGGAAGTATGGGCAATATTAACAAAGTAACTGATATGACTTTAGCTTATAGTTTCCGTAAATGCATTTCAGAATGTCACAGTAACAATGGAGGTTACACAAAGCATTGAAAATTTTCCAAATGGTATATCTTTCTGACACTTTAAAACAAATTATTGGGGTGAGAAACTTATGGGCCACCATGTAACATTTATGTCCATAGTCTTTCCACACTTTCAATTGAATAGTGTGACAGCACTATACAAAATAACAAAGTATTGACAAATTCAAACCAGTAATTATGTATATCTTGAAAACAGCTGATGACACAACAGATGTTATCTGAAAGAAATTGTGAGTTTTAAAGAGATCTACATTTGTTGTCTAGTACATTTTTGTCTATCTCTTATGGTTTGCCTGATATACAAAATTATACAAAATTCCTTCCTAATGAAGAGGACTTTACAGGCTATTCCCAGAAAATTCAAGATACCTATACATTTTATGTCATATAAACATACTAAATTTATGGTATTTTAATCAAAATTGTTAGAACCATTTTTGAGAACATAAAAGAATGTTGAAAATTTTTCCATGCAAAGGGTAGTGTAAGTTCGGAGGATTTTCTTGAAAATCTTTGTGTCGCATATTTGGAAAATACTAAACTTAAATACCAAGTTCAGCATTTATCGAACATTTTGTTTTAGAGCTATGCTGTTCATGGACACACAGAACATATGGGCATTTTTTATAGAAATGTTTTTTTTTTGGATTCAGGGTGCCTCATAACATGTACTTCTGGTAAAACCTTGACATTGAATTTTTGTGAGAATATAATACTTTCTCTTACCTTCTATAGATAGGGGTAAGGAAAGCAAAAATCACTTAATGGTTTTTTGCCCCAAAATCAGCAATAGCCTTCCTGAACTAGATTCTCTTACTGTTGTTATAGGCAACATGTTCTTATTCATAAAAAGGATGGCTTATATAACATATGCCATCATAGATTTGATTATTGCACTTACCTCTCTTAATTGTGACAGTTATAACATCAGGAATTGGTATATCTTCATACAGCTTTCGAAAATCTATTTGATGTTCACAGTGAAGCTCAATTTCAACAGTTCCGTAGGATTCAGCCCCTAGTTCAGCCAAAGACAGATGGTCAGGAATGGCCTCAGAATCCTTTGTCAAAATAATTCCATCATGAAGGACATTAAATGAACTGTACAAATCTTTTTTAATTTCAAGTATGTTTGTTTGCAACTTGTAAGCTTTTGTAAATACTGTGGAGTTTTTTGAAATGAATTTGACAGTAACTGTATGAAGTGATGATTCTGACAGTTTGTGAAATTGTTTATGTTGTTCAGAGTATTCTTTGTGCGCTATTTGATTGGCTGTATTCATAATCCATCCATGAGTAATTAGTCTTTCACAGCTCAGATAGCTTTTCACTGCAGCAAATAATGGTTCCTTAATAGTGTCATCCACCCATTGAGATATTTCTTTCAGGATTCTTTCTTGGGTGTTTGCTAATTCATTATCATTAAACAACTCTGAATCATACTGTAATTCTGTAATAACCTTTAACAGCCACAGTTTTAGTTGTTTCAATCTATCATGAAATTGTAATTCAGTTATTCTATTTTCCTCTATGACTATTTTTTCATTCAGTGCTTCAGTTTCCTCTTCCAACTTGCAATCTCTCCACTCATCTGATGTTATGCCTTGAACAATTTCTGCAATGATCTGCTGCATTTCATGTTTATTTTGCTGCAAAATCACATGGTCTAGCATTACAAATCTTCTTAATATGGATTCATTTATCCATTTCTGAATATCCTCAGTGAGTTTGTGTGAAACATTGTAAACTAGCTGAATATCATTATCATTATAATTAGCTATTTGTGTTAGCATGTTATATTCTTGTATTATATTACAACTAATTTTATCTTGGCTATCATAGTTACTGTCATGTCTTTTTCCATCTATTTTTGAAATTTCATTTGTGATCTTTTCATCCGGGTTCATTTCTCTCTTTCTCTTTTTGTTTTGTTTCTTAATGCATAAAATAAATTTGGCATTAACAGCAATATCTTGATGAAGATATAATTTGTTATTTCTGTTGTTACTCTTGACAGTTTTCACAAGGTTTGTTGTTTTTCAGCATTCAAGAGAATGCCTGCTCTTTAGTTTTGTCTATATAAACTGAAAGTAAGGAAAGGAGTGCCCATGAGAATAATTGCATTCTAACACTTACCATTGATTCACATACAATTTTTACTAGAACTGTAGATATATTTTTCTCTATTTGTGACCACAATAAAAATACTTATGGTTATGGAAAGCACAATAACAACAATATTTAGATTGAGATTTTTGCAGGGGTTTTAAGCATATTTTAATAAAATGTATTAAATAATTATATTGTTACAGTGTAATTTAAAGATAAAATGAACTCTAAAAGTAATAGAAATTGAATTTCTGAAATTGAGAAGTTTGATATATAAATAAACGGACATTAATTCATAAAATGTTTGAAGATTCTCCTTGATATTAGCAAGAAGCATAATGTGGTTCCAAAAATAAGCAGAATAAAGCGGCTGAAAAATTAATTACAGGATATTTAAAACTGGATGCATCACTTAAAACAATGTTCCTCTGATATTTACCTTGCATTTTAAGAGATCATTTGCAATATGATCTCACTAGTTGATTATTTTTCACTAAACTATTCAAGCCATTGCATATTATAAAATAAACTTTTATAACGTGAACATTTTGGGTGGATTATTGCAGTTATACAGAAAACAAAACTTAAGTTATTGCTATTATACTTTTCTTTGTCAATTTAGGTGTATAGTCATAATATGGATAAAATTTACCTACTAGGAGATGCAAAAATTGAAAAATACATATTAAATTATTAATTTGTGATGGTGGCAATAACAATGATGACTGCATGTCATGAATGCTCAAAGTGTTTATTTGCATACTATGCATAATCAAACATTTTGTTATCACTGTGCATTGCCTTCTATTAACTAAAACTTTTTCAAATAAAAACTTTATTTTTACATATTTCTCCCTATCTCTGTTTAAATGGTTTGGAATATCACACTCTACACCTTTTCTAGTCTGCATGTCTGAAAAAGAAAACTGGCTATGTGAATTTATGAAGCAATGTGCAAGAGTATGGTGAAAAGTGATCGTATGAGGAGAGTATTTTGTTCTGTAAAGTTATTGTTAATAAGTGTTTCAATGTACAACAGCATTGTAATGTTGTAGAACATAAAAACTATTTTACTGTATGTTGTGCCATTGATAACAGGCAACTGTTTTTACTAAAAAAATTCTAATTCAAGTATTGGTTCTCAATTTTCTCTGCAAGAGGATGGTGTCTTCCAACGTTTTGTTAAAGAAACTAAATAATCTATATTTGAGGCATCTCTTAACACAGATGAAAGAAACTTTAATATTACAAGGCCATATTATGTAAAAGCGTTTAACAATCTGAAGATGCATGTTATTATGGAATACAACAATTTGAATAATTGTGCCAAGCAGATTAGTACACCGTTAAATTGACTATACCTTTTTCCAAAGTATTTGTTGTTACTTTGAGGCAATCAGAGCAAAATTTGAGTGTTTTGATGTTTATTATGTATTTTCTGAAGCTATGCTAAATGTTTCATAATTAACATTATGTAATTTCTATTAAATTTATAAGACTGTTTAAAAATGGTAATTCTTATATGAGCAGAGATATGTAAATAAGGTTAGGTACATTTAAAATTCTAAGAGCCATATTTTAAAATTTTATATCATAAATTTTTACACATTTTTTATTTGTAGATCATAGGAATCCACCCGAGTTACAGTTTCATTGATAACCCATCGAAAATAATAATAATGAAATGGGGTTTTCTGGTAGGTATTGCCTATATTTGTTAGAATTGCATATACTTGCAAGGCTACCATCAACCAAAGCTAAGGAATAACTTGAATAGTCTGGTGTATTTTAATTAAACTAATTGGATTAACCAAACCATTTGAATTTTGGATCCCTAATGAAACACCAAATAATCTTTATAGGTTTATTAGATGTGCTTTTATATCATGGAGCACAGTTAATAGAAAGTAATACTCAGCTTCCTCTGTGTTCTCTAATATCAAAGTTGATATCCACTTCAACAGAACTACATAACACAGAATCAATTAGTACCTAGTGTTACTTTTGTTAG
Source organism: Deroplatys truncata (assembly GCA_030765065.1). Lineage (NCBI taxonomy): Eukaryota > Metazoa > Arthropoda > Insecta > Mantodea > Mantidae > Deroplatys > Deroplatys truncata. Next base: position 86,214,317 of record CM060990.1, on the reverse strand, counting down.
CAAATGACCAGAAATCCAATACTTTATTTTAAACTCCTTCAACTCTTATCCAGCAAAGTGTAGTTTGCTCTTATATATTGTATGACACATTTAAAATGACCAAACATGAGCTACAGTACAAGTATAAAAGCACTTATTGTGAACAATACTGACTGGTAAATGTTGAAAACTTGTATAGGGACATACATAGGTTATAAAGATACCTATGACTTCCAAACTTCTACTTCTAGATAAATGCTGTAATGACTGAACATTTCATATTTCATGATGATAGCTATAAATAATGAAGGAATTGAGTTAATAAAGCAAATTTTTAATGGTTTACAGAATAAACAGCTGACATTCTGCCATCTGTTGCTGGTGGATGAAATGCCTCCTTAGAAATACATACTCTTTCAAGAGAGCTTTTATTTTGTATAAACAATTTGATTCAAACAGTAATGTTGTAAAAGTGTATTTAGCCTCACTTATGATTAACCAGTAACAGAATTTGAAGGGAAAACTAATTCTGCTAACATTTACTGTGTTGTTTTGCAAATATGGACATTTACCAGTAAATGTGAACAGTTTAAGGCAAAAATCGGAAACAATAGAGCATTTTCCAGTCACTACCAACGGCAGCTGATGCCCATTTTAATTGTTGGATCACAACTTATAAAAATAACATTACATAGAATCTACATGCATGAATTTATCACACTACACTGCAAAATTCCAGTCTGCATCCCCCCCCCAAAAAAACACTTTCACTTTTCACAAAAATTTAGTCAAAAGTAATGTTATGTACCAGTATTCAATTTTTATTCAATGTAAAATATTCACTGCTGACTACATCTTTACTAAAATAAATAATTCCTCTGCACTTAAGTTTCTCATGCATTTCAGATCCTTTTTAATAGTTTTTCTATATACTCTTGTTCAGAAACTATATGCAGGAATTAATGTTGGCAATAAATATAAATACTTAGAATGAAGCAGCATATTTAAACAACAACGCTGTCTGCCACATCATTGCTATTTTGGGAGTGGCTTTTAAGTGTATTAAAACAGTAGTAAAATATAACAATAAAGGATGCAATAAACACTAGCATCTCTATTTATAAATGAATTCCAGTCTGCAGTCCTCCTTTCACTTAACCATTCAAGTTTACTCTTATTAATGCTGGCTCTTTTTAAAATGTAATGTTATTTAAGGATATATTAGTAGAGTTGCCTTTATAGTGAAAGAGTTTCTTATAGTTTAGATTCCTCACATGCCATTTGTGTGAAACAGCAAACAGCTGATGGGAAGAAATAACGATGACCTCACAACATATGAAGCTCCTCTTGCAGGTGCTCTGATGGAAGGACAGACTCAGTGCACTTAAGCAAGGAAAGTCTATAGATTCTGCATGCCCTCTGTGAACCCTCCCTGTGACACCCCTGTCATCTCCTTGCCCACCATAACAGCTCTCTTTAAACCAAAGCATTCCACTGGCTAAGCCTGGATACAAGGAGAATTTGGCCTTGCCCATTCTCTTCACATATACAACACCTAGGAAGTTGTTGAAATTATGCACTTCTTTTGCATACTACAATGTACATACTGAAACATTCAGGGTTTGCATCTAAAATTCTATAGTATATTTTTGAGCTGACAAGTTATGCATAAGTTATTTAAAGGTATTTATGGTTCAAAATTAAAGGAAGGGCACATACCCTCCTTCCCTTTAGTACAAGCTGCCACGGGTCACTGCAAGAACAGTATTAGACATAAACATTCACACATATTTCAGATCCAAGATAAATGGTTCATGTGATTGCATCCTCACTCATGTTTGAAGTACATCATTCACAACCATAGCTTGCTGAAGGTAAGGAGGGGAAGGAAGGGTCTATATTGCGTTTCCTTATGAGAGAATACCTGAATATGTCATATTCATTTTAATATATTTCTTTTTTGTTTAAACTGTTAAATAGCTCTGAGACACCCATTTTAAAGGAACTACTTTTTTTTAAATACGCTATCAAGTGACAGCACTACTTCAGTACCCAACCAGTCAATATGAACTGAGATACGTGAGAATGTTTATGTTTACATCCTTACCATTTTTAATACTGCCAATTAAATATACTTTTGGTAAATCAGTTTAGAGATAGGAATGCCTTTAAACTGCTTTACATGTGAACATCAGTTTATTATGGAATCAATTGCATTTAATCACATTCATACCTAAAGCTCTGGTTTTAATCCCATATATAAGGCACCGACCAACCAGCTGTCCAGTTGGAGAGGTAAATAGAGATAAGGACACAGTGCAGCACTATCTCTCAATGTAAACTTCAGAAGATTATTGAGAAATAATCAAATTATTCTGAAAGTTTGTTTCCCCACTCTTATGTACATTCCAGAAACTCTTTCACCTGCATATAAGCAAATGTGCTCATGAGTGAGTGCATTTTTGACATGGCATAAAGTACTGTTCTACGAGTGAGGTTGTGACGACACTTGTGATGTACTGAATGCTGCTACTGCGAGAGATTAGAGAGGTATTGTGTTCGACACCACAGCGCGTGATGCCGAGGGAAGAAGAGGCTGCTTTGCACGTATTTCATTACGTCATGAGAAAAAGTGACAGTACAAACTGAACTAGATCACATTATTGAAGTGACAGTATGAATTGATATAGATCCTATTAGTGAAGTGACAGTGAGAACTGAACTAAATTGCATTAGTGAAGTGACAATGAAAAGCAGACAAACTCACCATATTGTCAAAAATAGAAGGAAATATTATTTCTGGCATAATCACTATTTCTATTATGGTTTTTAAGGTTACCTATTGGAATGTGAAAAACGTTAAAAAAAAAAAAAGTAACTTTGTTTTGGTTAGTTACATATTCTAGGGATCTGTTTGCATCTGACTTGTTGATTATTACACAATTTAGAAAATTTATAATGCCCTAATATGAATACAATATAGAGGGGATTTGCAGTGTTTAATATAGTTAACATAATTTTATAGTTGCCTTCCTATGCCATTTAGTTGTTGATTCAATCGAAAGTTTGGCCTTCTTAATTGTGTAATTGCTTTTCTATGGGTATATTCTACATGTTGTCAGTGTAGTCACTTTCTGTGTCATTTATTTTATTTCTGTTTCTTTTGTTCTGTGGTTGGGGTTATTGTAGGTCGAATATCCAGTCCTGTATTTTTTTGGTGACCGAGGGCAAAACGAAAAAAAAGTTCCATTGGAATTTGAATCCACGAACTCTCGAATGTGAGAGACATACGTTACCGCCTGAGCCACCTCGCTCGATTTTTGCGTTCTATGTTATAAGATGTTCTGTTTTAGCATTCTCTACTTAAATAAATGTTACATTAGCATTGTGTTATGAACGACTTTCTTTTTCTTTATGAGAGAAGGAAAGGGAGATCTTTTTCTGTGCTGTGTCCCTGAAACGTCCCTCTTTTTATAACCTTCTTCCTCATTCTTCACCTTCAAAACTGTTACCGTAGCGACAACAGCGAATGGTGCGTAACATTGGTTCTTTTTAGATGTCCCACGTTCTTTATCTCAATATTTACAGCCGGACATAGTGAATAAATAAATGCTACTAGAAGAAAAATAAGAAGGGGAAGAAATTTTTTGTTAGAGCACGCGATATAGTTCTTAACGTCAAGTTATTGTTGGGAATTTTGAAATCTTTTTTAGTGTTTAACGACACTTCTTACTTCATACAACACCACAAGTGGTGGATACTGATAGTACATAAAATGAAATGATAGTTGGGAAAGGAAACATTCCAAGCCGAAGTTTAGGGTACCTCCCCGGCATTTGCCAATTATGAAGAAAGGTAAACCTGTCAGGGAGGACGGTCCTCGCGGGATTTCAACCGCGGACTTCCTGTCCGTGCCTTAACTACCTCGGCTAATCGTTTCAGTAGAGCATTTTGTCATGTGAACGTCATGTTCATGCTTTCTCTACTTTGTAGATACTTAAAGTAGAGAAGTATTGCATTCCACCCAACATTTCGATGTCGAGAGTTCATCGGAAATCCATGTATCCCGTCTCCTAAGAAAACAGTTTTAGAAAAAGGTACGCGTATGTGTGTTTCTGTGAACAGCAAAACTCAAAGAATATCTTCTAAAGATGCGACACGAAGATTTTCAAGAAAATCTCTCACCCAAACTATCCTTAGCATGGATTTGTTTTTTGTTAGTTGTTATTTTCTCAAGATTTGCTATTAACGATTTTGATTAAAAGATATTTAAGAAATTTTCAAGACAGGTTACATGTATATGTTGTATTTTCTGAGAAGAGCCTGTGAAATTCTCTTCATTCGGAAGGAATTTTGTTCTATTTTGTGCAACCGATAAACCGTTAAAAAAAATCTATGTGCAAAACATATAGACCTCCTTAGAATACACAACTTATTGAAAATAACTTTTTCTGCAACATCAGCCATTTTTGAGATACCCGTTATTATTTGTTTGAATTTTCCAACTCTTATAATTTCCTTAAAGTGTTCTAACTATTCATTTTTTCTCAGTTTTGCAAAGAGAATGGAATTTCAAGTCTAGCATATATGACTAGCTTTTAAACATCTGACATCGACTCGGTTTCCTCTATCCCCCTTATACCTACAATGACATGTGTAATGAAACTATTTCTGCAAAGGTTTATTTCGATTAATGTGAAGTAGAAAAAACTTCACATTAATTTCTCTTCCCTCTATTTTTTAATGGTGGCTACACAAATTATTCCTACGAAAGTTCATTTTTCTATCTACTTCATTTTAATCGAGATAAACCTTTGCAGAAATAGCTACATTAAACATTTCTTTATACACAGTCCAGTCACAAGTTCTGTCCTATGATTAAGAAGCGGTATGTCTTAAAATAAAAGAGACAAAAAGATATATATATATATATTAATTCAGTGACTAATGAACATTTCTTATACTATAAGTCATTCAAAATGATCATTTCTGGCCTTTACACAGGACCTTAATCTGTAAGGCTAATATACTACTGCAGTATGGATGACATCTAGAGGAATTTATTGCGCTACCTTTACGAGATCTCGCTTTAGAGATTCCAAACTGGAGTGAAGTTGAGTACAGGCCTTACTCTCCAAGATATCCCAAAGCCAGTGGGTTCAGGTCTGGGCTGCCAGAGGGCCAGTCTTCTGCTGCAATGAATTCTGGAACATTGTCCCTGAGCCATGCTTGAGTTGTTCTAGCCTAGTGAGCTGGGGCTGAGTCTTGCTGAAAGACCCAATGGCTTCCATTGAAGAGTGTGGTGTTCAAGGGTCTCACAACTCTCTCTAGGATGCCCTCTTGGTACCGTCTGGCTCCCGTTTTCACTCCTTGTTTGCAGAAATGGAGAGATGTTACTCCTTGATGTGACGCGCCCCACCAAACCATTACTGATGCTGGATGGTGCCCTTTCTGGACATGGAGGACTGATATTTTAGCTTCCTCTGAGCTTCGTGCATATATTTTATCATTTTGCTTATTGTACTTGTCAACTGTGAACATTTTCTCACCTGTGAAGAGGATATTTTCATGACCATTCTGAGCATGCCACTTTGAACTTTCGTACCTGATTTTCTTTAGATTCGTGGTTAACAAATGTCCCACTAATCGTCGATAAACTCTCATATGAAGGTCTCTGATAATCCGAGACATGGATTTGACGGATACATTTAACTCCCGCGCCATTATTTTTTGCTTCCGGAGTGGGTTTCGACCTATTCGTTTTACTGCTTTGAGCACTCCTGAAGTTTTTACGGTACGTGGCCTGTCAGAGCTTGGCAAGTCTTCAATAGAGGAAGGTTAAACAAATCTCTTGACAGGTCGTAAATACATTTTAATGAAATTTTCAGTTGTTTTAAACAACTTGGTGGCTACACAAGTGGCTGTATTTACACCCCATTCCTTATTTATTGGTTGATATAGGAAACTACACAAAGCAAATGTGTTTAGAATAATAACTCTGCTACCATAGTAAATTGTAACAATACCATTAACTCATTTATTTTTAAGTTGTAGAGCTACAAACATAGAGGGCAGAACTTATGACTGGACTATGTAAATACAAAGGAAACAGTGATAGTAAAATGTTTACGAACTGGACGCTATATGCTGCCATTAGAATTCCATATTCTTTTCATGCAATCGCGAGAAACAACCTAAAATCGACAGGACTTAATACAATGACAACATATTGAACAAATCGAACCATTAGTAATGGATATCTCGAAAAATGACTTATACCACAAAAAAGTTAGCTGAAATAAATTTTGTTTTTCAAAGAGATTTACAGTTTTTGTGCAGTAGGTTTTCGTCTGTCCCTCAACGCTTACCAGTTATATAAAATTATATAAAATCCTTCCGAATGAAGAGGACTCTACAGGCTATTCCCAGAAAATTCTAGATATACCTACGTTTATTCGTCATGTAAATATCTTTGATACATGATATTGTAATCAAAATTATTATAGCCATTTTTCAGAAAATAAAAATTTCGAAACATTTTCCATGTAAAGGGTAGTTGGGGGTAGGAGAGATTTTCTTGAAAATCTTCGTGTCGCATCTTTGGAAGATACTGAACTTAAATACCAAGTTTGGTATTTATCCGACGTTTCGTTTTTGAGTTGTGCCAGTCCACAGACACACACACGGACCTTTTTCTGAAAATGCTCTTTTTGGATCAGGAGGTTTCAAAACATGTATTTTCGGTGAAATCTAGATATCGAGTTTTTGGGTGGAATGCAATACCTTCCCTACCTACTATGTGTATAGTAGAGAAAATAATAAGCTTTCTTAAGAACAATGCGTAGAAGTTACATAGAAGTAAACGATAGTGGGTAGAAAAAGTCACGTGAATGTAACACATCAGCTTGTTTGAGTAGGTAAGACAAGATATACTTGAAATAAACATGCGGAGGAGCTCAAAAGTAGGCTTAAAATTTCCTCTAACTGATCGTGAAGTAATATGAGCAAGAACTGTATTAAAGTATAAAAGAACATGCTGAAATATCGATTATGATTTACTGATTTTCGACAGTAGTTTTTAGCACATTTTTCACATATCGAAAGTGACGCCAGTCTCATGTAAATCTATCATAGAACAAACGGATATTGTGAAGCTTAAAAATACTGTTGCACTCACCAGAAATAAAGAGTGTAATAAATGCAAAATGTTAGTTTTATCCCATTAACTATCATTCTCCTACCAGGAAACTTGTTCATGCACCAAACAAGATTCGCAAACATTGAACGATTGTTGGGTTGCCATGGAAACAGCTTTTCGTTATATCGATATTATGGGAGAGAACTGTAGCAAAGAGAATGTGGTATTATTGAAGTGTGATTAAAGTGTGTGAAGTGTGAAATTAAAAAGGGTATTTTTACCTATATTTAGTATGCTGGGGAAGATAATTTCGTCCCTTTCAAAGAAACTTTAAACATGGCTGTGCGTTTCACCACCCTTTCTATGCATCTTAGTCGTGTAAGTGAATATACCCAGATGAGCATGGCATCATCATGCCAGTAATTGCTTTAAAGTGCAACAAGCAGACAACAACGCGACTGCAGGTATGTAAAATCGTTTTGCTTTGTGTACCATGCACCTATTAGGTAGAGGAAATATGGCATTTCACCCAGAAATTCGATATCTAGGTTTTACAAGAAATGTGTTTTGAAGCTCCCTGAAGGGCTAGCCCATAAAAGCTCTTTTAGAAAACGGGTCCCTCTCTCTCTCTCTGTGTGTGTGTGTCTTCTCTGTGAACAGTATCATTCAAAAACGAAAAGTCGGATAAATACCAAATTTAGTAGGTATCTTCCAAAGATGCGACAGGAAGATTTTGAAGCAAATCCCTCCACCCCCAAACTATCCTTTACAAGGCACATTTTTCGATGATTTTCCTTCTCTAAAAATGGCTCTAACGATTTTGATTAAAATACAACACGGACGCACATACACTCGCGCGCACGCACACATACAGGCACACTTATATGAGAAATAAAATGTAAATCTTAAGTTTTCTGGAAATAACCTGTGCAAGCCCGCTGCATTCGGAAAGAATTTTGTATAATGTTATATAACGGGTAAACCATAAGGGATAGGAAAACTTAAAAATAAAAAGGAAAAGAATTTAGATCTCTTTTAAACACAATTTATTTCTTTTTTTTTCTTCTTGGCATGAGCTATTTCCGAGTTATTGTCAATATTGGTTTGAACTTTTCAACGCTTTGTAATTGTTTTGATGTGCTGTCGGTATTCAGATGTTTCTGGCGATGTCATGGAAGGGTATGGAATTTTAAGGTCAACATAATGCGACCCGCGTTTAAACATCTGAATATAGATTCGGTTTACTCTATTCCCCTTGAATCTACAACGAAGTGTGCAATAAAACTGTTCCTGCAAGGATTTTTCTCAATTAACACGCAGTGAATAGAAAGATAAGCTTTTATAAGTATAGTTTAGATAGCTATAAAAATATACGACAGTGGATAGGGAAATTATCTGTAACACATGATGGTTTTCTTTTATAAAACACGTCGTCCTGACATCACACTTTCATTATTCATTTTTAGAAGCTGATGATGATGATGATGAATAAGTAACATCAAGGGGACACATTAAATAAGATAAGTAAAGAAAGGCGGAAACAACAAGGCTGCGAAACGGAAATTAGACAATAGCCTCATTATTCCAATCCCATAATTCTTTGCGCTTTGTTAAGTTCTCACTGTCACTTCACCAATGTGATTTAGCCTAGTTCTCGTTGTCATTCACTAAAGTGATTTAGTTCAATTCCAACTCACTTCACTAACGTGATTTAGTCCAATTTTCATTGTCACTTCACTTTTCCTTACGCGTAGTGGTGAAGTGAACCACGGCGAAGTGGCTACTTCTTCCTTCAGCTTCACTCGCTGGAGCGTCGAACACAAGACTTCTCTAATCGCTCGTAGTAGTAGCATTCGCTAACATCACAACTGTTTCATAAACTCAATGAGTAACCAGCACTTTATGTTGCATCAGGAGCAACTCACTATCTCAGTCATTAACTGACTCGAGCGCACGCTTGCCTATATAAGGCCGCTGGAGTTTCGAGAGAATTCCGAGGATAGCAAAAAGCCTCCGAAACCGTCGAGGTCAACACCCCTACAAGGTCTCGCCTATGAACCCCAGGCCAAAGCTAATGTGTTCGCCGATTATCTTGAACGTACCATGCGTCCGAGAGATGACGTCCAGGACGACGTCTTTTCCGAGCACGTTCGTCGGGAGGTACGGCGATACTTTCGGCGCCCTCTGGACGACGCGGATCGGCTCTCCATCATCCGCCCTAGTGAGCTCCATGGAGCACTCCTGTGTCTGAACCCCAAAAAGGCGGCCTGACCTGACGAGCTAACCCCACTCATGCTCCGGCACCTTCCCTTCAATACCGTGCTCTTGCTCACCCGTGTGTTCAATATGTGTCTCAGCCTGGTCACTTTCCACGAGAGTGGCGAGAGGCCCGGGCGATATGCATTTTTAAACAGGGAAAGACCCGGTACATCCTTCCAACTAGGTCTTCGAGAGGATGGTCCTCAACCGCTTGTCCCCACTTTTGGGAGACATCGAAGCCATCCCTGACCACCAGTTTGGATATCGTCCTGGCATTCGACATCTCAGTAGCTGCTGCGAGTGGTGGAGACAGCCGCCCTGGGCTTCCAGGAAGGTTCCTTCACCGCCGCGGTATCACTGGATGTCGAAAAGGCCTTCTCAATGACATGGCATGCGGGCCTCCTTTATAAACTCATCCACCTGGGATTACCTACTCAGCTAAACCACATAATACATAGTTTTCTAAGACACCGCACTTTTAAGGTTTCAGTCGCGGGGAAAACATCTACACTTAGGCCAGTCAGAGGCGGAGTCCCTGAAGGCTCTGTATTATCTCCCATGCTTTTCAGCGTCTTCATGGGAGATCTTCCGACACAGTTGCAAGTCGAAATGGCCCAGTATGCTGATTATTCTGCTCCAACAAAAACCTGCTCAGAGCCTTCAACCCAGTACAGACACCTCCGCCTCATCCAGCAGTGGTGCCGGCGTTGACGCATGTCCGTTAACGCGGACAAGAGCCACGCCTTGCTGCTAACAAAGCGGCACACCCCCACAGACTGCCCCACATTTCAATTTCGAGGCCGAAGGATTGAATGGAGGAATTCGATAACCTATCTGGGAGTCAAGTTGGATAAAGGTGTGACTTTTCGCGAGCACATCCATGACGTCCCGGCCCTGACAAAGGGGGCAATCACCTCCTTGTACCCGATGCTGAGATCCGGGATGCCTGTTCGCTTAAAGTTGCACCTTTCCCGTGCACTGATAATCCTCTCAAGCTGTATGCCTGCGAGGTCTGGGGCATGGCCGCAGATAGCCGATTGCTATGGCTACAGCGGGCGCAGAATAGGGGACTCCGGTCCATCTACTCTATCGGCCGCGCCTTCCCCGTGAGACTACTTCATGAAGCCTCATCTCTTCCATACGTGGAAAATAAAATTAGCCGCCGGGCTACAAAATTTTACGCTTGTTTACCTAACCACCAGAGTGCCCTGGTCAGATCCCTTGGGGATTATAACCCTAGAACTCGCCGTCTTTGGCGTCATCTGGTTCCCCGCATGGCTTGCGGGCATACCAAAGAACAAAGGAGTGACACCAACAGCAGCTAAAGCTGACCTCCATTTAAATCCAACCAAGAGTTGATTGCTCTCAAAATTACAAACCCAGTCAAAGTAATTGAATATTATAAAGACATACACCACTGCATCCTAATCAGGTAGCTGTCGAGGAGCTACATGCTACCTCCCTTCTTTGAAATCTTTCTAAAAACAAAACCGCCATCCTAAATAACCTTTTCCTTACAATAGACATTCTGCGTTAAAGTTCTGTTGAGGGTGGGCACGCAGCAAAATTCACTCGGGCTGAACCACAGCCTGCCTGCCAGCAGCAAGTCGGAGAGAATTCTCGGAACGCGGGACAAAAAGTTCTTCCCGCTCTTCTTCCGGCCAGTCGGTCGGCACTAGAGGACACCACCTTCCACGCGATAATCTAGACCCATAGCCACTGCGTCACACAGCTCCCTCCCATAGTATGCAGCAAGTGGATGAAGATAAACCACCATCAGCTTCCCTCGGAGTTGACGCCAAATGCGGTACACCACATCATTGAGATGAGTGATTACCTTATACGGGCCGTCCCTGGAACGTTGTAACGTCGGCGACTTCCCTTAAGCCCTCGCAGAGCTTTGGGAGGTCCCCTCCTTGAATATGCCACTGGTCTCCAAATGGTCATAGTGTGCCTTCATCCGGTCGCTTGTCAGCTTAAGGTGTTCCTGGCGAGGTGCTGATTGTCCTTCAGCCTGTTCTTTGGAGTCCTGACATTGTACCGTTGCATTCGGACCTGACTGCGTGACTTGCCACTCAGATATCGCATTGCTGAGACCATCTCTCCACGTCGCTTCGAAGATGCAACCTACAGAATCGGCGACTTAGCGTCTACAAGGCCCTATTTACACTCAGGTGCCCTCCGGTAGTGCCAGCATGAGTCTCCTTGAGGACTTCCTTCGCTTTATTCCTCGGGAGCATCACCTTGGTTTTCCCATCTGTTGATCCCCACCTCTTCAGCACACAGTTCCTGACTACCAGGGAGTCCCACTGCGTTCAATAGCTCTTATAGGTCGGGCCTCTGGGAGCGATATCCGCTCACTGGTCTTACGCCAGATTGTTTAACCTTCAGACCGTCTCCATCCTCTAGTTGCTAACTCCTAAAGGTCTCTTCGTCCCAACCGACTGCAGATTGCACCATGACCGGTCATAAGACTGTAACACTCCTTTACCTCACCTCGATCTTCACACAGGGATTGCAGTTTTCCTGGCACGGCTTTCGGGAAACAGCTCTGCTTAGAATGACGTCTCTTTCTGCCCGGTGCTCCGAGGTGAAGGCGATGACGGCGCCAGTGTGGTCCTCTTCAAGTCGGCTCTTAGCAATTTTCATGATCCCTCGCAGTTAGCTCTGAGGTGGTCTCTTATTCGCTAGTAAACGACGCATGGGCTGCCTCTCCGGAAATAAAGTTCGGTGGTAAATCCGTCAGAGGCAAGTAGCTAGCTGCTCTACCTCCATGGCGAATTCCTGTAAGGTCTCGTCCGGTTGTTTGCACTCTTGCCTTCAGCTGGCCCGGTAAGTTACGGCGAGGCAATGGTTTCCATAGCGCCCCTTCAACAGTTTAAGTCGTCGGCCGAGCCTCCGTTGTGGGAAAATGCGAAGAATTTCGGCTGCTTGCCCCTACGGGCAGCCAAAGGCTTTGTGATCTTCTTCGCCGGCGTCCATCCATTGTGGGTAGCAATGACCTTAAGTTGCCGCTTAAATACCACCCAAGACGAAGTGCCGTTGAATTTCGGAAGCTTCGCTGCTTTTGCGTTAGCCGGGACTCGCTTCAATTTCAATACGAATCTTGGTTTCTAAGTCGCGGCGCATTTTCTCCGCTGTGGTGTGCGTCTTTTTTGTTCTCCTTCGTCTGTTGGTCTGACTGCTTTTGAGATCTACAGCTCTTCCACAACAATTTTCTCTTCCATGTCAAATTTAATTTCTTCTAACTCCTTTGTGATGTCATGCTTCAAGTCTTTCACTGTAACATTTATCTCAAATTTTACAGTGTCAACATCAAAACCAATTAGGATTTCAGCCCATAGTCGCTGTGTCACAATATTGTTCACTTGCTATTTGTGTGGTATAGTACAAGCAGAATTCAGCAAAACCTGTATAACCTTACATTTGTATGCATAAAATTAACTAGTTTATTGCACAATTGGTAGTAACTCAGCAAATAAGGCAGCTTTTTTTTATCAGACTATGGTCTTAATTTGTTCATGCTAACTTATATTATTTGATCAGTAATAAAGGAAGCTTTGTATAAGTTTTTCCTGCAAAATAGCTAAAATGGTCCTTCAATAGTGCATTTTAATTTCTTTTTATAATACTATGTTATTCTCAGTTTATATTATGGATACTTAAAGGGATTATAGGCACTTGTTCAGTGTAAATTAGGATAAATTTGCTGATTTAAGGCAATGCATCTGTGAAAATAAAAAAAATCCAGTTTTCTTCTGATTGCTTTGACTTTTTTACTGTATACCTAGAACATAGTGGATGCAAAATTTTAACAACCTTTGTCAAACCGATATTAATTTTTTTATAATTAATAATTTTTTGATATGGTAATATGAAATGCTCCTTGGAACCTATGGTTTATAGTATCATCATCCCAAATGTTTAATTTGAGCTTAGTATACAAATATAAAGAAATTGTTTTGCAGGAAGTTTTTAATTTTAATTAATTTAAGAGTAATTTATTTGTTTTTGTTCACATGTTAATGAATTTTTCAATTTCTCAATTTGAGTGTTACAAAATAAGTAGTGCACAACAATTTTTAAATCTGTAATTATTGCTGAAGCTCTCCTAAAAATTTCAAGCTAATAGGGTATAAATTGTGGTCCAAGGAGCATTTTGAGAAGTGAAAAATGCTGAGAATATAGGCACTGAAGTGTACTTTAGAGTACTTATGCCCCTTCACTCCACAGTCTAAAATATTTTCAGTTTACTGTAATATTCTAGTATTAGCCCAGGCTAAAGAAATCACATGCATACGGGTTGCTACATTCGTGTATTTAACATATGGTAAACAATATGACAATTGGGTTTCCACAAGCATTTTAAGGATTTAGCTAGCCCATGTGCCAACACCTGTTATTTTATGCTTTCTGTAATGATTCCAAATCAGAACTTTGGATCTTTAGTTTCAGTTCTTTCAGGGATAAAATACTACTTTTGCTTGTAAAGGACACAATTTTATAATCTTATGTTATTTTATCATCATTTTGACCTCAGAATTTTTGGTTTGATATTTATTAAATTTGTATAGCCATGCTTCAACTACATATTTTTAAGACTGTAGGTGGCCTTGAAACTGTGCTGGTATGCTCCATTTGTGCAGGTTGGTGTGGAATATTGTGTCTTTTGCTGCTGTTTGCTGTTTATCATTTGCTTAGGGCTAACTCATCTTATGGGTGTGGGTAATACAGCGATTTTAAAAGAATAACACTTTCATTGTCCTTTACTGCTACAATCTTTATTTGCCAGAGTCCAAAGAAACAAAATATTAAATTATGTTATGCCAAGCCAAGCTATTAACCCATAATTTGCTGCTAAATGAGCATTTTGCTCACACTTTTTATTTTTTTACGGTAACGACTGCTGATAAAATCTTGCTCAATCTAGCTGACTTTTAAACTTTCCTGAAGCAGTTGTTTAAGTTAGATTTAACAACAATCACATTGACAATGGTTTATGCAATCTTTGTCCAGTTGCGGCACAGCTGTGAGCGGTTTGCTCATCAAGCAACAAACCGTGCTATTCAATTGTTGTGCAGTCCGCAATCATCCTGGCTTTAAGCTGAAATGTAGAAGCCCTATTTTGTGTTTATTAAAAATATTCCTTCGTTTGAATTGTTTTCATTGATATTCAGTTAGGTTTTTACAATGAGTCGAGGAAAAAAAATCCTTCTGCTAGCCTTAGAACAGCATGGAAGGGTTTCTCAAGGTATGTTTATTTTTACTTTTTGTTATAATAAATATGTATGTAATTACCATATTTTTAATGTTTCTTTTGACACGGGTTCGAACACTGCTGTTGAGAATCGAATTTAGGCCAACATTAGATGTCATAATCAATAGTGAAACATTTTCTAACATGATTTCTAACTACTTCCTATTTTATTATTATTATTATTATTATTATTATTATTATTTTATTTTAGGCATCCCTACATGGTTGAGTGAAACTAGTACTTTTGTTGGCCTAGACAGCAGTGATTTGAACCAGGAAGAAAGATTAGAAGAATGTGAATCTGATGCGCCCTCTGAACATAATGATCATATAACTGATTCAGAACAATCTGCAGGAGATGACTCAGAAACCGAAAGTGATTTTCAGTCGACAGGTCTCTCATATATCGGAAAAGATAAAATAACAGAATGGTCCATGCATTCACCACGCACCATTGTTCGAAGCCCTAGACATAATATAGCTAGAACACATCGAGGCTGTAAAGGAGAGGAAACAAATGCGATTTCAGTCACAGATGCATGGAATTTATTCTTTCCTGAAGAGAAAATTTTACATATTACAAACTGTACTAACATATATCTCCAAAAAATGCATACTAAATATGCATGACTGAGGGACTGTCCTGATACAACTCCACACAAATTAACTGCTCTAATTGGTATTCTATACATGGCAGGCTTGAAAAAGGCTGCTCATATAAACATCCAAGAGCTTTGGGCTGATGATTGCACATTTCCTGAATGTTTTCGTGCCGTGATGTCAAGCCGCAGGTTCTATATTCTTCTCGAGGCTCTACGATTCGATGACATCAACGATAGAGCTGATAGAAAGAAAATCAATAATCTGGCGCCCATTAGTAGAATATTTGAGGAATTTGTCGTCAGATGCATGAATAATTATGAATTAGGAGAAAACACAACACTTGATGAAATGCTACCTGCTTTCCGAGGAAGATGTAAATTCCGGCAGTACATTCCATCAAAATATAGAATTAAAATTTATGCATTGGTAGATTCTGAAACATATTACATTTCAAATCTAGAAATCTATCCAGGGAAGCAACCTGAAGGTCCATACCAGACCGATAATAAAGCATCTAGTGTTGTGAATAGAGTAGCAGTACCCATTTTGAATAGCAGAAGAAACATTACCATGGATAATTATTTTACATCTGTTACACTAGCCTTGGAGTTGCTACAGAAGAAAACTACTGTGGTCGGAACACTAAAGAAGAACAAAAAAGAAATTCCACCCATTTTTGTAAATACTAGAGGCCAGCTCAGCGTATGTCAACTAGGATAGGAACTTCCGGTATAGCATCAATGTTCTCATATCGGGCTCCCGAAAGGTACATTTGGAGTGCTGCATATGCCCATTGCTTAAAATGCAGGCGCTAGATGTCACTGTGAAGCCCGTACATATAACATTCAATACTGCCAACACAATTTTTCTGAACTCCTGTGTTGAATATTAAATTGTTTTAAAAATAGCAGATATTTAGTCCCAAATGTAACATATTATAACAATTTGCCACGTATAAAGTCATTTTCGTAATATTAGTGAACCGGTTTGTACGTATTTGAGCTCAATGTACGTGTGCACAACTCCTAAGGTTGGCTAAGTGTATCCGATTTGAGAACAAGCGCTTGCGGATAGCTCTCCCGAAGTTCGAGCGAATGCCGAAAATGAACGAAAGCGAACAATCTTAAGGGAGCATTCCAGTTCAAGGGGGAAGGTAGTCCATTCCGGCACATTTTGCTCCCATTGGCTGTGCTCAAATACGTAATGTGGGATGTTGGCGCGCGCATTTCGACTAGCAATTGAAAGTGAATACATAAAGCCATGCGTTTCAAAGCAGGAATTTGTACATACATAGTACAAATCAGTTTAAGTTCAGTACCTTCCAAAGATGCGACACAAAGATTTTCAAGAAAATTCCCCACCCAAAATAACCCTTTACACGGAAGAATTCTCGAATTTTTTTTTCTGCAAAATGACACAAACGATTTTGATTAAAATGCCATTGTATTCAAGATATTTACATGAAAAATAAAATGTTCATTTTTAATTTTCTGGGAATAGCTTGTGAAGTCCTCTTCATTCGGAAGGAATTTTGTATAATCTTGTGTAACTGGTAAATTTAAGCAACAGAGGAAAATGGAAAATGCACATGCACAGATTCTGCTGTCCTGTGGAATAGTGTAAACATATTCATTTAGTATGCCAAGCATATAAGCCTGTACTTGCATGCCCCCAAAATAAGGAGCCTGAAATAAATACTGAAGCACATCTACCCACTGAAAATGCAGAATTTCTTGCCAAGGAGCTGTCAACAAGGAAGAAAGTAGATGACTTAGAGTTGAGGAAGAAATGTGAAGCAGAAAGGCTAATGAAAATTATAGATGGCATAAAAACAGAAGCTGGGCTTTTTGCCTTACAGAAATGGGCCACTCCTCTTGAGATAGTGGTGAAAAATGCAGAGCAAACACAAGAACATACAACAGATTTCATTTGCCAAGCTGGAACTTTAAAAGAGCCAGCTAACAAAAAGGTATATCCACAGAGAAACGCCATGTTTTACTCTACAAAAAAGAAAACTATGAAATTATCTTCACGTTTTAAAAAGCCCAATCATCAAGAATGTAACCAGTTAGCGGTACAGCTCAGTAGTGGATTTGCACCAATCACTGAGTAGCTAGAGAAGGGTAGTGCCAAGATTTTTCTGGTGTGCTGAATTTGTTCTGCTGCTTTTCTGATTGTACATCATGACTAGTCTTCTGCTGCTGGTCTATGCAGAGTTATCACATGGACGCAACTGTAACTGAAATTCCTTTCTTCCATTTCCAAATGGTGATAATGAAGTAGTCTAGAGAGTACAGGGTTGCCATTTCAGCTTTTGTGTGCTACTTCACCTAGTTGAGTTGCCTAAGTTTGTATAATGCTTGTTTGAATACATGTAGAAGCAAAGTGCAATAATTCCTTGGTTGTCTGTCGACTTGTAGTTGAACACACATGGTGAGGAAGCAGAGGAAATTATACTCCTCCCCATTCCTGACATGTCTCTTGTGATATTGTCATCTTGCTACAGTGCCAGTCTCTACAGACATAGCAGGTTTGATATTGGACTTTAAATACTTAAGCTACCATGTAAATACTATTGCTGGATAGAAAGTAGTAGGAATACCGGTAGCACACAGTGATTGTATAATTGTTAGTCAATGGGATAGATGGATCTGTTGCATTCCAGTTTTATATGTTATAATGTTTTATGTATATGCAAACTCCACCATCTTGTAAATGTTTTCTTATACAGGGTGAAAGGTATTGCTTGAACTGTAATAAAATGGCTAATAGACACAGGCACAAGGAACATCACTATGTTTCATTTTTGTAGGTTTAATGACAAAAATTGTATTGGGCATATTTGCACTACTCATTATATAGAATCCATGATTAACGTATGGTTCAAGCAGTACCTTCCACCCTGTATACTGTCCTCCCAAATAATACCCAAGCAGTAATATTGAGAATTTCTCGTTTCAAGTGATGTCTTTCTCAAATTTCAATTACATGGGAAATTGAAATTTAAGCATAACATAAGTATAAAGTTATAATTTCGAGCTTATTCAAAGTGAATTAATCATCATAATAGTATCAACCTCATGTAAGCACTTTATGTAGGGCAGATTGCATGTGATGGTGATTAACACTTATTTGCTATTGTTGTCCTACCGTAATGCGTGTCGAGAAGTTTACTGTTGAAATGGTGATGGTCTACAAATTTTTCTCTCTTAGATAATGCATGATGGGGAGGGGAGCATCCTCCCCCCAAAGGCTGTTCTTGGCATTGGGTATATTCCTACTTACTCTGCATACTTCATAATTGTATGATGTGTTCAATTTCCCTGAGCATTGCTCACAGTGGAGCCAAATGAACAAACATCACTGTATGCACTCAATTTGTTTTTCTCCCATATGACCTGTCAATAAATTTAAGGTTCCCATGTGCTGTAGGACCTTTACTGTGTTATATCAAATGTTATATATAGAACCTTTCCCAGGAAAAGGAATCAAAGTGTATTTTCTATTCAATAACTGTAAGTTTTATTAACTAGAACTGGCTTTGTGTATGCATAAGTGACTAAGTGCAATTACAATTACCTATAAGATCATTCCAATAGATTGTAATAACAGACATTCAAGAGGTTAGAATTTAATGGACATTTTAATTGGGTAGGTCTTCAAATGTATATTAATGTAGGCACATGTTCCTTAAAATACCATACAAATGTATTATACAGTATTATTAAATATGAATGTGAATGCAATGTCACTAAATAATAACAATGTCTCTTTGTGTTTAACCATATCACACCCATCCTTCGTAATTGTCAATCACTTTAACATGTAGTTTAGTGTGCCAGTATTAATTGTTTTTTCATATGTTGACTGCAGAAAGAATGTAACAGCACAAGCTGGTTTATAAATTTGGGTGGCAGGATGAGACACTCGTTCATTAGTATTGCTCTCGTCCTCCATAGTATTTTTAATTTTAATGTCCCTTTTAACTTCACAGGTTTACAGAGATTGGAGACTGGTGGGAGGGGGGATGACAATGATGAAGATGGTGCAATTGATGGAATTATAGTGGGGAAAACCAGAGAACATTCATTCTAAGCGCCATTTTATCTACCACAAAATCCCACCTCTGATCCCTAGGATTGAATCCAGGCTTTTTTTGTGAGAGGCCATAGTGCTGCCCAATTAGAAGTGTGAATATGAGACAACATTTAAAACAGAGATAGTATTACTCAATACTATCAAGTAATGAAACCAAGAAGTTGTTTTACAAGGCAGCTCCCACTATGACTTCACAATTGAGGTGTACGTAAATAATAGATACTTAAAAAAGAATAACTATTTAAGCAGATATTTTGCCATGCAATACATATTATACATTTATATAATTTAAGTTGGGTGTTTTGTCATAAATATGGTAGCTGACATTTCGATATGTAGAAATCATTCAGCAATAATGTGGTAATACACAAGTTTTATGTAACTATTTGTGCTTCCAAGGCCAGCGCTTAACCGAGTTACCCAGATTGACAAAAAATTCCCAAAGATATACAGTACATATGGAGAATTTTCTGCTTATGAAATGCTTTAAGTTATTTTGCATTGAAAAGAGCATTATGTCCTAATTTATTTATTTGGTATAACAGCAGGAAATAGTGTTTGAGCACAACACTAATACACATCCAAAATCAAACTATGGATCCCAAACTATCATCATTACATCACATTCAAAATTGAAATAGGTATCAGACATAACCTTTGAGCATGAGTTCTCGTGTTCGTTTTACGAATTAGTGTCCAATCCACAAAAACTTTTCGAAATACAGTCCCTAATTCGAACACATTTCAACACTAAATAGCACAAACACACACTTTAACACCTTAACATACTAAGTATAGTTTATATTTAAGGTTAGCTTGTTTTCGCTATATATATATATTTCAATTCTTCATTAAAACCAACTAAACTTTCAATTCATAACCTGTCTTCTACCTTACTAGGTTTTCAGGTCATGTTCCAGTTTTAAACATTGGATGCGCGTTATTTGGTACTCAATATTAAATAAGGTATCACTATAAACTCCTACATTTACACAATTGCTCGTTGATACAAAAAAAATCAGCTTTATTTTTATATTTTCGGCATTGCTATTTTATCAGCTGACTTCCATCTTAGTTTAGTTTCAAGGCACAGCAATCAGCATGGCAGAGGTCGCGCTATTCGCTCCGTAAGCGTGCTGTTCGTTTACCTTCGGGGGGCTATTCTGTGTTCGGGAGAGCCCTGCAAGAGCTTGTGATTTGACACGAAATTTTAAACCGAATATCATTTTAACGGATGCGAGAGTGAATCTGAGAAGAAAATTCTTCGATTTAGTAGAACTGGCAAGATTTTAAAGGCATACAAGAGCGTATAAATACCAAGAAAGAAACGATTTTTTTCAAAGGCCTGTTGGTAAGTAGGCTGTATGAATGTATAATAACCAAAATTAAATCCATAACCTAACCAGAATTGCATTACCTATACATTTATTTTCAAAATAAAATTGTATTGTCTACTCATGAGTAATATTACATTTTGTAAGTCAGCTGCAGTTCGAATCTAATCTCTGTATGCATGATAACACTATTAATAATGGTAATTTTATGAGTGAAATACTACTGGAAAATAAGAAAATCTATTTAGTATCCTAGTTAGGCTTTACAGTTGTTAGAAAGCTAGAACTGAAGTTCGACATTATGCTCTAGTTGTGGCCCGCACAGCGATGACGATGATGTATATTTCCAACAGATGTCACTCTGTCACAAGCTTGACTAACACAATACTGCCAACATATGAATAATTGATGCCACCAAAGCGCCGCAACTTCGACCACAGGGCGTAGCCGAGGGATAGTATATAACCTTTGGTTTATGAATTCACGGAAGATTACGTTTAGGTTACGTTTTTTTTATTCATATAACCTTACGTTTCTGAATTCACGGAAGTTTAGGTTACTTTTCTTTTAATATAAGCTTAGGCTTCTGATATACTTTTATAGGTTAAGTTAGGTATAGTTTTTTTTATTAGCTTGTTTTAATTAGTTAACAGTGGTTACATCAAAACACGCGAGCGTGCGTTCCTAAGCTTACGTTTCTGGTTCACGGGAGGTTAGGTTAGGTTTAGTTTTTTTTTTTTTTTTTATATATAAGCTTGTTTGAATTAGTTACCAGTGATTACATCAAAGCACGTAAGCGAAGCGAGCGTGCGTTCCTAAGCTTACGTTTCTGGTTCACGGTAGGTTAGGTTAGGATTACTTGTTTTTATATAAGCTTACATTTCTGAATTCAGGGAAGTTAGCCTTAGGTTAGGGTTCTTTTTATGTAAGCTTGCGTTAACTATCTACCACTGTTACGGTAAAGCAACTTCTTTATTACACTGTTATTACATTCGAAATAACCTCTTAATAAAATATAATATGACAAAACTATTACAAACTTAAAACTTTGGTGCATATTCTTTTGCTGCTTTCAATTAGTGCATGGTGCACCCAGTCTTTGAATGCGTTACGTTTTCTCAGCGGGAATAACACACGAAGAAAAACAAGAAGAAAAAAACACTACTAACAACTGCCCGTCGCATTTCTGGTGGATTTTCATTTATGTTGGCAGTTCCCACTATACCTCTTCTTCAACGAAAAAATGGCTACGTTTGTTTTCTTTCGTACGCGATTCGCCTATACATGTGAAACACCGTCGAGGGGCGGGTACACAGATTAACCAGATTGTCAACTCAATGGTGGGGGTAAGGTGCCGCATAGGGCGCTTTTACGGACCTTTCGGGTGTCCGTTAGCGGAACTAACGCTGCGGTCGGTAATGCAGCGTACGTCATTATCAACTGATCATGCCTGCTGCTAGCCCCGCCCCCCGCTTTCGAAACGTGAGCAAGCCAACTGAAAGGAGTGCAAGTCTCGAATAAAATCACCTGCGTTTTTAATGGTTTTTCTCAATCTAGAGAGAAAACGATTAAACGCACAGGTGACTTTATTTAGAACTTGCACTCCTTTCAGTTCTTACTCATCTGCTAGAATACCGAAATCGGTTTTAATTGTCTTACACTGACAATGTATTTATACTCATTTTCAGTAAAGTGGGAAAATAGGAAAGGTTGTGGTATGTATGGTATTATGTAATGTTACTCTTTGTATACAGCAGTTTACCATTCATCAACTTAACAGCTGTTAACCTTCATGACAGAAATGCCATTGATCCGCATTCTATAATAATAATATACAAATTATAATATAAATGATATCCTGCCATGTACAAAGAATGTCAGCATTTGGTTATACATAAAACACCACATAATATTTTATCACGTGTATTGAAAAATAAGTGAAATACATCAGCAAAAACAAAAAGCAACTATTCAGTTACACAAGTTTTTTTAATACAGCTGCATCTTATGCAACACAAACTTGAGCAAAATTTCCTACACTAATGTCCCTTGATGTGGATTTAACAAGCATTGCATTTTTAATAGCTGCTTCTACATTATCCAAATAATCAATTTCTTAGCAAATAATTTGTGATTAGTTATTGCTCTTTGTTGGGTTATATTTGGAATATCTGTTGCAATCTGATCTAGTATCTATTTCCAAGGCACTTAAAATAAGCACTAACACCATGGATTCTATCTTCTTTTTTTTTTTAAGTGAAAGAAGGTTAAAAATGTTTTACAGCTATTTTCTATTAGTCAGCTTAAATATAAAAACTTGTAATATGTAGGCCATCAACTCACTGCTCTATGGTGCACAGAGAAGTGCTCATTTACTCAAACCTGTGCCCGAGATAGCACATGGGTAAAAGTTAAGTTGAAAAAAACAGAGGTAAAGGAAGTAAAAATTATTTTTCAGTTTGACTATAGAATCATAATATTCAACAACTTTGTGCTTAATACAGATTCGAACCAAACAGCTGTGAACATAAAGACAATCTTATGAGCACCATATTAGACATAATTTGTCCTTGTTTTCTTTGTACTGCTAAATTCTTAATACTTAAAATACTAATTATTCTTTCTTTGCACAGCAGCAGATTAAAATATTTTATTAATGTGCTGCAAATACATTACTAATAAATAAAAATAAATAAATAAAATAAAAATAAAAAAAATTAAACTGCAATACATATGACTTTTGTTTCCTCAGCAAACCGATATGTTTCATTACTATAAAACTTTTTGCCCCTCCCATGAAGTTGCACTAATTATGTTTTTTTTTAAAAAAAATCATATTGACATTAATTATGACTTAATAATAATAATAATAATAATAATAATAATAACCAAATAAATAATACACATTTTCCTTAGCATTATTCGTGACTCACAATTTTTAAATGAAAGGAGTTTTTTCACAACCACTTGAGGTGCACCATCATTTGTTATACTTCCCATACCAACATCACTTTGTATGGCAGTTAAAAGAACCACTTGCATGACTTCATAGAGGAAAATGGTACAACCCGAACTATTAACCAGTTTATGATGCCTGCTGTAATATTGTTATTAATGGGTTGTAAACCCTACGACATATGAAATTAAGTTAAATATTTCAAAAACAAAGTTCAGATAAATACACAAATTCTTATCAGGCTGCCTAGTTGGAATTTGCCAGTAATGTTATATTAGGAAGCCTAACAAACAATATATACATTCTTATTTTGTTTTTATGTTGTTTTAATGTCATTGTATATGAAGACAGTGAAAGCAAATCTTGGTTGCAAATGACAATTACAGAGTAGCTGTAATTTAAGAAAGCTATTGTCTTTAAGTTCAAAACTGCTTTCATTAAATGGACTGTTAATGGTGACACTTCACATTCTCTGCAACACGAGGGTGCTATTTCTTATTGTTAAAGAATCACAAAGGTAACTGAAATCCTTGCTACTATTTTGTTTATTTAATGGATAACAAACATTTTAGAAAAATCATGTCTGTAGTAATTAACAACATTAACTCAAAAATTGTAGCTTTAAAGCTACTAACAGAGAATAACTAAAACCTACCAATACACTGAAATAACTGCCTAACACCAACTTTGCTTTTTCTGAAAATTGAGAACATGTTTCCAGCAGTAGTCCTCAATGTTTTAGTTAATTTTTCAACTGATGTTGAAATGAAACTCCAAATTTTAAGGAATGTTTGATGTTACATGGCAATAAATTGCTGTATAGTTGAGAGAAACCTTCATACTATATTAATAATGTTCCTGGGGGTGATCCTGCAACTCAACATACCCAAATTACCTTGACTCCATAGTTTGGGTATCTGCCAGCATATCTCTGGTAGCTTGAGATGGTGACTGCGCTAAACAAACGAAAGGAGAAAAAAAGCTCATTAATGTTCCAATAATTAAATAATAAGGTTAATAAAAGTGCTTTGAAGGTGATGGACTTTGCATCTAAACATCCATGACTGACATTTCATCACTAATTGCTGCATTAATCAAGAGTTAAAACTATAAAATATCCTGTTTTGTTCAACATATCCTCTGTTCATTTGCAGCAATTATTTTGCTCATTATTCAGCAACACAGAGCAAAACATTCTTTAATTTTATAAATATGACACAGTATTTCCACTTATTTACTATAAAAACTTGCTTTTTTATTTAAAGTTTCTTTTACTTAATCTGAAAACTCAATGGTTTTACAAAGAAATATTTTCTGTGTTAAGATACCACAAACTGTGTATAAGTTAAGCTAAAATCAAATAAACCAGTGGTAAGATTGTGCAGACTGAAACATTGAAACAGCTTATGAAGTATCCAATACCAAAAGTTTTACATCTTTCTTTACTAATGTTTGAAAATTTAAATGATTTCTGTGATAAAACAGCACTATTACTTTGTGCAGTTGGCAAGTGTTTAACCTTAGCACATAGTACTAGGCCATGGCATAATTATGTCCCAGAAATGTTCATGGTTTCATACAATGTAATCTCACTGTGAAAAAGGAAACACAAAAAGATAATTTAGAAAGATGTGGCAACAACTCTGCCATTAGCTTATTAGAGAAAAATGAAAATTCTGTTAAATATAACTCACTTTAACTGATGAACGAAGGAAATCTGTGCCATAATCCTGAGGATACTACTTCTGGAGGTGTTGAACAGGAGAATGAACTGCAGTAGCCCATATATAAACAAATTAAGTTCTGAAATTCAA
The DNA here is from genome assembly GCA_030765065.1 of Deroplatys truncata. Lineage (NCBI taxonomy): Eukaryota > Metazoa > Arthropoda > Insecta > Mantodea > Mantidae > Deroplatys > Deroplatys truncata. The sequence goes on along the minus strand of CM060990.1, from coordinate 86,188,879 downwards.
AGAATGCAAAAATGATTTACAATTTAAACCTTAAATTGTAATATTTAATTTCAGTTCTAGCTTTCTAACAACTGTAAAGCCCAACTAGAATACTAAACAGACTTTTTTATTTTTCACTAGTATTTCACTCGTAAAATGACCATTATTATTAGTGTTATCATGCATACATTGATTAGATTCGAACTGCAGCTGAATTACAAAATGTAATATTGCTCATGAGTAGTCGATACAATTTTATTTTGAAAATAAATGTATATGTAATGCAATTCTGGTTAGGTTATGGATTTAATTTTGGTTATTCTATATTATTTGCATTCATACATCCTACTTACCAACAGGCCTTTGAAAAAAAATAAATCGCTTCTTTCTTGGTATTTGTACGCTCTTGTATGCCTTTAAAATCTTGCCAGTTCTACTAAATCGAAGAATTTTCTTCTCAGGTTCACTCTCGCATCCGTTAAAATACGATCCGCAGCTTTAAAATTTCGTCTCAAATCGGATACACTTAGCCAACCTTAGGCTTTGTTCACACGTACAATGAGCTCAAATACTGTACAAACCGGTTCACTAATATTATAAAAACGACTTTATAAATGACAAACTGTTATAATATATTACATCTGGGACTGAATATGTGTTATTTTTAAAACAATTTAATATTCAACACAGGAGTGTAGAATAATTGTGTTGGCAGTATTGAATGTTATATGTACGAGCTTGACAGTGTCATCTAGCGCCTGCATTTTAAGCAAAGGGCATATGCAGCGCTCAAAATGTACCTTTCGAGAGCCCGATGCGAGAACATCGATGATATACCGGAAGTTCCTATCCGAGTTGACATACGCTGGGCGGGTAGGTGGTCACAAGCTATTGAACAGACCACATCTACTTCTAAACTCACTCACAAGGTAAATTATTCGCTTTTCTTTGGCTAATTTAACCCACTTCAACGAGCCACAACTAGAGTAGCTTTGCCCTGAAGTTAAATATTACAATTTAAGGTTTAAATATTAAATTCATTTTTGCATTCTTTGAATTTCAGAACTGTTACTTTTTCTATGTATGGGCTTCTGCAGTTCATTCTCCTGTTCAACACGTCCAGAAGCAGTATCCTCAGGATTATGGCACAGATTTCCTTCGTTCATCATTTGAAGTGAGTTATATTTAACAGAATTCGGTAGGGGTTGGTCTATTGGGTCAAGCTGTTATTCCAAGTCCTGGCGCATGCGCACAGGGTGAAAGATCTGCGTGACGTCGTCTGGTATGATGCGGGACGTGGAGAAGTAGGGTGACCATACGCGCGAAGTAAGCATTAAAAGCACTAGAGGAGACCGTGTAACAGTCACACGATGTACGCTTTAAACATGTGTTTATTTGTACACCAAATAAAACGTGGTGTGACAGTCACACAACCTACGGGGTAAATTGTCATACTTTTGCCCGCATTAGCGACTGAAGTTGTGTTAAAAGTCCAATAGATGTCACTGTGTCTCATACAGATGGCACTGTATGTCATTCTCTGGCTTCAACGCAATGCAACCAACATTTGAAAAAGTAATGCCGCCAAAGGCACAGATATATCCCCAAATTTCTCTGTTTGGGGTTTTTTGGTATATAAGCATACGTGTCTGAATTCACGGAACGTCAACGTCAGCCATTTTTCTTGGGAAACATGTACATCTGTGAACAGCATAACTCGGAAACAAACAGTCCGATAAACACGAAACTTGGTATTTAGGGTATGTATCTCCCAGAGATGCGACACGAAGGTTTTCAATGAAATCCTCCCACCCCAGATTACCCTTTGCACGGAACATTTTGTTAAACAATTAAAAGCCTACCAATTCCGCTTGCATCTACAACAAAATTAGCAATAAGATTAACATCCTGATTAACATGAAGCATATGGAGAATAAGCGTTTGTATAAGAGTAGAGAAAGTCATGTGAGTGTAACACATCAGATTTTTTATATAAGCTTAGGTTTCTGAGTTCATGCAATGTCAGGTTAGGTTTTCTTTTTTTATATGAGGTTAGGTTAACTATCTGCCAGTGTTATGGTAAAGAAACTTGTTTATTAAAACTTTTAACCACATCGGTAATTATGCAGAACTAGGGCCGCCAGCATTTTCTACTGCGACTTACGTCTGTTTTGCACACTAACGGGACAGCCGTGTAAATGAGGGGTTTTGGGTGGGGAACTGTCATAACAAAAAGTAACTCCTACTTTCTCGTTTTCTCCCTTTTACCCCCGTCTTATCTTCTTTCCTCCTCTTTGTCCTCTCCTTTCTAACCCTTTTAACACTATCTTACACAATTACACATGTACATATATTATTTTACAATTCAGCTTATCTCTAGAGGACTCGATCCGAGTAACTCCAACTTTAAAATCCAACATGTTATCCACTGCGCTGCGAAGGCTTCATGCTAAATTGCTCATTCAATACTTTACATGACATGAACTACGAAATAATAAAATCGTATTTTACTTCCAGCTTTAATTTTCACTTCCTTTCCTTTATTCACGAAATATCAGACCATAAAATCGTAATTTTACTTCCTTATCGCTTCAATGAGGCGTTACTGAAATCGTCGATTTGTTTTACCCTCTGTTCGCTAACTCTCCATATTCAGGACAACTTCATACGTCATAAGGTCAAAGGGCAACATGTGATTGACCAAACGTGAAACTCCCTGACAGGTGAAACATGCCAGTAGCGTTTGTAAAATGGAACCGAGCACTTCAGAAGGACTTGGCTTCAATTCCTGTAATGCGTGTGTAGTTACAGCAACTACGTTCATACAAAGTGTACCGAATACAGAAAAACTGCGGACATTTTTGATTAATCACGGAGTGTTATCAAATACCCGTACTTGTAAAAACTGTGGTGCTCCTTTAAGTGCAAACTGGAACACAAAAAGTTTCAGATGCAGGAAGAAAGTTAGCACCGGCAAAAAGAAGAGGAAAGAGTGCAGCTTCAAGGCCTCTGTTTATGACAACACCTTCTTCTCCCATGTACATTTAACACTAGAAGCCGTGTGCTTATTCATAGTGTATTGGCTATCCCGAGATCCACCACGACAAACTTACTTGGAGCGTGAACTAGGTGTATCTGCACACACCGTGGTGGACTGGTCTTCATTCTCCAGGGAAGTTTGCTTAGACTGGTGCTTCAGAAACAAAAAGCAAATTGGGGGAGTCGGTATTACTGTGGAAATCGACAAAGCAAAGGTGGGAAAAAGGAAATACAATTGTGGCCGTGTAATTGAGGGGCAGTGGATTTTCGGAGGGGTAGAACGCAGAAATCCACTAAACATTTTTGTGGTGCCCGTAGAAAAATGCGACAGTGCCTCTCTTTTAGCTGCAATTAAGGAATACATTCTACCAGGCAGCACAATAGTAAGCGATTGCTGGAAAGCCTACAACTGCCTTACAGACGAAGGTTTTCTGCACTACACGGTGAACCACAGCATTAATTTTGTGGATCCTGATACTGGGGCACACACACAAAACATTGAACGTGCCTGGAGGGAGGTACAATCCAAAGTTCCCCGGTACGGCCGTAAAAAGATGCACTACAGCGAGTGCCTCGCTGAATTTATGTTCAAGCGAGCCTATCCAGAACACCGACTCCATACATTCTTCAAAGCGGCTGGACAGCTGTATCCTCCATACCATTTGTAAAAGGTAAGTTTTAGGCAGAAAGTCGAAGCTTATATTACACAGTTTAAAAGTTTGCATAATAATTAGAAAGCCTTTTACTATACTTTCTTGTATAAGAAATATATCACTAAATGTCAATGTTTGTTAAAACCACAGATGCGCGAAAGAAAGTGCCAACCCATCAATACTAGTGGAACCTGCGAAAATAGCGAGTTTTTGTACTTCTTACAAACACACTTGTTACCAGCAGTTCATATACACACACTAACCTTAAGGCTAACCTCGCATTAAATATAGAAAACAGAGAAAATATTTTTGCCAACAACTTCCAAGACTTAACAAATCTGTTACAACTTGTCATGAATCCCATCTTTTGAATGATCCTTCAATCTGTTATTTATAGTCAACATTTTCAAACTTTAAGTATAAACAAAAATTAGCCTGGCACTAACCTTCCATGAATTCAGAAACTTAAGCTTATATAAAAAAAACTAACCTAAGGCTAACCTTCCGTGAATTCAGAAACTTAAGCTTATATAAAAAAACTAACCTAAGGCTAACCTTCCGTGAATTCAGAAACTTAAGCTTATATAAAAAAAACTAACCTAACGCTAACCTTCCGTAAATTCAGAAACTTAAGCTTATATAAAAAAAGCTAACCTAAGGCTAACCTTCTGTGAATTCCGAAACGTAAGCTTATATAAAAAAAACTAACCTAAGGCTAACCTTCCGTGAATTCAGAAACTTAAGCTTATATAAAAAAAACTAACCTAACGCTAACCTTCCGTGAATTCAGAAACTTAAGCTTAATATAACCAATGTTAAGGAACGCACGCGAGCGAAGCGATGCGTGCTTTGAGGATAGCTACTGACTGGTAATTAACCTAAGGTTTTATAAATAGAATTACATACTCTTTCCACAGCACGGTCTGGAACATGCTCATACCAGTACAATAGCAAAAAATAAAAAGTAGCTATACTGAAGCTAATATAATGTTTCATTTAATCTCTCGCAAGAAATCAACCAAAGTACGCCCTACTCGCTTCACTGAACAGCTGTTAACGTAGAGCAACCCGCGGTACGGTAGCCAGGCTCAAGCGACATATGCTCTTGTTGCAGAGCATAACATTCAACGTCTTCCTCCGACAATGAAACCCAGGTTTTAGGTACTACAAATTAATATTAACTATATGTTTACATCTCAAATGTGTCATAAAGCTTCTTTATCCATATCCTGCTCCTTCTAGCCAGCATTCTTAATAAATATCCGCAAATAAGTGTCGCTACGTGCATGCAATAAATTAGCATGTAACACCATTACGGAACCTTTCTGACAAACAAAATTGGTAAAAACGTAATCAGCATAAAATAATCTACCATTAACACCGGAATTCGTTGTTTTTTTTCGAGCGGCCGTAGTTCTGCATAATAACCATAACATCCTATATAAAACTTTCACATCTAAACACATTCACACTTCTGGCGGACAGTCTTTCGCTGCTTCTTTTAGCACAGTGTTATGGTAAAGGAACTTTTTTATTAAAACTTTAATAACATCCTGTATGATACTTTCACATCTAAACACATTCACATATTCTTATTTTAAGCGGCTATGACATATGAATAATAAGAAGCAGCACTACCAACACATCCTTTACTTAGCGGATTCACAGATTCGTACTGCAGTTGGCACTTCCGAATCAGCGTCAGTATTGCCGTGAACATGGCCGCGTTTTCTCTAGTAACTTTCCCAATTACCCCATTTTAGTGAGGCACAAATAATTTGCGTTCGGACCGGCGATTTCTTTACAAACGATGACAACTACATCTGCATTCACTACTAAGGTATTTCATTTCTTTACTTCTCACTTCATTTCACGTATAATAGCTGGGCAAAAGTATGACAAATTAGCCAACCTACGTATTTATGACGTGTTTAAAACACGGTGTAACAGTAACATGTACGTTTTTATAGCCTGTTTATCTGCCCACTTAATTACTTAAGAAATGGTGTGTCAGTTACTCGACGTGCGTATGTTTTTAATACTATCTCTTAATAATAATACCAAAAACAGTAGATAACACTAGAAAATTGTGCGCAAAATGTGAAAATAGAGATTGAAGGACAAAATATTCATCGAATTTCAGCGTAATAGCACTAGATCTTAAATTAGGTTTATCAGAAAAATGATAAGCAAGTGACGAATTTAATGCCATACTTGCATGTTGCCATAGTAGCTCAATGGTCAGCACAACTCGACAAAAACTGGGAGGTTCATGGTTCAAATTCTGCCGATGGCATTGGATTTTCAGTCGTCTGATTCTACCTTTCCTATTATTGCTAAAGCTTCTTACTTTCTCTACTACATATAGTAAGCAGAGGAAGTATTGCATTCCACCCAAAATTTCTATTTCGGGATTCCACCGGGAATGCATGTTTTGAGGTACCCTGGATCACAATAAAACATTTTTGAAACATGTCTGTCAGGCTGCGAACAGCATAACTCAAAAACGAAAAGTCGGATAAATACGATACTTGGTACTATGAATTTACTATTTTTCAGGATGCGACACGAAGGTTTTAAAGGAAATCCCCCACTCCAGACTACCCTTTACATGGAAAGTGTTTTGAACATTTTGATTTTCTCAAACATACAATTTGTCATATACCTTTTTTTTTTTTGGTCGAGTGTACCATTTCCGAGGTATTCCTTGTTATTTGTTTGAATTTTCCAATACTTATACTTTTTCTCAAATGGAAATTCGTTATTCGTTTTTTATGTCCTGGACATACAAAGAGAATGAAATGCTCCACATAGCAATGAGCTCTTAAAACATTTACTATCGCTTAAAGCCTACCATATTCCCCTTGCACCTACAAGAAAATTAGCAATCAGATTAACATGAAGTAGATGGAGAATAACATTTGTACAAAAATGTGTACAAGAGTAGAGAAAGCCATGTGAGTGCAATACATCAGATTATTTTTCTGTCTATGCATTGAAAAATAAACTGTTGTAGAAATAGCTACATTACACATTACGTTATAATGGGAACAGCTATAGTTAAATGTTTTAGAACTGAACGCTATACACTGGCCTTAAAATTGCATACTGTTTCCTTGCAATCGCCAGAAACATAAAAAATATGTGGGACTTAAAAAGAACGACAAAGCACTGAACAAATCGCACCATTAATAACGAGTATCTCGGAAGTGGTGATGCCCCCCCCCAAAAAAAAGCTATTTGAAATAAATTGGTTATAAAGCATTATTTATTTGTTGTGCAGTACATTTTCGTCTATCGCCTAATGCTTACCAGTTACACAAGATTATACAAAATTCCTTCCAAATGAAGTACACTTCCCGACTACTCCCAGAAAATTCAAGGCTTACATTATATTTGTCATGCAAATATCTTTAATACATGGCGTTTTCATCAAAATAATTACAGCCATTTTTTAGAAAATAAAGAATCGGAAAATGTTCCGTGAAAACAGTAGTTTGGGGTGGAGGAATTTTCTTGAAATTCTTCGTGTCGCATCTTTGGAAGTTACTGAGCCTAAATATAATGTTTGGTATTTATCTGACTTTTTGGTTTTGAGTTATGCTGTGCACGGACCTTTTTTTAACATGCTCTTTTTGGATTCAGGGGCTCTCAAAACATCTTTTTCCTGTGAAATCTTGGTATTGAATTTTTGGGTGGAATGCAATACCTTCTCTACCTACCAGGTACGTGGTAGAGAAAGTAAAAACTGAACTTCGAAATCTACCTCCACTTATAGGTTGAATAGAAAACGACCCCGCTTCCCATAGAATATTCATACAACTTTTGCATTAAACCACTTAAAATTGAACCAAATATTTTCGGGAGCAATGTGCGTAATTATGTGGAACCTGGCCAACGACTAGTTCCTTACATTTGTCGTCCATTGGTATGATTAAAAAACTATTTTATATCCAAGTGTCCAACTCCGCGATGACTGTGCTGTGCCTTGCTAGCAAATGTTAAAGTCCCAGCGCATGTGCACTGGCTTGACCCGAGTGGCCAACTCCACGAAGATGGTGCTAGCAAATGTAAAGTCCCAGCGCTTGCGCACTGCCTTGACCCGAGTGCCCAAGCTCGCAAATACGGTGCTCTGCCTTCCTGGCAAAAGTTAATTTCAATTTGAGAAATAAAATGGCAGTGGATGACTCAGAAATGTATACAGAGAGCGAGGGAAGGAAAGAGTGGATGTTAGACACCTTTGTAAGCAATCTGTTCACAAAATGATTCAAGTTCTGATAAGTATACAGCCAAAATAATTTTGAGGTGAAAAATTCTGATGCATTACATTCACATTGCTTTTTTTTTACCCCCTATTGCTTATTAGTTTGTATACAAATATTCGTACGATAGCTTATTTTTCTATTTAATTCATTTTCATCTAGATAAACCTTTGCAGAAATAGCTACATTACATTATAGATATAAAGGGGATAGCGATAGTCAAATGTTGAAGAACTGGACGCTATATGCTGACCTTAAAATCGTTAGTTCAAACTGAAGTATCCGTTTGTTTTCTATCGTTGATTTACCTGTAGCTTTGGACCTCCCTAAATGCCCCCTAAAATGCCATGCAATCGCGAGAAACAACTGAATTTTGACAGGACTTCAAGAAAACGACCTAGTGATGAATAATTCCAACCTTTAGTAACGAATATCTCGGAAATGGCTTATGAAAAATAAACTAATTTGAAATAAACCATGTGGTTTACATGAATCTACTTTTTTTTGGTAGCACGTTTTTGTATTATATTCTTGAACATTTACCACTTCTACAACGTTATACAAAATTCATTCTGAATGTCTTAACAGGTTATTCACAGAAAATTATAGATAAACCTGGTATTTGTCATGTAAATATCTTATGGTATTTTAATCAAAATCGTTAGAGCCATTTTTAAAAAATAAAACTCGAAAAATGTTACATGCAAAGTATAGTTTGGAGTGGAGGAATTTTCTTGAAATTCTTCATGCCGCATCTTGCAAGATATACAACATGCCAGTATTTGTCCAACTTTTCGGTTTTGAGTTATGCTGTTCACAGACACACACACACACGTGCCTTTTCCTAAAAAAGCCTTTTTTGGGGAGTTCAGGGGCCTCAAAACAGATACATTTCCAGTGAAATTTCGGTGAGGAATATTTGGGTGGATGCAATACTTTCTATGCTTACTATACATAACAGAGAAAGTAAGAATGAAAGAAGAAATATTGTCAAAATGGATAATAATTTTGGACAACTTGGACTTCCGTCTCCCTTTGACTTCCTCCTGCTGTGAAAAACAAGATCTCTGTTTGCTGACGTTTTTTGGGTAAAGGCATTTATTTACTTTTAGGGAATGAAAAATAAATGTATAAGAGGAGCAACCATAGGTGATACTTATGCATTCTAATTGAATGCATGGGATCTTTATCTAATTTACCAGAGAGAGACAGAGAGAGAGAGAGAGAGAGAGAGAGAGAGAGTTCCTCGATATGTATAAAAGAGTAATTTAAAACCTTAGGAAATTTTCCATTGTAGGGCATTGACACAATTCAAGGTGTGTTTTGGGTATTTTTGGTTGCCTAACTAGCAAAGACTGCTGTAATGGTTTTCTTACCTGGACTCTAAATCCTTTTTACCTGCCCATTAACCGCGGCAGGTTAATTTTGAAAATATCAAAATATACACTTGAGATTACAATTTCCATCTGCTGCTTATGTGAGTGCAACTGATTTTCTGAATAAGACGGATGCAAATTGAGCAAAGGTTTAGTGACAAGACAGTGAATCTGATTAAGTGCATATTTCGAAAGTTTTTAATGTTTCAAGAATTTTATGATAATGGCTTTAATGTTAGGACTTAAAATGTTGATGCTGTTATTGCAGACTTTCCTTCTTCTAAGCATGTTGCTTGTAATAAATCAGAAGCACAATTTATGTCTTCTGATGTTGCTTCTTCTATCTTAACTATTAGATAGTCACGTGCAGGTCATAATGACCCCACTTTTAATATTACTATTGATATTTATTTAATGCTGTTGGTCACACTATTCTTTCTCCCAGTACCTTCCCTGAATTGTATTGTCGTCCTGCTGTGATTATTACTGACAATGCTCATTTGTGAGTAGAGACGTTTGTTTCTCTCAGGACCATTTGTACCCCACGCAACTAGTAGTGTAACTTAAAAACCACGGTGTAAAGTGCATTGAAGAAGTGAAAAAAATTACATATCAAAATAATAAGATGAATAAAGTTTAGAATTGCAATATTAAAAGAAATTCCATTTCATAATCTTATATTTTTATGTTTATTTTAGAAGCAGTATCCATGTAGATATCTGTTAGCATGTATGCCATTCACGGAATTTTGCCATGTAATTTATTTTGGAATATTTATTACTCACAGAATTAACATTGTTTCCTGAATTTTATTTAACAATCGCGTAATAATGTGAATACTTGGACAAAAGAAAATTAACAAATGCATGGAGTTCCCTAATGATCCCACGCGACTACTTATCTATGAAGCACTAAGGACACTCACTGAAAGTTTGTACTCTACATCCCCGTTTCCACAGTGCAGAAATGACATTCAGCACAATGAATACGGTAATGAAAAAAATTAAGAAATAGGATTGGTCAGGATATGCTTCAAACTTGTGTGAAGGTGTCACCAGAAGGGGACAAGGAACCTACAGAACCTTTCATGTTGATGATGTCAACAGATTTGTTGTAAAAAGGTCTCGGCGCAAAAGTTTGCTGTAAATGTACGTTATTGCATGCAATAATATTATTTTATTGATTCTCATATTTTATTCCTTAAAATAATGAATTAACTGAGGTTATTTCTACTCAGTACTATTCCTTAAAATAATGAATTAACTGAGGTTATTTCTACTCAGTACTTCACACAATTTAATGAAATATAATGTTTATTAATAGCATTGTTTTTTTTTAATAGGTATAGCTAAAATTTGAAGCATAATAACATTTCCTCCCCCCTCCCCCTCATCATGCTACCTGCCAGAGGAAAGTGGTTGTATTCATTACTGAGGCCAATACGCCTAGTCACTTTGCGGGTAGTACCGTTATAATCCGTCTTTTGTGTCGTAATGTGCAGAATTTCTCCAAGGACAAGGTGACGAATACCTGCATAGCAGCATATCTCATACGTAAACCAGTGGTGAACAAATGTTAAAGCTTACATTTCAAGGGTAATAGTGCATTGTGCCATTAGCCAGCCGGCTAATGAGGCCATTTTGAAGGAGCTGTCAATCAATACGGTTTAAGGAAAAAATAACCGGTTAGACAACTAAGACCACAGATAGAAGGAAGAAATGGATTAAACAAATCTTCACAAAACATTAGTATAACTGTATATTTCTGCAAAGTAATAATTTTATGCGTTATATACGTACATGCATACCAATGTATAAAAGTATATGCAAGGAGAAATTGGGGAAAATGTTAAGTAAAAGATTTAATTTGATTTAGTTAATATTAATACTTATTATTTAGGCACAGTTTTGTGTAAAACATTTTACCTCGATGAATTTGAAATAACAATATCAAACATCCGTGATGGTGTTACTGAGAGACGTGGTAGGGAATTTGTATGTTTCTCGAAATCTCTACTCCTCATTTATCCCGCATTTGCTAAAAAATGGTTTTAAAGTTTCCTGTTTGCATGTTGTATTGTTTATGGAAATACATAACTTAAAACCCTATGTTCTCAGAAATTGTATATTATAATTTTTCGCACTTAAAAAGCTTGTTATGATGCAGCATATCAGTGCGACATTTTAATTTCTCTGCAGCCTACCTATTGCTTTTCATAAAAGGGCCCACCAAATGTTTCAGGTATTAGAATGGGAAATAAAATGTATATCTTGAATTCTCTAGGAATAGCCTACAAAACCATCTTTACTTTATGTGAATTTCATGCAACTTAAAACCATAATGAATAGGCAAAAACCTTTTATATAAAAAAATGTAATCTCAAGAAAATGTTCAAAATAATTTTTACTTTCTCTATTATGTATAGTAAGTAGGGGAAGTATTGCATTCCACCCACAAATTCGATACCGAGATTTCACAGGAAATACATGTTTTGAGGTGCACTGAATGCATATAAAGCATTTTTGGAAAAATGTCCGCGCACATGTGTGTGTGTCTGTCTGTGAACAGCGTAACTAAGAAATGAAGTCGGATAAACACCAAACTTGGTATTTAGATTCAGTACCTTCCAGAGATGTGACACGAAGGTTTTCAAGAAAATCCCTTCATCCCAGATTACCCTTTACATGGAACCTTTTTCGAAAATTTTAATTTTCTCAAAAATGGCTGTAACGATTTTGAATAAAATACCATAAGTTTAAGACATTTTTATGGCAAATGAATTGTATATCTCGAATTTTCTGGGAATGTCTCCAAAAGTATTGTTCATTGTGAACGACTTTTGCATAACTGGTAAACCATAAGAGATAGACAAAATTTTACTACACAAAAAATGTAGATATAACTAAAATACAGAATTTATGTTATATACATTTTTTTTGTTTAGTGAACCATTTTCGAGATATTGCTTGTTATCCCCTTAAATTTTCCAATAGTTTTTCTCAAATGGGAATTTGTTATTCATTTTTTTTATGTCCTGGACATACAAAGAGAATGGAATGCGCCACATAGCAACCAGCTCTTAAAAGATTTGACTATCACTTAAATACTACCATATTCCCCTTGCATGTACAAGAAAATTAGCAATAAGATTAACATCTCGATATCTCGATTAACATCAAGCATATGGGGAATAAGCGTTTGTAAAAATAGTTTGTACAAGAGTAGAGAAAGTCATGTGAGTGTAACACATCAGATTTTTTTCCTAATGTATTATAGAAATATTTCTTGTCATATGTTTACAGTTCCCACATGTAAGCTGCACAGTATGCGATTCTTCTTTTTTTTCCAAATCTCATCTAAAATGAGAAATATGATGCGGTACACCTACATGACTTTCCCTGTTCCTTACAATTTCACAGGTATTTACTATTCATACAAAATGCAATTGTTCATTTTGTGAAAATGTTCATGTCACATACTTGGAAGATATAGCACTTAATTGAATCAGGGACCTGAAAACATGTATTTTCAAGTGAAAACTCGCCTTAGGTAGGTTGTAGAGAAAGCAAGCCGACTTTCTTGCATAAGCAAGAGCATGGCGAATAAACATAGTAAAGTCATTGGAATACAATACTTTCTTACCTACCATCTAGAGGAAGTAAAAACGGGAATGTTAAGTTTGTAAGAATTCCTAAGTTTTGCTGAAAGTTTAATTCAAGTGGTCAAACATATGTAAGCTGTTGAAAATATATTCCCTAGCAATTTGTTTTTCTGAATCGTGATTATGTTCCCCAACAAGTCTGTAATTCACGTCGTTAGATACCTCAGAGAAGAAATGCGCGTTTCAGTTTTTACGTATGCATCGCCATTTCTGAGTGGCCAGGTAAGCTGCACTTTGCGATATTTGAAAATTTCAATAACCCACAACTCGCAGTTCCGTTTGATGTACATGGAATAGATATTCATTAATAAACATAGTATAAAAAGCAAGATGACGTCTGAGGACGTCTTGATCATTGGCGCAATACGAATACCTAGTTGGATATAAATTTAAAATGTTAGCGAAAATCTTTCCTGCAAATTAACTTTTAAGATTTTCGACAAGGGAAAAGTTGGATATAAATTTAACACTTTAACGAAAACCTTTCCTACAAATAAACTTTATTCTGATGTACCAAAGCCTGTCCTCTTTCTTGTAACTGAGGTCCCATTTGAGTAACCAATTTCTCCTTAAACCGCAGTGATTGACAGGTCCTTCCTAACGACCCTCATTAGGCGGATCCTAATGTATTTTGGCCATCGGCGCAATGCAACAACACCGATTTCAAGTACTGTCTTCCACAGCAAAGAAAGTCTCCAGGGAATGAAGGCAGGGGGAAAATTGCTGATTAGACATGGTCTGAACGCTGCCTACTTGCTTATGGTACCCTTATTTATGGCACACATGACAGCTCAGTTACAGCTCTGAATAGTTTTACTTTGGTGTTCTGTGGTTTTACGCATAGCATGCATTCTCCGTCACACATATTCTTTGTCCTTGTCGCACTGTTTCCAAACAGATAAGGGTAACACATTCCTGTCAGGGAGTTTTTCTCCGTTGGCGAACAGTAAACATTTACTTCTTCAGTTCATTAATAAAACAAACAAAACTTTTTCATGTTTATTACGGAAGAGAAGCTTTTTGCGAGAAAACGTAAAATTGGCGAGAAAATTACACCATTAAATCGCCTACCAATATCATGAAATATTGGGATACTTTTAGCCAGAGCTATAAAATATTTTTCACGCTAATCGTCAATAACGAAAAAAGATGGCTCTATCCATGGGCTCTCCAGGTGTAGGGAAGATAGACATGTCTTCCAGATCTTCTACATAAACAACTCTATTTGCACATATATCTCATAAACACATGTAATTCCTCTCCATTCCCATATAAAATCCATAATAAGAACACATAATTCCTCTCCATCCCATATAAAATCTATATTAAACACATTATTCCTCTCCATCACCATATAAAATCCATATTAAACACACACAATTTCTCTCCATCCCATATAAAATCTATATTAAACACATAATTCCTCTCCATCCCCATATAAAATCTATATTAAACACACAATTCTTCTCCATCCCCATATAAAATCCATATTAAACACACATAATTCCTGTCCCTCCCCATATAAAATCTATATTAAGCACATAATTCTTCTCCATTCCCATATAAAATCCATATTAAACACACACAATTCCTGTCCCTCCCCATATAAAATCTATATTAAGCACATAATTCCTCTCCATCCCATATAAAATCCATATTAAACACACACAATTCCTGTCCCTTCCCATATAAAATCCATATTAAACACACAATTCCTCTCCATCCCATATAAAATCCATATTAAACACACATAATTCCTGTCCCTTCCCATATAAAATCTATATTAAGCACGTAATTCCTCTCCATCCCTATACAAAATACATATTAAACACAGTAAATATTTTTTCCACACATTATTTATATATAAAAAGAAAAACCTACATTGAAGGAATGTGTAAAAATGCTGTTTCATTGGGCGACAATAAACAAAAAAGTCGACTTGAATTTTTTTAAGGTGCTGGGCTTAAACAACTGAAATAAAACGGAAGAGAGGCTCTCTTATGGTGTGCAGGAACTTGAAACATTTCCGTTTGCAAACAGAGCTGACACCCGGAGTTGGGCACTTGGGTCAAGCCAGTGTGCATTCGCTTGGACTTAACATTTGCTAGCACTGTCTTCGTGGAGTTGGGCGCTCGGGTCAAGCCAGTGCGCATGCGCTGGGACTTTAACTTTTGCCAGCAAGGCAGAGCACCGTATTTGCAAGGTTGGGCACTCGGGTCAAGCCAGTGAGCATGCGCTGGGACTTTAACATTTGCTAGCAAGGCACAGCACAGTCATCGCGGAGTTGGGCACTTGGGTATAAAATAGTTTATAATCATACCAATGGACGACAAATGTAAGGAACTAGTCATTGGCCAGGTTCCACATAATTACGCACATTGCTCCCGAAAATATTTGGTTCAATTTTAAGTGGTTTAATGCAAAAGTTGTATGAATAGTCTATGGGAAGGGGGGTCGTTTTCTATTCAGCCTATAAGTGGAGGTAGATTTCGAAGTTCAGTTTTTACTTTCTCTACTACATACCTGGTAGGTAGAGAAGGTATTCTATTCCAACCAAAAATTCAATACTGAGATTTCACAGGAAAACATGTTTTGAGAGCCCCTGAATCCAAAAAGAGCATGTTTAGAAAAAGGTCCGCACACAGCATAACTCGAAAACGAAAAGTCGGATAAATACCAAACATTATACTTAGGCTCAGTAACTTCCTTCCTGAGGTCGTGGGTTCAAACCCGGCGGAGGGCGATGAATTTTTTCGGGCGTAAAAATCCTTAGCATGGCTTCCTTCAGAAGGGAAGTATAGCCGGTGGTCCCATGTCATAGATTTACGGCACGTAAAAGAACCTCAAACCTGATAAGAGGCCTCTGAGCAAAATTTCTGGTCTTTCATGTCCAATATAGAATGGGACGCTAAGAACCATAGTAGTTAAAGAGCGTCCATAAATAAAACTCAATTTCATTTCAGTAACTTCCAAAAATGCGACACGAAGAATTTCAAGAAAATTCCTTCATCCCAAACCACTGTTTTCATGGAACATTCTGTACTGCACAACAAATGTATACTGCTTTATAACCAATTTATTTCAAATAAGATTTTTTTTTTTGCGCCGTCACCACTTCCGAGATATTCGTTATTAATGTTGCATTTGTTTAATGCTTTGTCATTTTTTTTAAGTCCCATAGACTTTCGATGTTTCTGGCGAATGCATGGAAACAGTGTGCAATTTTAAGGCCAACGTATAGCGTCCAGTTCTAAAGCATTTGACTATCGCTGTTCGCATTATGTGTGTAATGTAGCTACTTCTACAACAGTTTATTTGGATTTCAATGTATAGACAGAAAAATAATCTGATGTATTGCACTCACATGACTTTCTCTACTCTTGTACACACTTTTGTACAAATGTTTATTCTCCATCTACTTCATGTTAATCTCATGGCTAATTTTCTTGTAGGTACAAGGGGAATATGGTGGGCTTTAAGCGATACTCAAATCTTTAAGTATTGGAAAATTCAAACAAATAACAAGGAATACCTCGGAAATGGTTCACTCGACCAAAAGGAAAAAAAAAAAAAGTATATGACAAGTTGTGTGTTTGAGAAAATGAAAACGTTCGAAAACTGTTCCATGTAAAGGGTATATTGGGTTGGGGGATTTCCTTTAAAACCTTCGTGTCGCATCCTTGAAAGATAGTAAATTCAAAGTACCAAGTTTCGTATTTATCCGACTTTTCGTTTTTGAGTTATGCTGTTCACAAACTGACAGACATGTTTCAAAAATGCTTTATTTGGATTCAGTTCACCTCAAAACATGCATTTCCGGTGGAATCTCGATATCGAAATTTTGGGTGGAATGCAACACTTCCTCTGCTTACTATACGTAGTAGAGAAAGTAAGAAGCTTTAGTAAGAATAAGAAAGGTAGAATCAGACGACTGAAAAATCCAATGCCATTGGTGGGATTTGAACCATGAACCTTCCGGTTTTTTTCTAGTTGTGCTAACCATTGAGCTACCATGGCAACATGCAAGTATGGCATTAAATTCGTTCAGTTGCTTATCATTTTTCCAATAAACCTAATTTAAGATCTAGTGCTATTACACTGAAATTCCATGAATATTTTGCCCTTCAATCTCTATTTTCACATTTTGCATGCAATTGTCTAGTGTTATCAACTGTTTTTGATACTATTATTAAGAGATAGTATTAAAAACGTATGCACGTCGAGTAACTGACACACCGTTTCTTAAGTATTAAGTGGACAGATAAACAGGCTATAAGAACGTACGTCATGTGACTGTTACACCACGTTTTAAATACATCATAAATTTGTACGTTGTGTGACTGTCACGAAGCGTTTTATTTGGTGTACAAATAAACACGTGTTTAAAGTGTACATCGTGTGACTGTTACACCGCCTCCTCTAGTGGTTTTAATGCTTACTTCGCGCGTATGGTCACCCTGCTTCTCCCCATCCCACATCATACCAGACAACGTCACGCAGATGTTTTACCCTGTGCGCATGCGCCAGGACTTAGAATAATAGCTTGACCCAATAGCCCAACCCTCTAATAAGCTAATGGCAGAGTTGTTGCCACCTCTTTCTAAATTATCTTTTTCACTTTCCTTTTTCGCAGTGAGATTGCATTGTACACAACCTTGAACATTTCTGGGACATAATTATGCCATGTTCTAGTACTATGTGCTAAGGTTAAACACTTGCAAACTGCACAAAGTAATAGTGGTGTTTTATCAAAGAAATCATTTAAATTTTCAAACTTTGGTAAAGAAACTGTAAAACATCTGGTATTATATACTTCATAAGCTGTTTCAATCTTACCATTGGTTTGCTTGATATTTAGCTTAACTTATACGCAGTTTGTGATATCTTAACACAGAAAATATTTCTTTGTAAAACCATTGAGTTTTCAGATTAAGTAAAAGAAGCTTTAAGTAAAAAAGCAAGTTTTTATAGTAAATAAGTGAAAATACTGTCCCATATTTACAAAATTAAAGAATGTTTTGTTCTGTGTTCTGAATAATGAGCAAAATAAGTGCTGCAAATGAGCAGAGGATATGTTAAAAATAACGGGATATTTTATAGTTTGAACTCTTGATTAATGCAGCAATTAGTGATAAAATGTCAGTCATGGATGTTGTAGATGCAAAGTCCATCACCTTCAAAGCACTTTTATTAACCTTATTATTTGAAACATTAATGAGGTTTTTTCTCCTTTCTTTTGTTTAGCGCAGTCACCATCTCAAGCTACCATAGATATGCTGGCAGATATCCAAACCATGGAGTCCAGGGAATTTGGGTATGTTGAGTTGCAGGATCATCCCCAGGAACATTATTAATATTGTACAAAGCTTTTTCTCACCTATGCAGCAATTTGTTGTCATATAATATCAAGCATTCCTTACAATCTGGAGTTTCATTTCAACATGAGTTGAAAAATTAACTAAAACATTAAGAACTATTGCTGGAAACATGTTCTGAATTTTCAGAAAAAGTGAAGTTGGTGTTAGGCAGTTATTTCAGTGTATTGGTATGTTTTAATGATTCTCTGTTAGTAGCTTTAAAGTTATAATTTTTGAGTTAATGTTGTTAATAACCACAGACATGTTTGTTATCCACTAAAGAAACAAAATAGTAGCAAGGATTTCAGTTAACTTTGTGATCCTTTTAACACTAAGAAATAGCACCCTGATGTTGCAGAGAATGTAAAGTGTCACCATTAACAGTCCATTTAATGTAAGTAGTTTTGAGCTTAAAGACAATAGCTTTCGTAAATTACAGCTACCATGTAATTGTATTTGTAACCTAGATTTGCTTTCACTGTCTTCATATACAATGACATTAAAGCAACATAAAAACAAAAAATGTATATATTGTTTGTTAGGTTTCCTAATATAACATTACTGGCAAATTCCAACTAGGCAGCCTGATTAGAATTTGTGGATTTATCTGAACTTTGTGTTTGAAATATTTAACTTAATTTCATATGTCGTAGGGTTTACAACCTGTTAATAACAATATTACAGCAGGCATCATAGACTGGTTAATAGTTTGGGTTGTACCATTTTCCTCTATGAAGTCATGCAAGTGGTTCTCTTAACTGCCATACAAAGCGAAGTTGGTATGGGAAGTATGACAAATGATGGTGCACCTCAAGTGGTTGTGAAAAAACTCCTTTCATTTAAAAATTGTGAATCAGGAATAATGCTAAGGAAAATTTGTATTATTTATTAAGTTACTATTATTATTATTATTATTATTATTATTATTATTATTATTATTATTATTATTATTATTATGAAGTCACAATTAATGTCAATATGATTTTTAAAGAAAGTCATAATTAGTGCAACTTCATGGGAGAGGCAAAAAGTTTTATACTAATGAAACAGTAATGTATTTGGAGCATATTAATACAATATTTTAATCTGCTGCTGTAGAAAGAAAGTATAATTAGTATTTTAAGTATTAAGAATTTAACAGTACAAAGAAAACAAGGAGAAATTATGTCTAATATGGTGCTCATAAGATTGTCTTTATGTTCACAGCTGTTTGGTTCAAACCTGTATTAAGCACAAAGTTGTTGAATATTATGATTCTATAGTCAAACTGAAAAATAATTTTTACTTCCTTTACTTCTGTTTTTTCAACTTAACTTTTACCTATGTGCTATCTCGGGCACAAGTTTGAGTAAATGAGCACTTCTCTGTGCACCATAGAGCAGTGAGTTGATGGCCTGCATATTACAAGTTTTTATATTTAAGCTGAACTGATAGAAAATAGCAGTAAAACATTTTTAACCTTCTTTCACTTAAAAAAAAAGAAGATAGATTCCATGGTGTTAGTGTTTATTTAGTGCCTTGGAAATAGATACTAGATGAGATTGCAACAGATATTCCAAATAAAAACCCAACAAAGAGCAATAACTAATCACAAATTATTTGCTAAGAAATTTATTATTTGGATAATGTAGAAGCAGCTATTAAAAATGTAATGCTTGTTAAATCTGCGTCAAGGGACGTTAGTGTAAGAAATTTTGCTCACGTTTGTGTTGCAGAAGATGCTGCTTTATTAAAAAAGATTTTTTGTAACCGAATAGTTGCTTTTTTTTTTTTTCTTTTCTTTCTTCTTCTTCTTCTGATGTATTTCACTTATTTTTCAATACACGTGATAAAATATTATGTGGTGTTTTATGTATAACCAAATGCTGACATTCTTTGTACATGGCAGGATATCATTTATATTATAATTTGTATATTATTGTAGAATGCGAATCAATGACATTTCTGTCATGTAGGGTAACAGCTGTTAAGTTGATGAATGGTAAACTGCTGTATACAAAGAGTAATATTACATATACCATACCACAACCTTTCCTATTTTCCCACTTTACTGAAAATGAGTATAAAGACATTGTCAGTGTAAGGCAATTAAAACCGATCTCGGTATTCTAGCAGATGAGTAAGAACTGAAAGGAGTGCAAGTTTCTAAATAAAGTCACCTGTGCGTTTAATGGTTTTCTCACCAGATTGAGAAAACCATTAAAAACGCAGGTGATTTTATCTGAGACTTGCACTCCTTTCAGTTGGCTTGCGCACGTTTCGAAAGGGGGGGCGGGGCTAGCAGCAGCATGATCAGTTGATAATGACGTAAGTTGCATTACCGACTGCAGCGTTAGTTCCGCTAACAGGCACCCGAAAGGTCCTAAAAAGTGCCCTATGCGGCACCTTACCCCCACCATTGAGTTGACAATCTGGTTAATCTGTGGGCCAGCTTGTAGTTGTATGCTTGGTTTCCTCAAAACGGGGTTCTAGTGTCATATGTGCCTAAAAGAAACAAAAATGTGCTGCTTCTTTTAACTCTACATTCTGGTGACGAAATTGATGAGGAAACCGGCGACCAAACCAACCGCACATAATTACCTTCTACAACAAAACAAAAGGTGGAGTCGATATTGTCAACGAACTGATATCTCAATTTCAGTATCTAGAATTACCTGCAGGTGGCCAATGACAATATTTCTTTGGCTGTTGAACATTGGTACAATAAATTCTCAGATAATTTATTTCACTGATACAGAGAAGAAATTAGCATGTCAAATATTTTTGAAACATTTGCCTCTAGAACTTATAAAACCCCATGTGAGAGTACGTCCGTCTATATCAAATTTGTCAGACAACTTGCGAGTCTCAATGAAGAAAATTGTTGGTAATGAAGAGGAGAATGCAGAAACTGCAACTACCGTGACAACTTCTGGTGTATGTTCACTGTGCCCTCAGCGAAAGAACAGAAAAACCAAGAAAAGCTATTGTAAATGTAACAAATATTTGTGCAACGAACACGCAAGAATTACCTGTGGTAAGTGCCTTGAGCTGCCAGTGTTGCCACCACCATCATCATAATTTGTTTTTAGGAGTATATTGAATTTGTACTATATTTAGGTATTGCATATAGTACCGTATTTAACAAACACTAAACTCACAATTTTGTTAATGAAGACATTGGATTTAAATTTCTTTCAAATACCTACATATACTACATTTAGTCAACCGCATGTTAATATTCTTTACTTTTTTTGTGAAGACAAATATTGTGTGATCACTTTAAAAAAAATGTCATTTGTAGTAGATTTAGAAAAATTATAATTTACGTGTTATTAAATTGTGTTATTGACATAATGTTATCTCTTGTTACGTGTATTTATCACCATGAGTGAAATGCTCATGATGCGACAAACCGTATCACAACAATGGTAGCGACAAATGACGGGTTAATGCATTACACAAATAAATATTTTTATATTGCAGACATTACTTTCAAGCAATTAACATCACTTACTACATGATCAAAGAACACTTATACTGGTTTACATCACCATGAGTCAAGTGAGTTGAATGTGTGAGAGATGCTGACTGAGTTCTGAATGCTGTTGACTGCTCAAAGCTTAATGAACTAGGCACATTGACACAATTTTTTATTATTATTATTATATAGATGTTGAATGTCGAATTTTTTCAGTTGACTCTAAATTAAAAAACATTGACACAAACCTTTTTATTTTAGTTATACTCCACCACCCATTTAGTGCTTTCTGTCTTAATACTGACGTGCTATTAATTCCCAGAACCCTGACTCGAACTGCATCTACCTTGCACTTCGCTAATAGGGGATCCCAGCCTGAGCCACTAATTACTTCCCATTAACCAAAATGTTAATCTTTCCCTCTTTTCCAGTTCCAATTCTTACACAGTATATTACCTGAAGATTTAAATAAGAATTATTATACAAATATTTAAATTGCTGCAGCCATATCATATATCATTATTAAAATTAAATATTCCCTTTATTGTTATTGCCATTATTAGTTTGTGTTGCTAGTTCTTATAAACCACTTGCATACATATTTATTTTATTTATTTATCACTGAATATTAATGACTAGCAAATAACACTATCTTAAATCTAATAGTTGGCAAATGTTACCTATCCTTTTTCCTTAATTCCTTCAAATTGTTGCTTTCTGATTCACAAAATGCAATGTTCAATCCTTATAATATTTATTACACTTATTACATTAATTGGCTTCTTCTTCCTTTAATTTCTTAAGGAATTCTGAGTTGATTTTAAAATATTAACATGAACATTGAACTGCTATAGTTAAAGTAATGTGATAGCCTTGGTCCTTAGGGATTTCCATTTTATAACTCAAAAATATTTATCAACAACATAAATATTAAATATAAACTAAAAAGAGAAGATTTCCTATTCCTAGCATAATTGTATCCCAACCAAATTTCTCTCAAGTCTCGAGTATTTAACTGATACTGATACTGTCATGTTTTGTTAAAGAAACTAAATAATCAATACTTGAGACATATTTTAAAAAATACGAAAGAAACTTCTATCATTACAAGACCATACTATGGGAAAACAGGAGAGTGTTTTCATTTAGCAGTCTGAAGATGCATATAATTGTAGAATACACCAGTTGTATCTAGTAGATTAGTAAACCTTCAAATTGACTACACCTTTTTCCATAGAGCTTATTCTTACTTTGAGGAATTTGGTGAAAAATTTGACAGCGTTTTGGCCTTAGGTAAGTTTATAGCTAGACTCAAGCTTATGAGTGAGTGAAACACTTACCATGTACAAAATACTCATTGAATGAATTTTTTAATAGCTTGTTTCACCATGACTGTATTTAAATGATTACAGTAAACTTATGCAGTTGTTTTTTATTCCGTGGTTACTGAACTTATTTAAGTAAATGTGTGCATTCTACTAAATGCAAAAGTATTCAACTATTAATATATCTCTTACAGAAAGACTACAGGAATGAAACCAAGTGAGCAAAGTAGCTTCTTTAGGGAGTGTAAATATCCGGTAAGAAGACCATTACCTAAGCTGAATATTTGCACACAAAAGCAGATGCCAGGATATCTTCTAAGAAGATTTTCCAGTGATGTAAAGGATACCAATAAGCATATTGAATTAAAGTAAGCGAATCTTTGTATTAAACTTTAACTGAACAGAACAGCACAAAAAAGGTAGATACTCAGAAAGAGTAATGCAATCGATCTTGAGAATGCTCCTATACATAAAACATAACAAATATTAAGGGTTAAAAGGTATCATGAGTATGAGTTACATATCATGAAAGAAACTGCTGGAAGAAGGATTTTAGCTACAGTAATAAATATAAAATGAGTGGATGATATCAGGTAGTTAAAGGTAAAAGAGGGTGATACTGATAATATATACAGTATACAGGCAAATGTTTAAAAATAATAATTTGATGTCCATAACTGAGATATATTTTGCTATCTAACTGCCTAAGCCAAGCCACTTACAGAAGTTGATTAAGAAGGTGGGTATTATGCCTCTTGCTTCAATCATAAGGGCTATAAATTTAATGAAGATGAGATATTTCTGCAGGGGGAATGAGAAAAATACACACTGCTTGTTAGAACTATGTACTTTGATTTGGGTGATTACCTCAATATTCAGACGTTTTCTAATTACTTTATTTAATATTTATTTGAAACACACCTAAATATAACATTATAAGCACAAATGCAGCATGTACTCACTTATAAGAGCATCAGAGTTAGCTGATTAACTCGCAGTACTTACCTACATACTTAAGTACATAGGTAAGTACTGCCTGTTTACCTATCAAAATACCTTAAATGAAAAGGAAAATAAAAAAGAAATGTATATTATTTGTTAAGTTGACTAGTACTGCAAACATAATTGCAATGACTAGTATAAAAATAAACCATCTTTCTTATTGTAGGAAAGAAAGTATTCAAAGTGAAGAAGCCTTCATCCCAATATTGAATGATGTGGACCCTACTCTACTTCATTGTCAGACAGCACTGCATGAAGTAGCAGTGTCAGCGGAGCAACCTGAAATGTGCAGAGACACGAAGAACAAGATTCTAAAGGTCCTGAAGTTTAGTACATATTGATACACTTAGACTAGTGAATACACATTGTATTTATACCTAGCATTTTAATGAATGCTCTTCATATTACATTAAACAGTATTTACTTACTTGTTTCATTGAGATAAATTACCTGATGATCGCTTGCATTTTTAACTTTGCATGCAGTAAGGTATGCAAGTAGATATCTTAGGTTTCTGTGAATCAGATTCTTTCATTACCTACCTGTGTAATTCAAAGTTCAATACTTGGGCTAAAATATGGTTTCTTAAAGGATTGGTTTAAAGATTCCACCAATGACATTGTGGGAAGTTAGGTGTCAAATGTATCTCTTAATAATTGACTCAAAAATTAATATAATCATATTTATCTTTAATCACCACAATACTCTTTTACAGAATTAGGTTTCATCAAGTACTGGTTACAATAATATTATCAAGGTGCCATGAAGTAGTTGAAAATTAATTCAAATATTAACTGAATAAAGAAATTGTATTGTTTGCAGTTGCTGCCCAATAAACTACTAAAGAGATATGGTTTCATATATAACAAATTATTTGAAGAAACCATCATGGAGTATAGGAGACGAATACAGGAACTGAGCATACACTTTGTACTTAAACCTATGCCAGGAGAAGAACAAATGACAATCAAGGAGGCACCATTCAAGTATGAAATGTTTAAAACTGTGATTATTAATTCAAGCAAACAAATAGTCTGATTTTCTTTCCATGCTCTTACTGTTTGAGTTACCATGAACACCTCCATAAACTGATCCATAATGATTCTCTACATCCCAGTTGCAAAGCTAGATCATGTAGATGTTCTGAAGATATGACTTTTAAATCAGCTTTATTTGTCTTATATTCATTTCTGCAAAAACATGAATGCAATGTTCTTTGCAACTGTCATCTTTAGAATGTCACTCAAAAAAGACTTCTCAGTACTCAAGCTAATGAAATTACCCAGCCTAAAATTTAGCTTTATTTATGCTTTACAGGATATGGATAGGATCCCTTCAGTACTGATACTGCTTTCATTGAAGCTGTAGGCACAGGAAAAGGTTAGGTTCAACTTATGAGTCATATCATTTCTTCATTAAACTTTTCCAGTTCATTATTTAAAACTATATTTTGGCAAAAAGTAGTGTGTAGGTAAATGCTTTGCATAATACAGAGCTATGCACCTATGAGCTCATTTCAAAACTGTTTAATGACAAAATATGAGTACCTACATTTTTGCCTTAAGAAAAAAAACTTTAATGAGAATTTCTTTTCATCAAGTAATTTAACAAAATATAAATTTTTGATACTCTCCAAAGCATTTGCATACATTATCCTTACCCCAAAACCAGAAATTTTAAGCATTTTAAACCATTACTGCTCAATACATATTGATTGCATGTATACATGAACTGAAAGCTGCTTTCTTCTACTTTTAAATGCTACCTACTAAATTCTGATGTGATAACGATGATTCTTCTTATTCTTTATCATTTATCACACAAAATTGAACAACAAAAGGTTGTTGAAACTTCTCTATTGTTAAATTATACTGGAATCTCTTATTGGAGAGCACAAATATTATTGAAACGGTTCTTTATGTTAAGTACAATCATACTGTTTCATTATTTAATCAATTTTTAAAAAAGCTTTCAAAGCACAAAGCTATGACTAGAGGCAATGTTTGTTTACCTCCTCAACAATGGGAATAACGTAAGTACTGCAAGTCCTTCATTATTTTACTTGATGTGTGAAAAGAAGTATTACCAAGTTATTGACTTAACTTCATATTTACAGTACAGTGTTCATGCTGTAGAAACCCATAAAACCAATGGACAGAAAATGTTATTGAAAGTATATATTTGTATTGATAGACTTGGCAAATTTCAAAAGAATGGAGACTCATAAAATTTATGTGCATGGTGTCTAGAATGTTGTATCTTCACAATGGCACCATTACTTTTAAAATCAATAATTTTGATGGCTGCGAAAGATTCTGGATATGTGTAATCAATGTTAGCTACTCTGATGAAACCTTTAAAATTTTCTTTAATTCTGAGTCAATGTAAGTCTGTAACTATTGTTTGACATTACGAATGCAAATGTTTACATCTACATAAATTTTGTCTAAAGTATGTTGAATAAGGGGTCTGTAAGTGAGAACATAAAACTCTTTAATTACCAGCTTTCAGAACAATCCTGGGAAGAAATATACAAAAAGAACAATACGAATGACAAGTTTAACTCCTTTCTAAATACTTTCATAAGGATTCATAACTCAAGTTTTCCATCTCATGTAAAGAAAATTATTAACACACCTAGAAATGGCTGGTTAACACAAGGTATTAAGATATCCTGCAAACACAAAAGAGAACTCTACATGGCTACTAGAGAAAGCAACTGTGAGAAACATAGACAACACTATAAAGAATATTGTAAAATTCTAAAAATGGTTGTAAATGTAGCTAAAAAAACTCTGCTATGAAAAGCAGATAAGAGTCCTCAAATAACAAGCCTAATACAATATGGAAAATTATAAAAAAAGAGACTGGTAAATATCACACATAAAATGAAATAAAAGAAATTACAGTAAATCATATCACCACAAAAGAACCACAAGAAATAGCAACATTATTTAATGAATATTATATTCAGTTAGCAGAAAATTTACTGTTACAGTCCAAACAACATGTGGAGGACCCTATTTCATATTTGAAAAAAGCAAGCTTAGAACAGCCTATTTGTAACTAGTCACGAGCATGATAGAAGTAAATAAAATGATAAAATCCCTCAAAAGCAAGAATTCATTGGGTTATGATGAAATAACTACTAAGATATTAAAACTATGCGCCGATAAAATTAGCAAACATTTAAGTCATATATGTAACTTCTCCTTTGTAACAGGGAGTTTTCCTGACAGGCTAAAATATTCTATAGTTAAACCACTATACAAGAAAGAGCAAAAGTCACAACTGTCGAACTACAGACCAGTATCATTACTAACTGCTTTCTCCAAAATATTTGAAAAACTTATGTTAAAACGAATATGTCACCACCTAATTAAAAATAATATTTTAGCAAAGGAGCAGTTTGGATTTAGGAAAAACATGTCAACCAATGATGCCACTTTCAACTTAATGAATGAAATTTTGAAATCACTTGATAATAAATGTAATACACTAGGAATATTCTGTGACCTATCAAAAGCATTTGACTTTGTAAATCATAACATACTCTTATCAAAGTTATCATATTATGGCATTAAGAATAAAACATATCAATGGATTGCATCTTACCTAACAAACAGACATCAAAAGGTTATAATAAATACTGCAGATAATTCCAAAATATATTCCAAATGGTCAGAAATAAAGCATGGTGTGCCACAAGGTTCGATTTTGGGTCCATTATTGTTTCTAATATATGTCAGCGACCTTCCCAGAGTAATAAGTGAACATGCTCACCCAGTTCTCTTTGCTGATGATACAAGTATTATAATTAAAGAACACATCAGTCGCCTCTCAGAGTTATCCAACGATATTTTCAGTGTGCAAAATAATTAGTTCGATAGTAACAAAATTCATGTAAACTTTGAAAAACTAAGTATATCAATTTTTGCGCAAAAAATAAAAGTATTGCAGACATGAACATGAAGGCAATGAAATTACTGAAACTTGCAGCATAAAATTTCTTGGTCTTACTATAGATCATAATATGAATTGGAAAGACCATATTGACTACATCCTACTAAAACTAAGCTCTGCATGTTTTGTAATTAGATCATTAATTCATTTTACAAATAAAAGCATCCTAAAACAGTATATTATGCTTATTTTCATTCAATAATGACTTACGGAAATTTTGGGGAAATTCAGTAGATGCAAAAAAAATATTTCTTTTGCAAAAAAAGGTAATAAGAATAATGGTAGGTGTAAAGAAATCAACACATTGTAAACCACTATTCAAAACATTTGGAATTCTATCATTAGCCTGTGACTATATTTTAGCTGTACTTTTAACCGTGGTTGACCATCCAGAAGTGTTCATAAAATATTCAGACATACACAGCAACAAGCCAGAAATGGGCAGGACTTACACAGGCCAAGCAATAACCTACAAGTATTCCAAAAAGGGTCTTACTACAATGGTATAGTATTATTTAATGCACTTCCATCATATATTAAGGAACTGAAAACTAATAAAAATAAATTCAAGTTAGCATTAAAAAGATATCTCATCCCTCACACCTTCTATACAGAGGATTTCTTTCATTCAAAAAAATAACTTGCTATAAAATGTTACTGAACTTTATAAATTCATTAAGTATAAATAATATTGTTTTAAAATGTTTTAGCTTTAACGTACTCTACATAAGAACTACAATTTATTTACATACAAGTACACAACGTTATTATGTATTTATGATGTAATCTACATCCTAGAGTAGACTAGCTTTCTTTACTATAGGGTCTACAGATTGAGATGTTATGTAAAACAAATATTTTGCTATTACAGACAAAACAGAAATAAGAAGAATGTATCTTGCAGGTTCTTTATCAGACAACGTGCACCATTAGGATTTTCTCCATTCTAGCTATGGTCATTGCCAACAATATAACAGAACACTCTTTTCTCTTTATGAAAACGCACATAACAGTACACTTTGTTGGCAGGAACATTTACTTACCTGATACCACTGAAATATATATGCATCTAGATGGTGTTTCTATAAGCCATTCAATCTCCTGATATCACTACAAATGAAGCTTATGTGTTTAATTTGCATCATATACAAGTTTCATAATTTTTGACAATGTTGAAATGTAGTGTTTGTCTTTTATCCTTAATAGTATGCTTTTCTTCATAATTTGATGAATAAAGGCAAGTAAATATTAGATGCCTGGTTAATTTTATTTGCACTAACATAAGATTGCAGCCATGCTTATCACGAAACTCTCAGCACAGCACTCAAATTCCTTCCAAAACTGTGATAAAAGCATAAGCCTGGAACAATGGAACTTCCACTCTGTTTGCATTTTGGGCCAATGGGTGTCTGTTTTATAGCAAGCTCCTTCTTTGCCAGTGGTGTAAGTAGCAGTGGCTTGCATTTTGATGTATTATGAGTTGGTTCAGCTTGATGGAGGGAGTCTGTGTGGGTGGGTAAGTTTAAGAGGAAAGGTGTTTTTGCTTTGGTAAGGTAGGTAATCATACTCGGGAGAAGTTTTTGGAACTGAGGGTCTTACTTCTCAGGGAATGTGTGTTCCAGAGGTAAATAAATACTGCTAATTACTCCATAACTGCCTTTTCTATATTTCCACCCTTAGAGTTAATCTCTCCATACCTCCAAACACAAGACCTACTCCTACTACCAAGTTCAATTCTTAACGTACTTCTAAACAATTTACCTTAATGCTGTTACACTGTAATTTCCCCTTGCTCTGACCATTTCCCAAACCTAACTTAGCTGACTCCCTACTGACACTAAACTATTCTAAGTTCCATTCTCGCCAAATAATGACATCTACACGTCTTTGTAGCACCAAGGTAAAACACCATGTCATAATGTGAAGGCTATCTGAAACTGAGCTCCTATGATAGACAAATTCTCTATTTTCTCTAGTTGTTTTTATAGTTACATGGCTTTTGATCACTTCTATTGGTGCACATGACAGATTTTAACTTTTTTCTATTGAATTCTATATTTTAGAAAGTTACAGCCATATACCATCTGTAATAATCATATTATTTTGTTTGAATTCCTTTCCTGTCCACTTGATTGATTTTGGGTGACTAGAATTTCCCTGGCATTGTCTAAGTTTCCCTTTCCTAATGTTCTGCTCATGCTAACTTCTTTTGTGGCCTCCATCACCTGAAGGCCATTTGCACCTGACAAAACCTTCTGTTCTTGGCCTATTCTGTTTCTTGCACAGTTTCTTTCCTCAATACATGTAATATTCAAATTTATTTTGGCTTAATAATTCATATTTAATATTGTTGCTATTCTTTTGCATGCTTCTATTTTTCATCTTATCCTCTTCACTTAACATTAATTATATAACCCTTTATGTTCATTGTACTATTAAATATTCTTTCTCTTTATTTTATTTCCCTCTTATTATGTTTAATTGTTTTATAGTGTTTTTGATATTTCCTATCTGGTGCATGCTTCTACCTCAATTTTTAGAAGCATTAGATAGAGGGATGAAAACTTAGAATTTTCTTTGATCATTGAGTTAAAAGCATAGAGTTATTAAAAATACTAGTATCCAAAGGCTTACCATTCAGCTTCAGTACTAGAGAGCTCTAAAGCCATTTAAAAAGAAATTAGATCCTAAGAGGTTACTAAAAATATTGCAATTAATTTTAAACTGAGGTATTCATAATTAATTAAAAATGTATTACTATGTTAATATCGGCCCTTCTTTTAGGTACCAAGGAAGAACAAAGCGCTACCATGTGTTTTTAAAACGCAGATACTACATTGAAACTCACATGTTTATGACACATCCTGTGATTAAAGGAATACTAAGCTGGTCCACAAATTACCTCCCATCACTATGGGTTGATTACACAAAATACAGGTATTTGAGCAAACCTTTCCATTTATAATGTGCACTGTATTAAATTTCCTGTTTTGTTTGTAGTTATGTTTACATTTATAAGTTATTTTACTCAACTGGTAAGCGCTTGGGCTAGTTGTCCTCTTGTATGTTCTCATATTATAATTCAACCTCCATCCCTCTCATTACAACACAAAAATTCACAGGAAAATAGCACTATAAATTGAATGAACCTAATACTTGCAGTGACCTTATTTGTGGATTTCAGTATAATTTCTCATTTCATATCTTATCACAAAGCATTTATAATACAAATGAAACACTAATTAGTATTTACATAATAAGCCATCTGTGACATTTTCATGTATTATGTAGTTATTGCATTTATAGCTTCATGTTTCAGAAATCTGGGTATAGTGGATATAAATGAAGTTAACAAAGCAATGGCATTAGAGATTAACAACACTGACCAAAAATTACACTGTCAGTGGTATCCAAAGATAGTTTCAATGCTTGTCAAAGAGGGAGCATTAGCAAAAATTGCACCACAGTTGCTTCCGAATTTCATTCAATGTGCATCTAATGTCATAAGGGTTCAGGTAAGAGTTACTGATCTGTAATAACAAAAAGGTTTTAAATATAACTTACTCAGTTAGATTCTTGAATTCCAAATCTTTTCTTAGAACAGAATAGAATAGCATTTATTTACCTTTAGGTTGTTTTACAACAAAACGATTGGTCTTGTAATTTTGCCATCTCATTGCAATATTAGAAACTTAGTATATTTAAACTATTTACAATATACATAGTTGTTACTACAATAAACTTATGTAATGATAATAAATTTGTAAACTAATTAATTTTGCGCTTGGTCTCATCTAGTACACACATTTGTCAACTCATTACAATAATTAGGATCCTAGTATAACTATTTACAATATCATTGTTAATCATTGAATATCTTCAAAAACAACAGCTGAAACAGTTACATGTCCATTAACACAATCTACTAAATATAGCAAAAGGAAAATTAATGGCTCTCTTAAGTTGTGAATGCTTAAATATTCCAGTACTATCCACAAAGTAAAGGTACTATTTTACATAATAAAGAACAAAAATTGAGTTTCTTTATTTATAGATCCTCTTTAACTGCTAAGGTTCTTAGCATCCCATTCTATATTTGGCATGAAAGATCGGAAATTTTGCTCAAAGGCCTTTTTATCAGGTTTGAGGTTCTTTCACTGCCACAAATCTATGACAAGGGATCCCTGGCTTTACTTCCCTTCTGAAGGAAGCCATGCTAAGGATTTTTATGCCCGCAAACATCCGTTGCCCGCAACCTCGTGAACTAGAGGCTAGCATGGTGCCACTAGACCACAGAGGACGACATAAACTATGTGATCAAAAGTATCCGTACACCCCACAAACATACATTTTCATCTTAGGTGCATTGTGCTGCCACCTACTGCCTGGTACTCATCTGCGACCTCAGTAGTCATTAGACATAATGAAACAGCAGAATGGGATGCTCCGTGGAACTCACGGACTTCAAACGTGGTCAGATGATTGGGTGTCACTTGTGTCAGAAGTCTGTACGCAAGATTTCCACACTCCTAAACATCCCAAGATTCACTGTTTCTGATGTGATAGTGAAGTGGAAATATGAAGGGACATGTACAGCACAAAAGCATACAGGCCGACCTCGTCTGTTGATTGACAGAGACTGCCGACATTTGAAGAGGATCGTAGAGTAATAGACAAGACATCTATCCACACCATCACACAGGAATTCCAAACTGCATCAGGATCCACTCCAAGTACTATGACAGTTAGGCGTGAGGTGAGAAACCTTGGATTCCATGGTCGAGCGGCTGCTCATAAGCCACACATCACGCAGGAAAATGCCAAATGACGCCTCGCTTGGTGCAAGGAGCATCAACATTACACGATTGAACAGTGGCAAAACGTTGTGTGGAGTGATGAATCATGGTACACAATATGGCGATTCAATGGCAGGGAGTGGTTATGGCGAATACCTGGTGAATGTCATCTGCCAGCGTGTGTAGTGCCAACAGTGAAATTCGGAGGTGGTCGTGTTTTTCCTGGAGGGGGCTTGCACCCCATGTTGTTTTGCATGGCACGATCACAGCTCAGACCTACATTGATATTTTTAAGCACCTTCTTGCTTCCCACTGTTAAAGAGCAATTCGGGGATGGCAATTGCATCTTTCAACACGATTGAGCACCTGTTCATACTGCATGGGCTGTGGTGGAATGGTTACATGACGATAACACCCCTGTAATAGACTAGCCTGCACAGAGTCCTGACTTGAATCCTATAGAACACCTTAGGGATGTTTTGGAATGCCAACTTCGTGCCAGGCCTCACTGACCTACATTGATACCTCTCCTCAGTTCCGCACTCTGTGAAGAATGGGCTGCCATTCCCCAAGAAACCTTCCAGCACCTGATTGAAAATATGCCTGCGAGCGTGAACACTGTCATTAAGGCTAAGGGTGGGCCAACACCATATTGACCTCCAGCATTACTGATGGAGGGCACCATGAACTTGTACGTCATTTTCAGCCAGGTGTCTGGATACTTTTGATCACGTAGTGTATATAATAACTGACCTCTTATATTAAAGTCATACATTAATAACTTTAAAGTGCTTCTGAAGGATAAGACATCAAATCTGAAAATGCTAATACAGAATTGATGTGATTTTAAAGAAATTTATGTTCCATTTACACAAGCTAAACACTGCATATATTAATATGTACTGCTTCACACAAATGATTAATACATAAACAAGGAAAACCATTTATTTGAGTTATTTTTAGTCTGTACTCTCATAATTATATGAGGCAAATGCAATGGGATGTGACAAGAGTATCCAAAATTCTAAAGAAAGTAATTTAAATGACGACTCATTCCAACTTGTAGACCATTTTTCACATTTAAATATCTTGAACTAACCCTTTGTGTATGTAAAATTTAATTACCTACCTATATATACAGATATTATGATAGTTTCCTTAAATATATTCAAGAATAATGCAATAGATATAAAAAATCACTGAAGTATATATTAATCAGTAAGACATATTACTCAGTTCATAAGTATATGAATCATGAATTGTAAACTTAATACTACAACTCATTTTACATTTTATCTGTATGATTGTATTATTTTAGATACTTATAAGTCATGTTGTCTTGTATATTTGTTATTAAATTAAGTGGCTTTGGTTATTTGATGTGTTTACAATATTTTTGTAACTCTTTCGAAGTAGTAGTAGTAGTAGTTATGAAGTGGTGGTGGCAGTGGCAGTGGTGGTAATTACAACAATTACAATAGGCTTTGTGAGACGAAACAGAAAGGCTTAAAATCTGTGCAATACTAACACATAACTAGTGAACATTATTCAAATATAATTTAATTTCTGTATCAAATTCATATATCCTATATAAAGCATGTTTGTTTATCATTTTTACATACTATCTTTGAAAAATTGAACATTTGCAGTTGTTCTTTGGGGAGAGAATTGAAAAGTTTCATAGCTGTTAATTTGTAATACTTATAGCAGTCTATGGTGTGGCATATCAATTCTATTCCTATTATGTGTATATGTATCACCCCTTACCTCATAGGGGTGCAAATTCTCTTTTTTATGGATCAAAACATCAGAAATATATACATTAACTGCTGCAGGGATTTTCTAAAGCTACAAATAGTGGTTTACAGTGTTTAATTTTCTTTGAGTTTGTCAAAATTCTTGGTATCTTTTCTTGAATCCTTAATATCTCTGTTATCCATGCACTGCTGGCCCATAATACTAGCTCATATTGAAAGTAAGCCATACAAATTAAAATTTTGCTTTTTTGTTATAATAGAATACCATGATGTGAAATAACTTGTTACATACAAAATTAATGTACAGATTCCAGGATAAATGCTTACCAATTACAACACCAAGAAATTTCACGTTATCACAGGCTAAATTAATATTTTTTAAATTGAGAATTATGTTAAGATTTTCTGGTATTCATAAAGAAGCCTTTACTTCTAAACCAAAGCTGTACTGGCTGCATGGTTTCATTTACAGACTCTGACAGCAATTTCAAGTCTTTCTTTACATTAAGAAGTTATGTGTCTTCTGCATATGCAACTGCACTGTAAGCCAAGATGCACTGACAAACAATTATGCAATCAATTTAAATTCAGTGGCAGCAAGTTCCAAATAAATTTAATAACCTAGTATTTGACAAAGGCTGATAAATGTAATTGTAAAATGTAGATAAACTGTAGTGATTGTCTACAGAATGAGTGGCTAGGGTCAAAGTTCAATAGACAATCAAATTGTAAATCTCTTAGCACAATAAAAAAATAAATGGTTCAAGATAGAAGTATAGCGGGTAGGGCTGAACACCAGTCATACTAGCCTGTATAAAGCTTAGCAAATAAATATAAAGAAAGAAAAAAAAATAAAGAATGATACATGATAAAATGTAATACATAATATGAATTATGATATGATAGCAATATCAAATGTCAGTTGTGTGCTCACAGATATTAACAAGGCAGGCAATTAGAGATTAAATTTTTAGTTTGCACTGTAAAACTGTAAATCATGATGGAAATGCTTTGCTGGTTGCAGCAAGCACTTGCAGAGGACAACAATGTTTATATGATGTGTTATATCATCAAGAATATTTATACCTTAGGAGATTTGTAACATTGGAAATACCAATGTTTGTATAATATGTAGATAATAAACCACCCTACTATTAGGGATGGAATAAACAGCTGTTAGTAAAAGTTTGCCTTTGTTCTTCACTGACCTTTAATTTTTATACATACTCTGCTTTGAAACAAAGGAATATGAGTTTAAATCTGGGCAAAAAGAAGCAAAGTGTTCATCCTTGGAAAGCTCCATGTTTGAAGAAAACAGGCAAAAGAATGCTATGTTTCCAACCCAAATCTATGTGTAAAAATACAGTATAGGATTACATAATTAGACATCAAAATACAATCACAGAGTCTATAGGGAGTATTGATTTTGGCCTCTCAGTATGGAAAATTTCTTAAATATTGGCTTTATATTTATTATCTGGATTAATAGTGATAATAAGGGCCACCCCGCAAACAAAATATTTTAGCCATGTATTTTTTCCCACTGTTGTATTTTGAAAGTTTTTCCAAAAATGTAAGATATAATTGTAATACAGTTTCCTGAGATTAAACTGAACTGAGGTTAAAATTTATCAGTAAACTTATACCAGTATTATTATATGCATGCAGCAATATAGTTTTAAACAGATAAAACATGTGATCACTCATTTCTCAATACCTTTTGTTCCCAATGTGAAGTTATAGTTATTAAAATCCATTACCATTCATAAGTTTATCATTATGAATGGTATGAATTTAACTCAGTATTTGTGAAGTGTTAATGGATTGTGTTCTCCAGAGTTAACAAATTCATAATACTTTTTCAAATTTATTTTCAGATCACTCAGTTAATTTACAAAACACTGAACAACTTATTAGAAGTATCCAAAGATGCTCATAAACTCCCATTTCTTAGGTTGGAGTTATTTTGTGACAGCGAGGAAGTAGAAATGATACCTGATATGAGTGAAATTATAAAAGTCTTCACAGCACTTTTTGATGATGTAAGTAAAATATTCAACTTACAAGGAGATCTTGTTAGGCTTGAATATTCAAGAAAATCCCAGAAATATTGTTATGCTGATGCTGTTTCTCCTTTCCCATTATGCAATTCTTAATTTTACTAGATTCTGTCTAGACTAAAGTGCCAGAAAGTAATGCATAATCACTTCACATTACATGTTTTAATGTAGTTATGGTTAAGATGCAAGGTTTTTCACTGTTAAATACAGAAAGGCTCATAAAAAATTTACTGCTGTAAATCCTCACCTAAGCGTATTCAGCTATAAAGAATAATGTCCAAATAATCTTACTTTTATATCTCAAAGTGTTTAAATGATTTACAGATTATGTGTATAGGTCAAGATCTTCCAAGCCTGGAGACATGGGTGGGAATGAAAAGTGAAACTAAATCACTTCCTATTAGTGTTCCCATAGTTCATATTTTACCTATACGCCAGCAACTTGTAGAGAACATATACCAACAATATATAAGTATTGTGAAACATAAAGAAATTATAGGTAAGTGAATCCTTGATTTGTTAATAATGTAGAATTAGTTTCTGTCCCTTAGGACTGGGGATAGAAACTGTCATTGTATAGAATAAATGAAGTAGCTAGTACTGGTAATGGGAGTGGTTACTTAGTTTCTCAATCATAATTTTAGTAATACAAACAAAATCCTACCTTCCCTGTATTTGGTTAAGACTTCATCTTGGCTACTTTTACTTACCATTTTGACTAGTGATTAAAATAATAATTAAACAATGCCACCAGCACTAACCCGCCTCCACCACTACCACTATTTTGTCATCACCATCATTAAAAGGACTGCTTAGAGGGAGGAACCAATAGAGAAATGTAACAGATTCCATCAGAATTTTCCTTACCTTTCCATACCTCTGTCCTACATTGAAGCATTTCCCAGTGCTCATCTCTCTTCAAGAGTATCTACAAGCATAATGAATTTAAGACAGGCTTAGCAGAGTCCAAAATACACTCTATTGAGAATACTTGTGTTAAAAGAGTAAGAAACTTCTTTGTAATAGACAGTTGCTGTGATTACTACTGGTAATGGAAATCTACAAATAAGCTGGTGTTAATATTATTCATATCGTGTACATTTACATCTAGTTATTATTTGTAACTTTAACTGTCAGAGATAGGTACTCTACATACACAGTGTAACTGTGAAGGTGATAGCCATGCCATTATTAATGTAATTGTTAATTATAACTGTTACTTATAACTGTTACTTGTAACCATTAATCCAATATAAACATATCAGTTATAACCATTATATGAAAATAATGGTTTGTTACACCCGTAATATACTTGCTCAAACCATAAGAACTTGTTTTTGGAATGAAGCTGGTACTTTATCTCTTTATGCTCTCTCCCAGTGATTGAATTCATACTATCAGTTTAGCTGAAAAAAAGAGGCTTTTGTATCACAGCTTCCTTTACCATCGTTGTCATCTTCCTAACAGGAAGTCTTAGAAGGACTGTTCTGGCCTACATAAAATTCTCTCATCATCTCTTCACAGGGCGACACTGATGATCTGCAGTTCAAGATCATTAAGGGTATCTTGCTTCTGTGCATATACTTGACGTGCTGGAATCAATTTTCTTGATATTGAGGAATATATTGCATGGCAGGTTCCATTCCTAGTTCTTGTAGGATATCTTCATTTTGTTAATGATCCCATTTAGTGTAGCCTGCTGTTTGACACATAAACTTCAATTCACTGGCAGTAATTCTATTTTCATCATAATTTTGTAAGATCTAAGCTTCACTGGCATAATAGAGAACAGATCTTGCCAAGGTCTTTTACAGGTGAGTGCGGATATGTTTTTGGACTAAGGAAGGTCTGATTATACTCTTGATAATGCCAGCAAATTTATTAGTTTAAAGATTTTTGTGATAGTTCTAGATGGAGTAAAAAGAAATTCTAAAATCAAGATACTTAAATGCATCAACCCTTTCTAAAATTTTGTCATTTGTACAAATTTTGGTATGTACACATTCTTTGTCACAGAACTTCCTTTATAAATGATTATTTTATTGATTTTGTGTTCATTCTTTGTTGCAGATGAAACATATTATGAGCTTTACAGTGGTAATCTTGAAAAGAGCATTACAATGTTCTTAGAAACTGAACATTCATTTAACGATTATTGCACGAGAATAAATTATCTACAAAGTTATTACATCAAAACATATAGCTTATTTGAAAATGAATACTTTGATTCAGCAAAGTAAGTAACCAGAAGGAATACTCTATTTTCATTTACCTACTTCAAATACTTAATAAGAATAATGCTTTGTATATGTCTTTTTTTATTGGGGTAGTAATCTTGGGATGCAGAGCTTAAAATAATTAAAGCTGCTATAAGTTTTAACATTTTTCATTTCATCCACCTGTAATGCAGCTGTCAAAATAAATAACAAAGACATACTAAAAATATGCACCAGCATTCCTAACATAAAAATATATACATCTCTAAAATACATGTACTCTTCTGTTGCAGGTTGGGCCAAACAAGTTTAATAAATAAACTGAAATATTTAGTTAGAAACTGTATTGATAAAATTACAACAGTAATGCTTCAGAGGCAGTATGAAAACAATGAAAGGTACAGTTAGATACAAATATTCAGTTTCACATTTAAAAAATCTGTATTTCCTTTACCAGCATTATTTTTCAGTCTTTGTCCACACTGAAAATAGCAATATGTTGTGCATTTTGGATGTACAGTCATGGTGTACAGTGTCTTCATATTGCCACATATATGTGACATGTAAATACAGGGTGAGCCAAAAATCTATGAACTGCCTGTGCAGTATTTTTCCTGTCCGCATCATCGTCGCTCGTTGCCATCTGACGCTATCATAGAAAGGTGCAGATGAAACCATAAAACATTTTTAAAACTACGTTTAAAGGCTTTACTTGCTATTGATAGTGATGGATAGTTTCCTAAAGAGGTGCCAAAAACGTATGGACAACTACAGTGACCAGTTTCAGCATTTCCTTACATAAAGTTAGTAAGTAAACCTTTAAAAGTAGTTTTAAAAATGTTGTATGGTTTCATCCATGCTTTTCTATGATAGCAGCAGACGGCAACGAGTTCTGAGGACACGGACAGGAAAAAACACCACACAGGCAGTTCGTAGATTTTGGCTCACACTGTGGAAGTTAAGTATAGGTGATAAAAATCTATAAAATTGTAAATAATTCGTGTGTTGAAAGAAGTAGCATTTGCAAATGTAGAGTCTCTAATGATGTCTGAAACTTATACTTGAAGTTTATGGACAATAAACATTATTATTATTATTTGCTGTTATACTCCCATAAATGTTCTTTTCAAGCTGGTATAGTCTAAACATGTAAGCTGGATTGTGCTACTGTACAGGAAGTTGTTTATGTCATGCATTATGTCATGCCAAATTCTAATGTTTTAATTAGCCCTGATCAGTTTAATAAGTATCACAGTGAGTTACCTGATAAAATCCATTCACAATTAATTAATACAAATAATTCATATACTAATGTTACTAAACAACCCACTCCGACAGTAGATTTTAAATGGAGAGAGATAAGGTTGATACTGTATGTAAGATTATTTAACCACTGAAAAATTCTAAAGGTAAAGATTATTATGAGATGCCAAATAGTTTAGTAAAGGTAATGTGCCCATATATTTTATATCCTCTTACTGTGTGCATTAATTATTATTTCATAATAGGGAGTTTTCCAAAAACATTAAAAGTTTCTAAGGTCATTCCACTTTATAAGCAAGGCAAACACCAAACGATCCTTCTAATTAAAGGCATATTTCTCTGGTACCTATATTTTCAAAATTGATTGAAAGTGTTATGAAGAGACTGATTTCTGTATATTTTGAAAAGAATGGCTTGTTTTTGGAGAACAATTTGGTTTTAGGAATGGGCGGATTAATACTAAAGTTACAAGTAATTTAGTCGCATTGTTTTCAATGCTTTTGAGGATCATGAATCAGTAGGTGCTATATTTTGTGACCAGACTAAAGCTTTTAATTGTGCCATAGATGATCAATTATTAGACAAAATTGAAGGTTTCAGGGTCAAGGATATACAACTGAAATTAATTGGTTTGTATCTTATAAATTGTATGCCATGTGTGAGAATTAATCATACTTAGTCCAATGATTAAGCATGGTGTGCCTCAGGGATCTGTACCCAGCCTGATTTTGTTTTCTGCATGTAAATGTACCTATTCACTTTATAGCTTAGGCTGATAACACAATTTTTATGGCCAAGAAATATACTCAACATGCTTTGGAAACAAATATTAAACAGATTTTGTATACTTCAAAAGTATAGGTTAATAACAATGGATTCTTTAAATGAAAATAACACAAAAAATGTTACCTTTACTTTGCAATATAACAAAATACACCAGAGCTACAAGATGCTTGGTAGAATTGTGGATATTCCTTGACCTGGGCAAATCATATTGATTATTTCAGTAAAATTATTTTAGAATAACATAACTTTGTGTAGTTTAATTAATTTAGTTCCGATGGGCTACATTAAAATGCCATGTTTTGCTTATTTTCAAAGTAATGTTAAATATGGCTTGTTGTTATGGGGCAATTCTGCACATATTCATGAAATTTTTGTAAGGTATTCAAAAAGATAAGGACTATGTGCTAAGTATCTCCAAAAGCTCATTGTGAACCCCTATTTAAAAAATTAAAAGTTATGACTGCAACATATTTATATATTCTCGAGGTAATACTCTAAATCAAGGATAATATTTGGGATTGCCTAAGCACAAAAAGATCATAATTATAACACCAGATATAATAATTTTGACCTGCTTAGATACAGATTATAAAAGACAAGGAATAATTATGTGTATACCATCCTTAAAATTGGCAATAAATTTCCATTTGATATATTTGAAATGTATAGGGTAAGCAGGGCTATTTTGCTCATTTTGAGCTTGGACCAAAATTAGGCAATGAAGGATAAACAAATGATGTAATATTAAAAGCTCAATGTGTTTTATGTTTATTATAGAGTGTATTTCAGCAACAATTAAGTTACATTTTCACAGAAGTAAACCACAGAAAAACATTGAATTAAAACATGCATAAAGAAGAAAATAATAAAATAGTGGGGCTTTTCCACTCACTGCAGGGGCTATCTTTTTCAAAGTTTTTTCAGCTAAAAATAACAAACACTTGCCACAAGTAAACATTTTTTTTTCATTCAGCACTAACACACACTGTGGTGCCATGTTCCACACTTCTGATGTTTAATCCAGTCACCTTTTAACACGGACTTAGGTGATAAGTAGCTTAGATTTCGAAACCTGCAAGGAATATTTTCTTCATTTTCCACAGTAATATGGCAAATGTCCTCTTCATCATTTGTTTCAAAAATTTTGTAAACCAGTCTTTTCCTGTCATAAGTTCTTGTTCATCCCACGGTTGATCAATATTCTTTTTCTTAGCATATGCAAATGCTGCTCTTCTGGTTTGTTCCGGTGTGCAGCCAAAACCATGACCAGCTAAATATTTGTCTTTCAGCCATATCTTTCTCCTCATTCATGGTAAAAATGTGGGGTGCCCAACTGGTCGAAATGTAGCTTCATCTCCCAATGAATTTCTTTTATTTTATATCATTTATACAGTTTTTAAGTGTGGAAAAAGGCACATTGAAGATGCCTGCTGCTGCTCTTACACTGAGGTCCCCTTGAAGCACACTAGAGACAGCGCGATTCATATCTTCATCTCTCCATTTTTTACCTGGGTATTTTGTTTTATAGTTCATACCATCTGAATTATGTAAATATACAGGCATTTCTCATATTGTATAAAAATATAAACAGTTACAAAAAATATACAACAAATAAGTGAGTGGAATAGCCCCCAAACTATTGAGCAAAATAGCCCCAAATGCAGTGTTTTTAAATTACGCACCTTTAAAGTAGGAAGGACAAAACACAGTCTGCACTTCCCACTAGCAAGACATGCAGTAACATCTCCTCAGATGCACACAGGTTTACTTATGACAAAAGCATTACTTAATGCTCTATCCCTTATAAGAAGAAATATTTATCTTTGCTAAAATTGCACTGTGTTTGCTTACCTTCAAATGATTTTCTTCTTACCGATCCAAAACTGTAATAGTAACCACTAAATTGTTACATAGTTCTATTTACACTAGCTCACAGCAGTATGTCAAGCACAAGACAAGATGTTGACCGTGCTCAGTAAATGCGCAGTAACCAACTTTGTTATTTTGAGCGGAATAGCCCCATTATCGAAAAAGCTCCGCTCTACCCTATACCATCCCTAAAATGTATTATTTGTGTTTGGCTCTTGGACAGACCATTTTACAATTTAAGTGAATTTGTTCTGAGCAATTTTAGGCATAGTTGAATTTTATTCGTAATTTTTATCATGGAATTTTATCTGTAACTGACAAGTACAACTTTGTATACCTTTTATAACTATTGTTTATAGTATCCTGTGTGCTCATTGACATGCATATGAATTACAATAAAATTAAAAATAATGGAATGGGGAAAACAGGCTGGTCATCATTTTAGGGGAAGCATGTCTTAATTGTTCAACAGCTAAAGCAGAAAATGCAAATATGAGCTCATTTCATTGGATATGACAGAAGTTTGAAGATTTTCACTTCTAGAAAGAGATTTATGCTTTGCCATTTTGCATTATCATATAGGGTTTACAGAGAGAAGAAAGTTTTGAGTATTAAATTCCTTGCAAAGACAAGTCATCAAGGCAAAAAGTACAAACTTCCATTGCCACGTTTTTAGTTAGACAGGGTGGAGAGAGATTTCCAAGTTCTTTGAAACTTTCAATTTTAATATGTTGCAATTTAGTATGAATGAATGATTTATTGTCTCAATGCAATTTATACAACATTTACAATACAATGGAGTTGTTTATTATTTCTCTTTCCCTTATATTTAACATTCTGTTGTATATATAATGGGGAAGTGTAATTTTGCACTATTTACTTTTTTGCCTTGTTACCCTTTTCCGTATCTTCTCCAATTTGCTTCACATCTCTTTTAACCACTTTAACCTAATTTTTCCTAAATATTTTTCTGCTTTCTCCATATATTCATTTGATCTTGTATTAAAA
Source organism: Deroplatys truncata (assembly GCA_030765065.1). Classification (NCBI taxonomy): domain Eukaryota; kingdom Metazoa; phylum Arthropoda; class Insecta; order Mantodea; family Mantidae; genus Deroplatys; species Deroplatys truncata. The sequence continues at coordinate 86,145,047 of CM060990.1, read as the reverse complement.
ATCTTCCTAACTTTTAACTCTATTGGTAAATTTTTCCATTTCTTTAGTATTAAATTCTCTCTTCCTTTATCCGTGTCCTCACATTCCAGAATATAATGTCAATCTTCATGTAATCCATTACATTTAGTACATCTCACCCCCTTCTTCTCCCTGTCAGACCACTTAAATTCATTGCACCTGTCCTCGTCCATGCATACCCCATTCGGGCCGCTTTGTGACATACTTTGATGTATCTTTCTTTTTCCTATTCCATTTTTAAATATCTGTAATCAAGTAATGACGTTTTTTTCCTTTAAACTACTCATAATTTCTTGCTTTTCAATGTCCTCCACTCTTGTTCTAATTTCTTTCCAGAAACCCTTACTGTTGTTGTTTCCCCCATTCCTATTTCTTCCACTGTTGTCTGTATATTGTGCATCCAAGTTAATTTTTTCCCCATTTTCTCCTGTACAACCAAGCATTGCTTTAGTATCTCATTTTCCTCCAGTAGCTTTATTCTGAACCAGTATTTGATTGCCCTTTCTACCATTTTGCCTTTAGTTCCCACCCTCCCTAGTTCTGCTTGTGCTACTCCATCCAGTGAGCTTCTTGGTAATACCAGGCTTATTTTGCAAAAAATTCCTATGCATAACATCTACATTTTTCCATCCTTTTTCCAGCCCCATACCTCTGCTGCGTATAACATCCTTGCTTCCACCACTGTGCTATACATCCTTTCTAGCCACGCAATTTGCATTTCTGGTATTTTGTTCATACATGCTTCGATTACCTGTATTGCCTGTTTCCCCTTTGCTAGTGCTTTGTAATTTAGTATGGTGGATACACAATTGAATCATGCCAGTGAACTAGATACAAGTAAAAGATTACAATAATAAACATGTACATTCAAATAAAATCTAGGACATAATATAATATGTACAATAATGATGGTCTGTGTTACAGTTAATGTCTATCAGTATGATATATCAACAAAATATGTACACTGCAAACAAAGCTAAACTACACTAAATATTCCTCAATGCTAATAGGCCCTATCAATGAAGAATCATTCCAATGTGTTCTTAAATTTTCTATATTTGTTATAAGATTCAATTTCTTTGGATTTATCTGCATAAAACTAGGCATCTTTTCTTAAACGCAAAGTCTATGGTCAGAGATGGAAAAGTCATTCTCATTCCTTGTGCTGTAGTTGCGGTTGTTAAAGTTAGTCTGCATTTGTATTTTGAACCTTACTAAATACAGTATGGTTTTGTATATGTAAAGGCTAGGTAGTGTTAGGAACTTTTAATTTATGAAAGTACAGTGCAGTCATTTTATGGTGAGGCCATCCATCACGCATATGCATGCTATGCACACTATTACATTGGGGGCTTTTTGTTCCGTAACTCCTGTGTTACTTACTCATGAGTGATGGTAACATGCATTATAATGAGTACCAACCTGATTATAAGTGGTGTTTGTCTGTATGAAGGCATTCCTGGTATCTTGGATGAAATTTGTATACATATGCATAAGTTTTTCTTGCATAATGTTCATAATTTCTGTTTTTATATAATCTCCTTAAAATCATCTATGTTGTGTAGATTGTTCTTATAAACTTTATTTTTTAGGGTTCCCCACAAATAGATGCATCAATTTCGTCAATTTTTTTCTCTGTTAGAACATCTTGTATTTGCTTCTTAGGTTTAGTGTTGTGCTAAACTTATTAACCAGACATTTAACAATTTCTCTACCTGGAACTGGAATACTAGGAAATTTTTCCTGAAATTGTCTACACACCTGTCAACATGATTCGATTTTTACATATGTTTCTTACATAAAAATTTGTTGTTCAAGTGTGAATTTGTCAGCAGGCATTGCAGTGGACTAATAACAAGACATTAACATCTTCAGCAAATTACACACAACACAGATGTCTTGAATAAACTTTCACTTTTGAGACGCACAACTCTCTTTACAGCGCAACGACTGAAGCACAGCTGATAAAGATAACCTTCAACATACCATGCATCACCAATTGTACATTGCAAAAATACAGAGGTCACTGCAATACAGCTCGCTATGCATATAGCCAGTCTGGGCCTCACCTTAAAATAGCCGCACTGTATTTCTGCAGTAGTCATATTTAAGATGACCTAAGTACCTGACAGCTCTTTTTGTAAGGTAATGATTCTTTTTTTAAGTTTTCTTTCGTGGTGCTGTCTCACAGTTCTATGGCATATGTGATGTGTGCCTGAATAAGCGCAAAATATATCACCCTGGTAGTAATATCAGGAAAAATTTTCTCAAGTATCTAACAATAAATGTTTTACTAATCATTGATGTTACTCTCTCTACATGTTTACCATAGGTAAATGTTCTGTCTAAGTGTAGTCCTAAGGGTTTTGTACTATTTGCAATTTTTATTGCTGTAAGATTAATAGTGACCTGGGTTAAGAAATTGGTACTTTTAAAGCCAAAGTTTAATATTTTGTATTTGGTTGTATTTTGTACAAATTTAGATCTACAAAATATTTTAAAACTGATTTAACTGTATCGTTAATACTTGAGCTCAGTGACATTAATATTTGTCCACTTGTAATCAATCCCACCAGCTTAATATATTTTCTTACTTGTTCCTAATCAAAGAGATTAGAACTACAAAAAGGTAAAAATATGCATAATTATAATTGAGGTACCCAGGAACTGTATATAATGAATATGAGTGGGTGAGGTTTATATTAAAAATTTTCTCTGTATTTACCACCTTATGATAGTAAATAGTAATTTCAAAATATTTCACAACCCAATAACTTGGGTGAATCCTGAGGGACCTGGATTGCAGAATGAAATCAGAAAGCTTTATGTGGTGGTGATGTGGAGGTGGTAGTAGGTGTAATGGCAATGGCTATGGTGTAGAGCTTGTTTAAATCCATTACCATTACCTTAGTTAGAAAGGGTAAGGATTAAAGGATGACTATAGAAGTAGGTCAGCAGATGAGGGAAGCAATGTGAAGGAATGCATTATATTTCAAGAAAAACTTGAAACAGAATCATTGATCTAAATTGGGAAACATTTTATAAGAAATTAAAATGAAAGGATCTGAAATGGAAACTTGGGTATGAAGAAAGTTTTCTGAAGGTCAGTGCAAACACAAATTAGGGATGAGGGCTTTTTAACAGCTTAAGAGAAAATAATTAGAATTAGACATGTCAAATTTTTAAAATAAATTGGAGTAGAAAGAAATGCAGGTACACATATATCAGACACAGTAAAAACAACAAAAAATACACAGACAGAACAAGGGTCATGAAATTAAGTGATTAATTAGGAAATATGTTATGAATGTTTGCTCACTTTGCAGACTTTAGATTCAACTTTGCACTATGTTTTAGATTTCAAGAACTATAAACAAAGGATTACAAAACAAAAACTGGTATATTTGAAGAGTATGAAAATGGCAAAAATAATTTGTTATGAAAAACTATACAGCATATATTGTACCACAAGAGAAGTAATTTGGAAAACAACAGACTACTAGTTTAACACTATGAAGAATCTATTAAGAGATAATAATGAGCAGATAAAGAGAGTTAAAGTAATTATTAACTGTAATGAGGGCTGATCTTTGTAGCATAATAGGGGGCACTTTAGGCTAAACTCCAGACAGATAAAATTTAAATCTTAAATGGGAATAGTTGCCTAGATAGGATTTCTCCCAGAATTTCTTCTTTATTTTGAAAATACAAATTTCTCTTTAGACTGCTACCACATTTGAGCATTCATTAAAAAAGGAAACAGAAAGAAGGTAAGGGAAGTAATGAATGAGATTCTCAACACCATAACTAGGGTATTAAAGTATAGAAGATCTACAAATGAGTAAGCAACTTGTAAGAAACCAAAGTAATATTAAAACATAATAATTTAGAAATGTAAGGAAACAACTGTAAATTAAAACAAATGTGTATTCAACATCAGAAAATGTATAAAATGAGGTTATTAGAGAGAAGATAAACAGTTGTGATTGTGACAATTTGTACTCTACTTAGAGTTTGCTCCTGTTATCAGCCTTTTGGCAAACTGGTAAACAATGCAGAAGTATGTTTTACTGTTTCTGTGCAGGCAGTTTCTAATTTAAAAGTTCTTGGAGCTGGTTGTGGACACTTACAAGTAAGCAAAGTTTCAAGTGTCACAAGCACCAACTAGTTATCTGCTCTACTACATACTTTATTTTTGTTTGAATGTTTATATTAGAAAAGTGGAATAAATAAATGAATTAATTCAATTCACTCATTCTAGGATTTGTGCTGAATTTGAAAAAGTGGCAACAAAAGCTTTAAAAGTACCTAAAAACACAGAGGAGTTAATGGAGCAGAAAGAATACATGAGTTGGGCAGTTGAAACATTCATAAAAGAAATGGATGAAAAGTTGGAGACAGTTGTTGAGGATTTTGAAAAACTGGTTGAAGTAGCATCTTTCACAGAAGAACAAATAAAAATGACAGCACAAGCTTTACTATGGAAGCATGAAATTAAACCAATATTTGGGCGATACTCTTCAGTAAGTGTTATTCTTTTTTGTTGTAACTAGACAAAGGGCAAATTCTTAACAGTTTTGTAGAAAGAAAAACTCATTTGTTTACATTTTTGGTGGCTATATAAACATATTTAGGAAATTTTACCTCCTGAAAAGACATCTCACATGGAAAACTTTTGGTAATATTCAAGTTTCTCATAAATGACACTAATGATTTTGATTACAATATCATATATTTCTGAGGTCCTGTTTACCCTCGTTTAATTTTATATGGTTTGAAACTAACAGACAGAGACAAAATCTTACAAAATTATAATGTAGACATTTTTAAAATGAGGCACTTATATGCAATCCCTGACATTTCCACTTTTCAGAAAAAATGAGGTTTTGACATATGTGTATTCTCCATGTATAAAGCTGTGGATAATTTGCTAAGTAAGATGCATATATTGACATTTCCTACTGTTATAGCAGTATGAAAAATGCACTGAGATTCAAATCCCGACGTTTTCTCTTGGCTGTGAGATGTATATTGCAACATTTCCTTGCAGCCAATCAATGACCTGAGATGTGATGATGTAATTGTCACGTGAGTAAGCAGTTAATATGCCAAGACACTGCTACAGTGTAAGTTGTATATGTTAACATGGGCTGCCACATTGATTTTTATATTAGGAAAACTAATAATCACAATGGATACTGCTATTATCCCAGCTCTTCCAGGACGAGGGAAGTAGAAAGTGAAAAACCCAGAAAATTGGAAGCAATTAAGAGAAAAATCCAGAAAGTGAGATGTCATTTCATTACTACATATTGTCGGTGTTCAGGTAAAAATAACTACACTATGTGATCAAAAGTATCCATACACCCCACAAACATATGTTTTTCATCTTAGGTGCATTGTGCTGCCACCTACTGCCTGGTACTCATTATCCGCAACCTCAATAGTCATTAGACATCGTGAAACAGCAGAATGGGATGCTCTGTGGAACTCGCGGACTTCGATTGTGGTCAGGTGATTGGGTGTCATTTGTGTCAGAAGTCTGTATGCGAGATTTTCACACTCCTAAACATACCTAAGTCCACTGTTTCTGATGTGATAATGAAGTGGAAACGTGAAGGGGCATGTACAGCACAAAAGCGTACAGGCCGACCTCGTCTGTTGACTGACAGAGACCGCCGACATTTGACGAGGGTCATAAAGAGTAATAGGCAGACATCTATCCAGACCATCAAACAGGAATTCCAAACTGCATCAGGATCCACTCCAAGTACTATGACAGTTAGGTGTGAGGTGAGAAACCTTGGATTCCATGGTCGAGCGGCTGCTCATAAGCCACACATCACGCAGGAAAATGCCAAACGATGCCTCGCTTGGTGTAAGGAGCATCAACATTACACGATTGAACAGTGGCAAAATGTTGTGTGGAGTGACGAATCACGGTACACAATGTGGTGATCCAATGGCAGGGTGTGGGTATGGCGAATGCCCGGTGAACGTCATCTGCCAGCGTGTGTAGTGCCAACAGTGAAATTTGGAGGTGGTGGTGTTATGGTGTGGTTGTGTTTTTCCTGAAGGGGGCTTGCACCCCTTGTTTTGCGTGACACGATCACAGTGCACACCTACATTGATATTTTAAGCATCTTCTTGCTTCCCATTGTTGAAGAGCAATTCAGAGATGGGGATTGCATCTTTCAACGCGATGGAGCACCTGTTTATACTGCACGGGCAGTGGCAGAGTGGTTACATGACAATAACATCCCTGTAATGGAGTGGCCTGCACAGAGTTCTGACTTGAATCCTATAGAACACCTTTGGGATATTTTGGAACGCCGACTTCGTGCCAGGCCTCACTGACCTACATTGATGCCTCTTCTCAGTTCTGCACTCTGTGAAGAATGGGCTGCCATTCCCCAAGAAACCTTCCAGCACCTGATTGAAAGTATGCCTGCGAGAGTGAACGCTGTTATCAAGGCTAAGGGTGGGCCAACACCATATTGACTTCCAGCATTACCGATGGAGGATGCCACGAACTTGTATGTCATTTTCAGCCAGGTGTCCGGATACTTTTGATCACATAGTGTAAGTTCAAAATTATAGTTTTTAGATACAGCCAATTTAAACTTTTGAACAGCTATGAAAAATAGTAAAAAATGGTTTATAAAATTCATTTTCAGGGAGTACTTTAATTGATGTGTTTAAAACTTGTTGATGTGAAAAATTACTACTTTTAAACTTCAAATTGACTGCTTTAAACCCTTAATTCGTAAACTTTGGACTTACTGATTTTTTTAATGTACTTTGATGTGTGAATTAGGTTGGAGCAGTGATAATAATTTAAGAAATTTGTCTGCTTGCTGCCTGAATTTTATTAGTTCACTCAATAATTTTATAAAAATGCAAACAGTATTAATAGTCAACTTACCCATTATTGTGTTACATACTTATCTGACACAGCTAGTGAAAAATTTTAATGAAATGTTTAAGAAATGATTGAATATTTTATTGAATAAAACTGTCATTTTCTGAATAACATTCCTGACTTGGTTCTGGATTTACATTATTTGAAGTCACTGATTTTGGAAAGGATCTGTTTCAAGAATGAAACTCTTGTGGTATCACACCCTTATCACATAACTGGATTAAATCATGGTACTTCTGTTCAGAGATAGCAAAAGGTGCATTGTAGATCTTTGAAAAGAGAGGGAGTTGTTAAACATCACGCCCAGATGCATTAATTTGAGAGTAATTTCCTGAGTGACCATATCTAAAGAATATGATGGCAGGATGCTTTTTTTCAAAGCAGAAGCATTTAACCTTTAACCAATTTACTTTATTTCCTTCAGTGTCTATTGTTTTGTTTCCTAGCAGATTTTGAGACAGTCATGACAGATCAAGGAAGTCAACGTACTTGAGTTCCTGTACTGAATATGGGAGAGTATCCTTTTTTTCCCTAGCTGAGTGAGCTGCTTTGAAGATGTTGATCCAGTCATGCATTTTATACACTGACATGTATTTTTTCTCTGACTCAATAGCACTGTGCATGCTGTCACACTCCAATATTAAATGTCCAGATTCCAAAAACTTTTGCTCAATTGTTTCAATGTGAGTTGTTTGAACCAGATACATCATCAGAGCAGCAATATTCTGGTTTTGGTTCTGCCTGCTGCATGTTTTAGAGAAAAGGGATACCTCAATAACAATGTCAGGTAGTGCGGTTAGAAATTTGTGAAGACATGCTCCAATTTCTATACTACTGTGCTTACCATTTACCTTGTGCCAAGTTTAGCAAAATGCTTTATTTGGAGGTGCTGCTTCATATACGGTTAGGTTATAACAACACAACTTTCTGCTATAGTACATTGGTGACACATCACTTGATGGAATCTGCAGAGTGATCTGAAGATCAAAGAAAATGATCACAAAATTTGTATCATTAATTGCTCTTTGCTTATCAAATGCCTTACTATCATTTGCTTCCTTTTCTCCCTCTTTATGCTCCCTGTATTGTTCTTGCAGGATTTCTTTATACTCTCTTAGGCATCATTATACTTTGTGCACAGGGAGCACCAGTCTTTCTTTGGTTTGAAGAAAGAGTAATGGTATTCTCTACAGAATATTTTCTTATGTGTGGCCAGACTGGGCATTTTTTCACCTCTTTCATGACAAATTTCTTCAAATAGTGAATACGTTTTAGCCATTGAAAGCTTGCTGGTCTAGATATTTCCTTTGAGATGATTTACATATGTAGTGAGAATCTGTTACTGGGAATTCAATTGTATTGCATCTATAGATCATGAATACATGATATAGAATTGACAGCATATGTTTTTAAGAGTATTGTGATATATAACAATATTTTCAATGTGACTTTATTTTTTTTGTGTCATCTTATGACAGTTTATTTGGTGGAGAATGCTTTCTCCTCATGTCTTGGGAAGAAAAAGAACTAGTAGTGTTGCTCTTTTCAAAAGCTTTGTTCAGAGGACCATTGCTAATACACAGAGTGTTTAGGAAAAACTTCTGACACACTCTTCTTGATCCCATTATTGAAAAAGAAAAACTGCTTTGTATTTAAAGATTAAAAACAGAAGCACTATTAACAGTATTATTATTATTAAGTATTCTTCATGATGGTAGCTTGAGTCACACTTTTTTTACACTCACCTTCACTAATCAAAAGTTGTATAAAACAGAAACGTTTTCAAGGGCATTCATCCTCATCATCAGCAACTGGGTGACTAAAGGTCTCTTTCTCCTGTATCCTCTTCTTCCTCTCCCTGTGGATTCTGAATCTGTTGCTGTCTGGTGTTGGGAGCACAAAGTTTTAACTCATTGTTCACAGGCGGGATTTCAAAATTAACGACGTTGCCGTTTTTGATGATGTGAATTTTTTCCCAGATGTTCAATTCTATTGGTGTGGTGAGGGGTTTTAATAATTTTATATTTTGGCCAATTTTGTGGTTTTCTGTCCAAAAATGGTTGATTTAACGGAGTTCTTTATTTGTTTTAGTTTTATGTTCCTTTGGTGTTACTTAAGTCTGGTTTTCAAGTTTCTTTTTGTTTTTCTTATGTAGTATTCTCACATTCATCACAATTAGTCTGGTAAATTACAGATTTTAATGTGTTTGGGATGGTATTTTTGAGAGGTGTGTTTAGCAAGTTCTTCAAGCTGAATTTATTTTGTGGAGCTAGTCTTATGTTAAATTTGTTGAAGATTTGTTCAAATTTTCTAAAGGCCCAAGGATGGTATGTGAATTACTTGTATTTCCAATTTGTTTTGAGAGAGGTGTTAGAGTGATGGTATGTGAAATTGCCTTGAGTTTCTTCTTCTTCTTTATCATGTTCCTTATGAGATCTGAGTTGAATCCATTAGTTACTGCTATTTTTTCTATATGTTGTTGTTGTTCTTTTAAAAATTCTTCTTTGTTCAAGGGGATGCTATGTAACTGGTGGATCAAGCTTTTAAAGGCAGCTAGTTGGTGTGAAGTTGGATTGCAGCTATTTTTTGTCCACATGTGTAGGTTTCCTATGTATACCCAATTTAAAATCATTTTGATCTCTTAGTTACTTTGTTTGCTCTTTGTTAACATTTTTTCTGTTTCTTCTGTGCTTTGGTACAAGCATCTTTATGTAACTTAGGATAGTCATTTTTTCTGTTATAGTCCTGAAGTTCCCAATAATCTGATCAAATTATCTTTCTGTCATAAAAAGTGAAATTCTCATTGCACTTATATCTACACCATGTAAAATCAACGTCCCTTGGAGTTTTGGCATGTATTCTCTCTGCTTGGTCTTGTAAGTTTGTCCAGTGTTGCAAAGTTTCTTACAGATATTGCATTTCAATGTGGAAGGATCTCCTTTTCGCCGTCGGTTTTTCTTCCATGCAGCACATTGTGTAGGCCAGAGGTGGCAAAAACGTGACTTGCGAGTCATTTTGACTCGCAGGCGCACGTTTCCTCTCTGCAACCGTCCGTTTGATTTTCACATGCTGTTGAGTGACGCCGTGCGTGTTGCAGATTTGGTGACTCGCGGAAGGAAGTCGTTTTCGCCACCCTTGGAGTAGGCTTTGAAAATAATAAGCAAAACATAGTTAATGCCATTGGGAATTAAAACTAACACAGTATGATTAACCCATTCAATGTCAGACATTTAAAGCATGCCTAATTGCTAAACATCAGCCAAATTATCAGTTTAAATTCTAGCTGGCAATTCATGAGTTGGTTAAAATGCAAATTGTTCTATTATTTTTTAAGATATTTGAATGAATCAAAACACATACTTACTGAAATTGTAACCATAAGCATTCACCTAGTAAAGGTAAGCATTGATTGGGGTTGTATTTGATTTTGCAAAAAAAGTTTAATTTATCTTGTTTTTGAAAACTTAGATAATTAATTTTGGCATAATATGCAAAGAAGCTTTTTACATATTTCACTTTTGCTTGAAGTACTTTGTGTCTTCAGCTAGCTTGCACAATTTCAGAGTCTAATGATCAGAACAGAGTACCAAGAATTTCCTGATGTGGCATCATCTTTGTTTACTGATGGAAGTTACCTTCTTGTATTAACCTCTATAAATCATAAAAATGTCTTACTCTACACAAATATAAGAAAAGATGCAATGAATGATCTTCATAACCTTAACACTCAATATATACATGATTTGGGTCCATAACAGCAAATGGGTTAAAGATTACTTTAATGGGATTATACCAATGTGGTCTTTAGAGCTATATTGCACTGCCATTTACACAAAGTTGTAAACAATATAATACAAATACAAAAATGAAATAAAATAAAGCTCTTGATAGTTGTGAATGGTTGTATGCATCCGGAAATATTAAATGACAAACAAACAATAGCTTGCCTGCAGGCTGCATATTTATTTCAGCATCCATTGCTGAGAGAGTATTGGCCTTCCCCTTCTTTTTCACTTCTCCATCTTTCACCACACTATTATAATCATCTCCACTACCATTGTTGTTATCAGATGGTATCCTTCTGGATCTTTGTCCAAGTCGTGATCTACTTCAAAAGGATGTTTTTCTGTTTCTTGATCCTTTAGCATAATAAAGCCAATATTATAATTATGTTTTATGTTTGTTTTTCATTATAAAATAAATAAGTTTTCTTAAACAAAACTAAATTATGAATTTATAACTTACACTAAAGTTATCAGCTCCATTTCTTGTTGATGTGGATGCGTTGATAAAGAGTGTGAAAAATTTATTGATTTTTGTGAGTTGAGTGCTTTAGAAATTTTTAATTGAAAATATGGGGAAGATGAACAAGGAGAATTTACCTTTGTTAGTAATAATGGGCAGAGTGTAATAGATTTTGTGTTGTGGCCTCCTAATTTTGGGCATATTTTAAGTAATTCTAAGGTATTAAATTTAAGCTCAGCTAGCGGGCATTATACACTGATTGTGGATTTTGATGCACACAGCATAAGTAAAACACAATCTAAGAGTGGAAAAGTTTTGTAAAAAAGAGTATGTTAGTTATAAATGGAAAGAAGAATTTTGTGACACATTTAAACAGATTCTAGATTCAAATTATGGAAAGATATGTCTATGTGGAGTAACATTCATGGATAAGAATAATCAAATAGAGAGTGCAAAGATATCCTTAATACAGTTATGCAATGGGTGGAAGAGGAAACGAAAACAAAAAAGAGGGTTTACATAAATGATAAGGACTGGTTTGACAAAGAATGTAGGGTATCAAAAATACAAGTAAAACAACTGCTGGTTAGGTGGAGGGACTTAGGTAATAGAAAATCTAGGGACGAATTCACATAATTTATTGTTAGAACAAAGGAAAAGGATCTGGAGAGAAAGTAATGAAAGGAATTTGATAAAGTGTGTAAATTAAAATAATGTTAATACGGTATGGCAGGCTCTTAAGTCGACCTATAATAAATGTGTAACTAAACCCAATATTGAGCCAGGACAATGGATGGAGTATTTTAAAACATTATATGGGGAAGACAAGAGTATAGGAATTACGGGATTTTTGGAAATAGGGAATGTTTTTGTAGAGATATTGGATGGTGAAATAAGGAATGAGGAAATAATAAAACAAGTTAAGTTACTGAAGAAAAATAAAGCTACTGGAATTGATGGCATCCCAACAGAGTTTCTTAAGGAGTGGTGTACTGAAACAGGAAGAGTGAAAATTTTATTGGATTTATTTAATGTAATTATTAGAAAGGGTTATGTACCTAAACAATGGAGGGAAGCTATCATCCATTCTATATATAAAGGTGAGGGTAATATCGATAAACCTAATAACTACAGAGGTATTGCATTACTATCTCATATAGGAAAACTTTACGGGCATTTCAGCAGCTAGACTACAAATTTGGGTTGAATATAATATCCTTTCGGAATTCCAGATGGGCTTTTGCAAGGGAAGGAGAACAACTGATAAATTATTTATTATAAAGACATTAACAGACAAATATTTAAAAGTAAAAAGGGGTAAATTGTATATGGCTTTTGTAGACTTAAAGAAAGCTTATGACCAAATTGAGTTACAACTTCTGTGGCATAAATTGGTGTGTAAGGGAGTAAGTCAGCAATTGGTGAATATTTTTAAAGCATTGTATTTTAAGAACACCTTCTGTGTAAGGGTGGAGACAGGCTGTGTAACAAGAGAAATACAACAAAAGAAAGGCCTCAGGCAAGGATGTAAGTTAAGCCCAGTTTTATTTAATTTATACATAGTTGATGTCTTACTAGAAATTGGAAGGAATAATAACTGTGCACCAGTAATTAACAACATCCAAATCTCAGGACATGTTTTTGTAGATGATCTAGTGGTAGGATCTATTACAGTAAGTGGTTTAAAACAATCATTAAAAGCAATTGATGTATATTGTAAGGAATGGAGGTTAAAAGTGAATCAAGAGAAAACACAGATTGTGGTATTCAAAAAGGTGGGAAAATTAAGCAAATATGCAAAGTGGAAGGGAGAGAATAAAGATTACAGGGTGGTGCATGACTGTATTTAATTAGGAGTAAAAATAGATGGAGTTAATAAATGGGAGAAGCAGAAGACGTTTTCATTGGCAAAAGGTAAAGGGGCAATGGCAGCAATCTGAAGCTGCAAATATAGAGTACCTAAAATAAATGTTAAATGGCTGGGAAAAGTTTATAAGATGGTTGTGAAGGCAAAAATGATGTATGGTATAGAAATATGGGGATTAGATAGAGGATGGGAAAGTATAGATGAGGTGCACAGGATTTTTTGTACAGAAATACTAGGGTTACCAAAGGCAATTGTAAGACAGGTAGCACAATTAAAGATGGGTAGGTTGGCAACTAAGGGGAAGATAATGGAAAGAGCTTTGAAATTTTGGTTCAGAACTTTAAATCTAGGAAAAAGTAATGTGTTAAGACAATATATAGAATACTAAGAGAATAGTTTAATGTATGATGGATGGATAAGTAATTTGTGGAACATTTTGGAGAAAAATGAGTTAGGAGACATGTGGAGAAGGAGAGAAAATAACGTGAAAAATTTGTGGAAAAAGGCAAGGAAAAGACTGGAAGATATAGTAACACAAAACATGTTCAGTGAGATTGCCGAAAAGAGCTCATTGGTTTGTTATAGGCCAATGAAAAATACATGGGGTAGAGAAAAATATATAGGCATAGTAAATAAAGAAGAGAGAGAATCTATTGCATGGGTAAGAACCGGGGAATGGAGGCTAAGAGGGTTAAGACAGGGTATTCCTCAAAACCATTGTCCGATATGTGGTGGTAATGAAGACATTGAACACATAGTATTTAAGTGCCAAGGAACAGAAAATTGGAGAAGAGAATTTTTTAAAAATAAGTGGTTGAAGTGGCATAGAAACACGCTTATAATCGAAATGATGTGCAAGGGCGCTAGGAGCATTGGACAGTATTTGTGTAAATTCAAAAATAAATGGCTTTGGACAGTGGATAGAGAAAAGTAACAGGCAGTGTATCTTTCTTTGAATGGAAAACTATGGTGAATGTGTGATGGTAAAGTAATCAATAAGTGACAAGTGAAAAACAAGTGGAAATGCGTCATGAAAAACTGAAGCAAGATAATTTATTGATGGGAAATTGTAAATGTAGATAAACTGTAGTGATTGTCTACAGAATGAGTGGCCAGGGTCAAAGTTCAGTAGACAATTCATTTATTGCAACTAATAGACTATTTACATAGTTTCTGGCATTGTCATTTAACATTAAATTAAAATTAACAATTACTTATATATATTCATCTATGTCATAAAATGCACAATTTATGAGGTAATTCTTTAACTCTTTAATGAATTTAAAAGCTGTTATTTGTATAATCGAGGAAGGTAATTTATTGTGTAATACTCAACCAATCACATAAGGATTTTTTTTCAAAAACTTTCTTACTTTTCCCTTCCCTATACAATTAAATTGTAAATCTCTTAGCACAATAAGTAAATACTAAGTACTAAATTATCAAGACTAGAGTGACTGAAAGCAATGTTTCCTCTAGCCTCATTGTTGTTGGCCTGAAATGGTAAAGCATGTGTCAAAATATATCAAGCATAAACTAGTAACACATATTTTAACCTGTTTAACATGCATAATATATGTGTGAACTTACCGTATTAATATCCACATAAGCAGGTTATCTACTGTCACAGTTGCATTAGTAGAATGTTGCAGAGCAACATGAATTATCAGCAAATTTCTGTCAGGCAATGTGGCTTTACACACATTAAAAGTCATTGTCAATTAACACAAAATAAATGGTAGGCAATTATCACAGTCTGGTTTATCTGTGAAGAATAAACTGTGATAAAAAATGCAAGACAATTATTAAGCACACTGTTGTACTATTGATGCACAACTATGAACTGAAACTAATGCACTCAATTGGCAGAGAAATGCACCTACTGGACATAGTGGCTTTTGCTTGGTTGAAAGCAAATAAATAAAATTTACTAAGCCCCTTTAATGACTTCCGTCATGTTGACAGTTAACCGGTAAAAGTCATTAAGTGCACTTGTGATTTCTAGCTGTCAACATTTGTACATAGTGGACTTAGTGAAAATCCAACATCTCTGTAACATTGTAACAGAAAGCCCAAGTACTTAGTGAGTTTTATCAGACTGTAGAACATTGATTGGGGATGTTGCCATAGTATTATCTCAAAAATTAAATGTTTGGACTTGGTGACTTTGCTTGAATGCCAATGATATTATGATAAACATTAAGGATATTATTGTATTCTGGAGGCAAAAGTAATATTTTACAACATTATTATATTTAAAATTACTGCTATACAGAAGAAATTAGTTTATTTGCAGATACTCAGCCAAGTCATTGTCAATAGTTCCTACATACAACCACAGGATACAGCAAAGTTCAGGCTTTCATTGTCTCTTGCTAACAGTGAAAGACACATTCATTCTTAAAATTGTGTTGCTACCCCTTGTGTTCCAACCCATGACAGGAATGTGCAACTTTACATTTTTTGCAGATGCAGGTGCAAATGTTTACATCAATACAGTGCATGTAAGTGGAAAATATGCTCACACTTATGTTGCACATTATTCATATTACTCCTCCTTTCTCTTCATAAACCAAAAATTTTTTCATGGTTGAAATGCAGTACCTGTAACTGTGTCTTAGAAAAATGTTGCGTTCAAAATGTAAAAAATGCAGTACAATGTACAATAGTGTATTTCATAGTGAAATAAAGTCAATTCATATAATGTGACTCAAATTTCAATACAAAGCATACTGGATACAATGCCATCACCTAAAAATTGTAAGGAAACTTGACTGGATTCATGGGGAATTGTTTTTAAGCATTTTTGGATTAGTCGCCGTTTTGATTTATCTGCAAAACTTCTGACCTCTGTTGCTGAGGATAATTGAGAGTGTTATGTTGTATTGTGTTTAATACAACAGTACTTTAAACGTAATCCTTAATATCAAATCAAAATTAATCATTTTTGTAGCATTTATTATGAAGTAATAAATAATCCGGCATAGTAGTAATTATAACATAAGCAAAAATATCCCATTCACAATATTATTACTAGCATTAATGAACACCTTCCATAACATATAGAAATATACAGCTAAATATGAAGTATTGTTAGTTTATACATTTCTTAAATGGAATAAAAATTGCTTACTAGTAATTAAAATATATGAAAAGTATAAATTATACCTTTTACTGCAATTATTTCATCAGATCCTACGCATAACTTACTACTCTATTATAGGTAAAATTCAAATGCAGACATTTCTAAACTTTAAATGTATTTTTCTCGAAAACAGTAGCTTGGTCTTGAAATTAACTACTGAATTGTGAAAGTATAGTATATATGTAAGTGGAACTGATGTTAGTTTGCCTTCTAAACAATATGTATTGAACATAATGCATTGTTTTTCATTTCCTGAAAATTTACTGAAAGTGGAAATGTCGGGATTTGCATCTAGGCACCTCAAATATAAAATTTATGATGAATTAAATGTTTGTGATATTTATCATTTCCAAAATATTCAGTGCTCATTTGAATTTTCTAGTAATTTAAGCAGTACACTTTGAAATGTTAAGTAAGCCATTCTTTTGTTTCTTGAGTTAAAGCGAAGGATGTGTAATATCAAGGCTAGGTTGTAGACAACATGCAGCACTTATCTCAGTCTCCTGTATGGTACTGCAAAGTATATATTGAGACCATTTTTCTATGCAGTTTTCACATTAACAGTAAATAGAATACTAAACTTTTGAATGAACAATTTGTAAAATAGCTAAGGAAATAATCGGTGTGTTTTAGAAACTCATATGATAGTGACATATCAAATGTTTTAGTTTCTCTACTCTACTCCATATATGAAATACAGAAAGTGATGCATTTGAACCAAAAATCTGATATTAAAACTTGTAAGAGAGGGAGAGAGCAAAAGAGAAGGGTGAGAGGGGGAGTAAGAGATGTCACCCAGTAAGTCAAAAATGAGAACTCAAATAAATATCACATTTCTTATTTTAGGCTTCTACCTTTTTAAGGTACAAGGCAAAGGAATTCAGGAATATTCACACCATAAACAAGCTTATATTGGAAAAAGTTTGGGAAGTTTTTTAAATTTCTCAAAAACTATTCTAATAAATTTGATTACAGTGTCATACATTTAAGATAATGACATGGCAAGTAAAATATATACCTTGAATTCTCTGTAAATATCTTATGAAGTATTCCTTAACCTTGTTGAATTTTATATAGCTTGGGATTATGAAGTATAAATAAAAACTAACAGCAGATAAAATATAAATCTAGTTAAAATACACAAGTTATGTCAAATAAAATGTTTTATGACATTAACCATTTCCAGAGTACTCACTATTCTTGTTGAATGTTCCTATATTATGAGCAATACACACTTCAAAATGTTAAGCAGCTCTTCTTTAGTTTCTTGTAAGCTCAGGCACAGAAAATGTGCATAGTCCTCTGTGGTGTGGTGGTTACCATACTGGCCTCTAGTTCCTGAGGTGGAGGGCGATGGATGTTTTTGAGCTTAAAAATCCTTAGTATGGCTTCCTTCAGGAGAGAAGTAAAGCCAGTGATCCCGTGCCATAGATTTACGGCACGTAAAAGAATCTCAAGCCTCACAAAGAGGCCTCTGAGCAAAATTACTGGTTTTTCACGCCCAATATAGAATGGGATGCTAAGGACCACAGCAGTTAGAGAGTGTCCATAAATAAAACTCAGTTTAATTTATTTCACAGAAAATGTAATGTCAAGACTGGCATATGAAAATGAGTTGACTGTAAACCCAGCCTCTTGTTTGCTCCTGTATATGTAAAAAATATGTTTTTGAAACTTACTTCACCAAGAATAAGTGTCACAATCAGAAAAACAGTTTTTGAAAGGAATATTTTTATAATTGGTGTGAAAATAAAGAATATAGAATAGTGAAATTTATGTAAACGTGACACATTAAACTATTACTTTATCACTTGCTTACCTAAAGCAAAGGAAATATTGAATTTTATAAGTAAATCTGATATTGAAACTTCACCACAGCTACATGCTTTGAGGTCCTAGAAGTGGGGGGGGGGGGGGGAAGTTACAGAAATGTCTATGTACGTGTGTGTTTGTGTGTATGTATGTGAAATAGAAAGAGAGAGAGAGGGAGGGAGAGAAAGTAAGCCACAGAGGGAGAGAGGTAGAGAGGGATATGAAAAGTCAAATGGTGTATACTTATGCCACACATCTTTTAAATACTCTCTCTCAGTCTCTCTCTCTCTCTCTCTCTCTCTCTCTCTCTCTCTCTCTCTCTCTCTCTCTTTGTTGTACAATGAAATGACCAGTTGTAGAGAAACTTTAATTGCATATTCTTTAATGCATTGCTACTTTCCATGTTCCAGGTATATGATGAATATAAACTTGAATTTGAAGAGACATTGTCAAGAGCAACAGAGAACTTGAACAAAGAAATTGAAGATCTTCTTCCTAAACTTTCAGTTTTGGATTATATGGATGATGCTGATAATGCAGCAGATTATCTTGACGTAAACCAATTTTTTTTATTTTCAATTAACATTAAGCTGCATTAATTATTATTTCAGATGAAAAAAATTTATCATTTGACATAGTTCCTGTGACTCATTGTAGCCTTGTTTTAAAGCCTACAGTGAAATTCAATAGTTATACAAATTTCAGGTGAAAATGTGTTAGGAAAAAGTTACAAATGATATTCTTTATTAATAAGAACATATGGGCAATATTATTGACTGTTAAAATTATTATGTGTTTTAAATCTTTTAAATTCAGGGAGCCATTTTTCCTCTGCCTGGTATTAATTAAAATAAATGTTTAGAATATAAACTTGGAACCAATAAGGGTTACCCTAAATGGAAATCCTGTTCCAAAATAGCACATACTGAAAAGATAGAAAAATTATGTTTTGCCCTCTGGCTGAAGGTTTATTTTATATATAGGTATTCTGTTTTTATTATTTCCATTAAAAGCTTAAATATGATGTTAACTGCTATGATTCATTTTATTGCTTTTCATTGGTAACATATGCCATATTTTGTCCTTTATTTTATATCATTTAATTTATTTATATATCTTTTTTGCTTATATTTTTAATATACTGCAAGTTTTATATCCTGGTTGTGCTTACTTTCATTGCTTAACAGATATCTCAGGAATATATATAATTTCTTTTTTATTGTTCCATTTATACCTGGCCTATAATTGCAATGGTCATATCAGCAGCCTTTTTATCTATGGAATATATTGCCTATTGGCAATGGTGTTAGCTCATATACAGTTGTCATTGGATTTCTGATTTTTCTTTGTTTTATACATTAGATCACATACACATTTACACTTTCATTCATACCTTCAGACTCTAGGGAGGATAGGAAATAATCTTGGTTAAAGAAAAATTCTCACCCCTGCAGCTGAGAATTGAACGTGGGACCCCTCGTATGGCAGGCAGGTGCTCTAGCAACTGAGCTATGTGTCTTCAAATATATTTGTGGGCTCATGAATTTTAGAATATCATAGTGATGTAGTGTAACAACCCTCAACTCTCTACTTTAAATTATGACACATCACTGTTACTAGCTTCTAAATCTTCAAAATTAGTCAAATTTTACCGTATTTTTCTTTTCAAAGACAAGGTGATGAGCTAAATTTTTCCAGGCCTGTCCCCAAAATGAAGTATACAAATTCAGGTATACTATCTGCTTTCAAAATCCTGCATTGTGGTGCTGTGGGCTAGAGTGTGGAGTTCTGGTTCTCAGCCATGGAATGAACCCAGGTTTAATCCCACCCATTGGGGTGCAAATTTTAAGTCCAGGTAGAGGACCAGTGCCCACTCAGCATCACGAGGAAAGTGAGGAGCTGCAGTAGGCAGCAATCCTGGCCATGGAGGACAACATTCTGCCTGAGGGATATGTGATGCAGGCCACATCACCTCTTGTATCGGTTGGATGATTATCCACCTCTGCCATGCACACATGGGCATGAGGTTGGTAGTTGGGTTGGCAGGTCTAGGCCCTTCATGGGCTCTAGCACATGGGATGATTATTATTGCTATTATTTTATTACTATTATTATTGGATATATAATTGTATTATTATTATTATTATTATTATTATTATTATTATTATTATTATTATTATTATATGCTTTCAAAAATATTTTCAGAAAATGCTGCTTCTCAGTAGGGTTGAGTAAGTAATTTAGGAATATTATCTGAACTGGATAACTTAATAGCAATATCTAAAAGATCTTCATCAAAGCCCCATCAAAGTATAGAAATTTAAGCCAATTTTTCCTTTTGTGCCCTTGCCTCCACAGGCCATTCTAACATGATATGAAACATGGATTAATGTTGTTAACTAGTACATTAAATTTAAGCTCAGCTAATGGGCATTATCCACTGATTATGGAATTTATGATGCACACAGCATAAGTAAAACACAATTTAAGAGTGGAAAAATATTGTAAAAAGAGTATATTAGTTATAAATGGAAAGAAGAATTTTGTAACACATTTAAACAGACTCTAGATTCAAAGATATGTCTATGTGGAGTAACATTCATGGTTAAGAGTAATCAAATAAAGAGTGCAACGGATATCCTTAATACAGTTATGCAAAGGGCGGAAGAGGAAATGAAAACGAAAAAGAGGGTTTACATAAATGATAAGGGCTGGTTTGACGAAGAATGTAGGGTATTAAAAAGACAAGTAAAACAACTGCTGGTAGGTGGAGGGAATTAGGTAATAGAAAATCTAGGGACGATTATATGCAAGGGAGGAATTCACATAATTTATTGTTAGAACAAAGGAAAAGAGTCTGGAGAGAAAGTAATGAAAGGAATTTGATAAAGTGTGTAAATGAAAATAATGTTAATAAGGTATGGCAGGCTCTTAAGTCGACCTATAATAAATGTGTAACTAAACCCAATATTGAGCCAGGACAATGGATGGAGTATTTTAAAACATTATATGGGGAAGACAAGAGTATAGGAATTACGGGATTTTTGGAAATAGGGAATGTTTTTGTAGAGATATTGGATGGTGAAATAAGGAATGAGGAAATAATAAAACAAGTTAAGTTACTGAAGAAAAATAAAGCTACTGAAATTGATGGCATCCCAACAGAGTTTCTTAAGGAGTGGTGTACTGAAACAGGAAGAGTGAAAATTTTATTAGATTTGTTTAATGCAATTATTAGAATGGGTTATGTACCTAAACAATGGAGGGAAGCTATCATCCATCCTATATATAAAGGTAAGGGTAATGTTGATAAACCTAATAACTACAGAGGTATTGCATTACTATCTCATATAGGAAAACTTTTTACGGGTATTTTGGGGGCCAGAATACAAATTTGGGTTGAAGAATAATATCCTTTTGGAATTCCAGATGGGCTTTCGCAAGGGAAGGAGAACAACTGATAATTTATTTATTATAAAGACATTAACAGACAAATATTTAAAAGAAAAAGGGGTAAATTGTATATGGCTTTTGTAGACTTAAAGAAAGCTTATGACCAAATTGAGTTACAACTTCTGTGGCATAAATTGGTGTGTAAGGGAGTAAGTCAGCAATTGGTGAATATTCTTAAAGCATTGTATTTTGAGAACACCTTCTGTGTAAGGGTGGAGACAGGCTGTGTAAGGGTGGAGACAGACTGTGTAACAAGAGAAATTCAACAAAAGAAAGGCCTCAGGCAAGGATGTAAGTTAAGTCCAGTTTTATTTAATTTATACATAGATGATGTCTTACTGGAAATTGGAAGGAATAATAACCGTGCACCAGTAATTAACAACATCCAAATCCCAAGACTTCTTTTGGTAGATGATCTAGTGGCAGTATCTATTACAGTAAGTGGTTTAAAACAATCACTACAAGCAATTGATGTATATTGTAAAGAATGGAGGTTAAAAGTGAATCAAGAGAAAACACAGATTGTGGTATTCAAAAAGGTGGGAAAATTAATCAAATATGCAAAGTGGAAGGGAGAGAACAAAGATTACAGGGTGATGCATAACTGTATTTATTTAGGAGTAAAAATAGATGGAGGTAATAAATGGGAGAAGCAAAAGAAGTTTGCATTGGCAAAAGGTAAAGGGGCAATGGCAGCAATCAGAAGCTGCAATTATAGAGTACCTAATATAAATGTTAAATGGCTGGGAAAAGTTTATAAGATGGTTGTGGAGGCAAAAATGATCTATGGTATAGAAATATGGGGATTAGATAGAGGATGGGAAAGTATAGATGAGGTGCACAGGATTTTTTGTACAGAAATACTAGGGTTATCAAAGGCAATTGTAAGATACGTCACGTAATTACAGATGGGCAGGGTGGCAACTAAGGGGAAGATAATGGAAAGAGCTTTGAATATTTGGTCCAGAACTTTAAATCTAGGAAAAGTAATGTGTTAAGACAATGTATAGAATACCAAGAGAATAGTTTAATGAATGATGGATGGGTAAGTAATTTACAGAACATTTTGGAGAAAAATGAGTTAGGAGACATGTGGAGAAGGAGAGAAAATAATGTGAAAAATTTGTGGAAAAAGGCAAGGAAAAGACTGGAAGATATAGAAATACAAAACATGTTCAGTAAGATTGCCGAAAAGAGCTCATTGGTTTGTTATAGGCCAATGAAAAATACATAGGGTAAGGAAAAATATATAGACATAGTGAATAAAGAAGAGAGAGAATCTATTGCATGGGTAAGAACCGGAGCATGGAGGCTAAGAGCGTTAAGTCAGGGTATTCCTCAAAACCAATGTCCGATATGTGGTGGTAATGAAGATATTGAACACACAGTATTTAAGTGCCAAGGAACAGAAAATTGGAGAAGAGAATTTATTAAAAAGAAGTGTTTGAAGGGGGCTAGAAATACATTTATAATCAAAATGATGTGCAAGGATGCTAGGGGCATTGGACAGTTTCTGTATAAAGTAAAAAATAAATGCCTTTGGACAGTGGATAGAGAAACGTAAGAAGTAGTGTATTTACTTTGAATGGAAAACTATGGTGAATGTGTGATGGTAAAGCAATCAACAAGTGACAAGTGAAAAACAAGTAGAAATGGGACATGAAAAACTAAAGCAATATAATTTATTGACGGGAAATTGTAAACTGTAGATAAACTGTAGTGATTGTCTACAGAATGAGTGGCCAGGGTCAAAGTTCAGTAGACAATCAAATTCTAAATCTCTTGGCATAATAAAACAATATATATATACTAGTACTGTACCAGCTACTGTGTAATCAAAGATGTTAATGAGTTCAAAGGCAGTAATGTATCCTACATTAAAACTTATAAAATGTTTTCAGGTACTATAATGGCCAGGTACCCA
The DNA here is from genome assembly GCA_030765065.1 of Deroplatys truncata. Taxonomy (NCBI): domain Eukaryota; kingdom Metazoa; phylum Arthropoda; class Insecta; order Mantodea; family Mantidae; genus Deroplatys; species Deroplatys truncata. Next base: position 86,121,661 of record CM060990.1, on the reverse strand, counting down.
CTTAAACAGGGTGAAAGGATTAAATCAGGGGTGACCAACCTATTTTGAGCTTAGGTCGGTCAATTGAGAGAATTTTTTTGAAGGACTATCTATTTAAGTTTATATTAATAACTATTTTGAACCTGAACTAAAGTATTGTATAAGTATTAGTAAAGATTCAGGTAAGTATAGCTGTAGTGTGATATATAAAACATAATGTTTTTAAAGTCAATCAGTTCTTATTATTCACTTTTATTTTGAAAGAACATAAAATTATAATTTCACACATTTTTTAAATTATCATAAAAGGAAACATATTGAATTATAATACAATAGAAATACTACTTATTACACTACTTAATAAAAATATTCCAATAATTTTGAATACCTGTAATCTTAATGTGACTTTTTAGCTTGCTTTTCATTTACTAATTTCTCAACATTAAGGGTAATCTTTTTATGTGCACAGAACAAATATATTAACAAGGTGTGCATCTGTAATAATTGTAATAAAGAATTATTACATTCATGGCAGAAAAAGCTTGCTCACAAGCTTGTGTAGCCAAATCTACTCACAAGTCTTACAGCAAGATTGTGAATTTCAGAAAACCAGTCTAAAGGGACTATTTCCAAAATTTGGTCAAATTAGGAGTAGTGGATGATTCATAATGCTCTTTAAATTAGCACAAAGTTCACATTGGATCTTAAACTAATGGCGAGTCAATCAAAATGCAATGGGCCTTCTTTTGGCCTGCAAACCTAGGATTGGCCACCCTTGTGTTAGATCACACTCGTTTTAAGAGTTCATATGGGCCAGTTAGAGGATTTTTTTTTCTGGAAAGGGGAATATAGTACGAGAGTGGAATATGAAAAATTGGCTTATTTCACCAGGTAAGGGAAACCATATGGGAAGAAGAGTACATAATTTGTTAGAGGTAGGAAACTGAAAGGTTTTGTGCAGTTCTGCATAAGCACCTGCAATGTAGCAGCTGCCTTCCATTGTAAAGGAGTGGGTAAGGAACAATTTCTGAGGTGCAGACATGACTAAAGCCCTGGCTGCAGCCCATAGGATTAGTGTAAAATTTGGGAATAGGTGTTAGGTGGTGTTACTTATTCTTCAGTCTGTAGACATCATTCTTGCAAATCAGTTGTAAATCCCTGCTGCATGTAATGAAACCAATGGCTCAGACATTGTTTACTAGTCGTGTACTTTTCAAGGTACCTCTTGATGTGTTACATCTTTTTGTCCCAAACCTTGAAGTTGTGTCTATCGTATCTAGCCATTGCTGGTATGATATGAAGTTGCTGAGCTGCAAGTGGATAAATATGGAATGGCCTGGATGTCCTGCACTGCTGCTGTGATTGTTTGGAGCCTACAGTGATCTATTGGTGAAGGTGTGTCTATACTTTAATCCTGCAACAGCTTCTCCAGGACAGAAAGTGGTACCATGAGATTCAGAACCTTTGCATGGAGGTCCTGAACTACCTCTGAAATAGCCTATAGCTCCCAGTTGGTGCTGTTGTTAGTAGTGTTCTAGCTCAAGTTGGCCTGTTGCTGTGGTATGTTGTCACTCAGTGGTGTTGTAGTTGGCTGCAGTGGCTATGGTGACCATCATGGATGTGGATACAATGAGCACGCATCTGATCTGTATAGGCCTAGAGCCGCTACAGGTGGCACAATAGTGGTGGTGGCAAAGGTTATAAATAAAATATTTTGTTTTTTAACGATGCTGTCAACTTCCAGCATTATATCAGTGCTGCCGATGTGCTGAAATTTCGTCCCACAGGAGTTCTTTTACATGCTAGTAAATCTACTGACATGAGGCTGTCGCTTTTTTGCATACTTAAAAAGCATCGGTCTGGGCCAGGTTTGAACCTGCAACCTTGGGATCAGAAGGCAAAGGTCATAACTACTGCGCTCAGTGGTATGGCACCATTTGCTGCAGTAGTAGCACCTTGTCTCAGATGTGCAGAAGTCCACAGTGATCCCAAAGGCACTTTAATTTTGTTGGCTTATATATAATCCTTTATAACACTAAGCTGCAATGCCACACAGCACTGAGCCATGTGCCTAGAAGTCCAAAGGTTACTCACAGCATGTTTTCATATTTTAAGGAGTAGGTCCCACCCAGTTACTTGCACAAGAGAATTCTCATGTAGTATGGAAAAATAAATCAGTTTTTAATACAAGGATCATGTTGACAAAATGACAGAAAATAGATTACCAAAACAAAATAACGAATTATCGGTTGATTGGAAAAAGAGATCTCGGTAGACCGCTTAAGAGGTGGATGGATGATAGAGACCAGAGCAGGTGATTATAACAACTAATCCTTGAAAAAAGAAGAAGAAGAAGAAGAAGAAGAAGAAGAAGAAGAAAAAGAATTTTTTCCATCCATGTGGGACTAAAAGGAAAAGCAATGGCCATTGCTTAACTGTCACATGAATTGACAATATGAGCATAAATGTATGAAGAATTCAATTTTAATTTATGACCACAACTGCATTTGCACTGCAAACTGCTATTAGACATTTTTGTTCATCTTATTATAAAGAATTACCCTTGAAAGGAGCACACACTAAAACTTTCCACTCTGCATAAATTCAAATTTTGGTATATCAACAATAATCATACAACTGGGAGAAACTGATGATGCCTTTTGGGAGGTGAGGAACTGGGAAAATGAGTTGAAGCCTGCATGTAAGAAAATTGGTGAACATATTAATGCAAAATTATAGTTTATAATGGTTTGAAATAAAGGATAACCCCAGAAGATTGTTGATATTCTGAATGGTGAGCTGATTAGGTATGATGAAGATGAACCTAAATTCAACTCCAATGCTTTAGTTCAAACAAATCCCAACAACATCCTGCAATGATGAGCAGAAATTTTCCTTCAAAAGCAAAAAGCAAATTACATGGAAACTTTCACAGAGAAAAGCTATTAAGATTCTCAAATTCAAAATTGAGCTTAATAACACTTTACTCACTCCATTTACTTAGTTTTAACTAAGTAATAAGTATTAACTAGTACATGTTTTGCAGTCTGTTACCCACAAGTCGCAGTTTTTGTTACAGACAAAAGGAAATCAGCTTTTAAGAAATTCACATACTGCCAAAAAGTTACTACAAAACTTAAAAAAAAAAAAAAATCCATATTATAGCATTTTTTGTCTCCAGTGAATAAGTGCAGTATAAAATACCTCTTAATTTTGAATAAAATTGATAAAACGCACAAGATAATAAATCCAGAATTTATCAAATGAACTGTGCAAATTGCAAAAAGACATAGCTTAATAAGACTAAGAGAAATTTAGATACAAAATTGAAATAGCATCTAAGGAACTTAAAATTCAAGCAAATGGTTAAATTGGTTATCACTCTTCATTTTTGGGAGGAACAACAGAACATAAAGAGGGATACACATTTGGTGAAATAAATAAACAATGCAAATGAACTCAGTATTTGGGAGAAAATTTACATAAAGGAATACAAAAAGCAACTTATGAATTTTGGCATCCCAGAAGATATTCTAACCTTCAAGTTCCTGAAACCAACACCAGATCTACCTTACTTGAATAGCTCTTTGGATGCAATGGTTGCCACTAACTAACAAATTGTGCAACAGCCTGTAAAACATGTACTAGTTAATACTAAGTGAAGTGTTGTTAAATTAAATTTTAAATTCAAGAAATTTCCTGATATAAGTCATGTACAGTAAAATAAAAAAGAAAAGTGAATTTGCTGTTGTGATTTTCTGTGACAGCTCACTGTCTCATAATTCTTTCGCTGCATGTACTATTTTTCTCTCTTGCTTGATTAATCATTACAGTCATTAAAATTTTGTTTTAAAATGTAACATTTGAGGACCATCTTAACAAAACTCAACAAATGCCGTTTTTTTAGGAATTCATTTTTTAAAGGATTCTAGTGGTTTAATATGAGCCTCATACAATGCTTAACAGAAAATATGACAAAACTGAACATTTGCCATTGTAAGAGGCACCTGAATACAGCAAATTTTCATAAAACTCAACTTCTCCAGTTTTAAAGATTTCACAAAACTCAACTAATCCTTGTTTTATACTGCATGATTGAATTTAAGAACATAAATTATTTAAAGGTTAAATTTAATAGGCCTTACACTCATACATGTTTATTGTTGGGCAATCGCACAACTGCAATAAGAAAAACCAACTGTTTGCTAAATGATTGTTGGACAACAATGCATGTTTTTCTGTGTAATTCTCTTTTGTGTTCAGCCAATGTTTCATTATAAGATCAGCAGTTGTTGCTGAACACTTGTGTGGAGCATCGTTATTAAGATGTTAGAAGATTCAAAATATTCTGAAGAAGTTCAGGAGGTGAAAAGTGGAAGATGAAGCAGGAACCATCAATGCCAAAAGAGTAAGAAGCGCACAATTGTACCCTCAAATGAAGATCTGAACATAGACTGTAACCATATTGAAACAACAAAAGAAACAACATGCAAAGTAGGGCATTTGTGTTTCAATGATCTTATTCATTTTAGAGATAGCCTGTATATGAATAAAACGAAAGCTTAAAACGACAATTTCTTACTATGATACATGAGAGTGAACTTGCTTAAAAGACATAGAGGGAAGGAAGACGATAAAAGTAAACGAAGTCTGTGTCAATGTCTGTAAACAAACATCTGTGTCAATCTCATGCTATATAAGAGCAGAAGAAGAAGACAGAGAGATTCCTGCATGTGCCCCAACATTCAAAAAAGTGACAGGTAAGTCTGATTTTATTTATAGCCTAAACCAAAAGTTTGTAGAATGAAAATAGTAGTCTGATCAGGTTATATTTGTTACATATGTGTTTTTCTAGGAGTGTCCGGAGACAGACTCAGTTCATTGTCAAAAGATATAGGCTGGAGGGTGTACTGCCTAAGGAGAATTGAGTGGACATTTGCAAGCTGCAGGAAAGGGATGAAGAGCGGATGCAGTTCATTATGAAGGATATACATAAAATGCAGATTATCTCATTATTCCAGAAATAAAGTTAAGTGGTTCGTATTTTTCACCAGAGCTAAATCTTAAAAGACTGCATGATAGGTACAATGCTTCTCGAGTTAGACAAGTTTTGTTGGGCTGCTCTCTTTCAAAGTACAAAAAGGTATTCTACAAATATTTTAACATGGTTTTTGGAAATCCTCATACTGATAGTTGCTAGCTTGTGCACACTTTCTTGTTGAGTTAAAGTCAACTCAAGGTTTGGAATTAAAATATAATATAAGAACAGATTATAGGTTGCACAAAATAAGGCCAATAAGATTTTTCATTATTGTAAATGAAAATAAAAACAACACTGTGACAATTTGCTCTGAGTACCAGCAGAATCAACCCTTACCCAAACTGTCTATTAGAGAAGTATTTTACTCCAAACAGGTCTGGTTGTATAACTATGTTTGTAAAATGTCTTAAATTATTCACTAAAGAAAGCATACAAAGTAGTTAACTATACATGCTTGAGACTGACTCAGGACAGAGGAGAGATTGCTATGAGAGATTATTTACGTTCTTTAGAGCAAGATCTAATGAAAGCAGATGCAGTAAATCTTAGTCTCAGATTGCTTTATAATTATTGTGGTTCCCAAAACAAAAACACCACAATGATGGGAATGCTTATGATTATGAGTTACACTGAAATCTCAAAGGTATTTAAAGAAATTTAACATTATTTCCCAATATGTGGGCATAGCTTTTTGCCTCCTGACAGGATTTTTGCCTTATTGAAAAAGAACTAAGAAAACATGAAACAATCACTTTGCCCCCAGAATGTTATGATATTTTGGGAAAGTTTGGGACAGTTAAGGTTTGGGGTAAAGACTGCTATAGCTATGATATGAAATCAATCTCCAAACACGTAATGAAAGCCAAATTGCCTTTTAAGAATTCTGAGGCAAGAATACTGCATTATGTAAGAAGATCTAACACCAAGGCACAATGTAAATACTTACTTTGCTTCACCGATATAAGTGCTGAAACCTGGAAAGAGAAGTGCCTTGGTAATGTTTGAAGCACCTCAGCTTCCATCAGCGAATCATGTAAGAAAAACTAAAGCTAATGATGTGAAGAAGTTGATGCCTTATTTTAAAAATGATCCGGAGGAAAGTAAAGAATTCTATTCAAAGTTGTACAAAAGTTGATACTGAAGACGAAATTCTGTATTATGCAGAGCCTTTACATTAAAGAGGACTGTATTTCAGTTTGTTTTGGATTTCACACAGCATTAAATCTAAAAATTGTGTATTAAAATATGTACACAGAGCGCCAAAGAAAATCTTTGGTGAATTTTGTATCACTTTCTGGGGTTTTTGAGGTGTGTCCTTCACCTCACCTATTGCAGAGCATGGTGGCTTGATAACACAGAAATGGGAGGAAAAGAGGGGAGGTTGATGCCTTTGCTTTTTCTGGTGGTGTTGAAACCAAAACATGCTTATTGTTTAAGTCATGCCGTATATTAGTGAAATTACTTGTGGACGTATCGTGGGTATGTGGGAGCTGGTCGCACTGTTACAACAATTACAATGTCAGTGCATAAAAGTGTTTTTATAGTAAATTGTTGGATAAAAATATTTCAGGAAAATGGGGAAGATGGTCTACATACTCATCAGAAAGTGGGCACTCCCTGTAAAACATCCACAGATGATGATATTCGTTCACTAAATGCAAATTACTCTTTTGTTATAATTGACTGATCATGTGTAGAAACTAGAGCTAAATATGTATATGTATGTGGTTTACCGAATATGGCATACATATTATGGTAAAAAAATTGTGTTATATTTTTGTCTATAATCCTGTTGTATTCCTATGATCAGCAATATGTTAGTAAAGGTATATTAACCAATTATAGTTTGAATTAAAGGGAAAACGTGCTGCCTTATTTATTCATTATTTAGTTATGTTTGCTTCTATGCAGCAACAAGCATTGATATTACTGTGATAATACAGTTGTGTTTTTGTTATAAAGTGCTGCCTTTCTATGTATTTAATGAATACCATTCAAGCCTTAATTTGCACTCCCTGGAAATTTTCTCACACACACATTCTACATTTTGCTACCTGGGTGCTCATCAAGTTTTCCCCTTAGCTTTTAACCCTTTCAAAGGCATGTCCAGCACTAGCTGATAAGGTATGCATCACTCTCTTTCTCTTTTAGCCAATATGATCGAGAGCGTAAACATATATTTTGTTTCTATGCCATTTTGTAACCTTTGTTGTGGGTATTGGTGTAATTGTTTAGCAGAAGGAGTGGCGCACCATTGCACCATGACCTAAATGAAATGGCCATGGCAAGGCCATGTACAACAGTAAATGATATGACGTAGATGCGAGGTGTAGTGAATTTTCTTTGGCGCTCTTTGTACTATTGCTTTAGTCCTCATTAAAACATGTGACTATGAGTTTCATAATAGGTTGAAGATGTAAGAAACAGGTTTTGTTACTTTGGAAACTTGTGTTTATGTGTTCATGGAAGAAAAATATAAATTTTCTAATACATTGTTAAATTCTTATTCTGATATTATCTACAAAATGTAATACATTTAAGCACCCACTGAATTTAAATGCTTAGAATATATATTTATAACACTTGGCTTAAAAAATAAAGAACGAAAATGTATGAAAAAGTGGGTATGTTGAGTTTTGTAAAAATTTGCAATTTGTAACTTTAGTTTTTCAATAAAGGCAGTTAGTGATGCGCTTCAATTATTCCTTCATCAATTCCTATCTACAAGGATGACCAGTATTTTTTTTTTTTTTTTTAATTTTTTGCATCAATGATATTAGGTACAACTAAAAAATACCTCTCCTGTAAAATTTTGTAAATGACATTTGTTGAGTTTTGTTAAAATAGTCCTCATTTGGAAAAGAGTCAGAAAAGATTTGAGATCAAAGTATTGCCATATTTTTAGAGTTTTTAGTTCATAAATGTGTTCTTATTTCCAATACTTTTAGGTTACAAACATCCAACTTATTAAATTTTATTTTAGATATACCGTGTTTTAAAGTACCTATGTTAATTATGTTTACAGAATATGAAAAAGTTCCTGAAAAAATTGGATGAATTTGACAACACTGTAAGTTGGATAAATAAAGAAGAGGTACTGTTTAAATTTCCTCTTTCAACATATCCTGAACTGGATGAACTGAAGGCGAGTTTCATTAAAATATGCATTCTTCTACGTTCTTGCTTTTTGAGTAATATTATAAACATTTAATTAACATCTCCTATATCTTTATAAGAGTGATAAAATGTATTTTATAGTTTATAGCTACTTTTTGTTAAGTATTGGGCACATTTTATTGACCTTCTCTTGTGTCATAACTATAAGGTCATTTTTGTTTCAGCAATACATTTGTCCATTTGCAAGTCTTCTTTATATAATTTTTAAGTGGAACAGATCGTTACACATATGGATGGATGGAAATTTTTATGATCTAATCAGTAAAGTTATTGAAGATACTACTGAATATTACCACAGGTTCAGATAACAATTTCTTTTTCATTTCTTAACATATCATAACAATAACTGCTAAGAACCTATAAAATCGTTGCAGACCATCTATGCTTAAGCTGTGCTATATTTAAAGAGAAGAGGTGAAATGGTTAAAGACTATTAAATCAACAAAATGATTATAAGATTGATGCTTAGCACCATTATCATTGTCATTGTCATCATCATCATCATCATTACAAAGAGTATACTTCTATTTTAAATTTCAAAAATAAAGAGCATTTTGAGAAAGGTAAACTTTTTAAATTTAATACCAGTGGAATGTTCTTTGTGGTCTGATAGTATATGCCAGTAAAGCATGTTTCCATTCCTTTAAATATTCTGTGTGATATTTCTATAAGGAAAGATCAAGCATGTAGCAAACTATTAAAAAGCAAGGCAAGTATGCAAACCTTGAGAGTGTATACTCATTAATGCAAAGTTTGGTGTTTATTTGAATTTCTTCTCTTCACATACATGCAAGCACTTGCATGCATGCATGTGCGTGCACACATAAGCACACACACGCGCGCACACACACACACACACACACACACACACACAATGTACACTGCCTCTTTTGAGATTATGGGGAACTCAAAATGTGTTTCTAGAGAAATCTTGATATCAAATTTTGGATAGAATACAATACTTTCTCTCTTGCTTACCTAGGTAAGCAGCAGGGAAAATAAAATAGGTCATGAATTTTATAAATGCTGTGTTTATAAACATTAGAAACTGTTAATTCATTCATAATAATATCCATCACTTCAAAACAAACCAACTCATGTACATTGAATGAAGAAATACTAAATTCAGTGGTGGAGTAAGTTTTATTGCTTTGCAGTTTAACTAACAATAAATACATAAAAAACATTATAGATTCAAAAAGATGGTAAAATGATATAGTACTTAATTAAACATTGTTTCTGTAATGCAGATGTATTTATAGAGTACTGTATAAGGTGGTACCTATAGGTAATTAATTTGTGCCCAACTCATTAAACAGTATGTATTTTTTTTTATAAAACTGTTACCTACCTATTAATTTTCACATTTTTAAACTGAAACTTTATAAATCAAAGCTGCAGATCCTTAATGTAACAATTTACTGTAATGAAGTCCTATATTTTTGAAGGGGAATTAAAGTTGAATAAAACTGAATATTAATAATTAATATATATTTCAAACTCTTCTGCTCAAATCCATATAATGGATTATATTAAGGGCAAAAATGCTTAAGTTATTTTGCCTTATGTTTAGGGAAATAATAAACATCCAGAACTCTTACCGGCTAAAAATAAAACAGCAAATGGCTGAAAATAATCCAAGGAGATTTAAAGGAAATGTAGAAGACCCCGATGTTGCTAATTTACCAGCACCATTAAAGTTGTGTATGAAAACTATTGAATCAATCGGTGGATTCAAAGTAAGTTTTAACTTTGTTTATTGTTCTGTATTCTTTCACAGAATCTGCTTTATTCTAACAAAAATTTCAGTTATATTATTAGAAAAAAGTGCATTTGATTCACTCTATTAATAAATTGTACACTTATATTTTTTCTACTTTCCTATTAAGATTTTCTAAACTGTTTGATTATCCTCCCAAAATAGCAAACATTTTTCATTTGTGGGTGACAGTTTTAGTTTCTACTCTGTTTGCACTCTTAGTTGATACTCTACACAGTATAAATCTAAGTAAAATACAGGTGCTTTGTTTTGTTATGCTTTTTGAACTTCTGTTTTTCTCATTCATAGGTGAAAAATGCAAGTATAATTTGATTTTCAGAAACATGTTCCTGTTATTAAGATACTATGTAATCCTGCATTAACCCAGCAGCACTGGGATGAGCTTTCTGAAATAACTGGATTCAATCTTACTCCTGATGCTGGAACAACATTGAGAAAAATGGTGAAGCTGAAGATTGAGCCTTATCTTGATAAGTAAGATCCTTCTGTATTCAATAATTAAATTGTCTTTACACCAGCTGTTGAGAGTGTTAAACTGAGGAGTAAATTCTCTTCCTATTTGAAAATTTCATAGCCATTTAATAGAGTGGTCATTGATTGATATTCTATTTTGCCTTACAATCAGTTGTTTATTTTATTTATAGAAATAATCTTCTGTATAATCTTCTTAACTGGGAAATGGAATAGGTATCTAAATTCAAATAATTTCATTGATACTTGTTTATGTTCATTCTAAATTTGAATGCAGTTTATTTATTTTTAGTTACCCTCATCTATGTGGATTTTACTTTATTATTGTGTATTTTCCATATATTTCTGATTCAAAGCTAAATATTATTTTTTTCTCAATGTAAAAAGCAATCTTCATTACTTATCTGAAAATTCAATGTCAAAAACGTTTTAAAACATTCATACACAAAGCTCTTCCTGTTTGCAAATATTTTCCACATTGATAACCCCTGCTTATTTTTCTTAATTTTTTTTTTTTTTGACTACCACAAACTTCAATATATGCTGAAAAGGAGCACCTGCACCTACACTATTTTTTTTATCTTCTGTACATTTATTTTGATGTATAAGTTCATGCCTTAACATTTTAGCAGAGTTTTTAGAAGTTCCCTGTGTAGCATTAGGAAGAATTTCTAATAAATTTGAATGTTTCACATTTTGAAAATGAATTAGTGATTCATGGTAGCTCCTCAATCACAATACTGATTGCACCTAAATAAAATACTTTATTGTAACATACTGTTTGCCAGACTTTGGCGATGCAGAGCTAAGTCAATTATATTTAAAGTAAATAAAATATCACATTGTTAAAGTCCTAGTACGCCAGTTTGAAGAAAGAAAATACAAACATGAACAACATTGTATGAGGATCAATGACAACACTGCAGGATCCCTGTCTGCTTTAAGAACCCTGTAGGTAATTCCACCAGCTTCAAGAACGTAATAAGTGATCATTAATATGTACTAAACAGTGCAACATAAGATAATGTATCAATTGTAGCGTGTTAACAATGGTTACAGTTGTACATTTAGTTGTGATATGACCTTCTGGTTAAGGTGACTTATATCAATAAATAAAATAAATAAATATATATATTTATATATATATATATATATATATATATATATATTTATGTATATAAATAAGAATATCAAAAATAATAGCCATGGTGATGGCAGAAGCAACATTTGAAAACTGCTCTAAAGTTTGTTAGCCTTTCAATTGTCCTTGCTGTTATTACATTATTACAGTGAAGAAATGAAAAAAAAAACAACTTAATAAATGACTCAGTTGATTGTTTAAAAGTTAAAACTGAGTTGATTAACCCATTCACATGATTTGATGACCAGAGCTTTCACAGACTTTTTTGGCATATGAATCGTATGATGAGCTGAGCCTACAATGCTGCATTGCTCTACATACTACATGTAGTTTGGGCTTCTTCTCACAGATGTCATTTGTATATGTTTTGAATGAAGTGCTGACATATGATGTTTGTAATTCCCACAGTATGACCTCACCAACTGTGTTTCAACCAAGGAAAAATAATTTTATTCTTCCTGCACTTGCATCAGTAGCCATTGTGGCTGCAAAAAGAATCCTTGCGGATAACGAGGAGAGTTTGAGAAAACTGATACAAGGTGTATTAGAGAGTGATAGTGAAAGTGGTGATTTTTCTGAATATGAAACGGAGACTGAAGAAAGTTCTAGTGACAGTGATAATGAATCTAGTGCAGAAAGCAGTAAGGAAAATAACTATGAAACCAATGATGATGCGCCAAGGCCTTCGAAACACATTCAAATTATGACACAAAAAAAACAGTGTGACTGAAATTGGACTAAAACTGACAACAACCCCGCTCTCTACCCTTTTACTGCAAATAGTGGTGTTTGTAAAGACTTACTGAACAACCATGCATCTCAGATGCCATCTGAGCTTTCAATTTTTTTTTGGAATATATGAAACCATTGTTTGACAAAACATATTATGAAGCTAATGCTTATGCAACAAGGCAGTTGAACAATCTGACAGAAAAATGTTGAAAGATGATGAAAAATCAATCACTATGGCAGATGAAATTAGGGCCTATATTGTTATTTTGGTGTCTCAAGTGTGAAAATCACTTATTCAAATTGTACTGGAGCAAAAACTGATGCCTTGACACCCCAAAAGTGTGATGTTGCTCTTCATTTACAGGATTGTTTTGAGGTCTATCATACATAACAGCAGTACTAGGACAACAGTACTGGTGAGTTTATGTTTTTAATATTGTGCACACAAATTTTCAGCAAAAAACTCTTATTGGTTGATTTTAAATGATTTTTTTAAGCATTAAGCTGTTACCACCCTCACTGCTAGGGGATTTAAATATGATTCTTTGGTTGGTTGAATAGACATTTAAGAAAAGTATGATGAACCCATGTATCTGTAACACTTTTCATTCTTTGAAAATTATGATCATTTGCAGAAGGACACAATATTGTTGGAATATTGATATGTCTGCTTGCCAAATTTTTTTAGCGGGTTACCTTCCATGTCTTCCTCCTCCTCTTCCTCTTCATAACAACAGCATCTAGACGAACATTACCTACCCTTACTTGCAGTAGACAAAACATGCAGGTGTTTTATATTTAAATATGATTCTTTGGTTGGTTGAATAGACATTTAAATATGATGTGATTGGGTTAATGACATAAAACAATACTCACTTTTTAAAAGGACATGTTTCAGAGGCTATTTTTTCCATTGTCAACCAGACATTAGACTGATCATACGTTGCGAAGATGATGATATTCCATCTGTAGTTTGCTTTGGTGGCAGTTCTATGAACTTTTATAAAGATTCATTCTGGAGAATATTGAAATTGAAGTTTTAGTTCTTATTTTTCCAGATAAAAATCTGGTCCCATGTGGTTAATTGTGATTTTCCTGTTGTATGTTTTAATAGTTTTGGTTCTCGATTTATTTTTGATGTTTTGTCCAAAAATGGGTGGCGAGTGCTGATTTGTTTAAACCTTTATGTTTCTAAAGTACTCTTACCCTTGTTTCCAAGTTCCTCTTTGCTTTTCCTATATGCATCTGATTGCAGTTATTGCATTCTATTTGGTAAACATCACATTTTTTTTTTTTTGGAGGAATGATGTGATAGTGATTGAGCCAAATACGTTAACTGGAGCCATTTGGATATTAGTTCCCTGAAAACCTTTTTGAATTAGTCAAACGTCTGTGGATGATATGTGAATTTTTTAAAGTTATCTTTTGTTCTGTTTAGTGAGAATGGTCGTTTGCTTCTACAATTTTTTTCTTTTTCACTATGTTTACTTTCTTTTCTACCAAAGACTTTTGGAAACCATTTATTTCTGCATTTTCAATTATTTTATTCTGTGTTGTATTTCTGTGTTGAAAGTGTTATGTTCAGTAGCCTATATGTTAAACTATTGAAAAGTACATGTTTGTGGGATCTTAGGTTGCAGCAGTTAGATATTATGTAATTGTCTGTCCGTGTTGGTTTTCTGTATATATCAAAGTTTATTTTATGTGCATTTTTTATGATTTTTAGTGCTAAAATGACAGTTGCTTGTCTTTTTCTGTTTCTAATCTGAATTTTATGGATTTTTTCTTGTAAGTTTAACACCAACAATTTCTCTTGGATTTTCAAAATGTGGCAGTGATACATAGATAATATTTTGCAATAGTATTAAAGAAACATTTAAAGATGCAAACAAGAAACTAAAACTGCTAAACTTTTAGCTTTTAAATGATTTTAACAACACTGTCATCAACTTCCATATATGAAGATCAGTTAATGGTATTCATAAACATATTTTCAGAATTTTAGATAAGTATGTTTTCAAGGTTACATTTCAAAGAAGTTGTGTGTTCAGTATGATGTAAATCCTTCACATAAATGGTGAGGTTCATTGGTAGAGTCATTCCCTTTAATGACAGGCATTTAAGGAAATGAATGGTACCTCTGTGTATGCATTTTGAAATGTATATTTTTGCTTTTGTGCATCACTGTATGTCCAACATTTTTGTGCAATGCCTATCTTTTGGATCACTTTGTCCTGTATTTCTGTAATAGAATCTCATAATCCTAGTTTAGTATTAGTATTCCTTGTGTCCTATGCCATAAATGTCCTGGTCAGTTACAAACCTAATACCATCAGTTTTAAATTACTTCTAAAAGGTGTATTTTACTATTTCAGATTTGAAATAGTGAGTGTCAGTGCTAACAAAGAGAAAGAGTTGAAAGAACTTTTAGAAAAAATGCTGTTAGAGTGGGTCTCCATGAAGTTTTCTGTAGTTAGAAAAATGTGAGTACCTACCTTTTCTTTGTGTGAGAATCAATAAGTAATAGTAAGGTACCTAACTATATTTTTCTTAACCACACTTTTCTTGTTTCTAGTGATTCAGGTTTGCCTGTTTTGTCTTCTGTTGATTATATTGAAGCACTCTTGGATGATCATCTGGTAAAAACAGTGGCAATGAGAGGTTCAGCATTTGTTAGGCCCATTCAAGGTAAGCTACAAAGCTTATCCTGAAAACTGCTTTGAAGGGAAGTGTGATGTCTCAATTTTCAATGTGCTCATAAAAGTATAAGATATGTTGGTTAGTTTACATCTTATATAATGTAAGTAATTTTCTTTTAAAGCAAGGGCAATGGCAACATTTTGTAAGTATGGTCAAATTATAATCATAAATTACACTAAACCTGCTAAATTGCTATTAATTAGTACATTTTAAAATGAAACATACTCATTATTGATCATTTAGCTGTTTAAACATTTAATCTTTGACCCCTTTGGATAACATGATTGCAGTAGCAAGAATAAAATAGATTTATATTGAAGGCTATATTATATAGGGATGATTTGCCAAATTTTTACATTATTCTTTTATCAGAACCTTAATGTTTGGGCAATAATTATTACACTAATATAACTAGGTTATTATACCAAGAAATTCCTAAAAATTGTAATTTCTACAAATGCTGCTTGCATTGAAACTTTAGTAAACTTTTAGCAAGAATACAATGCAGCTTAATAACTTTGCAAAACATTTATCCAAAATATATAAAAAAAAGTTAAAAAATTTTATCAGGCTAAAAGCAATGCATACTAAGTACTAAGAAGCTAGTAATATTTCTCATATTTAATGTTTTAACTGTAATAATTGATAATTTATGTCAGTTTAACATATAGTTTCAAGAATGAGAATGTTTAATAATTTGACCCTCTCTATAATGCCCTTTCACTAAACAATGCCAATTCCATGGGACAGGGTACTCTCTGCACCAGATTTATTATGAGTCTTCTATGCTAAATGCAATTCTGTAATTCCTTGTGTGAAACCTTGGGAGTCAATTCCTCTGAATGTATACATTGCAAATGTTCTCTAAGTAAAATTGAACATGCCACTGTTTTCTACTATCCTCGTTGCATTAAAATAATATCACTTTTCATTTCAATAAACTTCCATATTTTCTCTTTAGTTTATAGATTAGTGCATTTAGATTAACTACATATCTGGTTTTTATTTAAAGGTGAGTCGGAATTGTTACACTAACATCACTTAAGTGAGTAAACTTAAGTGATGTTAGTGTAACAATTCCGACTCACCTTTAAATAAATTCAATACACATCACTGTTTCTAGCTTCTTTTCATTACAATATCTACATATCTGGTGTTTGTATATATAATACAGAGTGTTCAACTAAGCCAGTCATAAATTGTTTTAGATAGCCCTCAAAGCAGAACTAAGGGTGCTATGTATTTCTTTTAATCTTTGAATGTGGAATGTGTAATCAACTGAAACAAAATATGTTGCAGAAAGTTCCCCAATGATAACTGTAAAAACTGGAATTCTGGTCAGTATAATCATTCATAGTTAGAATCTCTGCAAGAGAACTGTAGCTATATTATAAACAGGCAAATACAAATATGGTTCTGCTTCTTGTATAAGCTAACTTTAATGTCCAGGAAGGAAGAAGATGCAGCAGGAAAGAGTTTCTGGCTCTTCACCTACCCATCACCCAAGAGTTCCAGTGCATAGCCCTCAGGCTCAAGATGACGAAGTGTGAGTTCAGAAGCACATTAATAAATGATAGCAGTTACCAATGTTTGCTGGAACAGATATTCCAAGGCTTTTGTCATAGTCTTTAACTGAGTATTAGAATTTAGAGCTATGGCCATGGTCTAAGTTATCAAGAGGAACATTGGGCATTGCATTGTGAAGAATAATGGTTGGCATACATATTGGATGCTGCTTGTCCAGGATCTTAGGACAGTTCAAAGAAAGTTGCCACAAGCTTCCATTTCTAGGTGAGGATCCTGACTTAATCTGGTGTGTCTTATGTTGCAATGAGAGCATTGTCTTCAATGATGGAACCATCAATAGCCATAATATTCATTACTGGGGCAATAAAAATCCTTACAGGACACAGGATTTGAAAGTGTAGAGCCTAAGGTTACTGAAACATCAACGTATAGTGCAGGATTTTCTGAGATAACATCATCTGGTCCAGCTTCTTCAGGTGTTGTCTAATTGGCAAGAGAATTCGACAGTTTCTGCTCAGAAGTTAATATTGAGTATGTGCCTATCACACTGGTGATGAATCACTGGTTTCAGTTGGATGATGCATGTGCTCACTGCTACAGATAAGTGGAAGAAGCAGTGATGTTGATCGCTGTACTCAGTAGTATCATCATTGTTATCTGTTAGTATAACTGTTACTCTGTCAGCTGCATGATGTGATAATGGGAGATGTGAATCACATCCTCTTATATATGGAATTTATGTAAATCATTATACTGTCAGCTCTAGTTTCCGAGGTTGCGGGTTCAAACCCGGTGGAGGACAATGGATTTTTTTCAGGTGTAAAAATCCTTTGCTGGCTTCTTTTGGAAGGGCAGTAAAGCCGGTGGTCTCATGTCATAGATTTACGGCCCATAAAAGAAACTCAAGCCTGATAAAGAGGCCTCTGAACAAAATTACCGGTCTTTCACGCCCAATATAGAATGGGGTGCTAAGGACCACAGCAGTTAAAAAGTGTCCATAAATAAAACTCAATTTCAATTATGCTGTCAGCACTTTATAAATAATACCCTCTTGTCTATTCCTATTCCCAAATTAAAAACAAATGGTACATGACTTAATTTAGGAATTGAAAATAATTTCCATATTACCAACATATGGGATTATCAAAACTAAAGTAATGTAGATACTTTGGTACAATGGTATAACTCTGTCAAAGATGAATCAGCTAGAAGAAATCTGAAAGAATAATCACAATAAACTCTGGAATGCATGTTTCAGACAAACTGTTCAGAAGAAGGTTAAAATGATAACCTTCAAGTTATGGTGTCACTGAAAATTTTCCAGCCCCTGCTTTCGCCTGTTAAACCATTCAGTACTCCCTACATTACTTGATGGCTTCAGTTGTACACCCTGTACATACAAAATAGTTATTAAATCATAAGCTTCTGTTTGCAGAGCAAGTGCAGCACTTTTACATTAAACTGCTACAGTTAGAAAGTACCTTGAAGGAGTGGGAAAATGTACAGAATGATTGGCTTTATTTACATCCAATTTTCATATCAAAAGCAGTTACTGACCAAATACCTTTGGAAGGGCATATGTTTCAGGTAGAATTTCTTTGTTGTTCTTAATTCTTGTTATTTAAATTTGTAACCTAAAACAATGAAGCTATGTAATTTTTAGAAGGTTACATAATAATCTATATTTTTTAATGCTCAGCCAAAAACATATCATCATCATTATTACTTATACGTGTTTCTGAAATTTTTAATTTTTAAATAATTTAAAATTATGTTAGAAATGCACATGTATTAATTATACTGGTTATAAAATAATCCATGGAATACACAGAACTGTCTGAAATATATTGTTTTAACTGTCTCTTAAAATGTTTCCTGTTTTGATTTTCATATTTGTTGATACTTTATTGAACAAATTTCCCAATTGACATAAAGATCCTTGGTGCTAAATGCTTCAACATGAAAATTGTGTTTATTAGTGATTCTATATCCCAAGTTTCACTTCTAGTTTGCTTACATTTTTGTTTTTGGATGAGAGATTCTTTTGATAAATATTTATATTTTTGTGTGTATAAGAAACCATGCCTCTCAGTGATGATATATTTATATTCTTGTGAGATTCATCATGTGAATTACAAAAGTGGCTGCTATAAGTTAAAAGAGTTGTCCTTGCACATTTTAATTAAACGATTTTATATCTTTGTTGTCTGGAGAAAGCAGCTAAGTCATAAGACTGAAATTTCACAGGAGAAAGAAAAATGTTTTTATAAATTCTCCAAAATCTGTGCTTTTCTTCTATCTTATATGTTATATCATTTTAATAGGTTCATTATTTTATGAAAACAATGAAAAAATATGTTTTTATATTTTCCAGGTTTTATAGGTATATAATTTTTACTTTGTGATCTAAAAATATTTTGAATATTTACAAGCTCTTCTCATATTTACTTAAGTTTTTTGTATCTAAGAACACTTTACTTAAGCCTTGCAAGCTAGGTACATAATTTAAGCTAACTTGTTACTAAAAATTACTAACTGAGAGCTAAATTATAAAATAAGCTGTGTATTTAAGCATGTTACTGTTCAGAAAATATAAACTCAAGTACAAGTTGTTATGCTTGAGTTCAGATAGACCACCTTTATTACAATTTTTCAAATTTGGATTTAATTCTTTGGGGCTAAATAATTTAAATTATTATATTACTGATAAAATTAACACAGAGAATCAGAGAATTGATTCTAAAATGTAAAGGAAATGAACATTCAGTTAAAAGTTATCTTCTTCATTCTCAGATAGCTCAGGATCATTATTGCTTTCATTGCATGTTTTAAGGTTGATGTGAAATCTGTGGAAGTACGCTGAAATTAAAGGTAACAAATCCATTAGATCTTTCTTCTTTTCAGCTGATATTGGTACTGGAACACAGTAAGCCCTTTGCAGAGTACTTAAGGAATTTTGACCTCTTGGTTTGAGGGAAATGTAACGAAATGGATCTTTCACATTCAGGGTACTTTTAAATCTAGTTCCACCATAATTTTTTGTAAAGCGTAGCCACTGACAGTCTCTCCAGGAAAACTGTTGGTCTTAAATCTTCTTACAAAGGAATAATGGATATTTCAGTAAATCTCCAAAGTTAAAAATTTGTACTTGCTCATATTATGAATGTAGTCCTGCACATGGTTGCACACTGGTGTTTTTTTTTTTTCTTTTTTTTTTTTTTTTTTTTTTCTTTTTTTTTTTTTTTTCTTTATTAATGAATGTTCAACATCACATTCTATTCTCATGTGTCCCAGAACAAGGAACTTGTGATTAATTCCAGTCATAGATGATTTACTTTGCCTCAAATATGTGAACATAGCAACAAAGTGGGAATTCTTGTATTGCCTTCTTCAGGTATAAGAATACATTATCACTTTTCCTATAGATTCAGGGAGAGCTTGAAGTTCCATATATAGGTATGAGGCTATTTTGTTGCCGACTCTTTTACCTATTGATTCATGCCACAAGTAACATGTTGCTTCACCAGTATCACAGTTGTGAATTGTTAAATTGTAGGTCCAATATAGCTTTTTGTAAACTGCAACTGAGGTGTATACATCTCTGAAACATTTTACTGAACAAACATTAATGGCTGTTGATTTGTCAATACATTTTGATTAATTAACTAAATAAACTGCTTTGTGATGTAAATCTTTTCCATTGTTTAAGAAGTGCAAAACTGAATTTTAAATACCTCACATTTATGACACTTATTTGTTTTTCTCTCTTTAATATGTAGATTCTACTTTCTTTTTTTTTTATTTGTTTATTGTGCTAAGGCGGCGCTGTGGCCGAGTGGTTAGACCGCTTACCTCCCACCGAGGCGGCCCGGGTTCGATCCCAGGGACCTGCGTGTAGGATTTGTGGTGCACGAAGCGGCGTCTGGGCGGGTTTTCTCCGGGTTCTCCGGTTTCCCCCGCCATTCATTCCACCAACTGCTCCATCATCACCTTTCCTTTCATACATTTCACCGACATTTCGTTTCATCTACTTCCTTCATCCCATACCAGGCATTGGGCTGATCACCCATCCCGGATGTTCTGTCTGATCCATGAGTGTCTGCTCCTTGACGGGCCTCTGACCCCAGGCATCCGCCTGTAAGTCCTGGGGGGTGTAAGGCCTACACAAGAGGAGGTTAAACAGATAATGAATGAATGAATGAATATTTATTGTGCTAAGAGATTTACAATCTGATCGTCTACTGAACTTTGACTGTACCACTCATTCTGTAGACAATCACTACAGTTTATTTACATTTTACAATTTCTCATCAATAAATTATCTTGTTTCAGTTTTTCATGTCCCATTTCCACTTGTTTTTCACTTTTCACTTATTGATTACTTTACCATCACATATTCACCATAGTTTTCCATTCAAAGTAAGATACACTACCTCTTACTTTTCTCTATCCACTGTCCAAAGCCATTTATTTTTGACTTTACACAAAAACTGACCAATGCTCCTAGCATCCTTGCACATCATTTCGATTATAAGCGTATTTCTATCCCCCTTCAACCACTTCTTTTTAAAAAAATTCTCTTCTCCAATTTTCTGTTTCTTGGCACTTAAATACTATGTGTTCAATGTCTTCATTACCACCACATATCGGACATTGGTTTTGTCTTAACCCCCTTAGCCTCCATGCTCCAGTTCTTACCCATGCAATAGATTCTCTCTTTTCTTTATTTACTATGCCCATATGTTTTTCCCTACCCCATGTATTTTTCATTGGCCTATAACAAACCAATGAGTTCTTTTCGGCAATCTCACTGAACATGATTTGTATTTCTATATCTTCCAGTCTTTTCCTCGCCTTTTTCCAAAAATTCTTCACATTATTTTCTCTCCTTCTCCACATGTCTCCTAACCCATTTTTCTCCAAAATGTTCTGTAAGTTACTTACCCATCCATCATTCATTAAACTATTCTCCTGGTATTCTATACATTGTCTTAACACATTACTTTTTCCTAGATTTAAAGTTCTGAACCAAAATTTCAAAGCTCTTTCCATTATCTTCCCCTTAGTTGCCACCCTGCCCATCTTTAATTGTGCTACCTGTCTTACAATTGCCTTTGGTAACCCTAGTATTTCTCTACAGAACATCCTGTGCACCTCATCTATACTTTCCCATTCTCTATCATCCCCGTATTTCTATATCATACATCTCCCAATATTCAGCAATACAACATTATGAGGATGTAACTTACAACAGTGATGTGACTACTGCTCATTCAAGAGAATGTAGTAATTGAGCAAATCGGAGATCTTGGTGACAGTAATATGAAATGCTTTGTTTATAAAGACTTCCAACCTTCTGAAGGAATTACTGGGATAATAGCATATATATAGGGAGAATTGGTAATTAAACTGAGCAGAAATACTTGAGTAAAAGTATTCCTTTAGGGGTGATATGTTGTCACTTACTAAATGCTACGTAATAGGCAATGAAATCATTGCTATACCACAGATTTACATCTATCATGATACCAAATAATGATAATATTATACTTCTCTAGAGATAATGTGGCTTTACCCCTTACTGTTAAACTGTATGTGTGCCAATTCAACTATTTTCTTAGATCTTCTCATTGTTACATTGAGACACCAATGGATTACCTGAAAGACTGTTACAAACAGCTTAAGTAAATCTTAAAAGAAGACAAACATCTTGCAGTTTGCTATTGTGTTAAAAATTAAAATGCAACAAGTCATTATAGGCAATAGGTGTATGTTTTCATAAGAGATTATAGAAAATGACTAAACAACAATAAAGTCTAAGAAAAAGCGCGGTAAACTTAAGCCAACAATAAACTGTCTTTTAAATTATCACAAAGGCTTAGTTTAGTGCTTAAATTTTTTTGATCAAAATTTATGGCTAGTTTGAACAGATCAAAGGTGATGAGTTGAATTAAGGCCTTAGGACTTTAAATTTGGGCTTAGGGCCCTACGGTTTAGGGCCTATTAATCTGCTAATATCAAAATACATTTGATAGGACTAAATTCTTTCATAGGTACCATAAAAAAGAGGATTTATTCTGAATTCATAAGTACAAAAATAATTTTCATCAGTTGAACTGCTTTTGACCAAACTGCAAAGATATATCCTCAAATAGTTTGAGTGGAAGTAAGTAATTTAATTAACTTATACTTCCCTGCAGATTAACAATTTGGATAGCAGCAGCTTTATATTGATTATATTTTTGGTACCTATTGCTTTTTTTATATACTGGGTGTGGAATAACAATATGTGGAAAGCAGTACCAAAGTAATCATTTTGTGGACAGGAAAATGGGGTCGCAGAAGCTTTGTTACTGCATTAAAATGTGTCTAAACTAAATTATCATGTTAGAGTCTTGATTGTGAAACCTGTTTATGGAGTATAAGGAATGAACAAAATGCAATCTTGTACAGTACATCACTGCCACTAAAGGGTCATGTTAAATGCCACTTTTATGTTTTGAAATCTACTAGATGGTACAGTAATACTGAACACTTGTATTGTCCAGTATAAAGATTACACTACATACATGCATGTAATGGCTCACCAATTGAGAAATTGTTTACTGAGGTAGGTTTATTAACTTCAATATAAAGAAGTATTCATATTTTATTGTTCATTTTAGCTTAAGTCTGCATTTATAAAGATGATGTGTGTTATTTGCAGAGAGTATGAGGTAATTAAGGTGAGTGTGAACTTAAAGGTACAAAAAAACCACACTTTAGTTGAGACAGTACAGTACATACATACTTGGGAGAGATACATTTAATTTTGACTGGCAAATGAAGATGTTTCTTAAAGTAAGATTTCAAGTATGTTCATGTAGTGCTCTTGTTATTATATTGCATCTGTGGCCCCATGCTCCTAACCTCAAAATACTTAGTTGGTCTGCCTTTCTACTCTAAAATTTTCTGCACATTGTTTTTCCACACCCTGTGTATTACAGTTTACATTATTTGTTTAGCCATATATCATGCAGTTTTTATAAAAAACTAGTTACTGTTATGTCATGAGCTTTGAGACCCTCTTATTTATACTACAATATATGTACTTAATAAATGAGTGTGTGCTTGTGCATGTATGCATGCATATGTGTGTGTGTATGTGTGTGTGCATGCACATTGACAGTAGTTTTCATCTTTTATGTTCACAGGAAGTTGATCAAACATATATAACAATGATGAAAAATGTAGAGACAAACAGAAACGTAATGGAATGTGTTGATAGTATTCATGCACTTGAAAAATTAATTATTTGCAAAAATAAGTTGGAAGCAATTAAAAGAGGTGTTGCAATGTTCTTAGAGACCAGAAGGCTACTTTTTCCCAGGTGATATTAGCTATATTTTCTTATTCATATTTTAGCACTGTTAAAAGTAACAGAAGTTAATATTATTCAGTGTTAAACCTTGTTTGGGGAACTACATACACGATTAGCATGAAATTTATGCATGGTGTGATGGGTGCTAAGTATAAATATTTTCTACATTAACTGAGAAAAGTATGATGAACCCATGTATCTGTAACACTTTTCATTCTTTGAAAATTATGATCATTTGCAGAAGGACACAATATTGTTGGAATATTGATATGTCTGCTTGCCAAATTTTTTTAGCGGGTTACCTTCCATGTCTTCCTCCTCCTCTTCCTCTTCATAACAACAGCATCTAGACGAACATTACCTACCCTTACTTGCAGTAGACAAAACATGCAGGTGTTTTATATTATAGCCATTCACATAAATTAAGCCCTAAAATCTGAGACCCACCTATGACTCAAATTGTGATATAAACAAAAACAAAAATAATGCTTTTCATGACAGTTTTGTTGGTGAATATCAAAATATTTAGACTTACATTAATAAAATTCATATTCTTTATTCGCCAATTGGATCATATTGCATGAAAAGATGATTATGTACAGTATTCTATAAATGCCATAAAACAGAAATTTCCAATACACAATATATATACATGTCCCGTGTATGTGTCAACTCATTATATTATTTACAATAATTCATATATTCATTTACTCTATAAAAATGTATGCTGTAGTAGGAAGGTTTTGACTTCTCCATTAAATTGTTTTATGTTAGTTATATCTTTTATATTTGCTAGTAGTTTATTACATAATTTGGAACCTATGATTAAAATATTATAGAATTATTTTTCAGATCCAAGGGAAATTGTTTTTGTTCATTAAGTTGCAAAAGAATTCTGTTGTTTTTCTGCCAAACGATGTGTTCACTTCTTTCCACTGCTAAAGTTTGGCTTGAAAGATGTAATTATTAAAAAGCTTACTTCATCAAACATATTTCTGCTGTTTGTGATTATATCACATTTTTTACTTATAAGTATCAATTGTTATTGATTTTTTCATTGTAAGTTATACAATATGAGACAATTATGGAATATATTATAAAACATGGAAATAATTGCAACTTTCAGAACCATTAAAAATGGAAAATGATAGAATCAATATACTACGACACAAAGAATGGATTGTCACTATATTTATGAAGGCTTTGTTTAATAAACATGTGCAGTTGAAATTTTTCATTCCTCCCATTCCTCCTACCACTTATAATAGCAAAATAAACCATAAGTTGTCTATGAGTCATAGATTTTAATGTCACGATACAGTCATGGAAAGGAGGAGGAGGAACATCAAAATTTATACTCATCCCTAATCATAACTGCTCTCGTAATATGATCTTATAAATCCATTGCTTATACTTTTTTTAAGTTGAAGAAGGTATATACTTTTGTGTAATGCTTGGATTTTCTTTTTTTCCAGGCTTTATTTACTATCAGATAATGCAGTATTAGATTTATTCTCAGCTGTAAAAGTTGTCAAAGGAATTCATCTACATCTAAATAGCTGTTTTGAAGGAATTGCTAAGCTTCAATTTGATGACCATATAAATATAATTTCTATGCAAAGTGAGGAAGGTGAAACAGTACCCTTTGTAAATCCCATTCCTTTTTTAAATTGTGCAGATGAAATTGAGAAATTGTTTACTGAGGTAGGTTTATTAACTTCAATATAAAGAAGTATTCATATTTTATTGTTCATTTTAGCTTAAGTCTGCATTTATAAAGATGATGTGTGTTATTTGCAGAGAGTATGAGGTAATTAAGGTAAGTGTGAACTTGAAGGTACAAAAAAACCACACTTTGTTGGTTTTATTATGTACTCATTAACATAGGTTACTTTTAAAATGTTCAGATATAATAATGTTCATTGTCTAGAAATGAGGAAGATTTCAGATAAAATATTAGATGTATGCATTAGAAAACATATAGATCTTATTATCTTTAATGCTCATTAATATATTTAAATCAGAAAGTCCGAAACTGTTTTACTAGGTTTTTTTCATGTTTAAGATAAACTAATTCATACTTCATGAATAAATGAAACAACTCATTGATTGTTCACATACTAAGTTACTAGAAGTGATTATAAACATGAAACTTTTTAATTTAATTGAAATTGTGAGTTATGCTGTGTTCTGTCAACCAAAAATGGTGCATATTTGTCTATTTACTTGTTTTACATTTCTTAGGTGTTCCTTTAGTTGGACTTTTAGCTTTTCTTGGATTTTTCTAGGTATATTTTATGGCAGTCTTTACAATCAATCTGGTAAATCCCTAGTGTTCAGCAATGAAACTTAGTGAACTAAACTAAAAGTCACTAATTCACTTACAATTTCAATTACATCATTGGGTGTTGTTTCATTAGAACATTTATGTTAAGTAGCATATTATGTTTCTTCTAATTTCCTAACATTTTTATCAGCACATAAACCTCCTGGCGAACATAACTATCATTATATGTACAATTCAAGAAGAATTTAAAATAAAGAGAGTTGAGGGTTGTTACACTACATCACTATAATATTCTTACTTGAACGCGTTTCGGGAGACGGTTTGTTCCCATCGTCAGCATGTCCTCATCTGATTTTGCCGGTCATCGTCTGGGGGATGTGTGTGGTTAGTGGTGTTCATCAGCCCAGCACCAGAGAACACCACTAACCACACACATCCACCAGATGATGACCGGCAAAATCAGATGAGGACAAGCTCTACCGGATTCAAATCCCAGCTATGTCATCCGATTTCTTAGTCTGATTCCATTTTTCCAACTGATGATTCTGTTACTTCTCACTGACGTGGTAGAAATTTAAATTGTATTAAATGATATAAATAAATAATACACTGTTATTATTTTCTCTTTTATGTATCTAGTAGGTAGACAAAGTATTGCATTCCACCCAAAAATTTGATACCAAGTTTTCATCAGAAATTCACGTTTTGAGGCAATTTTAGTAAAAGGTTTGTATGTGTGTGTCTTAACAATAAAATGTTGGTTAAAAATGATGAGGTCATGCTGACGATGGGAACAAACCGTCTCCCGAAACGCGTTCAAGTAAGAATATTATAGTGATGTAGTGTAACAACCCTCAACTCTCTTTATTTTAAATTATGACACATCACTGTTACTAGCTTCTAAATCTTCAAAATTAGTCAATTCAAGAAGACTTTGTGGATGATTCTGTCTCATACAATTGTATTTTTCAGATTTTAATAACAGATGATCAAGATTATGCCAGAAAAATATATATGAATTCTGATTCTGAAACTTTTGTAATATAAAATGCAAACAATTGATTCTTTTTCCAAAATCTGCTATAATTTTAATCATATCTGCCATATATTCTGGTGTTAGTGTAAAAGGCACACACAAAAAAAAATCAGTTTTAGATCTGATGGTCCTTTAGTATAAACCATAAGTCATGTTCCATATGGATGACAATAACTATGAAATTATAAGTTACAATTAGGTCTAAGATACAACATAATGACTGCCAATAGAGACAAAGGTTATTTTTGTGCCTAGTTTGATGTATGCTGGGGACATGTGGATTTATGGGTATTTAAAGCTTTATAGTAAGGTGGTAGTCCTTAATTTCATTCCCATTTTTCTCATCTTCATCACCAAATTCACTAGCTATTGTAAGAAATCAGTACAGCATAAAATTCCCTGAAACTTTCCTCCATTTTAACAAGCCTATATGAAGACATTTTTGTAATGATAAAAATAAGCATATATGTATTACAATGATGTCATTTCCATTTAACTTGCTCTGTTAACTCCTTGCATAGCTTGGCCAAATCAAATATACTTGTTTCATGGATATGATATATTGATGTAAGTAAATCTTGAGAATATATATACTAAGTTATTTTAACATTGTCTATACATTTTCTTGCAGATACAGGGGGAATAGAGGAAACCATTTTGATAGTCAAATGTTTAAAAGCTGGTCGCTTTATGCTGAACTTCAAATTTCATAGTCTCTCCATGACATCATGAGAAACAGCTGAATAGTTACAGCATTTTAACAAAAATGACAAAGCATTGAAAAATTCAAACCAATAATAATGGATAACTTGGAAATGGCTGATGCCACTAAAAACTTGTTTAATTTATTTTAAAGAGATCTACATTCTTTTTGTAGTACATATTGGTCTATCTCTTAAGGCTGGTTCACAACCACCCGGTAACGGTAACCAGAACGGAAACGAGAACGGGAAGCAAGAAATTTTGATTCACAACAGCCTGGTAACGAGAACGGGAATGCATATCGATCACAAAGTGAAAGTCGATTTTGCACATTGGGATTTCATTTGTTTTTAACTGACCAATAACATTTTTTCACCTACTTCCAATTTAGCCAAGTCGACGTCAAAATTCAATAGAGTAAACATTATCTAAATGCATATTCATTACATTTCCGATCCCTCTACTTATGCCAATCTTTCATTCCTTTATTTAATGGCATACATTAAAATTGTTTATTCCTTTTTTCATTTCCACCAGATTTAGCTCCTCTTTGTAGCGTTTGCCATTGTTTTTTAGGTAATAGCCAGTTTTGAGTTGCATATAAACAAACTACAAATGATCCCTTCACCAGAGGAACCAACGTTGATTAGATTTGCGGGTGTCGGGATGAGGTTAGGAAGCACATTTACCACAGAACAGCGACATTTACTACTAATTCCTTCCAGTTTCATGTTTCCAGCTTGCGACTATAGAGAGCACTAGTGGCTGTTTCATGTCACGGCCGCTTAGAATAACCTCTAGAGTGAAGAGTCTAATATGCACAATAGGGATCCAATATGCCGTGCCCGGGAACGAGAACGAGAAAGTTAAAAGTTGGGCAACTCTTCTTCCCGTTCCCGGGGCCCGGGAAGGCTTCCCTTCGGTTGTGGACACTCCCATTTGAATACATGTATTTCAACTTTCCCGTTCTCATTCTGGTTACCATTCTCGTTGGTTGTGAACCAGCCTTTAATGTTTACCAGTTAGACAACATGTACAAAATTTGTTTTAAATGTAGAGGACTTCACAGGCTATTCCCAAAACATTCAGAATATACATTTTACTTTTCATCTTAAATATATGGTATTATAATAAAAATCATTGTAACTATTTGAGAGAAAATCAAAAATTTAAAAAGAAATGTGCCTGTAAAAGTAGTTTGAGGTATGGGGATTTTCTAGAAAATCTTTATGCCACATCTTTTGAGGATACTGAACCTAAATACCAAGACTGGTATTTATCCCAGTTTTCATTTTTGAGTTATGCTGTCAACAAACACACAGACATACACACACGTGGTGGTGGTGGCAGTGGCGGCGGCGGCGGCGGGGGTCTTCATTTGGAAGAAATTTTGTATAATATTGCTTAACTGGTAAACCAAAGAATGTAGAACTCTTTATAACACACAATTTATTTCCAATAATTTTTTGTGGCATCAGCCATTTCCAAGGCATCCATAATTATTGGTTTGAATTTCTCAAAACTTTTGAAATTGTTATAGTACTATCACTATGCAGTTGTTTCTCATGTCATGGATAGAGTATGAAATTTCAAGGCCAGTATATACTAGCCTGCTTTTAAACATCTGACAGTAGAAGTCATATAAAAATAAACAACAGTGGCTAGAGAAAATCATGTGAATGTAATACATAAGACCTTTTTAAAAATTTTGTTTCCATCTACTTTGATTTCATCGTGCTAAAATATCAAATTTTCTGCATGTACTACAGTATAAATTCTGGTTGTCACTTATAATCCTTCTTCATAAATCAAGGCTTACAGAAAATATAACCTTCTTCTTTCACTTCTTCTTGAATTTTGTTTTGCAATTGAGGAGCCTATTTTATAGTACCTCTATTTTCTTTATAAGAAAATAATACTGTGTTACATTTGTCTGGTAGTTTAAAAGGTATTATTTTTCACAGATAGAAGAGCAGATGAAAACATCAATTAAGTTTGCAATAAAAGAAAGTTACAGAAGATTTCAATTGACGGAGCAGTTTAAATGGCTACAGTTGTGGCCAGGACAAGTTATACATTGCACTTTCTTAATTTACTGGACAGCAGAAGTCCAAGGAATACTGGATGGAAACAGTGAAACAAATTTACTTGAATATGGCAAATGGTGTCAGGTAAGATCTAGTTATGCCAAAATACATGCTAATCATGTTTAACAAGAAATTTATGCATATGGCAGTTGTAAAATAAATGACATCAATACACAAAGTATACTTGGTGAACATACAGGAAGAAACTTCTTGCTAAAATTGGATTGCTCCTCAAGGCCAAATTTTTGTGACACAAGTATGAAAAACAATAATTTTGATACAATGTATTTAATCTCATTTGAATTAATGTTCAATATAGACAGGTAATCTTGGCAGGTTCAGCACATAAAATGTGATTCAATTTAACAGAAAGCATTTATAAAATATTTAATGCTCTAATTATTATAATCAATGTCTATTTTTACAGAAAAATGTGATTCACATTCTGATGATGGTACTGATAAGCTTATTTAAGTCTTTTAAGATTACTCTTGGTAAATTAATTCTTCTTGGAAATATAAAACAGCTAATGCTCTAATTATAATCAGTGTCTATTTTTACAGGATTATATCACTCAGGTCTTGGAATTGATGCGTGTAAACCTATCTAAGTTTTTGAGGATTGGTCTGCAGAATTTAGTTCTTCTTGTAATGCATGCAAAGGAGGTAATTGAAAAGCTGGGGAATGCAAATATTTCATCATCTCAAGACTTCTGTTGGCTTTCACATTTGCGGTATGTGTCTCTGTTCAGAAAATCTGTCAGTTATAAGGTGATGTTCTATGTAGATTTTCATTTAATACTTCACAGTTAATGGTTCATCATCAATGATTAGTTAGCATAAGATACTTATACATATAAAAGTTGTTTTTTAATTAAAAGTACCATTTTTGCATTTACTATCTAAATGCTAGTAAAAGTGATTGTAATTGTATCAATCATGCCAAATTGTTATACTATTATGTTTTTCAAATGGAAAGAGTTCTGCTCTGCAGTGAATGAGTTGTGTTTCTGTACTCAGGATTGCCACCTCAGTACACCCACTCTTTTCATACTTCCCTCTCACTAGCACACTATCCTAAAGCATGCAAATCTACCTGAAACTACAATGGTCAACGTAACGGAACCCAAACTGAATTTTCCAAATTTCTAGAACTTTGCAGTTATTAAATTCAAAATTTAAACATGCATACCCATATATTATGTACAATTTTTCTTAAATGCTATATAATTATGGTTTATAAGTGATAAGTCATACATCAGTCAGTTAAAAGTGTTATTTCTGTTTGCAACCCCGTGTTTTATCTGAGTCCACACTAACTCAATTGGATTATATTGGCAGTGGTAAGGTGAGAGGCGGATTAGTTCATGTCCCCTTTCAGTTGCAAGTTGCTCCAGCTGATGCAGTTTTTCCTGGTTTTTAAATTGAAATACTCATTGCAATAACTCAGTTTTAGTTTCTGTTGCCAAAAATTCAATCACCCTTTTGCAGTCATTCAACAATTTGCTGGCCATTTCTGCTGGCCATATTCAGTGTTTTTTTCAACAGCTGAATGGTATGGTGCATTATCCATTATAATTATGCTTCCCTCTTCCAAATAATTTAAGAATCTGTTCAAAAACCATTCTTTAAATGCATCAGCTGTCATTTCTTCCTGATAGTTGAGGTGGTTTTGGGCAGAAAAATTCACTTTCTTTCAGCTAGGAATCCTGTTTCAGCACATCCTACATGACAAATGATGAGCCAACTGCCTTTTCCAACAGGTACCTTTAGGCCATCCTTTTTTGAGGAGACTTGCCAGATTGAACTTTGAGTGTGGTATTTATTTACCCAATGTGCCATCTAAGTAAAATACAGGTCTTGTGTCACCAGAATTTCGAATTTTGTGCATCTTGCACAAGAATTTTATCCTTGCTGCAACAGTGTCACTCCTCTCCATTAAAAATTAATGTCCAGTATTTTTCTTTCTGTACCTGAACCCTAGTCCTCTCAAAATTCTGTAAGTAGATGAATTTGCACTAGTGTATGATATTTTAGTTGTAAGAGTGCAAATTATTTTCTATATTGTTGGAAATTCATCTTGGTCATAAAACTCGAATACAGTTCTGCATACAACATCCTTGTCAAAGTCACTTAAATTTGTAATCCTCTTTGGAGGTCCAATGTGTTTTCTAGGCGATACAAACACTGGAGCACAACTGGAATGAGATTTTCTTGTCCTCTGCAAATATGAGACACACTTGCTTTGGCTATACCATATGCTTTAGCAGTAAAGCATTGAGCAGTTTTGAAATCGAGTTGATTTCTGTCTTCCTCATTGTTGCATCTTTTAAAAAATGTGTAGACCCTAAAAATAATGCTTAGAGCCTGACTTTGCAATATCTGCCTGTTTGACTTGCCACTAAATTCACCACTAAAAGTCATTGCACTATTTTACACTTGCTCTATTGCTGTCTGAACAAGTGAATACTGATTTGAATTCTGTAGGGTAAATAAATGCCATCCCCGATTACTAAACAACACAATCATAAACACGTGACGGCTCACATTCTGCAGATGCAGCATTCTACAGGCCAGCAGGAAAGTGAACCGTTTGCTCTCTCTCAACTTTAATAAATGTCTTAGCTTGTTCAACAGAATTCTTTTAGCACCATCATGTCAATAATTTAAATTTCATTTCCGCACGCGCACACACACACACACACACACACACACACACACACACACACACACACACACACACACACACACACACACACACACACACACACACACACACACACACACACACACACACACACACACACACACACACACACACACACACACACACACACACACACACACACACACACACACACACACACACACACACACACACACACACACACACACACACACACACACACACACACACACACACACACACACACACACACACACACACACACACACACACACACACACACACACACACACACACACACACACACACACACACACACACACACACACACACACACACACACACACACACACACACACACACACACACACACACACACACACACACACACACACACACACACACACACACACACACACACACACACACACACACACACACACACACACACACACACACACACACACACACACACACACACACACACACACACACACACACACACACACACACACACACACACACACACACACACACACACACACACACACACACACACACACACACACACACACACACACACACACACACACACACACACACACACACACACACACACACACACACACACACACACACACACACACACACACACACACACACACACACACACACACACACACACACACACACACACACACACACACACACACACACACACACACACACACACACACACACACACACACACACACACACACACACACACACACACACACACACACACACACACACACACACACACACACACACACACACACACACACACACACACACACACACACACACACACACACACACACACACACACACACACACACACACACACACACACACACACACACACACACACACACACACACACACACACACACACACACACACACACACACACACACACACACACACACACACACACACACACACACACACACACACACACACACACACACACACACACACACACACACACACACACACACACACACACACACACACACACACACACACACACACACACACACACACACACACACACACACACACACACACACACACACACACACACACACACACACACACACACACACACACACACACACACACACACACACACACACACACACACACACACACACACACACACACACACACACACACACACACACACACACACACACACACACACACACACACACACACACACACACACACACACACACACACACACACACACACACACACACACACACACACACACACACACACACACACACACACACACACACACACACACACACACACACACACACACACACACACACACACACACACACACACACACACACACACACACACACACACACACACACACACACACACACACACACACACACACACACACACACACACACACACACACACACACACACACACACACACACACACACACACACACACACACACACACACACACACACACACACACACACACACACACACACACACACACACACACACACACACACACACACACACACACACACACACACACACACACACACACACACACACACACACACACACACACACACACACACACACACACACACACACACACACACACACACACACACACACACACACACACACACACACACACACACACACACACACACACACACACACACACACACACACACACACACACACACACACACACACACACACACACACACACACACACACACACACACACACACACACACACACACACACACACACACACACACACACACACACACACACACACACACACACACACACACACACACACACACACACACACACACACACACACACACACACACACACACACACACACACACACACACACACACACACACACACACACACACACACACACACACACACACACACACACACACACACACACACACACACACACACACACACACACACACACACACACACACACACACACACACACACACACACACACACACACACACACACACACACACACACACACACACACACACACACACACACACACACACACACACACACACACACACACACACACACACACACACACACACACACACACACACACACACACACACACACACACACACACACACACACACACACACACACACACACACACACACACACACACACACACACACACACACACACACACACACACACACACACACACACACACACACACACACACACACACACACACACACACACACACACACACACACACACACACACACACACACACACACACACACACACACACACACACACACACACACACACACACACACACACACACACACACACACACACACACACACACACACACACACACACACACACACACACACACACACACACACACACACACACACACACACACACACACACACACACACACACACACACACACACACACACACACACACACACACACACACACACACACACACACACACACACACACACACACACACACACACACACACACACACACACACACACACACACACACACACACACACACACACACACACACACACACACACACACACACACACACACACACACACACACACACACACACACACACACACACACACACACACACACACACACACACACACACACACACACACACACACACACACACACACACACACACACACACACACACACACACACACACACACACACACACACACACACACACACACACACACACACACACACACACACACACACACACACACACACACACACACACACACACACACACACACACACACACACACACACACACACACACACACACACACACACACACACACACACACACACACACACACACAATGGCTATTACAGTGTTTACATGGTTATGATATAATATATGGGTATGTTTATTCATTTGTATTATGAAAACTATTTGAGCTAAAAATATGTGGATTTACAGTTGTGTTACTAACTTTACTCCCTACCTTCCTCATGGATTATTTGAAAATTTGAATATTTTGTCTTAGCACAAATAGTATTTATTAGAGACTTGGCATGCATCATGCCCCATTTAAGGGAAATGCAATATGACAACACAGCAGGACTCTGATTGATTGCCTGCCTGGTAGCACTCAAGGACAAACATCCTCCTGTTTGAAAGTCACTGTAAACTGTATCGTGTTGTACTGCACTTTATTTCATCCTTTGAAGCATGCAGAATGTTGGAATGAAGTCATGGATGTAAATTTTAGACAGCCCAAACACACTTGCCACCAATTGATTTTCATCTTTGAGATGCATTAGCTCATGGAACTCTAGAGTTTATAAGTCCTTCATACTATTTTTATGCTTTATTTCACTAAAACACAGGGATAGATGCAATACCACTATTCAGTTGAAAAGTCACCCAAGATGCAAAACCCTTGCAAGGCGAAGAGAGCTTACATTTTATAAATTTACAAACTCAGATATAGTTGAACTTTTCATTGTATTTAACTTGGCTCATATTTAACCCTTTATAGGGCCAAACCTTTGCTTATCCACCTGTCCATAAGGATCATATTCTACTGAGAATGGTCAACCTCGAACCTTAATTAAGTGGCAAGTATACAATCCATAAGGCTCATTTTCCCATGGTAGTAAGCTCAAACCTTAAATGGGTGGCAAGTATAGAGACCACTATCCTATAAAGGATTAATCTTATTTTCATTCCTTCATATTTTATTTTTGCTCAGATGCAATTTTGTAAATATTTTTAGTGTTGACAGTAAATAAATAATAAAACATCTCTTCTTTTGTAGATATTATCTGGATAATGATGTAGCCCTACATATTTTAAACACAAAAATTAATTATGTATATGAGTACTTGGGTAGCACATCACGTCTGGTTATTACACCTCTCACAACTCGTTGCTATCACACTCTGATGGGAGCATATCATTTGCATTTACAAGGAGTTGCAGTAGGGAGTTCTGGAACAGGCAAAACTGAAACAATCAAGGACATTGCTAAGGCAATTGCAACTCCATGTATTGTATTCAATTGCACTGAATACTTAGATTATAAAACTATGGAAAAGGTAAGGAAGCAATGAAAGAAAAATGTATGATATTTTAGTTTATTCTGAAAATGTATTTAAAATGTGATTTTTATAAGTAGTCTCTGATTTTCCATTTCTCTTATATTTAGAATTGAAATTTACTGACCAGTATACAGTATGATCTTTCAGTTGCTCAAGAGTGGTGGAATAAGTGAGATATGGGATGCTTGGTAACCCTGGCTCCATGCCAAATAAAAGACTTAAAACTTTCATGGCAATGGTTACTGATTAAAGCTTCTCAGGTTATCAGCTGTGTTATATCAATGAAATTACTCGAGCTTTCGGTCATCTTGACTCTGTGGTCTTCTTCAGGAACACTTCCTGAATCACTGACTCCATGCATTTGTGAATTTATGGTGGTGGACTGGTTGGAATGATTTGGAGCAAGCAGTAGAAAGAGCAAGAGAAAAAATTATTATTAACTTACCCATTCACAGAGTTAAAAATGCCTCCCATTGTGTTGAAGCCACAACTCACACTTTTTTAATTTTATTGTTAAACACTGTGATTAAAGTTTTGTTTGTCATTGAATTATGTAATTCATTATTGCAAATTTTATTTCATCTATTGTTCTTAGATTATCTGCATATACCTTTGACTTAGCAGCAGCACTAAAGAAAAAGAAATAATCAGGGTCTACAACTTCTTGCAGCATCATGAAAAGAACCAGTCTCATGAAGTTCATTTATTAAATTGTAAACCATGCGCAAAATGGTTGTTTTGAATTTGGAAATGGCTCTGTAAATTTTTGTTTCAGTTTTCTGTATCATTACCACCTTCTCTAAACATATTCTCCACTAAAACCACACACTGTTCATTGAAAACATTTTCAGCTTCTTTTGAATGAACTCACCTGCAAACTAGTAGAGATAGTGACACTGACCATCAATCACAACCCTTGTTAAAATAGGGATGGTGCTTTGGGTACAGAATATGACTGCCATGTCTTTTGCAGATACTGAACAATAGAGGGTAGGTGTTTTAGGGGGATCAAGCTGTGCCACCACTCAGGGCGGCAGGTTTTAGGTGCAGCAATCCCTTAAAACTTGAACAAGATATGTGAAAATAGGACAGAAGTACAAATCATACTTAAATTCTAGAGAATTTCAGGAGATTTTTTATTGTGAGTTATTTTTGTTATTTGAGTTTGTTTTATTGTGCTAATGAAACTGGTGACAAACGAAATACCAGAGATGGTCACTTTGAATGCGACCCTCATTGATGATTATCATCACAGATCCTGTGTGCAGCAAGCATTCAACAATAAGCATCACATTTATAAACTGGAGTATTTCAAACCAATAGCTTTAGCTTATTTGCTTACATTGGTGACTCATGAAACTCTCAGGTCAGTTATTGCCTTAGTGGTATCTGGGAAGTTCCACTTGTTTGTGCATTCAGTTACTTCTTGTGTTGTTAGCCTGCTTTATTATTAAATACTGTTTTTATCTTCAGAGAAACTCAATTAGAAACTTTGAATTAAATGCAATAAGAATGTAACTCTGTGGCTACTACATCTTGCGGGAGTATTTTTGGCTTATGTAAGTTTTATTACATATATTTGCAAAAGTGTGCTGTTATGTAATTATTTAGCTCCATGTTGAGGGACACCAATTTGCGGATAGTTATGATGATGGTAGTTGCTTGGAGGAGTTTGCCCCACAGTTGTAATTTGAAGAAGTATGTTTGTTGCCAACTTTAAAAAAAGTTATTTAGCTGGATGCTGGATATGAGATGTGAGAATCCCCACGTATGTGCGTCACTTACGAAAAAGTATTTAACTTACGTAATGAAGATACACTTTGATGTTGTTTGATGCTTGGGACGCCAAACTTTATAGTGAAGATGATGCTTGTTTTACGTAATATTAATAAAGTTATTTGCCTCGGCTGCTTCAGTCGCAGTATAGAAACACAAGTTCTTTTTAGGTTGTGATAAGACAAGAATTAAAAATACATCACACAAAATTTACTTTTTAATTTCACTTCTTTTTATTTCTCTGTATTCTTGCACATTTATAAACACAACACTTTATAAAAGAAAAACTGTGAGCACTTTTATACATTCTAGTGAAGAACACAATTTTTACCATCCATACTCTACAACATCTTACCCGTGACTTTTACGTCTGCTCTCTCTTGCCTGCGACTGACTGAATTCAACGGTAAAAATCTTATAGCTTCGGTAATGACAGTCTCTTGTTGGCTAATTCTAGTCCAATAGAATTTAAGTATTCAAATTAAAACTTTTCTTTACTGTTGATTGGCTAATTCCAAACTGTAAGCGAAATTACGTTATTACGAATCTTTTCATGACCAGTACTTTTAAATTCCAGACACATTATTGTCACCAAAATTACATTATTACCTCATTATTAACATCCTAAAGCATATTCTCACAGTTTTTGCACTATTAGAGTATATAAACATTTACATGACATTAATAAATACGTTTACAATAAAAACTAAGTATTTACAATGACTTTATATACAATTTAAATAATAATTATATACATACTGTTTTCAAGGTGGGCTGTTATTGAATTTAATTATAATAAAACACAATTAATATCATTTAGTCATTAAAATACTGCCTCAATCTGAAATGAGCATCCTACCATGTACAAACTTATTTCTTCACTTAAAGAAGCAGAACTATTTCAGAGAAGCCTTAGCTCTTTGAGCAAGTCCTCATTGATCTTGAGTTCAAGACAATAAATAAGAGAAAAACAATACTTAAAATATTTGATATTGTAGCCCCAAGAACATTATTTTTAAGATAAGTACAAAATAAGAATTTAAGGGAAATAGTGTCATTGCCTGAAATGTGGTTAAATGCTGGCAATACCATATCAAAGAGGTGGAGTGATCATAGAATAGAAAGCTACATGAAGTCACTTGCAGTACTTTATTATTGCCCATGCTGGAACACCTCATTATTTATGGCCACCTACTGCTCTTCAATTCAAGTTCTGATGATTAGTATGAAGACATTAACCATGACCATTATTTTCTACAAATTGTTTATGGATCAGTTATTCCTTAACATCCCATGTTATTGTTATGGAAAATTCCCCATACCACACAGTTGAAATAGAAAGTGCACACTTACAGTAACACTGAAGTACAAATGGTAGAGTGGCTTACTTGCCATAATGTGGCATGTAAAATTACAATGAAAAAGGAGGACTTTTTAATTTCTGTTAGTTATAAATGAAACGAAGCCTAGGTCCAAATATTTTGTGGATGAACACTAAAGATCATGGTCATAAAACCATCAGATTGCCCCATATAATGCCACTTCAATCCCATGTCATCCTGTGTGGTGTAGTGGTTACCATGCTAACCTCTAGTTCCCGTGGTTGCGGGTTCAAACCTGGCAGAGGGCAATGGATTTTTTCGGGCGTAAAAATCCTTAGCATGGCTTCCTTTGGAAGGGAAGCAAAGCCAGTGGTCCTGTGTCATAGATTTACAGCACATAAAAGAACCTCAAGCGTGATAAAGAGACCTCTGAGCAAAATTACCAGTCTTTCAGGTCCAATATAGAATGGGAAGCTAACAACCACAGCAGTTATGGAGTGTCCATAAATAAAACTCAATTTAATTTTTACTTCAACCCCATAGTACTAATCTGGGCAGAAGTAAAGGGCTATGTTGCCAGATGCAACAAAACATTTACTTTGGTTGAAGTGGAATATCGCACAAGGGAAGCAGGAAATTAATTAACGCCAGAAAAGTAGAGGAGTGCTGATAAATATGATTATTAACCAGTGCACTTGACCATCAAGCATAGTTTCATTTTGTTTGTATGTGTTTTTAATCTGCTGATGAAGGGATAAACCAGAAATGTTGAACATTTTTATTGTGTGACTTTGCATGTTTTATCTTTCGCTCAGAACAATCTTGTTCTTTCACCACATATATATCGTCTTGAGTTTTATTTATTTATAATGTAAATATAAATAAATAAAACTCAAGAAGAGATATATGTGGTGAGATATATATTTTTTTACACTTTGTGAGAATAAGTAGTTATGGAGGACTGACATTCCAGATACAAATTAGGTTATATCTGAAAGCATGAGGGAGGGAGCACTTACAATTATTGCCTGGGTCAGTAAAGCTCCTGGAGCTACCCTGGCTTGCTACCAACCATTTTGGGAGTGTAGTACTGTAGAGGGACTAAAAGATCACATCGTACATATATGATTACACTATTTTATGTTATATGAGGATGATTCAAAAAGCAATGCCACTTATTTCTTTTTTGGAGTATACTCCATACAAATGGTCCAAACTTTGTGATAGTGAAATGAGTTTCTTTTACACATAATGTCTTTCTACATAGTCTCCATAAACTTTTATGCCTTTAAACCAGCACAAAACAGGTGTATATATCCCTTCCTGGTACTAGTATTTGTCCTGTGCAAGTAGTACTTCATAATTTTATCAACTTTACAGGTTTTTTTTGCAACAGCATGGGACAAATGCATATTGATGCTAGGCAATGAAAATCTCATAACTGCACTAGTCACTGAAGACCATATAATTCCTTCTGGGAATGAAGAAACCATTGGCATGTAATCTGTTGAGAACTGAAGTTCAGATTGCACTACACTGCTGTGTAGTATTATAAATATAAAACTCACTTCTCCTGAGCTGTTTGAACACTGAAGCCTCATATGTCTAGCAAATGTTAACCATGGTTAACACACTGAGGACTAACATCCTGTGATATTGTAAAACTTCCTATTTGAATGCATTATTTTTGTGTGTTCATTATAACATTTATTCATATCTAAATATAAATATGCAATGATTATAGTGAAAGCCTATTATGATATAACATCTAAAGCAAATAAATATTAGTGTTTAAACTCACACAGAATTGCAAGTATTTATTTGTATAGTCAAGTACAAAAAAACGTGCCAATGCTTTTGGTTACTTTTAGTGTTTTCCATTCTTGAATATTGGCAGAATCCCTTCATCATTTGTGCTCTGTACCTGCCTTACATGAGCCATCCTCTAATTGGTTTTAGCTGAAGTCCAATATGCTAGCATTACGCTATGAAGAAAGGTCAAATCTAGCTGGGCAATGAAAGGGGTGGAGAATCGATTTATGTCACCTGAATGGTTGAAGTAATATTCCTCCTAAAGACTGTCCATATTAGCCCCTGAATGAGTCCAGTTCTTATTGGCTTGACCCTCTGTAACCAAATGAGGGATTGAAATATGGCATGGCAGAGGTGTGTTAACTATTGATTGCCAACTTAAACTGCAGTTCCTCATATCGGTACATTTTTGCACCCGACTGTACATATATAATTGTGTCGTTGAGATCACATATGGGGTTTCCTGAATTTACACAATTATCGTTTTAACTTATATAGTACCTACAAACTTCACTAGTAGTTTTGATTAAATCAATTACTCATGGAAAGGACTCTCTTTATTATTGGTGTCACCAGTTCCATCTTTGGTGATAACAATGTTTGGTTTCTTTTCTGAAATTCACAGATTCTGTAGTAAATACTTGGCTTTCAGATGAGTGAAAGAACAAAACTCATACTTTGCTTGCAAAACAAGGAGACAGTGGTTCTTATTTCATAAAACTGCCAGAACTATATTTAGTCTAATTCATATCTGTGATACATCATAACTTAGTATGGGGTTAGCAAATTGAAGGTAAAATAACACTAATAATATTATATTATAAATCTAAATTTTCTCGGGCTTCTGGCCAGGTAGGTAGTTGGCTTGAAATTGATGTTTCAAAGGTGTTCGTAACCTTTGTCTTCAGGATAAACTGATGAAAGTGGAACTCTGGATCTCCATATTTATAGTACTGGGGTGAAATGCAATCTCATTCGTTTGCATGATTTTTCGGCCATGTAACAACCTGTATTTAATTTGACTGAGGTATGAACATGGACCTGGAAAGAAACTACTTATAGTATTTTTTTTTGGGTGGAGGAGAAAATGCTGCACTTTAGCCTTGATGGGAGTCAGGACTGGGAGTGTGGGACTTGCCAGCTTGACCATACCCACTAAAAACTCCTCCACTGGCAAGGAAAAAGGAAATAGAAGAGGGTTGGGAATATTGGGATGTAGGATAGTGGGAGGGGATGGGACATATTTTATTGTCTTACATAGGTTCAGCGGAGTTCCGCAATAGCACCTCTGTTATTGTTGATGGTTTTGCTGCTACCACCCTGTCGGTGGAGTGGAGATGGTTATGTATATGGCTGCGCTCATGACCACAGGCCCTGAGCGCACTCCTGTGATGTCACAGGTGAATCACTTTTGCTGTGTGGAGTGACCTCTGTGCCACTGTGTGGTTGGGTAGGTTGGATATCACTGGTCCATAGTGTGCTTTAGTTCGGCTAGTCGTTCAGAGAGTCTTGTGCTCAAGATGTCTCGGAGTCCGAGAAGGGGATTGGTGTGTAGGTGGTGCACTTAGCTGCTGAGGTCAGAAACATCGGTATCCATTGGAGCTAATGAATGTTGTGGTATTTTGGTGATCGTTTCCCCTAGGCCATGGATTGAGGTGTTGGCTGCATCGAGTTGTTGGAGGCAGTTGGTGGTGAAGGTCCTGAATGCAGATGGGAAGGCAGTGGTGATGGCTTGCAGGTTTCGAGGACCTGCTTCAATGTTGGTGGTGGTGAATTTCTGAGTTCACAGAATTGACGGCGGCGGTGAGGTTGTCTATGGTTTCTTCTTGGAGAGATGCGGGAACTGATGTTCAGGACCTCCGT
Organism: Deroplatys truncata; assembly: GCA_030765065.1. Lineage (NCBI taxonomy): Eukaryota > Metazoa > Arthropoda > Insecta > Mantodea > Mantidae > Deroplatys > Deroplatys truncata. The sequence continues at coordinate 86,077,974 of CM060990.1, read as the reverse complement.
GTGCAGATCCTGGACCACATCTCGCAGGGTGCTGTCAGTGGAGATCGGAAATGGTGGTGGCGTGATTGGAGTCGTCGGAGCAGGAGGCACTGAGGCAGCTGGAGTCTGATGTTGTCTGCAAGGATAGAGGGGACACTGTGCTCGCCCTGTAAAGTGGCCATTGCAGATGGCACAGTGCCGGCGGCGGCGATGGAGGTCGTGAGTGGTGCATTCTGTTGTCAGACTCGATGAGCCGCAGTAGTAGCACCTAGGCGGCGCAGCGCAGTTTGTCGACTCATGGCCGTAGCACCAGCAGTGGCAACATGGCTGGTGGTTTTCCGTCCGGCTAGTTTCAATACATAAAACCCGCCGTAATAGGGGCAGGCCCGACCTCAAGGCTGCCTCGCAGTCGGCCGATCAGCCAGCGCCAAGCGGATGAGTGAATTGGTTCCCGGGAAGCAATGATTCATGGCATGGCTGAAGGCCACTGGAGTTGAGCAGCTGAGAGGATGTACCTACTGTGTGGGCAGATCCTGGGGAACTCCATAGATCATTGCGCTGCATCTGGCTGCATGAGCTGGCAGCGGCGGTGGTATAGTGTGGGCCCGTGCTGCTGGTTGCTGTGTGAGGTGAGGTATGGTGCTGACTGTGTGTGAAGATGGTGTGTGTGCTGGCAGGCGTCTGTGGCTCATGGTATGGTGCAGTGCTGAATGGGCGTGCAGGCTGAAGTTGCTGGTGTAGCAGCGAAGCAGTGACCGTGGCAAAGGAAGGCCCTGTCAGCGGCAGAGAGGCAGCCATCTCGGCAGATGCCGGGGGAGCGGACAGTGAATCAGCGGCGACTGGGGTGGGAGTGGCTTCCGGTGTCAACGGTTCTGCGGCGAACCCCTCGATGGATGGCGGGGGATCAATGGCTTTTTCTGCTGGAACAGGATAGGCGACATGGCGATATCTCTTCTTGCCCATCTCCAGTGAAGATCTGTCCAAAAAGTGTCATTTATAGTATTTTTTTTTGTGGAGAAGTAAATGCTGTTCTGCACTTCAGCCCCGATGGAAGTCGGGGCTGGGATTGTGGGACTTGCCAGCTTGGCCATACTGCTAAAAGCAGGGAAAAAAGAAATAGAAGAGGGCTGGGAATATAGGGATGTAGGGGGATGGGATGTATTTTGTTGTCTTACATAGGTTCAGTAGAGTTCCGCAATAGCACCTCCATTATTGTTGATGGTTTTGCTGCTACCACCCTGTTGGCAGAGTGGAGATGGTTACATACATGGCTGCAGTCATGACCATAGGTCCTGAGCACATTCATGTGGTGTCACAGGTGAATCACTTGCTGTGTGTAGTGACCTCTGCAGCGCTGCATGGTTGGGTAGGTTGGATATTGCTGGTCCATGGAGTGCTTTAATTCACCTAGTTGTTGGGAGAGTCTTTTGTTTATAGTATTTGTGTACATCTGATATTTTGAACTTGAGCACGGACCTGGTAGAAAACTTTTTATACCACACAACATGCGTTTCAATTTGCGACGGACCTCCTCGTGCCGTCGTCTTCCTTCCTTCTTGGAGCTGTTGGTGGCTGGTTCCTGGAATTCAAGCCTAGCACACTTGTGTGTTGCCCTATTTCTAAACTCTTTCCCAGGGTGTGGTGACGGTAGACGAAATGAAACTCCAGATAACTTGAACTTTAATTTATTGCATTGTGATAATACTGGTTTGTGATGCCGCTAGCCGTGTGTTTTAAACCTATATGCAATTCAAAGGGGCCTATCTTCAAAGATTTACCTCCCCAAGCTAGCTGTGTCTCCTATATCTAACTTCACACGCATCGCCACAAACATGGCGTGAATTGTTTCCTCTTCTTCAGGACCAGACGAAAAAGAACAGACGCGCGAGCTCTGCACGTGTGCGCTTTTATACTCACTTAGGGGACGCTAAGTTCGCCTAGCTCTTTTCTAATCTTTTCTGTTATTGGTTCTCCCCTAAGCGTGCTATGAAAACATTTGCCTCCAAATCTGCAGTCTTGACAAGTTTGGGATTTCCAAGGTGTCAAAATCTCTCTCCCTCTCTTTCCATCTTATTGCTATCTCTCTCTGTGCCTGTGACTGTTTAGCTGTGTTGCCAGCCCTAAACCCCTTTCTACCTGCCTGTTTCTCTTCTCACGGCTAGCTAGCTTCACATCTTACATATATGTTACAATACTCAGCTTATTTCCTATTACATTTATGTTCCCTTTTTATCATAGTTCCCGCTACAAATTTAAGCATGGACCTGGTAGAAATGCTGTGAAATTTCCTAAAATCTTGGAAGACAACAGTTTTGGCAACTAGGTGTTAAGGCTTTTTATCATTGGTGCCCATACCAAATTAAGTTGTAGACCTGAATCATGGTTAATGTTATTTATTTCAGAAATATGTATATGAATGTTTATGGAATTTCAACACACTGTTATTCTTCACCAATCCAGAATAACAACTCATTGCTTGTAATAGGAGTCTGCAGCAGATTTCATTTTATTGCTTTACTATCCACAATGATGAAATTCATTACTTGTATGGGAGGAATGTCATATTTTAAGGATTCCAAATGAACTTTTCTGTCTCTTTTAATGACAGAGAGAGGAGAAGAGAGAGATAGATAGAATATGAGGCATTATGTTTTGAGCAACACTTATATATCAAATATACTGACAATTTTCAGATTTAAGTGTAGAACTGTAATGCATTAATTTCCATTTTTAATAATTAATTATTTCTGTATCAGGTAATGGGTGTACAGAGAGGAATAAATTCATGAAGATGGCATAAACAGAATACTTTCTTGTTATACTATAAGTAAATATAAAATATTGGACCTACCTTAGCAAAACTGCAATACTATAATAGTATAATTATATTGATAGTTTACAAAAGCATTTGGTGAAAATATTTTAGCATTACTGTACATTAGGTAGGAATCCTTTTAGGTCAGAAAATAACCTCCAGCATTTATTACTGGAAGAAAATATTGTAAAAAAATTGACTGGGTACATTTTTCAGTTGTTTAAAGGTATTACCTTGTCTGGTGCATGGGCTTGCTTTGACGAATTCAACCAGATTAAGCCACAAGTAATATCTGTTATGGCACAACAACTTTTGTGCATTGTGCAGAGTCTGCAAGCAGGAACTGGACTGGTTACATTTGATTCTGCCATATTGAAAATTAGTCCAGTATGTTATATATGTGCCACAATGAATACCACATATTCCAAAACTTCTGGGCTTCCAGATAATCTTAAGGTAAAGTATCTTTAAGGCTTTTAATAAATGTTGTTATCACATACAAAAAAGTAATTGGAAACATTAACATACATCCCTAACAAAAGGAATAAATAAGTACTTTTTCATTAAAGCCATATAGTATGTTAAAGCTATAATTTTTTAGTTAAATAAATATTTAGTCTGTTGACTGCAACAGAAGCTTGGAAAACATGTGGATACCTACATACTGCAGTTACATAGTGTGTGAAGCTTTAAGCATTTTGAGTTGATTCAGAAATGTAATTTTTTCATCGGTATTTGTGCTGTAAACTTCTAGATTGTTGGTACATACATGATGAATATCCATAGTTGAGAGGCTAGCTACTCACAACTACTACTTGTGAGTTATAAAAAACCTAGCTTGCTCCATAAAGAACCTTATCGTGAATGAAAATTAATGAGTTCCTAACTGTACAATTAGCATCAACAGTATAATAGACCTGCTTTTCTTAAAAACCAGTAGTTATTGGTATTTGAAAATAATTTTGTTATGCATTATCTGTTACGGTAACACAAATTTACATTCTTTCAACAGGTTTTCAAGATGACAACCATTATTCTGTGAGCGTTTTGCAAATTGTTCATTGAAACAGAAATCAAAATAGCATATGGTCACCTAATATCCTGGAGTAACTAACTTTAATTTTGAATTTTGAGAACATTTATGGATAAAGTACTCAAAACAAATCCAGTTTAATAATTGTTTCTTAAGGAGAGATTAAAACCATTATCCTGCCAGTGTTAATCTGCTAAATTTATGACCGTTTATCTCAGAAACTATTGAAGAAAGACTGAAATTTTTAAAGGATGTAAATGCATGCATTCTAAGCTTACCGATCTACTTTTATAGAATAAGTTTGTTATTAAGGAAGATAGGACTATTTTTTTAATTATATTATCCTTTGATTAAACTTTATCAGCATTTTTTAAAAAAATAACTAACCTTGTTATTAATGCCAAAGTAGATCCACAACAGCACTTAGAGGTTGTTAAAATTTAATTTAACTCTCTTCAATAATTTCTGAGGAAATCATTTATGCCAGATAATGTCATTCACAGAAAAAACTGTTCAAAGCAAAAATGGAGAAAAAATTGCATATGTTTGTAAAGAAGGAAACCATATTGCTTGAACACAGAAGCGTCATATTTAACAATAGTAATTACTAATTTAGAAAGCAAAGCTTACCCTAAAGGATGGGCTAAAGTTTACCTCCCTACCCAAAGTGTGTAGGGACTGTGATTTCTTTTTTCTGTGAAGTGATGCAGAATTCAGAGTACAAAATGGCAGATGCACTACCTTTTTTAAAAATATATTTAAAATATAAGCCTTTTTTCTATAAGGTTAAATATATATCAAATTAAAAAAGAAGTTCCAATGAATAAGAGTGCCCAAAGAACTGAAAATGTAATTTTTTGGCAATTTTCACAGTTTGGTCTCCCTGAAAAAAATTGAAACAAACTAGCCTAAAGAGTAACCTTATAATCATTTATATAAATTGCATGCAAATCCTATGTGTTCATAAGTATAACCACATAGCCTTTTTTCTGCCAGGGCTGTTTACATAAATTGAGGTTTCTTCCCTCAAGACAAATCATAAAGGTGGGTCCTCTTTCCCAAATTTGTCAGAAAACCACACATAATTTATACAATATTCTCAGACTACACCCATGCAGCACATGTCATCAAAGCCAAAATGACCCTTTATCTCAGAAACTATTTAAGATAGACTGAAATGTTTAAAGGATGTAAATGTATGCATTCTAAGCTCACTGATCTAGCAACTTTGCAAGCTTGGAAACTTAACACATTTATTTGAATTATTCCTTAATAATGAAGGAATGTTTATGTTTGCAATATGATACTGTACAATAAAATCTAGACAAGATCTTAAATGTATACAGAGCATTAAATTTCAAGAGTATTCATTCTACAGAGAGAGCCAAAAAACTACGAACTGGCTGCACTGTGTTTTTCCTGTCCACGTCCTCAGCGCTCGTTGCCATCGGCCACAATCATAGAAAAGCACGGATGAAATCATACATTTTTACAACTACCTTTATCAACTTTATGAAAGGAGATACTGAAACTGGCCACTGTTGTCCATACATTTTTGGCATCTCTTTAGGAAACTATACATCATTTGCCGTAGTTCACATTGAGAAATGCTGGCAATTTCCTGGCAGATACTTTGTTTTAATTCTTCCAGGGTGTGTGGGTTTGTCTTGTACACTTTGTTTTAAGTTACCCCAGAGATAGAAATTGCAGAGAGTTAGGTCGGGGAACCGAGGGGGCCACAAATCTGTACTAATAATTCTGTCCTCAAACACACTTTCAATTGTTCTCATCAAAATATTGGCCATATGAGCTGTTGTGGAGTCTTGTTGAAAAAAGGCAAAATCGTGCTCCCTGTCTGTTAATTCTCTAAAAAAGGAGCAAAATTGTATTCACTTATGTATGGGCATCAACTGTTGACTCAAAAAAATTGGCACTATACTCGTTCTACGCTCATGGTGTACCATACACCAATTTTTTCATCATGAAGGGGTACTTCATGAACAATATTAGGTTCGTCAGAGCTCCAATAACGATTATTTTGTGTACATACACATCCATGAAGGTGGAACCAAGCCTCGTCCGTGAAAAATATAAAAATGGGTCTATTTCAACATTGTGTACACTATTGAGGCTCCACTTACAAAATGTGCACCTAATTACAGGATCAGCTGGTTGAAGAGCATGTGTCACAGTTATTTTATATGGTTTTAACTTCAGCAATTTGGTAGCTCTTCACGCAGAGCCATAAGAAATGTGTGCTTGTTGTGTAAGATACCTAAGTGATTTTTGGGTGGAATTCTCCAAACACTGACCGATGTCATCTAATGTTTCTTCGGTAAGAACTGTACAGTGTTTTTTATATTTCTTAGCCTGAACCCTTCCTGTGGCCTGAAATTTATTGTAAAGTTCATGGATTGTTGTATGGCCTGGAACTTTTACACCTGGAAATCTTTCTGCAAGTCGTACTTTCAGTTGCCAAGCTAACTAAGTTAACACATACGAATCATAAATAAATACATGCTGTGCAGTAGAAAACATAAACTGAGCCTTATTATACTTTGTGACTAAGTACAGGACAAAATAATAAATAACTCGTAATAACTGAACTTCATCACATCATCGTCAACTCAATACTGCACTTCACACTGGAAAGCAAAACCACATCAACAGCGTGACCTTGTTTATAGCAGCAGTGCGTTATCATGTTTCCACACGCCCAGTGGAAAAACATCATGCAGCCAGTTTGTAGTTTCTTGGCTCTCCCATTATAACAGAAATAAAGGTATAGTTGGTAAATATTTTAATATTTAGGGAACTAATCATTAACCCATTGGCATCTTATTTAAATACCCTCATGGCTGCCTCAGAAATCTGATTTGAATCCCTGTACAGCTGTGTGAGTGCATTGTGAAGTTTAAAAATTCATATTAGTTCATCCAATGCAGTTTCTTTCCCAAAATTTTGCATCCATGATACTGAAAGTACTGACTCACCAATTTTGATGGCCTAATATGATTGTTGGTTTTGATAGATCTCAAAACAGCTCTCCAAATGAAGGGCAACACAAAACTTTTTGCATTGACAAGCATTTTTGCTATTTTTTCCCCTACTGTAGCATACAATGCATCTTTGTATTCCATTTTTTTCTTTTCCTTTCTTGCCTGTGGTGGAATGTGCATTTAAGATTCAACTCAGGTTACATTTTGAAGCAGCTGATGATGAGTGATGTTGGTTCTAAAGTTCATGTAAAGTCCATATAACATTCTTTCTTTTAGCTGTCATTTGTAAAACACAATGAAACAATTAAATATTGTATGACAGATTATAGGAAACAAAACTGTCTTCTGATCTTACAAACTGACACCTCCCATCCACTTCTGGTATTCAAGGGCACACTTTGGTTCCTTACCTCCTCTTTGGGTGTCTGACCTTTTTTTCTTCTAAGCTTGCCTTTTGCTGTAATGTCAGCAGCTTCATGTTTCATTGATAAAAATTAACATCTTTGTTATCCTACTATTTCACACACAGGACATTTTATTTTATTATGAGATATATCAGGTGACATAATATTCTTCTTGGAATTAACCAGACGGAGACCAGGAGATCTGTGGTTCAAATCCCGGCTATGGCATTGAATTTTTCAGTCATCTGATTCTACCTTTCCAATATTCTTCTTATTTGCTCTCGTGTTGTCAACAGCATTAGTTTTTCAGCATTAGTTTTTCCTGTCATCTAAAAGATATAAAAATCCTTTGAATAGCACTGTTAGTTAAAAATGCATATATATAGTTTTATTGCCCAGCATACAATTACAAGTTGTGCTCATCATGCAATTTAAATGTCATTACTAATGTATGCAAGTGCAGCTCATCATATGATGCAAATGGATTAAAGCGATAACATTTTAGGAGGCTTTCTGTATTGTAAGCCACCTTTCATTTTGAAACAATTGAAACCAGACATGAAATATGTCAACATATTTTCTTCAAACTCTTAAAATATTTAAAATTTCAAGTCCATAAGGGAAGCTAAGTAATTCGCCTAAAATTATGAAGTTATATAAGGCTCCCCATGTAAAATATGCTTAAGTGTACTAACCTCACAATATTTGAAATGTGGTGATAAATTTTCTTTAAAAAAATAATCAGTATAATAATAATAATAATAATAATAATAATAATAATAATAATAATAATAATAATAATAATAATGGTGAGGAGGAGGAAGAGGATAAAGAGGAAGAAGGAAGAGTTGAAGTAGAAGGAGGAGATGATTTTCACCAAATTTGATATGTATCAATAAAGTTTCTTCAAACAATTATACATAAAGTGCAACTCTGGATTACAGTGGTTCATGGGTTATTTTATTAAATCAAAGGGACCAAGTTACATTAATAGGTTCCCCACAGCAACAAACATGTCTAAAATGACAGTTACAAGTTTTGTTGGTTTAACTGTCACATTCATTCTTATTTACTGCATACTTAAGGAAAGTGCTCAACTAATATAATTGTCCTTTAATAAATACAGTTGTAACATTGTTGTTTCTCCTTGTTTTCAGACACTCTTCCGCCCGGTTGCTATGGTGGTACCTGATTATGCCCTTATAGCAGAAATGTTGCTTTATTCCTATGGTTATATAAATGCAAGAAAGCTTTCTATCAAGGTAGTAACAGCATTTCAACATCTTGCTAAACAGTTACCATCTCAGTATCATTATGACTATGGTAAGAGATTTATATGTTTTCATTTCTTGCAGAAAAAGTATGTATTTATTAACTGGATGTGAGAAAAAGAATGATTACTATAATCCTATCCTTTCTAACTCATTGTTTTGTCAGTGCATAGCATAAAATTGAATATCATAATTTAAAATAAATGTTTTCTTTCATTAAAAATCTTTCATAGATCCAAAGTTGTTATACTCTTTTATTGCTAAATTTTTCTTTCACACAAACCATGTGGAGGGCAAAGGTTGAAAAGAAGAATCAGACTTGAAAATTTTAGTACTTGTCTGGGATTCAAATCATGCATCTGGTTGTGTCAAAAGTTGCTCTCTGAGCTACCGTTGTAACCCCAATAAGTTGTTACTTGAATTCTTCTTATTCTGTGATTTCTATGCATCCCATAGGTCTCTAAGGTTATATAGAAAACAAGATTAACTTGGAAACCTAGAGTACATTTAGATCAAATTTTTTTGTCGCTCCTGCAAATTTTTAGCATTCCATTATTCATATAGGTACATTATAATTATTGCATATTTCAAACTTTAAACTTTGCATAAGGCTTCCTACTTTCTGATATCAGACCCAAGAAAAGATTATAATACAGAAAAAAAAACTAAAAGAGAAAAATTTATTCTCTAAAAATTCATACATACATAAAATATCAGTGAAGCTTATAATAGTCAAATTGATTTGTTGTACTCTTATCAATTATGAGACTAAAAAAAAGGAAGGAAAAAAAACAAAGAAACCAGAAGGGAACTAAAATTTCATGTATAAAATAACTATATATAAAGAGCAGGTAAAGCTCAAAGTATTCCATCTGTTTACAACAATCAAATTGATTTGTCTTTTTAATTATATTAGATACATGGAAGTTAAGTACTCTACAAATCAACAGTTTACAGCAAGTATTCATAATGCATAAAAATTACTTTTAAATTCCTAACTTTTTAACTAATTAGAATATAACACACTAAACAACCATATAACATATTTCAAGATATAAGTTAATAAATGATGTGGTTAATTATTAAAATATTGCAATTTACAAACATATATTCATATTAAATTATGTATTTCAGGACTTAGAGCTCTAAAATTTGTTTTAAAAGAGGCTGGCAATCTGAAGATGAAATTTCCAGATCAGAAGGAGGATATTTTAGTTGTACAAGCAGTCCATGATATGACATTTTCAAAATTCACCGTTGAAGATGCAGCTATTTCTAAAGCCATATTATCAGATTGTTTCCTAGAAGTATCTATTACAGCTTCAAGATCTGATGTGATATACAACATTTGTAAAGAGGTACTATCCAGAGAAAAATAGAAGAATTCATAGTAGCATTTCTGTCAGACATAAACTTGCATATAACGTAATGTTTATGTAGTTAGTTCTCTAAATAAATTCCTGTCTTGAAAAGGTCTGAATTATCAGTCATTAGCAACTTTCTCACAGGTTAAATTCTAGCATTTTATTAAATCGCATGCCTTTGTTTATATGTTGCAGAGCATAATCATGTTATACATTTCTAAACTATTAAAAAGCAAATGTCTATATAGAAATATATGCTGCTCACTACATGTAAACAAAGTAATTGTACCAGACAGAGTTTTGCAATCATGTAAAGAATACTTTGAATGAAATTACAGAAAAAAGTCATAAGTGGTCTAGGGGTACCATGCTAGCCTCTAGTTCCCGAGGTCACAGATTCAAAGCCGGTAGGGGGCAGTGGATTTTTTTCGGGTGTAAAAATCCTTAGCATGGCTTCTTTCGGAAGGAAAGTAAAGCTGGTGCTCCCATGTCATAGGTTTACAGCATGTAAGAGAACCCCAAGCCTGATAAAAAGAGGCTTCAGAACAAACTTTCTGATCTTTCAAGCCCAATATAGAATGGGATGCTAAAGACCATAGTAGTTAAGAAGTGTCCATAAATAAAACTCAATTCAATTTAATATATGCTAGGACTCAATGCTGTGTAAATATGAGTTCAGATGTTACATGCAACTGAGACAGGTTCAAGCTTGCATAAACATAGGTTCAAACTTGTGTAAATGTGAAATTTATCACATACCAGAGGGTTCTCAATATTATTCATATAGTACATTAATGTGAATATTTTATATATGTAAGATTTATCACACTAGCCAGATATGTATGTATATTAGGCACCTAATGATTATACATATTACCCACATTTATCAAATTAACAGCAATGTGTATGTGCACATGCTCACACACACACATTATATTATTATTATTATTATTATTATTATTATTATTATTATTATTATTATTATTATTATTATTATTATTATTATATAAGCAGTGATAATGTTGTTGCTGAAAACCTAAATGATAATAAAATTATAATAATGCTGAGTGGCACTGGAACCAGGTTTTTGTTTAGTTTTAAATAATGTATTTCACTAGCAGCTAGTGTAGAGTTCTCTCTTTCTACAGAAATACAGTATACAGATTTTTCTCTTTTGTTATTGCAGTGCTGCAGTAGAAGAAACCTTCAGCCAACAGAACCATTTATAGCAAAAGTAATTCAGACATATCACATGATGGTTGCTCATCATAGCATAATGATTGTGGGTGAACCATTTTCAGCAAAGACTACTTGTATTCAGGTAATGCTTTAGTACCTATGGAATAAAAATGTTTTATATATAAAATTATTAAAGAACAGTAACATCATATTAAAATTATATCTAAGTTATTGAGCTTCAAGAAATATTTCATAACTGCATATTTATGTTGTTGGAACTATGAAATATGGTATTTAAATATTATTATAATTAAAAGATTTAAGGCTAGCTAAAAAATCTTGATACCAGCATACTCATAAAACCTTCTTTAATAAGCAGTAAAGAGTTCATTATCCTAGATGGTGGAATTCTAAAGAAAACCAGCTTTCTTTCAATTGCAAAAAAGTGTAAAAATACCCTGCGATCCTTAAATCCTGTGTCCTTAAATAACTTACGCAGATGATACTACTTGATCTTTGCAGACTGATCTTCTTGATCTTCCCACACTGGGCCTCCATATACAAGAAACTATGAATCGGATTGTTAAATGTTATTCACATTTAAATCCATATATCAACTCTTCCAAGTGTGAGATCATAAATTTTGGTCATAATATTAGTCAACAACCACAACTAAGTATAAATAATATCAACATGTTTCTGAATATGTGACCTTACTAGGTATAAAAATTGACAGGGCTTTAACATGGACTCAACGTATTGAAAGTGTAACCATAAATGTTACAAGAGGACTCTTTATCTTAAGATGTTTAAATAAATTAGTCCCAAAAGCTGCTGCAAAAATCATCTGTTTCTCACTTATTCAGTCTCACATCACATATGGAATTGAGTTATGGGGGATCAGCTACATCCACAAATTTTTACAAGGTATTCATCCCACAAAAACGAGCAAGGAGCAGTTAGGAGCCTAGCAAAATTTAGATCAAAAAATACATATAGGCTTGCTTTTAGGGAGATACAGATTATGGCTTTGTCTGGTCTTTGTATCTATAAAACTATTTATTTAAAGGTGAGTCGGAATTGTTACACTAACATCCTCAGAAGTTAATTCAGTGAATTAACTTCTGAGGATGGGAACAACCGTTTCCCGAAACATGTTAAGTGAGTAAACTTAAGTGATGTTAGTGTAACAATTCCGACTCACCTTTAAATAAATTCAATACACATCACTGTTTCTAACTTCTTTTCATTACAATATCAACGTATAAAACTATTGTTTATTTAATCAGATATAGTCCTCCCATAATTAAAAACTCAGTATTAATACATAATTATACTATTAGAAATGATGATTTTGCAACTTCTGCCTATAATCTCAAAATGTATGAAAGGATGCCCAAGTGTATTGGTGCCCAATTATTTAATTTAGTCCCTACAACTTTAAAAGATTGCAGTAAATTAAATTGTTTCAAAAATACTTTGGCGTCTTATCTAACTGAAAAATTATACTACAGCATCAAGGAGTTCAGTAGTGTCACATGCCATGCTCTAAATGATTTTAATTAACTGCAAGGCAGTACTTATTACATGACTAATTATATAACTAATTTTATACCTGACTGTTCTTTTATGTATAAACCGTATATATGCACTATATTGAACAATAAAAGTTTTTTATTATTATTATTATTATTATTATTATTATCATCATCATCATCATCATCATCATCATAATCATTTGGTTATTACAGTAAATATTATACTCAGGGTAAAAACAATATGATAACCAGAGGCTGGAAGTTTAGGTATTATAAATCATTAAAATAGGCTGCAAAAAGGCATTATGAATATCTAAAATAGGCAATAAAGGGCAATATAGAAAAATCTTATATTATACTTATTTATTTACTACACATTTATGTTAACATCATGTTGTATTGTATTTTTAAAATAACTTTAAAGCTTTAAACAACATGCTTAATTATACATGACAGGAAAATGAAAATGTTTCTTGAAGACCTATGCATTACAATGCTTTATTGACTTATTGGTTGCACATGACAACTAAATGCTTTCTTAAATCTTCTGAAGTCATATTGAGTCTCGTCAGTTAATGCATTTTTCATCTGAGAAATGGCCTCTCAACATCTACAGAGGTAATTGGAGCAAATCTAAAACATTGAACTATTGTAGGGTGAATTTATACTGCAATAGAATTGTCACCTTGTAGAATTTTTTAAATGTTTTTTAAGTTTGTCAGGATCAGGATTTTTCGAAAACATCATTTTACACTTTTCCCTAACTAATGAATACCATTCCCTGGCACACTTTTCAGTCTTTGCACTGCATCATCCACAATTTTCACTAACTACATCAAAGGCTGCCCTCTTTCTTGAAGCTGGCAGATCACTTGTAGCAGGAAACCGAATTTTACTGCAATGAAAGTTAAATTATTTCTCACTTCTGAAGATTCAAGAAGTTTCTTTGCTACTGCAATTGAAGATGCTTTATCCTCCAGAGCAGCAACCACCTTAGTTATAGTCATCTTCATTGTGTAGTGGTTACCATGCTAGCTGCTAATTCCCGAGGTCGCAGGTTCAAACCCAGTGGAAGGCAATGGATTTTTTCAGGTGTAAAAATCCTTAGCATGGCTTTCTTTGGAAGAGAAGTAAAGCTGGTGATCCTGTGTCATAGATTTACGGCACATAAAAGAACCTCAAGCCTGATAGAGAGGCTTCTGAGCAAAATTACCCGTCTTTCATGCCCAATATAGAATGGGATGCTAAGGACCACAGCAGTTAAAGAGCATCCATAAATAAAACTCAATTTAATTTACCTTAGTTATACTCGGGAAATTTTAAGCATACCAAACTACTGCTGAAATCTATGTCCCCCATCTTGTTATGATAGGTTCAGGGAGCAGAGATGTATCTGGTGCAATGTCTTTAAATGTCTGAATCCTTGATGGAAGATGTTTCACAAAGATCTTCTTAATACCAGAAATCAATTTGTTGACATCTGAAAATAAGATTCTTATCTCCTCTGACTTCCTGTGAAAACCATGTGCTAAACAGGTCACATGAAGCATGTTTGTAATTAGCACTTTTAATGTTGTCCCAGCCTTTTTCATGTATGGAGCAGCATCTGAGATGAAAAGTAATATATTGTGGTATTGAATTTCTTCAGGTCACAGTAACTAAAATGAATTCGTAAAGAACTGTGCAATAATTGAATTGTTAACTTTTTCCAGACACTCTGTTGTAAGCAGGAATACTTTTATTGATTTGCCTTCTGAAGGATCTATTGGTCCAACAATGACATTGGCAATAAATCGACCTATAGGATCAGTTGACTTGTCGACGATTGAAATCCAGAACTTTTTAATTTTTAGCTCATCTTTAATGATTTTCATTACATCATTGCAGCATTCACTTAAACAACTTCGCAAACTTGACTCACTGGGCACACATTCATCTGTATACTTCTCCAAAAACTGTCTTAATGTAGGATTCTGTAGTTTCCACAAAGGGATTCCAGCATCAATAAAAGCTTTACATAAGTCAAATGCAAACTGCTATTTTTGACTCGATGTTGCAATTGCCTATAGAAGCAAAGAAATCTTCTTCCCAGTAACCTTGGAAAGTGCTTTCTTGTTTTTGGTTGTACTGATATGTTGAGAAACAAAATATTTCTTTTCCTAGTTCACTGACTGCTCACATATTTTGCACAAAAGTATTTTACCATCAGTATAAAATACATTGGATCTGAAAATATTAATGTAACTTTACAATTTACTACATAATGGAGCACTGATTTTGGCATGTTACTAGCTACCTTGCACAACAACGTTGCAATGAAAACTGAAAGAAAGAGAAATTTAAACAATAATGAAACCACATTTTAGCTCCGGCACTCATTGTTGCTTTTGAAGGAGGTATGATCCAATAGGAAGCCAAGAAAACACAAATGACAATTAAAGCCCCTACCTACTGTTACCTCTGTTTATGATAATATTTATTGTTGCTTGTAAAGAGAATACGAACTGACTGGAAGGCAATAAAGCTCAGTGCAGTCATATTCATTTTAGCAGTTACAGAAATAAATTAAATACACATGCAGGCAAATTTTAGTAATAAAGGAATACGTAATAATACAGGCAACAAAAGGCCTTTATTTGAGCAATTGGACATTTATATAAAAAAAAGGCAGAAAAAGGCAACATAAAACTGCGGCAATCACAATCACAAAGATGTAAATTGTACTGATTCACTTTCAATTGAAAACAGATTTAACACATTTAAAAAGGCATTCTGCCAAAGTTCCGATTTCTGATGATAACATAGTAAATATCCAATATTTGCATTGCTTTTATATGAAAAATATTAATATTCAAAACTTATAGGTTTAAGACATTGATTTACAAAATCTCTTCAATAAAACAATAGTGCTATATCATATATGCTATCATGTGCTATATTCTTAATCATTTAGATCTTAATTGGTACATATTTGGTTATAAAGCTTAAAACCAGAAATGACTATCCCAGCTTGACATATTTGAATGGTGGTTTTTATAAAATGTAAACTCAACCTTTCTTTGGTGTTGTGTTCATGTATATATACAATCATCAGTTCATTTGTAAATCAGCCCAGATCAGTAAGACTTTACTGTACATGTCCTTAGAATCCAAAAACTTCTTCTTGTATATTACTTAAGACAGAGAATGAGAAATAGGAAATTCTACATGGTATTACTTAAGTAGGATTCTCATGCAATTGATACTATTTGTGGTGTATGTTACCTACTGTCTGTAGCTACACTACATAATGTTTCTTAAAATGTATTTGAATTTACACTAATTTTCTACTATTTATAAAGTTATGCAGATTTGTTAATTTTTGTGTGTAAATGATTCAATTTATTTGCAGTTGCAAGTTAATTTAAAAAGCTGTAAAATATGTAGGAAAATCATTCCCACACAGTCTCAATGAATAATTGTGGTAAATAATTATTTCATTAGTTGCACAAGCAAAACTAATGCATTGTTTTTGTAATAATTTCTTTGAAGGTCTTAGCAGATTCTCTATCTAAAGTTCCTGATGGTATCATAGAAACATATATGGTGAAATATACAGTTATAAATACAAAATCTGTAGGAATTGAACAAATGTTTGGCCATATTGATCCTATAAAAAATAAATGGATTGAAGGCATTTTAGGCTGTAAATTTAGGTATGTAACTTAAATACTTATAAGAGTTGACATATTTAGGATATAAAAAAACTGTTGTACTGCATGCAAATAAAATCTGATTAAAGCTTTCTGTTTATCTATTTCATTCACTAAGCACAAAACATGTTCCTATTAAGGAAACTAATTTAAAGTTAATTCTGATAACCTACTTAAATGTATTTACATGAACTGCAGCTGGCAATTATTATACTTTGCACTGCAGGGAATATTCAATGGATGCTAGTTCTGACAGAAACTGGATTATATTTGATGGACCTCTAGATCCAAAATGGTTTGAAAACATGAGCACTTTGCTTGACGATTCCAAAAAGTTATGCCTTTCTTCAGGAGCAATAATGCAACTAAGGCAAAAAATGTCCATAATATTTGAAACTGCAGATCTATCACAGGTAAAAACTGTACATAATTGAAATAAATGGGAGTGCTATTTTAATTTTGCTGTTGTTGCTTTGAGTATATGATATTACTTTTGTGTTATGGTTTCATCTAATTGACCATAGGAACATTCACTGTCTTTTACTTCATTTAACTTATTCACACTTCTTCCCCTACATACCTAGTTTCTGTTTTAAAAGTTTGTTCCTCATCTCACAATCTTCACATAGGCTTTAAAAATTGTCACATACTTTCAATACCACTTCACTGAAATCTCTGTACACATCATCTTTCACCATGAAGGTTGCTAGGCTCAGAATCAATTGCCAGGGTGTCAGGAGCTGTCAAACTTTAAATGCTGTTTGTCGTAGCCTGCACATTGTCATTAAAAATAATTGGTTAATTTAGAGGGAATATACTTATTTTCATTGCACACATAATTGTACACATATACTTTTAAGGTACAAGGGATCTTCAAAAAGTTTCCACACTGTGATCCCTGCAGTGAAACAGAAGCATGGAGAAGGGTGGGGGATTGTAGGTGTGTAAGGGAGTAGTATGATGAGTCATCATAGCAAGTCTGTTGCCTTTGTGTTCAGTCTGAGGGTTTGCTACACAAGGGTGACAATGGCAGCAAAACTTAAAAATTGCACCAAAGTTGAACAACGTTCAATGATATGTTTTTTTGTGAGCAGAGCATGTACCGAGTTCACAGTTTCACCAAAGAATGTGTGCACAGTATGGTGACAATGCTCTCTCATGTAGAGTCGTCTACAAGTGGATAGAGAAGTTTGAAAATGGCAGAACAAGTGTGATTGATTCTGAGCACTCAGGTCATCCGGTTACAGCCTCAACAGTTGAAAATATAGAATGAGCTAGGGGTGCAATTTTGGAAGATTGAAGGGTTACAATAGAGGAAATAGTACATAAACTTCCCCTTAGGTCTTCCAGAATCGCATCCCTAGCTCGTTTTCAACTGTAACCAGATGACCTGGGCACTCGGAATCAATCACGCTTGTTCTGTCATTTTCAAAGTTCTCTATCCACTCATAAACAACTCTACATGAGAGGGCATTGTCATCATGCTGTGCACACATTCTTTGGTGAATCTGTGAACCTGGTACACCTTCTGTCCACAGAAAATGTATCATGAATGTTTGACTTTAGTGCAACTTTGAAGTTTCACTGCCATGGCCACCCTTGCATACCAGCCTTCAGACTAAACACAAAGGCAACAGACTTGCTATGATGACTCGTCATAACACTCCCTTCCACATCTGCATCCCCACCCTTCTCTGTGCTTCCATTCCACTGCAGGAATCACAGTGCTGAAACTTTTTGAAGATCCCTCATATTTTACTTTTAACTTAGCTTCTATATAGTTTTAATTAACTTAAGTTTATTATGCTCCCAATATTTGTGTTCCTTCTGTCTTGTGTTCATTTGAGTATGTTTTACATTCATCATCATTGCATTTAACATTTTTTTATGTGGTTGAGTGGAATAACCTTAGCTGTGCCACATGAACCAACAAACAAACGAATGAATGACAAAGAAACAAAGAACTAAAAAACAATTAAATAATATTGAATTTTAGAGGCTTTTAAATACAAACAATACACAGTTAATAATTATTATTGCTTAAGTAATCTTTGTGTGTTATGTTTTTAAAAATAAGTTACCAAGTAATTTAGAGAAGGAAATCAATATCAGACTTAAATTTAAATTGAAGCTTATGATTTATAGAGTATGTTTCAGAATGTTGCACTCTTATACTGATTTAATTCTGTACTAATAAGAGTTTGATTCATGTGGAGATTAAACACAATTAAATTGTTTGAGAATAAAGACCAATATTAAAGAACAAAGCATACAATTTTAATGCATGCTTTTGTGAAAAGTGTATATTGGATAAAATGTATATGTGTGTTCAATCATATGATGCTAAGTGGCATGAACACTCCTTGGTTAAAGTTTTAATATGCACTATGTTGTCTGCAGGGAGATGTTTCAAGAGCCTTAAAGCAAGTTTATGTTTACCATATTTGTTATTCTTTCAGACTTCTCCTGCCATGATGTGTCGTTGTAGTGTAACATATATGGAAACATCTGCTCTTGACTGGAGAGCAGTGACGAAGTCATGGATACAACAGGCCAATCCAACATGGCAAGATCAGAAATTATTAATGGAGTTGCTTGAATGGCTGTTACCTCCATGTCTTAACTTTATTGAAAAATACAAAGAGCAAAGTTTTAATGCAGGAAAACTGAACTTAGTAAGGTAAAGTCAGCAAATAAAGCTGTGATTAGCTTAGATTATTCATCTAATACAAAAATAAATAGTTAAGCTTACTGTTTTCTATACTTTTTCAAAGGTAAAAGTAAGCTTTTAACATCTCTGATAAGAGTAAATGCTTGAGATTTTTCTGGTGGTATGATGTAGAAAGACATTCATGCTTTCCAATAATTTACCTGGTTGGGATCCTAAGTGAAATTATTGAAATCTCTGGGGTGAATAATGCTATGACACCCCTGAACACAGCAACTGATGCCAGTTATTCCTGAAGTGTAATAATACCTGCACTTCATATGCAATGTTGTTCTTGTTTCTATTGTATTTATAATATGAATTTTCTGTAGCATTGTACTTTTGTATTACCTCTGGTGTCTATATCCAGCATTTATTATGTATTTACATTGGTTATGATGTTTGATGCTTTCTATACCTTAATATAATAGAATTTATAAACTTTATATAAAAATAATACAGCTTTGGACAGTTGATGCTGACTTTACCACCGCTGTGTTGAGCTGAATCACTCAAGCTGCATATCCTTTTGCTGAATGCTCTTAAACTGAGCTGGAAAAAGAAATTAAAAGAAAAGAAAAAAAAAAGTTAAGCAACAAATTTTATTTACTTCTTATCACCATTAGAAATATTCATTTATAGCAATATGGTTATTTCTCCAGAATTTATTCTTAAGCTTATAATACTTATTTTTCTTATTCTTGTTCTTCTGCTACATCAAGGATTGGGTATTTGTCCCATTCTGCATCAAAAGCTATCAAAATTGGTCTTTCCTGTTGGCTGATATAAAAATATAAAAAGACTTGCTTTGGTAGTCTATCAGGGGTTATCCTTACAAATGGTTGTACCAGTTTTCCTGATATTGTATAACATCTACCATTGTTGATTTTATCCCTAATTCCTTCCTTAAGTTTGCACTTCTCACTTTATCTCTAGCATTATTCCCATCAACAATCTCAGATGCCTCATTTCTGAAGTCCCTATTCTTCCCTTGTTCTGCTTTCTTAGTACCCATGTCTCACTTCCATATAGTAATTTTGGTTTTGTTATTACATTGTGTAGTCTCCATTTAATTTTCTTCCTCACTGATTTCCCAAGATGTCTTTTTATATCTCCATTTACTGAATTACATTAAGTAATATTCATTTCTAAGTCATCATTGAGCTTATAAATTGATACTTCACATCCTAGGTATTTAAAAGTGTTCTAGTTCTATTATCTGGTTATTTATTATTATTTTTACTCTTCTCATACCTTTCTCTTCCATAGCCTTAGCTTTAGTTTTTGTAGTTGATACCATCGTATTGTATATTTCTAATATTTCATTGAGCTTTTTCACATTTGTTTGCAATTCATCTTCTATTTTCAACATCAATACCTGATCATCCGAAAACATTATTTATTAATCTATTTCTGCAAACTGTATTTTAACTTCTCCATTCAAATATAACTTTGTACACACACACACACGCACGCACGCACGCACGCACGCACACACTCTCTCTCTCACACACTCTCTCACTCTCACACTCTCACACTCACTCTACATCCTTGTTTATGTCCTTGATTTATCTTTATGGGTGTCCCTCCACTAATACTGATCTGAGTATTATCATATAAGGATTTAACAACATTTATTAGATTTATGGGTATTGTAAGCTCTTCTAAAATTTGCCATGATTTCTTCTATCCATTCCATCATATGAATTTCTATAGTCCAAAAATAGCAAAAACAATGGTAAATTAATAATACTTCATTTATATAATAATAGTTAATGATACTTAAGAATAAAAAATATATAGAATAAATTTAGGCTTATCATATTCTTAATCCTAAAAAATGCTGATACCCATCACCTCACCTACATATTCAAGAGCCAAGTGTTACATTTGTGTCACTTTTCAGTACTTGTATATGTTTTACTACATTCAACCCTTTGCAGTCAGGATACAGGCATAACCCTAAGCTTCTGGAGGTGAAATTAAAATTAAATTGAGTTTTATTTATGGAATGCTATGGTCCTTAGTATCCCATTCTATATTGGGTGTGAAAGACTGGAAATTTTTCTCAGAGACCTCTATCAGGTTTAGGGTTCTTTTATATGCCGTAAATCTATAACATGGGACTACTGACTTTACTTCCCTTCTGAAGTAAGCCATGCTAAAGCTTTTTATGCCCAAAAGGATCCATCACTCTCCACTGGGTTTGAACCCATAACCTTGGGAACTAGAGGCTAGCATGATATCCCTAGACCATGGAGGACAACTTTTGGAGGTGAGATAAACTTAGTTACCAATTGAGCATTTGTGGCTGGATCTAATGGTTTGTACAATCATCATCAATTGTCAACAGTATGCAAGGATGCCTTTTATAGCCAGTAAAAACATATTTAAAGGGGACTCCCAGCCAGAAGCTTATGAAGTTGTACATGTGCATATATGAGTAGTTTCGATTTAGTTTTTTTGTGTGATATGCGAAAAATAGCATCAAAACGAACACTGACAGGTAGTGAAATAATGTCAATGTTGAATGAATTTAGTGATGATTCTTCTTAGAGTTACTTGGCTCAGAAGAAGCAGAACGTGATATATAAGCCACTCCACAACAAGCTGGGTGCAGGAACGACTTAAGTGACTCAAGTGAGGACAGTAATAGGTGCCCAAGTTGCAGGTGTTACATGTTGTTGCCAATACTGGTAGTTTAATTGACAAGCCCATTTCCATCCAGATAAATTTCTCAAACTTTATCGTACAAAGGAAGCCTTAGAGTGAACCTGTGAATGTATAATACCAATGTTTATATGTACGTATATAGCTTTCAGCACATAGACTGTTTTTGCACACAGCATCTTAGTGAATTTTTTCAAAATAGCATAAGTCAAATATGACCACTTACATTTATACAATATTAGTTATGATGTGCATAAATAAGTGCAAGTAGCATAGCATTTTCAATTTTAGAGCAAGTTTTAAACTTTGTTAAATCTGGCCCAGATTAATTCCTCACAAGAAGGGTTAGCCTTTTAATAATACTTTATTACTATACAAACTGTCAAACATATCTTTACATGCAATTTTTATAGAAATTCCTTTCAAGGAATCAATGGTATGTCTAGTTCTTTCCTGCTGTGCTTTAATTAGAGAAAAGACCCTTTCAGCCCTGGCTTCTGGCTTGGTACTACAAAAGGAAATTAAGCAATCTTCACATTCTCTGTTTACTATGCCATACACTTATAAAATTGAATATAGTAACACTATTATTTCTTAGTTTAACTCGGTTTTCCATCCCATGAAGAGACAGATTTCTTCAAACTGGAAAGCTGATCAAAATGTTTAAGTGCTGATATAAATTTAAACACCTTACTCCATCAAGAAATGCATTGCACTTTATAAAACTTTACCAAGAGATTTTTCTGAGATATGAAGCCATTTGAAACAGAAAAGTTCACCAAATGGTTCTATCTACAAATTCCAACAGTCTAAACATCGTATGTTAAATGTTTCCAGAGTGCACCAAAATTTTTTGATTCCAGATGCATAACCAAGTTTTCCATTTTCCATAACCTTTGCTTTCAGTGACAAAAGTTCTCATTTTTACTTTCTCTTACACCTAGTAGGTAGAGAAGGTATTCCATTCCACCCAAAAATTTGATATTATTATTTCATGAGAAATACACATTTTGAGGCCCTGCTGAATCCTGAAAAAGCAGTTTTAAGAAAATGTCTGTGAACATTATATGTAACTCTATAATGAAAACTTGGATAAATACCAATTTGATGTTTAAGCTCAGTGTCCTTTAAAAGATGCAACAATAATATTTTCAAGAAAATCCCCCCACCCCAAACTATTGTAAACATGTAAAACTTTTCAAAATTTTTTATTTTCTCAAAAATGGCTATGGCAGTTATTTTTGTTAAAGCATGTACCATATATTTAACATATTACATAACAAATAAAATGCATATCTTGAATTTTTGGGAATAGTCTGTGAAGTCCTCATCATTTGAATGGAATTTTGAATAATTTTGTATAACTGGTAAACATTAAGAGATAAACAATATCATACTATACAAGAAATGTAGATCTTTTTAAAACACAGTTTATTTAAAATAACTTTTTTGTGGTATCAGCCTTTCCAAGATATTGTTATTATTGGCTTGACTTTTCCAATACTCTTGTCATTTTTTAAAGTGATGTTGTTATTCATTGTTTCTTGGGATATCTTGGAAAGAGTATGGAGTTTCAATAGGCATATAGACACTCACTTTTAAACATCTATCAAATTGGTTTCCTCTATTCCCCGTGTAGCTAAAATGTAATGTGTAATGATGCTATTTCTGCAAGATTTATCTTGATTAGCACTAAATAGATAGAAAAATAAACCTTCACAAGAATAGTTGGTAAACACTATATAAAAATAGGCAATAGTGGGTAGAATAGTCCTGCGAATGCAACACAAAAAGTTTTTTATTTCCGGTAGGATATCGTGTAATGATGATACTATGTCCATTATATCAACAAAAGAAATACCTTCCTTTTCTAGTTTGTTATTCTGTGAGTGGAGACTGGAGATTTAAGAAATAAATTTCACTAAATGAATCATGTAAAAAGTTCTTTATTACACCTGGTGGTCTGGTTTAGAATAAAAATGAATGACTTCAACACTGAAAACATTAAAATTAGTTTTTGTATAGCAGAACAAAGGAAAACCATTGAGTTTTACTATATTTTAAAAGTTACTGGCATTCTATATCCATAAACTGACAGAACTTCTTCAAGGATTCAAACCCCACAATATAAACTGAAAAGTAAATATATGTTTTTTAGTATCAAAATTTGTATGTCATTCTCCAGCAGGTCTGAACCTTGCTGGATACTATTGCTGAGAATATATGCAGTCAACCCACTCAGTGAATGACTTGTTAATCATACTTTTCAAGTTAACAAACACATTGCTACCACTATCTCTGCAAGACCGCCAAATATTGTATTGCAGTTATCACCAAACATAGCACTGTGGTTATTATCCCAAAAGTAATACATTTATTCTGAAGTTCTAGGTGGATTAATGTTTCATAGAACAAAGTTGAAATACGTTGATATTGTAATGAAAAGAAGCTAGAAACAGTGATGTGTATTGAATTTATTTAAAGGTGAGTCGGAATTGTTACACTAACATCACTTAAGTTTACTCACTTAACATGTTTCGGGAAACCGTTGTTCCCATCCTCAGAAGGTTAATTCGACTGGCCCGTGTTGTTGGTGTTTCCGTTTTTTGGACTGGATCCTGTGGTGGCATCTTGTGGTGGAGAAATGTACTTCCAGAGAGGATTTGGTGGCGGCAAATCAAAATTCATTAGATGTGTGTTGTGTTTTAGAATGGTGATCTTCTCCCATGCATCTAATTCGGCTGCAAATTTGGCTGGTTTGACTAATGTAATATTGGGTTTGATGTTGTGATTAGTGATCCAAAAATGGTGTGAAACTGCAGATTTGTCCATTTGTTTGTATTTAATACATCTCATGTGCTCCTTTAGCCTAGTTTCTAGGTTTCTTTTTGTCTTACCTATGTATACTTTATTGCAATCTGAACAATTGATTTTATAGATTCCAGCTTTTTTGTCTTGTGGAATGGGGTCTTTTAACTTGTTACAAAGTAATTTCTCTATGTTAAATTTGTTCTGTGGAGCTAGGCTGATGTTATGTTTCATGAAAATCTTCTTAAATTTGTGAAAAGTTCCTGGGTGGTATGTGAATTTCTTGAACTTTAGCTCTTTATCTTGCTGGCTGAGATTTGTTGTGTTTCTGATGTGCATCTGTCGTTTGAATTTTGCAATTTTTTTGTCAATAGTTGTTTTGTTGTACCCATTATGTATTGCTGTGTCTACTATATGCTGGTATTCTAACTGGTATTCTTTTTTATTTAAGGAGGTATATACCAGTCTATGTGTTAGGCTGTTTAGTACTGCATGTTTGTGTGTGGTTGGATTGAAACTCTTATTTTTTATGTAATTAGTAGTGTGTGTTGGCTTCCTGTATATGCCAAAGGTTAGGTTCTTTTGTTCTCTGATGATTTTTAGGTCTAAAAATGGTAGCATGCCTTCTTTTTCTATTTCTATGGTGAATTTTATTGATTGGTTCTGTAGGTTTAGTAAGGCTAAGGAGTCTTGTATGAACCTGTTAGGGACAACAGCGAAGATGTCGTCAACATATCTGTGCCAAACTTTAAACATGTATGGAAAGGAAGTTGTTATGTGTGTTTCTAAGTAGCTCATAAATAAATCTGCCAAGAAGGGTGAAAGTGGATTGCCCATGGTTAAACCAGTTGGTTGTTGATAGAACTTCTTATTGAAACTAAAACAATTTTGTGCAATGCATAAATTGGTAAGTTGTATGAGGTCTTCTATTTCTTCTTCAAGTAGGTTAGTCTGCTGTAGCCATTTCTTTAATTGACGCAGGAGTTGATCTGTAGGAACACTTGGAAATAGTGCAGTGACATCAAAGGAAACTAATCTGTCTTCTGGTTCGAGTTCCAGGGATTTTATCTTCTGTATTAAATCTTCTGAATTCATTATGTTTTTGCTATTGAATTTTGGTAGTGAAGAGAATCTCTGTACTAACCATTTTGCCAGTTTGTAGGTAGGAGAATCAATATTGCTGACGATTGGTCTCATCTTATTACCCGGTTTGTGTATTTTAGGTAGAGCATACATTCTTGGTAAAGTGGGGTGATCTGGTTTTAATTTAGATTTATCAGTGTCTGTTATAGTTTTGCTTTCCTGGATGGTTTGATTGAAGGCTTTTAAATGTAATTTTAATGGGTCTTCTTGAATTCCGACTCACCTTTAAATAAAGTTGAAATAGTTTCTGCAGTTCCATTTGGTATGTTCTCAATGTTTACCACAAGAATCTCTACACCTTCATTCGTATAATCAAAATATTGAATAGCTTTTACAAATAATTTCATGTTACCATAGTTACTGGTCTTTGTTGACAAACCAACAAAGGGTACATCTTCTAGAACTTACATTACAATTTTTGTTGCATGGGGAGAAAGAATAGAATTTACAGCAGCTTCTGTCTTTAATTGAATACAATGATGCACCTTGAATGCAATTTCTGAATCTAGAAAAATCTATTTTAACAATCCAGAAGTATAATCCATGGACATAAAACCATTTTGTTGCACAAAAGTAGAATTGCAAGGGCACGTTCAACAGCACTTACTCTATCTCACAGTTCTATCTTTGCCTTAATTAACTAGTTTGTCAATTTCTATTCTGAACTTCCATTCTTATCATACTTCAAATGTTTCTATACTTCAACATTTCATTTGATTTCATTTATTCACCATTTGTAAAAAAAAGCTATTACAAGGTTTTATCAAGAAATCATGCTACTGAGCCTTCATTTGTATGTGTACCTGGAATAATGGAAGTTTACTTGGCACCAGTAAGTTCACTGTTAGCTGGTGGAGTCAAGTATTTTTAGCCCCTTAAACTCAAGTGTATAGATTTCTCATGCATATTATAACTATAATAACCACATACCTTCATCATAGAAGATATTGGAAGTGATGTCCTTGTGCTGCCACACGTTTTTCACACCTTTTAAGAAAATTTGCAGTAATGATAATTAATTCTTCATGATCATGTGAAAAAAACCATGCTTCATCTTTAAAAAGAATTAAATATGCATCAATAGAGCAATCATTAAAATTATCCAACACCCAAATGCAAGAATTAACTCTACTCACATCATTTCAAGGTTGCAATTCCTGAACTAAAGTTATCTTATAGGGTTTTAATTTTAAAGGTTAGTGGCATTCCAAGCTGTGGTTTGCAAAACACCTGATTTCTGTGCAAGCTTCTCAGAGATTTCTATGGACTTCATTCTAACTTTTCTGTAATATCATCAAGTTTATCCTTTGTAAGAGTATATAGACTTTACTTTCAGTTTTTTATCAAGAATAGATTATGTTTCCCTAAATCTATTCTCAAGATTAGTTACCATCTCTCTGTAAAGGGCATGAACAGTAAGGAATCTGTCTATAAATCACTGTCTTACTTCTCTACAAAAGTTTGTTGTCCCATAGGAATCTACATAAATATTCTGTTTGCTAAGGTATACAGACTTTTTGGCATTGTAGCAGCACTAATACACTATAACACTGAAATATGTGGTCCCATGGCATATTAACCTCAGTACAGCACATACTTCATGTAACTGATTAGCCAACACGCGAAGAGGAGGAAAATGGATAGGGAACATAATGGTAGAAACAGCACAGTGCAGGGAAGCAATTCCCTGTAGTATGGGCATGCATTAAAATGAATGCTCTGTAGCTTCCTGCTTCTTTTCTTGCCTAAATCAGCTTCTCGTACAGCACTATTATAACATATTAGGTATGTAAATACTTTGTCATGTTATCAAAATAATAGTTTGCACTTATTCTTGTGATTTGGACTGTTAATGAAGAAAATGTTATGTACAACATGAATGAATAGAGTTTGTGGGACTTGTCAATTCTACTTATATGCTAAATCAATGTCCTTAATGTACCCATGATTCACCATCCTTAAATGTGTCTTACTGTATAATGCGATCAATGCTCTGAGCACACAAATGCTATGTTTATTTTATTCAAAAGTTATTCTGTATGAGAAATGAAACATAACACAACAATATAAATTATATAAGTAAGGATATTGATTGACTAAGTTCTCGTTAATTGAAAAAGGATTATGTTATTTGACACGCCATTGTTGCCAGCCATCCCCTTAGACAATAAAATGCCGGCTATATATGTTTTAGGTTAGCTGTAAATGTAGTAGGATATGTTTATTTTTACTATCTTGAGTAAAGATAGATTATTTAAGAGTAATAGTATACCTAAAAGCTATCATAATAATCGATGGTACAAATGGGTGTTAATTGGTTATATAATTTAAATGCTCACAGGTCTATAACAGTTTTCATTGAAATGCAACTGAATGATGCCATAAGCGCCAATGATGACCTTCAATACATGAGTTGTTGGATACAGGCAGCATTTTTCTCTGCTGGTTTATGGGTATTTGGTGGAACATTGGATGCTGTTAGCAGAGAAAATTTTGATGAATTTTACAGGAGTCTCTGGAAAGGTAGGCAGTAGATAGAAAGTATTCAAAATACTATGTAAATTTACTACAATATTTATATATTCAAACTTATTCAAAGGAACAACAGATTTTTTTTATCCATTCCTGTTCTTGGTTTTTCATAGTGAATGTGTACAGTAACATTTTTATTGTCCTTTTGATAATACACTATATAAGCAATGAATCAGAATTGGTTTTATCTTCATCCACAGCCCTTCCAATTAAAGGGGAAATGGGCAGGTTAATTTTTTTACTTAAGGGAATCCACAGATTTCAGAAACCATAATTAACATTACTGTGCTAAGTCTTCAATTATCCTTGGGAAGTTAAAAAAAGCAGTGAAATAGTAAAATATGTAGATACACTAGTAGAACCAAAATACAAGCTTATGTTGTATAATGCTTGGTAAAAAGTAGCTTAATGGCACTAACTTGTTCATATTATCATTTGAAAATGTATCTGAATTGGTCAACTCTTATGCACAAGTAATGTTGAATATGAAAAAGTGGTTTTAGTGAGATGTGCATATTGCTATGTTCCACATTACTTTGACCACTTCATTTGAACCTCACACCTGCACTTTGAAGACTGAATAGTAAAAGTATTAGGCCCACAGACAAAGGTGTGTTGTTTGTATATCATAATTACTTTAACCTGATGTTTACTGAGCGAGATGGTTTGGAGGTAACGTGTGAGGCTTGCATTCTGGAGGTCCCGAGTACTACTCCTGTTGGGCTGGCCACTATGATTTGATTTTTGTAGTTTACCCTGGTTGGTAGGTGAATATTGGAATGGATTATATAATGCCATGAGTTTTCTTGTTCTCACTTCTTATCATTTCCCAAAGGATCAGGCAAGTGGGTGGTAGGCAAAGCATATGGTGGTGGAATTTTCTTTATGGAACTTTCTGCCCTGGCAATCCTTGTGGGATGAGACTTCAGAGAGACCTCTCCATGGGTAGTAGGCCCATGGGAAGACCTGCCGACCTCAGGATATAATATCTGGAGATGTTAGAGATCCCACCTGTGTCTGAGTCAGCCACCCCAGATCTGGTCACACTCTGTGTCCTTTTACTTTACCCCTTCCTCCTGGAGGTTTCCAGAAGCACAATAGGCAACTGTATGCTTAAGTACCAAAATTCATCTCCAGTTCCTGATAAATAACAATAACCATAAACAATCTGATGTATTGTGAAACTGTTGAATGAGGGAGGGAGGGAGGGAAGGAAGGAAGGAAGGAAGGAAGGAAGGAAGGAAGGAAGGAACTATAATAACTTATATATTGCAATAATATTCTGTTGCTATTATTTAAGCTTTACAACATAAGGATGCTTTTCATTTCTCATTTCTCCCATAAAACAAATCAATCATTAGATTACACTAGTAAATAACTGTAAAATGAAAGCTTTTGTATATTTTATTATACTGTACTATTGTGGTAGTGTGACTTAAATAATTTCACTATATATGTATTATGTTAGATAATGTTGAAATGAATTGCCTGTAAAATGGCCTAAAGATGTACAAAGATCTTATGTTATTTTATCTCATAAGTGTTATAAAGTTGTTCATTTTCCACAGGACAGTTGGAACACTTTCCATTACCTGCTAGCATAGATAAATTAGAAATTCTTATTCCTATTGAAGGCACCCTTTTTGACTATGTATACCAGTTTAGAGGAAAGGGAACTTGGAAATACTGGCAAGAATCTTCCAAAGGTGTTCCAATAGTTGTGAGAAGAAATATTAACAGTGTGCTTATACCAACGGTTGAATCAATGAGGTATGTGTAGATACGGCACTAAGATAATTCCTTATCCTACAGACCAGAGTGGCCTGTGCCTAACTGCATGATCACTGTATTCTCTGCCTTTGTCCGCAGAGGTCATAATGAGTGCAGCACAGTCAAGTGCATGGAATCATGCCAAAATAATGTGCAATGGTTAATGTTGGTAAGGAAATAGTAAACTTCCCCTGCCAAACCCAGTCCCCACCACTTACCTGGTTCTAGCACTCCACTTAATGTTTGTCTTACTGCCCTCTTTTCTTTTGCTCCTGAGCCTGAGACCAACCTATATATTTATACATATACATGGGCTAAGTTTGAGTGCCAAACTTTTTACATCAAACCAGTATAAGACAGACTCATCCAAAAGCTGGTGTGGACCATTGTTGTGAATCATGCCTTCCAGCCACTCAGGTGAAATGTTTCCATACTCCTCCCCTTTCGCACTCACCTAATACTGACTTTTGTTCATAGGCTAATGTAGTGTGTTGGACTTGAATTCAAATCAATAAGAGCACAGATAATTAGGATTTTCTGCCAACATTAAATAAAGAAAAACACTATAGGAAGCCACGTTTCCCTGCATTCAACTGTATAGTAGTGGAAATAGCATATGGTCAGAGTGGCACTTGACCCTGGGTGATTCTAAACCTAAAAGCTATTATTTTTCTCTCCAGTAGCTCCTCAATTGGTTCCCAAGCACCTTGAAAATGAGTGGACACTTTTATGAGATTTCCCAATGGGAATAAGAATCCAATGAGATTGGCCCCATAGCTCAGTTGGTAGAGTACCTACCTGATGTGTGAGGGTCCTGGGTTGAATTCCCGGCTAGGGGGTGGGAATTTTTTCTAGCCCAGATTATTCTCTATCCTCCCCAGACTCTGGAAGTATGAATGAGAGTGTGAATGTGTATGTGATCTAATGTAGAAAACTCAAAGAAACAACCAGAAACCCACTGACACAAGTCAGTAGTATACAAGTTAACACCATTGTCAATAGGCAATGTGTTCCAAAGGTAAATGACGCCGATATGACCATTGCAATTAAAGGAGGGGTATAAATGAAACATTAAAAAAGGCAAAAAAGACAGAAGAATCAATGTTGATAATGGGGATTAAATCTGACTCCCTTAGTAATAAAGGCAGTAACACTATTGCAGTTCCACCCAAATGACCTTAGACACAGAAGTACCTATTAGATACAACAGAATGTAGAAAACAGTATGTGATCTACAATTATATTTTTCTTCTTCCATCTTTCTTTTTTATAAGATTATCAGAACATTATATTTGTGGGATATAATTATACTGGCCAAGAAAAAATTAATTTTTCTTTTTGAAGCACACTCAACTTGAACCTTAACATAAGAGAAAGACTTAGGTACCATAGAGAGCTCTGATTTGAAATTCAATATAATCATTTAATAAGTAATTTTCCCTTGTAATATATCAGGTTATTAAAGGTTTGGATTGATACACTTTAACGGGGGTGGCTCTGGGGTAATGCCGCTGAGCTGTGACACCACTATTACAAAAGGAAGGAAAGAGAAGTCTATATGAATTGCGCAAACAGCATTATTTCAGAGTATGTATTTTCTCATTAGACAGGTGCATGCTCTGTCGGTAGTTTTCTGAAGCTTGGAACCAATCCAAAATTGACACCGTCTATGTTCATAAGCGCTGTGTATTAGGCTAGAGTGTACATTTCTACATGATTGTTATGGGAGAGGTGGAGACAAGATTGCTCTGAATCAGAGCTTACATCCCATCCACTAGAGTGCAGTAAAGCACAGAACCTAGCGACAATGGTAGAATCAAGGATACATATTCTGTGCTCAACCTTCCTGTAATGCAATGTTAGCATTTTGCTGCAACCTAATGCTAATGCATTTAGAAATGCAAATTAATAACTTAATTAAATCAAATGCAGAAGTAATACACCAAAATATCCTTATGAATGAAAATATATATGGTTTTGAGTATAATTATGTCATTAGGTTCTGTAACTAAGAGGCATTATTTCAGTATTTGTATATTTCACAGCAGCAGGGTGATTGGTAATGATTGAGAGATTTTAGGATTTCCTGTTACATTTTATTTCTTATGCATATACTGGCACAAGATGACTAAAGTGACTATTTTTCTTTCTCTTTCGTGAATTCGTACACAAGCACTTCCTATCATGTTCTACAAGAATTAATTACCATACCAAACTCTTAATGTGCTCTTTACACATGAATAAGAAGAGTGCCATTGTAATAAATGCTTATTTCTGTTTCCCTACACACTTTGTTTGATACAATATATTGTGACTTTCTCCAGTTTTTCAACTGACACTCGGTTCTCACTGTCACTGTTTCATTTTTATGTAGTTCACCTTCACTGGGAGTTCATTTCACCAATGTCGCTTCACTATGGTGAACTAGTTCAATTCTCCGTCACTTCACTTCCTTCGTGACGCAGCCTCTTCACGCCGGATGGTTCACTTCACTCAGGAGTCGAACACAAGACCTCCACAACCGTCGCTCCGCGGTAACACTCGCTTCACGTGACAGAAACCGTCACCAACTCGCTCGGAGAATCGCTCTTGATGTCGCACGGTAAACTCATCCGTCAACTCGCTCGCTCAACTTACAGTCGACTCGCACTTACCTCGCACTGACTCCACTCTGTTGCATTCAAATCGCTTTCAACTTGCGACTGCCTCGCAACTGTTTTACAATTCATTCTGTTGCACTCGACTCCTTTTAAACTCGCGACTGAACAACTGCCCGCAAGAGCGCTCGCTCGCTTATATACGCCTTGGAAACTTCCACAAAAGGTTCTCGAACATTCTAAAACTATTTCAACACACTTTCTGGAGGAGGGGGAGATAAAGCTTCTAGAAACTTCTAGTTATCTCCCAATTGCATGCCCGGTGTAAACGCTGGCAAGCGGCGTTATTGTTGTTTACTCGGACAGCTCGGCACCGACCTCCTGATAACCTTGGGCCATAGCCACTGCGTCACGATATTATAAAATATATGAATTATTGACAAGATTATCTAACCGTTTGATGGCACTGCACGAAGTTGGTAAACATACTATATTTGAGGGATTTGTTTTTAGTTTTGAGGGGGGACGGCACCGTTAGTAGAATGCCTATGCGGCCACCATGGAATTTAAAATAAAATATAATATGTTTTATAAATATTACTCTTCAACTACATTCCTTGGTGAAAATATATAAATTACAGTAATTAAATACATTTAATGGTATGCAATTACAAAAATAAAATTTAAGATGAGAGGCATTAATATTATGATTATAATGATGGTGAAGATGAATGCCACCTCACTTGGCAATTGAACATTGAAATGTTCCACAAAGATCACAAATGCCAACATTTTAGTGTATTTTCAATTTATGCACCTTTTTCAGCAGACTTGGCACTGAGTGATAGATTGAATCTGATATGGAGATGATGATGGTGATTTTAAAAGTGTTTAACATCCATTCTTACTTCACACTTCATATGGCACCAGAGTGGTGACACTGATGATACATGAAATGAAATAATTGAGAAAGAAAATTTGGGAAGGAAATTTTTCAGGCCCTGATAAAGAGGCCTCTGAGCAAAATTACCGGTCTTTCACGCCCAATATGGAATGGGATGCTAAGAACCATAGTAGTTAAAGAGCGTCCATAAATAAAACTCAATTTCAATTTCCTAAGTTGAGGGCACCTCCCCAGCATTTGCCAGTTATGACTGAGGAAAACTGGAAAAACCACCAATCAGAGAGGACACTCCAGGCAGGATTTGAACTGTAGTCCTTTTGTTCATGGGTTCGTGCTTTAACGACCTTGGCTACTTGTTTTGGTATGATGATGATGACAACAACAAACAAGACAATGTGATGGGGCATTTGGCAGAATGACTGGCAGAGGAAAATGGATTAATTAATGAAATCCTTCTGAACTACTGCCCCATTTTCCACAAATCCTGTCTTGGGTGGCGGGATCAAACTTGGGTCTTCATAGTGAGAAGTGAGCATTGCATTCAACAGGTCATGCTGCAACCTAGATAAGAAATATAATCATTTATAATAAGGCTATCACTGTGCATATAGATTAAAAACATTGAGCAATAAATACTGTTCTTTTGACATATATATGTAAAAAGAAAATAATTTAAAACATGCTAACTTGGATTCAATAAATAGACATTTTCTTAAGCACTCAAAGCGTTAAGTATTTTAATTTACTGAATATAATATATGAAATACTTCTTAATCAATTTCAATTAGCTTTTATAAAATGTTGTGTAGTATTTACTAATTTCTTGGTCAGTGGATTAAATCTTATCTTAGTCACTTGCTATCTCGGTAATCTAGGGTTGAGCAAGCTTATGTCATGTTCTTGGAGTCCTGCTTGAATTTTGATAATAGTGTAGTCTTATTTTTTTGATGTAGTTTTCTGTTACTTTCAAAGGGTGAAAGTTGTACTAAGCCCAAGAGTAACTTTTTCATTAATTTCACATAATTGTTTTTTATATTCTCTTTGGACCCTAATGTTTATGATATATTGAACTTCTAGGTAAAACACATTTTCTTGACTGACAACACTGTTGAAAATTAATAGCATACCTAAAATATGTTCGCTATTCACAAGGGAAGTGTCAGATACCTCATGCCAAAGCCCACTCTGAAATTCCTGTGACAGAAGCAATGTAGTAAAGGGGGCCACACCCAAAAACATAAGCTGTCAGTTTTAACTGCAGGGTGTTGAAATCAAAGCTGGAATCTTTCAATGACAACTCAGTATGTAATCCAGATGTATGTGATTCAATGTAGCATACAGAATTTGAATAACTGGACATAATACCCTTTCCCCATCTCCTTACATCATACAAACTGGTAATTGGAGGCCCTATTCCCACATCCACCCGATAATCAAGTATGTCCAATTGACCTAGCTAATAGAAGTATTATTTCCATGTAGTTTATATGGAAGATTTGGCGCTCGTCTTCAAGGGTTTGCAGTTAAAACTGTTGTTTTTGTTCACCAATGGCACTGGGGAGTAATTGATCTGCATCATTTTCCCTCTGGCTTCCCAATATAAAGTCTTTTAAGTTATCACTTTTAAGGCCTTTGCAGTTAAAACTAGCAGTGGATATTTTGGGTGTAGCCTCCTTACATTTAATTGCTTCTGTCACAGGAATCTCAGGATGGGTTTTGACTGAGTGGTCTGACTTGTACTTCTCTTGTCAACAGATTGTACCAGTAAATTACAAGTTTGAAATGTGTTCAATATCTAAAAAAGGATTTAACCTGCTTAGTGATTATACCCAGATTAGTGTAACATATATTATAAATCTTAAAACATACTTACAAATTTGTCTTCCATTACTACCAAAATGTTGGATGGCAGTATGAAGATTCCCTGAGATACTATCTCTGTTAAATGATCACACACTAAAAATATCAAAACATAAGAAGAAATCAATGTAACTTTCTGTGTCAACCACACTACTATAGGACATCAGCTAGTACTGGTTCAAATCACTGTCAGTGATTTAAGTTGTGGTTGTTCATGGAAACATAATTATTCCATTATTTTTCATATTTGAATGAAACAAAAGCTGTATAAAAGTAAAACTATAGCCTATTAGGAAATACATACCAATTATGTGTAGGGTTACCATTGCATTTTTAATTTTAACCTTATTTTGAATTAATTTCTAATATAATAGTAATTAACATGACATATAAGAAAAATATTACTACATCTCTTCGAGACTGTACGCTGTATAAATTGAATGGAAATGACAGCTCAGTTTTTCATATCAGGGGACAAAATAGCTAATGGAATGCTTTTAATGACCAAAAATTTATCTTTATACCTATTTTACCAAAGAAATTGGGCCTGTCCAGTTGGGGTACTTCCCTTGTAAGTGAGACTAGTATGCATGCATGCATCACCATCATCAGCAGCAGCATCCTTATGACTGAATATTGATTAAAAAATAACTAGAAAATAAAGCTGCTCTCTCCTGCATCAAAACAACTACAGGAATGTCTGCTGCAGGAAGGAAAAGTGACTAGATATGTAAGCTTTATATGCATGTTCATATGTTAGATAAAAGACTGTATAATAATCATTAATGATTTCTGAAGGTAAATAAATTATTATTAAGAATCCATAGCATATTTAATTAGGAATTTTAAAGAAATACTTTGTTACAGGATAGCAGTTTCTTCTATCTGCTTAATGACTATATAAAATTGCATATTTTTCCTTAACTTTTATTGGTATATCCCATTTAGACAGATATATTTAAAAATTTCAGGTGCCATTTTTTAATGGAACTTCATGCTTCTCATAATTGTCCGTTACTCATAGTTGGACCTTCTGGTACAGGAAAAACCTTCATTATGCAAGATATGCTAAAGAATGTGTTCTCTGAAGAAAAATATGTTTCAGCTTCTATTCCACTGAATGCACACACTCAAGTAAATTTTGTTCAGGTTAGTAATTTAATACTGTTACTATCTATGTATTAAAAAGGAAGAGGAATGATTAAATAATGTTAAGCATCAAATCATCTATTACCAGAGCACAAATATGAGATATTAACAGAATTCAAATATTCGTGTATAAATTTCTTTTGTAACTCTTAACTTGTTTTTGTTACTCATATGATCCAAATATGAACTTACACATTGATAGTGCATACGCCTTGGGTCAGAAGGGAGAACCATTTACCGTGAAGTGGATAAGACATAGACAAACATATGGTAAACACGAGATAAGTGATTAATTCCATCTTGTTTCACTTCCACAGCAGTGTTGCCACTATTAAAGTTCCAACCCATGTATAAATGACATTTTACATCATAGTTAAAAAAATTATGCATCTATTTAGAAAAAGTGATTTATTATTTGGTATTTGGTGTGATATTATAGAAATTTAGCTCTAGTAGTATTAAATTAACTGCATGCTGATAATAACACAGCTACATAACTTATTTAACAGATTAATGGAAACAATAGAGATATTCCAGAGTTAGAATATTGTCTCATAATATGTCAAAGTGCACTTAGTTATTACCTGCCTACAACCAGCTAGTCAATAAGCATTGGGCCTGTTGTGCTATAGCATTTGATGTGAAGTAATCCAGAGTGTTTTTTATTCATCACCTAGGGAAACTTCAAGGTGAAACCATTACAGGAAGCATTTGAACTGCATGCTGATAATAGCATGACCACATAAATTGTTTAATGAGTAAATAATAATGATGATGATTATGATGATGACATGGTGGTGGTGGTGGTGGTGGCGGCGGCAGCGGTGGCGGTGGCGGTGGCGGCGGTGGCGGTGGCGGCGGCAATGATAATCTTTATTGAATTATAGTTTCTTACATGTTTTAAGCCTTGTAAAATTATAACATATTACAAATTTGTTTTCAACTCATCTATACCAGTGGTGGCAAAAATGGGACTCGTGAGACAGTGTGACTTGCAGGCACCACTCCTTTTCTAGCTGTCTATTCATTTGTTTTCCATGTGGTGCTGAGTGATGTAGTGCGTGTTGCACATTTAATGACATGAGGGAGAAAGGCATTTTTGCCACCCTTGATCTATACTATACAAGCATTTTTTCATTAAGAATGTTTTTAATTTCCTTATGTTTTATCAGTTAATGTTTAAATTTATTTGATAATTTGTACAACATTCTCCCATTGTGAGGGGATCCTTCTCTGTAGCTCTTATATTTACATTTTATTTGTGGTAGTTATTTCGCATTCTTGTCTATACTTATTCTTTATCTGTGTGTTAGTCTTCTTTACTGCAAATGTAATTACTTTATATACACACTATGAAAGGATCGTTAATACTTCAGGTTTGACATATTCCTACATCACTTTCTACTATTTAAATTAAACATACATCTTATGCAGTTTTACCAGTCTTTCATGCTAAATACAGAATGGGATGCTAAGGACCACATCAGTTAAAGAGCGTCCATAAAAAGAAAGAAAAAAAAAGGGGGGGAAAGATGAGGGTGAATTAATCTACAGTATACTATTTTTAAACAATTTGAATTAAGTTGAAATATTCCAGAATGACATTTTGTTCATCACGTAGGGAAACTTCAAGTTGAGAACATTACAAAAGGAATCTGGGCGAGCTATAAAAGGCAAGTATCACAGCTGGAAGTTATTGTTGTTGCATTAGAGTTCAGTTATATGAACTACAATGTAATTCCAGCACAGAAGACAGAAGAAGAAGAAATAGAATGCACTAAACTACTGAATTCTTATTGCAGCTTTTCTCAGTTTGTTATTGTAAATAAAATAAAAAAATAAAATACAGGTTTCAATATTATAAAAAGAGGGCTAATGTGCTAGAGAAGCAATTGCTGTCAACAGCTATGATGAGAAGTAGTGTAGCAGAGGAAAAGGAGAAGTCCAAAGAACTGCAGTAAATACTCAAAGGCTCTAGGAAAGTAGACAGAAAGCTGGCAGCAAAAGCTCTGGAAAGAAAAGCTTTGAGAAACTCCAGCACTCATATAAGGGGACAGGGTCATTGGAGTTGAGCAAGAAGAAGAAGAAGAAGAAGAAGCATTAAGTTGCTACTCTGTATGCTATAAAGCCTTTGTCTGGGCATGTGGCTGGCCTAACAGGAATTTGCTTAGTACCAGGAAGCATGCTGTTTGCTAGCTTGGATATTCATAGCTTCTTAAATTCAGATCCATGGATTTCTCATCTTTATGTGATTTCAATTTATGGGGATCTTATAAAATAAAGTGTATTGAATAACCCACCTACATTGAAATAACTGAAAGACAATAGAAGAAGAGCAACTGTCACAATTTCAGAAGAAGAATTAATGAGCATCAATGCAAATTTTCCTAAAAGGTGTGAGAAATGTGTGGAAGCACAAGGGCATCACTTCCACTATCCTCTATGATGAAGGTGTGTGGTTATTGTAGTTATAATTTGCATGAGAAGTCTATACACTTAAATTTAAGGGGCTATGAATACACAACTCTACTGGCAAACAGCATGCTTTCTGGTGCCAAGCAAATTCCCATTGTGCCGGCCACACATCCAAATGAAGGCTTTGTACTATTCAGTAAGTGAGGCCATTAGTGCAAGCAGTTATTAGTTGCAGGAACCCAACCTCTTAGAGAGCTTTGGAAGCAAGCCACTTTGCAAATTTAGCGTAAGTCACGTTGAAATCCATAGAAAGGGGACAAGAGCATTGTGCAGGAATTATGAAAATTAGAAAATTGGAACAGTGAATACATTTGGACATAGCATTAGTTATGTTTATGAGAATTGGTAACCGTAGTTTAATTACAATATTCTGAATACTTTGAAATCTCTTTACTCAGAAAATAAAATAGGCTGGGCTAATAGTATTGTTAAATGCTGCAGCGATGCTAAATTTATTACATGCTGAAACTACAGCAAATATTTTAAAACAATATGAAAGTTTTTATCCTTTATAACATCTTGTACCTAGAAAAATATGCTTTAGAAGTAACATTTCATCCTGGTTTTTATCCAAATTTACTTTAGCTGATTAAATAATTAAATGAAAGGAAAATTGAATGACAAATGTGTGTTCTTACTTTGTATTTGTTGCTCCCTTTATGTGAGAAAAATTTTTCTTTCAGGATGCTGTTATTGCCAAATTAATCAAAATGAAAAAGGCAAACTATAGTGCTCCAAAAGGGAAGAAGTGTTTGGTGTTTCTTGATGATATAAATGTTGCTGCAAAAGATGTCTATGGTGCAAAGCCAACGCTGGAGCTCATAAGGCAATATTTTGATCATAGACATTGGTAAGGAAGTGCATTAATTAGGTATATAGTTGATTATATCCCCAAAAGAGGTCCAATAACATTTGCTGCTTATATATGCTCAGGATCTTGAGGGATTGTAAACAAATATATACAACATTCTATTATAAAGTGGCAAAACATACAGCACTGAAATTATTGATTTTTGCTCTCCAAGTTTCCATAGCAATGTAGTATTTGAGGCCATCAAGTGCAAAACTTGCCTTATCCAGGTAAAATGAATTTTCAGAAAACGTGAAAAACAAAAATTAGGCAAACAGCAGAACATTTGAAAATTCTTTTAATCTAATAATGTCCGGACTAGACCCTTAAAGATCCATGTATTCTCTTGGAAATCAGTCTCAAATAATATGGCAGTAAATCAAAATTTAATTTTGGATAAGGCAAGTTTTGCACACAACGATAGTGGATTTGGCGAGTTTTGCTGGAAACACAATACTAAATTACAATTAAGTGCAAACATTTTCGATTTACTTCTCAATGTTCATGTTTGAAAATGTTAATAAATGACTTCTTGCAATGTTTGTATAATTATAACCATTTCTGATTTCATTTTAGTTAAAAAAAATTAAATTTTCACAATTTTTTCACCAATTTCGCATAAGGATATCAATGAATCATTCCTTTCATAGTTTGCTCACTAAAATTGACCAGTTTTCATATCACATACATCTTATGACTTGTAAAATTTACATATTATGTTTAAAATGTAATACTAATAACTAATGTTCAAAAACAAACATATCACATTCGAAGTTCTCCTTCCTCACTATCCAAGAAACTCTCACAAACAGCATCTACTTCTTTATTGTCATCGGCAATATTGTTTTTAGATATTAAAATCTTGTAAAATACAGGGTTTATTTTCCTCCCAGTTATCACCAAATGTTTTTTAATACAGCTTTAACTTTTTCCTCCTTTACTTTTACACCTACATCTAAATTCCTTGTAATAAGCATTTCTAAGGTTTTACCTTGCTTCAGAATGGTCTTGCCTACACACAAATCGGACCAATAATTTGCTTCACCTTTCACTAGAACTTTGCCTGAGGTAAAACGTAAAATAATATGTTTAGATGCCTTTAATTTAAAATGCCAGGATCCTCGAGACTTCAATGTTTCCTTTACAGCATCTTCCAATCTTGTACACATACATCTATCCCTAGCCTGATTACCTTTCCATGATTTTTATAGATTTCAAAATATTCTTCAGGCCTACTGATAGTGTTTCTCATTCTTATTTCTTTCTCTATTAGCCTGAAAACATGATCGGGAGGGATGAATGAATGGCCAGGAATAGGAAAGATCATTTCTATCACCTACACGTTCTGCAGTGCTTGAATAGCAAGGCATTTATTATACATGCCTATCATAGTGCTGTTTTTATTTTGCCTACAACAGCCATCTGCAAATAGCCTAACTTTCTTAACTCCAGAAAAATCTGATTTGCACAAATGACTGGATACTGCTGACACAATTTTGTTTGAACCTTTAGGACTTCATTTTCTGTCCAAACAAAATTACAAACATACTGTTTTGTCAGTGTTGTCTTGGATGAACCCTGCACAATGGAGAAGCTTTACATGTATAACTGCCTGCTGTAGTATGCTGCTTGATCCTGTACTTTTGACAATACCATATTTTTCTGGCAGTCAAATGAAAATGTTGCTACTTTATCATCTTCTTTCAGGAGATCAAAATATGCCTTAGCATATTTATGTATTTGTTTAGCTATCAGCAAATCAGAACGTTTAGTTTTATCTGTTTCCAATTTTATTTTCTCACCATAAGAAAGACAAAGTGAGCATACATAAGAAATAGGGCTTTTGAAGCCTATATTAAATTTTGCATTAAAAATATTATGAAAGAAACTCTTAGACACTTTCAATGAATTAGATGCTTCTGCTTTATACATACATCTTATTTTATTAATGTTTAATTCTCTTGGTAAGTATTGCTGTGTTGATATTTTTCTCCTACAATAATGGACATCAAGTACTTTTAACTTCTGTATGAATTCAATTACAGATTCTCTCTTATTACTATTTTTTTGTCACACCCTGTCTCCACCTCAGAATGCCTTTGGCGTCACTCCAGTTTCAAGGTGTCTTTTGCACTCTGTCTTTTGATATTTGCAAAATGTCCAGAAAAGTTTTCTGACACACCTGAACTAGCAGACCTTGTACATGTTTCACGTGATTCTTTGTTGTAAACCCCTTCCAAGAACCGCCTTGGACTGCACTCTGCTGTTTTGGTATATCAGTTGAACAGTAAGTCAGTATAATGCAGTCTTGTTTAACTTTAGAACTGCAGCTGTAGAAGGCTTCGTGGAATTTCCTTATATCCTTCTATGTCAAGTTACTGTATTGGAATGACTTGCTGTTGTGACTGCAGGCAGGCATGGGTGGGCAAAGGCTTGCTGAATGCCTTTAACAATAGAGACTGTATTATAAACACATCTGCTTATTCCTGTATGAGTCATATCTGTCAACAATAGAAGAATACTACTTAATTGTAGTTCGATCATACATACCTTTCCCTCTTCTCTATTTCATGTTTCAATTCATGGGATGCCTGTTTCCAGGTTCTACCCTTTCCACCAATTTTGGGATATCAGAGGACTCCATAATAACATGTCTGCACCTTAGACTAGTCAAAACTAAACTAAAAACAGTTGGAATCACACAGGACTGCCAATGTAGGGAAACAGAGAAGCGAAGTTGTATATTTCTTAGTGCTGGATAAGGCGAGTTTTGCTCTTCACACAGCACAATTGTAGTGAAACAAGTATTGTGTAAGGCAAGTTTTGCTCTGAATTGTAAGTTGGATTAGATGAGTTCCGCATCAACATCCACCATGGATTTGAAGAGTTTTGCATTGAACAGCAGTTTTCTGGGCTCTCTTGAAGGTGTATTAGATGAGTTTTGTTCAAATCTAAAGTCACCAGTTCGTATTGAAGTATTGAATCCCATGTCTAACTCAATTATTAAAATGTTTGTATAAGATGAGTTTTGCACTTGGCGGCCTCATTTATTTGTGGTATATAATAGTTAATACATTGCAAATAGTTTTGTGTTTACTTCTGCAATTATGGTTCTCACGACAGAAGAGAAGGTGTTTATCATGGAACATTATTTCCAGCCATATGGAGTAGGATGTCAGAATGGATTAAATTTTCTTCAGGTTTAAGATCAATACAAGGAGAGATTTAATAAGGAGACAACAAATAACAAAACAATGTTAGCTCTCATTGGAAAGTTCTATCATACAGGATCAGCCCTATTCAACTAAAGGGGACAAACAGGTCACCCAAAAACCATCACCACAAGTGAGATTCAGTGTCTACTTCTCCAATCGGTGTTAGAGCCACCAAAGTATAGTCTATAACAAACTAATTGAAACTGGTTTGAGCAATAGGTCTGTTTGGTGGATATAAAAAGAACTGATGGATTTGCATACCAGATTCAAGTTCCCCAGCATATGACAGGAATAGATGAGTGAGCCCAATTGCAGTATTATAGCGAAGTGTTGTCTATAACATATTATGATCCAGATTTCTTATGCCACATGTGGTTTTCAGATGAAAGCTATATTCACCTTGAAGGCAACATTAACAGTCAAACAACTCATGTTTTAGGGTTTCAATGGTCTGATGTTGTTATACAGAAACAGTGCGTGGGTTACATAATTTTTTTGTGTTCTTGCAACCTTTGTTCATCAACATTTTCAATAATCTTCAGAAATG
This sequence comes from Deroplatys truncata, assembly GCA_030765065.1. NCBI lineage: Eukaryota > Metazoa > Arthropoda > Insecta > Mantodea > Mantidae > Deroplatys > Deroplatys truncata. The sequence goes on along the minus strand of CM060990.1, from coordinate 86,034,473 downwards.
TAATCAACATTGTTTGGTATGTGATGGTACACATTTTAAATACATTCTATTAGCTAAGATTTTAGTGTAATTTGTTTGCTGTATACTATATAAATCTTAATATTTTTACACAAAGAAGTGAAAAAGATAATACTAAAACTTCAGGATTCATTCTCCAAATACTTTTTTACAGCTTTATATGATGTTAGCTAACCCATAATTTTATGCATTTCCATTTTCTACCTCTGTGGTTACTGCTGTTCTTCTATGATATACAGATTGGTTCTCCTGCCCTTTCATATAAATTTCCCAAAACAGCATAGATACACTGTGTTTATTTGGAAGATCTAGGAATCACTGTCATCATCATCACAACATCAACATCACTATCAACCCATACAATTTTCAGTTTCAACTTATGATGCATGATTTTATGTTTATCTTTTATAGACAAACTTTAATTAATTACTTTTAAATTTTAGGTTTGATGAAAGAAGCAACCGTGAAATATATCTTCAAGATGTCCTAGTTTTTGGTGCTATAACGTCTGTGATTAAAAACGCAAAGGAAGGCTGTAAGCAATTCCTTCGGCATTTTAGTATTTACTATGTTGATCATTTTGCTGATGAAAGCATGATGAAAATTTATTCCAATCTACTTTTACTTGGTCTGAAGGTAATGTTGAAGATTGCTAGTTTTCAATACTTTCTTATTGGGTTTTCAAAGAACTATATGTTAATTTTAAAAAATATATTTTACACCCATTGCCATCAACATCCCCACTGCCATAGTCACAGCTGCCACCTCCACTACCACTACCTTCATTGCCACCTCTGCCACCATCCCTACCACCAACACCACCACTATCACCGCTGCCACTTCCACCACTACCACCACCATCCCGAACCACCACCATCCCAAACCACCACCACCCTGACCACCATCACCACCACCACCACCACCACCACCACCACCACCACCACCACCACCACCACCACCACCTCCTCCTCTTATTCTTCAAAATATTATTTAAGTTTAGGAATATAGCGTACATGATTTCAAGCAAAATGTATTTTTAGGTATTGTTCTTCATTAAAAAGAATGGTAGAATACACATGGTTTTACTTATTTTATTAGATACATTATAAGCATCTAATTTTATTCAAGCCTTGTTAATTCAAACTACATTAAACTAAACTGGCTCTTTTCCAATTCCTTGGATTTCAGTTTAATGAGAGTCTACTGTACCTCAAACATTCCATTATCATTATTTAGTAGTTTAGTATTTATTTATTGTGCTAAGAGATTTACAATTTGGTTTTCTACTGAACTTTGACCCTGGCCACTCATTCTGTAGACAATCACTACAGTTTATCTATATTTACAATTTCCCGCCAATAAATTATCTTGCTTCAGTTTTTCATGTCCCATTTCCACTTGTTTTTCACTTGTCACTTATTGATTACTTTACAATCACACATTCACCATAGTTTTCCATTCAACGTAAGAAACACTACCTCTTCTTTTTTCTATCCACTGTCCAATACCATTTAGTTTTTACTTTACACAAAAACTGTCCAATGCTCCTAGCGTCCTTGCACATCATTTCAATTATAAGTATATTTCTATCCCCCTTCAGCCACTTCTTTTTAAAAAATTCTCTTCTCCAATTTTCTGTTCCTTGGCACTTAAATACTATGTGTTCAATCTCTTCATTATCACCACATATCAGACATTGATTTTGAGGAATATCCTGTCTTAACCCTCTTAGCCTCCATGCTCCGGTTCTTACCCATGCAATAGATTCTCTCTCTTCTTTATTTACTATGTCTATATATTTTTCCCTACCCCATATATTTTTCATTGGCCTATAACAAACCAATGAGCACAAAAACATACAATCTGTGTTAATCATCAACTATTTTTTAATTTAAATCACTGTTTTCTAATTTTGTAACTCAGAATGAAACTTGTGTTTTTATTTCAGAGCACTGGATTTTCTGCTGATGTTATGAGCAATATAATTCCAATTATTTCAGCAACTATTGATGTTTATCAATCAATAAAACATGAACTTAAGCCCACTCCTGGAAAATTACACTATACCTTCAACTTAAGAGATATATCAGGTGTGGTGCTAGGATTCTCTCAACTGAGAAAAGAATCAGCTGATAGCAAAAAAATATTTATAAAGTAAGTTTAATGGCAATCTTGTATAATTATGTATCATTGTTTCATAAGTAGAAACAGGCAAAATATGAAATTTCATATTCTATAGCAAGGCTGTCAGTGCTATGGGAAGAGATTTGTTATGATTTGCAATGTGTAACATTTAATATGTATATTAAAAAGATTTACTAATATTTTGGTTACACTTTCATATTTCATAAAGCTCTTCATATTTCTTTATATTCTGTAAAAGTTATAACTCTTTGCTTTTAACCCCTTCACCATTATGGATGGAATGGTTCCACCTCATGCAAATGCCCTTCACCTGTTATGGACAGAATGGTCCTACGCGCAGATTAGAACTATGTTAATTTAAACAAAACGTTTTGCAGTTAACTTGTGGGCAATATCATTTATTTTACACCTGGTGTAACAACTAAAGCATGCTGTAAAGGAAATTTACACCTGTTAGCCATAATTTTATGGCTTAGGTGCGTATGAACATTTTTCGTTCCTGCTGATTATATTGCAGTCTATTTATTCTAATATATTGCAAAGGAAGAGGTTTTTTATATCAATTAAAAATATAAAATATGTAAATACCAGCAGTTGTGTTCCTTTGAGCAAGCATTCCCTGAATCTTATGGACCAAAATCTAATCACCAAATTCTCATAACCACCAATAGAGGGGGACAAGTAGTGAACCATGATCATCGGGGTTAAGGATACAAAGGCACCTATTTATCAGTGAAATGAATCATCACATCTTTCCTTATATTTGTTTAAAGTAAGGCATTTTTTATGATTCCTGAAAGCTAATACAAGAAGATAGATCTCCCACGGTATATAAGGATGAATGATGCCACATCAATACTAACAGAAGGTGCAACCTTTGCCAAAAATCATATAGTAAACCTAATCATACCATATTGCAGCTATTACAAGTCCAGCCAAAGCAGCCAGTAATTTGTTTTGTTCTCTTTCTATAAAGATTTCATGTTGTTGAAATACCATAAAAGCATTGGGATATACTATTTCACTTGGTACTTTATTATTAAATTAGGACAAAATAGACATAATTTATGTACAATTTTTTTTTCTCTTACTTTACCAAAATAATGATGTTAACCTGCTCTAAACAGTTTAAGGATATGGATATTTTGACATTAAGATACCTATATATATGCATATTGCTTCCTCAATATTGCAATTAAAGTATTCTCTTTTACGTTGATATTGTAATGAAAAGAAGCTAGAAACAGTGATGTGTATTGAATTTATTTAAAGTGAGTCGGAATTGTTACACTAACATCACTTAAGTTTACTCGCTTAACATGTTTCAAGAAACATGTCTCAGTCGGATTAGCTTCTGAGGATGGGAACAACCGTTTCCCGAAACATGTTAAGTGAGTAAACGTAAGTGATGTTAGTGTAACAATTCCGACTCACCTTTAAATATATTCTCTTTTCCTTATACTTAACAATCAAACCACCCATATAAATTTCAGACTCCTTTTTAAGTCATGGTAGTAGGCCTTGTTTGTCATGGAGTATTATGAAGGCTTATCATATAGGCTTATCATCCACACTAGACTTATCATATTAGGCTTCTGTCCTAAATAGTAGGCAATATGATTTTTAAACATTGCTAGAAAAGGAATGTTCCCTCTTTGGAAATCTTTTCAATTGTAGGTAAGTATCTTAATTCTCTTCTTACTTTAAACCCTATTCGTAAGCACATGACTGTATTTTTGCAAGTAGCCAGAAGCATCCAAAGTATCCAATTTATTCACAAATATGCTAAGTTGTTGTAGAACAAGACTACCTACTGCATGAAGTTGGGGAAATATAGTATAATAAATTTATAAGAATATAATTTTGGGACCGTAAGAAATTTTGTGATATTTGCTTCCTTTCTTGCAGTTATGACATGAATGTAATCATATTTCTTCTTCTAAAAGGCCTTTGTAGCAAGGAAAAGTACAGTGCACATTTAGATACATAATGAATCATTTATATTACTAATCTTTTAGTAAGATTTGCTGGTACTAATATGTGTTGTAGATTGTGGGTGCATGAGACCCTGCGTGTTTTCTCTGATCGCTTGACAGAAAACAAGGATAGAATTTGGTTGTCTAATAAAATATGCAGCTGTATTCAGGATCATTTTAAGGAAACACCAGAGCAAGCTCTTGAATTGGGAATGGAAATATCAGAACAGGTATGGAAGCACCTTGGTGGTTCAATTGATTGTGTGCTGGCTTTCTGTGCCTGAATTTTCAGGTTTGATCCCAGGATGTTGGCACTTAAATGTGCTTAAATGAGAGAGCCTCAGGTCAGTAGATTTACTGGCATATAAAGAAACTCATACTGAACAAAATTCCAGTACACTGGAAACACTAATATTACTTCCACAGTTGTTAGCATTGTTGAATAAAGCTAAATTTATTGTACTGAACCAGCAGATGTCAGATTATAGCAGATTGTCAGATTAATGGATTTACAATAGAACATGTTACTCTATGGGAACTAATTACTCTGCTAATCAATGTACCTATATAATAAAATCAATCCTACAGTATATGGTTGTCATTTTCTTCAGTCCACATGTCACAAGTATAACATGCACTTATGGCACTAATGTGCTCTATGACATGAATTTATTATACGGTTAACTCCTCTTGTCCCTTGTCACTGCCATATAAAATATCTAAGATTATCAAAACTGAACACTGATATTCTATTGCTTTCCAGTTCTACCTCTAATTTTTTTTCTGCTCTCTTCCTTAGGTTCTAATCCATTTACTATCTGAACTTTATCATTGCCTTTGTTCAGGTTGTTAGATATTCTGTCAGCCTTATCAACCAGTTTTTGTTTTTTTGTTTTTTTTGCATATAAATTCTGAAATTTTTTTAGAGTGCTTAATGCATCTTATTATGCATAAGTTCTTTATGCCAGTTGATTAACATTTATCAATATGTCCTGAACTTTCAATATGATAAAAAATTTGTAACAGAAACGAACACATAAATTATTTTTAAATTTTGATGATTATATACAATTAGTAAATTTGATTTAGTTTTGGTTCTATATTTAATATAACCAATAATTTGTTACAAAATGCTAAGCAGTTATCAGTGATTCAAAACTACATGACACTTAGCCAAAGGGGAGCATTTGCATTTGTACTTTTTAGGAGACTCATACTTACCGTTACAGCCGAGTAATTTTAAGCTATCTTGCTATCCCAGATTGCAAAATATAAATAACTTAAATTACTTCAAAACAGGAAAAATGTAGTATAGCTTGCTTCAACTAGTAGTTCAACATTTAATTAAGTATGGGAGTTCATTGAGATAGTAATTTTAATGCACAAGAACACAGCTGGAGTCCTTTGGCAATAAGAAAAATGGCAGAAAACAACCTTACCCAAAAAAGTTGACTCTAAGGGGATCAAACCTCTTTGAGCCCTATGAACAGCTGAGCAACAGACAGATATGCTTTTGCTTCTATGTAAAAGTAAACATTTATTAATAAGATGATACATTCATTATGTGGTATGTAACTATATTCACTGATTTGGTCACTATAAATATATAGAGTGTGGAAAAAGAATGTACAAAAATTTTAGAGTAGAAAGGCATTAGGTCGAAACTAAGCATTTTGAGGTTAGGAGCATGTAGTTGCGGATACAGTTTAATAAAAGGAATGCTGCAAGAACATAATTGAAATCTGAGTTTAAGAAGTATCTGCATTTACCAGTCAAAATGAAATGTAATACACACAACAAGTGTTTATGTACTGTCTCGATTGATAAGTACTGGTACACAATGAGAAACTAACCATTACATAGGCATACTGTACTGTGCTCTTTGTACTGAACAAGACAAGCATCTGGATTACTGTATCATCCAGCATACTTCACAACACAAATGCAGCATTGAAAATCACACACACCTAGTCACAATGACTAGTACTGTACAAGAGTGCATTTTTTACTTCTGACATGCCATAAACAGGTTTCACAATCAGACACTCTAACATGAAAAATTTAATGTTTACACAAGTAGTGCAGTAAAGATCTTCTGCAATCTCTTATTCCTATCCTCAAAATGCTTATCTTGGTATTATCTTTCTACTCTGCAATTTTTGCACATTGTTTTTCTGCACCAAGTACACATTGCCAATGGATTTAAAGAGAATATCTGACGTAAACCATTTCAAAACACTCAAAAAGTATTTATTAATGCACTGCTTTTATAACTTCCAAGAGTTTCTAAATCATAGCACAAACTTTCCTTGAATATGCTAACTTGGATGCATCTATACCCTGTAGCTCTTGTTATACTTGTGTGGTAATAATTATAATTTATATAAAGCAATAAGTATGCTGTATATATAATTTATTTTTTACCATTTGCGTTGTACATAGTTATGATAACTACTATTTGCTTGTATACATTATTGTCATTTATTATTATTATTATTATTATTATTATTATTATTATTATTATTACTGTATTATTGTAATTATTTGTGTTTTATTTTAACACTTTGACGTGATCTATAATCTGTTTTATTCTGTATATTTTATGATTGAAAATAAGTAAGTAAATAAATAAAATCTATGTTGGAAAATTAAATCAGATTTAAAAACTCATCATTATGGCTGGGATTCAAACTTAAAATCTTAGGTTTTCTGTGGTAATGCTCTGACAATGAGCTACCCTGGAAACACCCCAGAAGAGCAATGACTTCATCTATCTGTTTCACAATTCCCGGTAAACCTCAGTTCATGTGATATCATACCTTAACAGTAATTTTTAAATTTCTAAGGTATCTTTAACTCCAAATTTCTAGTTAAATACACAATAGGGTTAATATAATCCTATGAATTGTTCTTTCAATTGACAGACTAAAACTGCAAAGTCAAAACAGTTCCAAAAGACACACACAGGGTAGCTTGACAAATCTTTGACTTTCCATGCTGGTGCTTTATCACTGGGCCACAATGATAATACCTTTTAACTTGCACTATTTCTCTTATGTGATTCATACATCCTGGCAAATTTTCATAAGAATCTGAAATAATATGAAATATTGCCTTAAAAATGATTTACAATACTGCAGTTATTGTTAGACCTAAGCTGATAGTTAACAACAATAATGGTTCATTTCATACTATTATGTGTAGGCTAAGATTGGAAAGTCAAATTAGATTTGAAAACTGATTGCCACAGCCAGGAGTCAAACAAATCTTTGGCTTTTATGCCATTGAGATATTGCAATGAAACCCCTCAAAACAAGTGCTGAACTTCTCTCATTTAATTTATATATCTTGATGAACCTCCAAGGTGATGTGGTGATGCTATTTAGGGAATAATAAATGTGATTCAGCTTTCCAACCTTATTCTGTATATGTCAAGTATAAGAGAGCAATTAGTGCTATAAAATTAACCCTATAGTGTGGTTAACCAGGAGTCTAGAATTAAAAGTACTTGCAGTACAGTAAAATGTCTTTAAGGTTCAATATCTTGTAAAAAATCTGAGATCACTTAGGGATCAGGCCACATGAATCAGTTGAGAGGATTTCAGTCATAGCCAAAGGTATGAAGCTGGAGTGTCAGTCATAGCACTGTCTTTTTCAAAACTGATTTAATTTTCCAACCTTAATCTACATAAGGTTAGTGTGCAAGAACAATTAATAGACTAAAATGAACCTTTCTGTGTGTTTAAAATATATCTCAACACTGATCTTTAGGTATTCTCCTAATTCCTGATATGGTGAGGAAGGATCTACAAAGTAACTTAACCCTGCAGAATGATGTGTATGGTATTCTGTAACCCTTGACATTCTGTTTTTAAATACTAAAATTGCTTTTGTATAATTCCAGTTTACTTTTCCCTTATCTTTCCCTGCTCTTAGGGGTTCTTAGCACAAAAGCCTGCTATTAAGAACTTGTTTAAAATGAGAGCAAAAAGTATTCCTAGTCACCTCTCCTATTGCCTGTCACATGTGTTATTTAACATGTTGTTTCTGTACTTTAGGTCAGTTTCCTATTGGGAAATTCTAATGAGCATTAATTACAGGAATATTCTTACTTTTTAATTCAGTAAGTTTTTTAAAATTCATTATGAGTAATAGGAAAAACAATGCTAGGATACCAGCTATAATAAAACACCTTATGTATTGCATTCACATGACTTTCTCTACTCTCTCTTCTACAAATTATTCATATAAAAGCTTATTCATCTATCTACTTCTTGCTTGCTTGCTTGCTTACTTACTCACTCACTCACTCACTCACTCACTCACTCACTCACTCACTCACTCACTCACTCACTCACTCACTCACTCACTCACTCACTCACTCACTCACTCACTCACTCACTCACTCACTCACTCACTCACTCACTCACTCACTCACTCGGCTTACCCTCCTCATATGTAGGGCTTACATCCCCTAAGACTTACAACCATACTTAGGTTCAGAGATCTGTAGAGGAGCAGATGAACATTGAATCAAAGAATGAAGAACCCGGAATGAGGGATTGGCCTATAGCTAGTATGAGAGTGAGGGAAGAAGATGATAGAAAATGAAAGAAAAATGAATAAAGAAAAGGTGATGATGGAGCAATTGGTGGAATGAACGGAGGAGAAAACCAGAAAACCTGGAGAAAACCCTCCCTGATGCCACTTCGTCCACAACAAATCTCATATATGAGTCCCTGGGATCAAACCCGGGCCACCTTGGTGGGAGGCAAGTGGCCTAACCATCTAACCACTCAGCCAAGACACCACCTATTTCTTCTTAATCAAGATAAACTTTCATTACACATTTATACATTTCATTGTAGTTATAAGAAGGATACATAGGCTAAAGCAACAGTCAGAATGAATAGTGACTTACCACTTAAAAAAGTATAACTATTAGAAAATTCAAACCAATAAAGAATATCTCAGAAATGGTTAACATCACAAAAAAATTTATTTGACATAAATTCTGTGCTTTAACAAAATCTAAATTTGCTTTCAGTATGATTTTGTCTATTTTTTATGGTTTATGATTTTTACAAGAGTCGTGAATGAAGAGGACTTCACAGGCTATTAACAGAAAATTCAAGATATACATTTAATTTGTCAAGCAAATACCTTAAACATATGGTTTTTTTCATCAAAATTTTTTCATCAAAAGAGTCATTTTTGAGAAAATCAAAATTAATGGAAACTTTTCCATATAAAGGGTAGTTTGTGGTGAGAGGATTTTCCTAAAAATCTTAATGTTGCATCCTTGGAAAACGCTGAACTTAAATACCAGGTTTGGCATTTTTGAGTTATCCTATTCACACACACACACGCACGCACGCACGCACGCACGCACACTCTTTTTAAAAATGTTTGTTTTTGATTTAGGGGTCCCCAAAACATTAATTTCTGGTGAAATCTCAGTATCAAATTTGTGGGTGGAATGCGATACATTCTCTACCTACCATGTAAGTAAAGACAGGACATTTTTAAAAATAATTTATTTTATTAAATTATTTCCCAAGTTAACTTTAAAAGTTATAAGTGCAAGTGAAGTGGAAACATTAACTGCATATTTGAGTATCATATCAGTTCCACATTTCTGTAATCTGAGAAGATAATATTTTCATACACCTAATTTGCTTTTATTTTAGAATGCTCTGTTCCTACTACTGTAGGTCACTTTAGTGAAATGCATTACTACATAATTCTGAGTAAGAATTAAGCATAACTAGTCATTCATCTTGCTTCTACCAGATGTATAATTGCTGGAGTCACAAGTGACTGATGTCATTTATAATGTAAAGTGCACAAGTGGCACTTGTCTAAGGTTAAGTATAAGTTATGGTTATAAGTGTATGGAAGTTAAAATTACTTTATACAACAGTGTAAAAATGGGATATATGGTAATAATACCTGCTTCTTCAAGTACATTCAGTGTGTTCACAGATTGCCTTTCCATTTATATATGTATGTATACTGGGTGCAAGAAAGCAATGTGCAAAAAATGAATGAGTAGAAACGCAGTACCAAAATAAGCATTTTGAGAATAGGAAAGAGGTGTCACAGAAGCTTTGTTAATGCACTACATGTATCAACATTAAATCCTCATGTTAGAGTCTCCAATTTTGAAAGCTGTTTGTGGTGTGTCAGATGTAAACAAAATACACTATTGTACAGTACCAATAACGGTTGCTAGGTATGACTGACAATCAAAGGTGAATTTGTGTTGTGAAGCCTACTAGATGATACAATAATACTGAACACTCAGTTTGTTCAGGACAGACAGTACAGTACAGTATGCGCATGTAATGGTTAGTTTCTCATTGTGTACCAGTACCCATTAGTTGAGACAGTACATACACACTTATTGTGTGAGTTGCATTTGATTCTGACAGAAAAATGAATTCAGATTTCAATTATGTTCATGCAGTGCTCCTGTTATTGTACTGCACCTACGACTCCTTGTTCCTATCCTCCAAATGCTTAGTTTGGTACTGTCTTTCTACTCTACAATTTTCTGAACATTTTTTTCCACACCCAATGTATAAAGTAGGATTTAAATCATTTCTCTTTAATAAAATTAAATTTTCCATGTAATATCACATGGAATCATTTTTAGAATGAAAATGGAATACAGTTTGGAAAATTACAAAATATTTTGCCAGGCAGAGGATTTACTAGTGACTTTCAATTTATTATGAATAACAATTCAAATTACCATAGAGATGTAATACATGGAAATACTGCACATTGTACAGAAAAAGCCAGAAACTAAACACCCTCGAACAATTCAAAATTTACAAGCGCACAAAACTATTTTCCAATTCCTTACTGAACAGCCATCTCAACAACAAATCCCACACCCTATTTGATACTACAATATCCACAACACACCTCCCCCTATCCCCCCACCAGAATCTTACCACCCTAAAATGAATCTAAGACCTCAGTCAAGAAGCATCTGCTGAAAATTCATAGATAATCCTGTGAAACAGTCCTATATTTACCAAAAGTAATAACAACATACATATTTGAATATTTAGTTTTCTATAATAATAATTTAATGCGGTGTAAAGGTGAACAAAATATGAATATGAAATGCAACTCAAATTTCTTAATAAAACTTTTACAAGTAATTATATTTTACAGGCAAATGAAGACATGTTTGACAGCTTAATGTTTGGAAAGTTTATGGATAAAGATTCCTTAAGTCAGTTTAGGAAGTATGAGCAAGTTCCTAATGTGCAGACTCTGAGTGAATGTGCAAGTTTGGCTGTCGAAGAATATAATGCCACACATACATCAAAAGTGGATATTGTACTATTTGAGTGAGTGAGTTCTAAAACTTTAATTCTTCATAATACTAACAGCTTTATATATCCTTATATCCATAGGCGCTGACATGTTGCACATTTTGGGGGAGTAGGGTAGGATTGAACAATAAAGTTGGACATTGATAAAATATTTGGTGCCATTACTAGAATAAAAGGTATTTATGATAGTATACTACAGATGCTTTCAATTGTCTGAAAAGTAAATAAATACTTGATTAATTTTAAGTATGAAGAAAAATAATGCTAGGTCTTTTGTATCTTACTCCTACCTTAGTGTTTTTCCACAAAAGTGTTGCACCTCAGCGCATTCCTGCTAATAACCTTGTCTGCCACTGATTGAAGATCTAAGTTCATAACTTCTTCACGATGACAATGGATCACAGCAACAGCATTTAGGTGATTGTGCCTCATAAAAGACTGAAGATATATCTTTAAACTTTACAATCCCAAGAACGATTGTTCAGCAATACATGTCGATACCGGAATACTCAACACTATTTTCATAAATTTCACAAGTTCAGGCAAGAGATCTTGCAGATATGCTTCATTTTTTAAATATACTACCAGACCATCAAAAGAACATAATTCCCTCCCCTTTCTCTGTAGGATTTCAAGTAAAACCTTCAATGGAGACACAAGCAGTCCTTATCAAAATCCAATTTATAGAAACATGGAATTTCATTGTGGAATGTCATCACCTAAAAGAAACTGCTCTTTGTTTTACAAGAGTTTATGTGCATTTGTATCAAAACAGGATGTCAGGCAGCTGAATGCTATATCCATTATCTCACAATAAAGTTTTCTGTATTTGTCATGAATAACTGAACATTAATGAATGGCAGGGTCATTAGATTCATCATACCTCTGGGGCACTTTCTTATTCCATGGTAATTATGGAGACTTGACATCCATTTTGCTACTCTTCTCCATGATCTCATTCCAGATTGTTTCATACTTGTCTCTTAAATATTGAATTGTTGTTGAAAGCATAGCAATAATTTTATTAGCCATTAAAAAATGAAGGGCCTTTCCTTGCAGGGTAGTATTTGCAATGTCAATATGTCCAAACAGCATAACCAAAATCACCAATGCGAAAAATAAATTGAAGGATTGCAACTGCAGTAAGAAACCATTTGCTTTAAAACCTGTATCAGATTTATCAACCTTGCAAACTGTATGAAAAATTCTTGTAGTTCAGAGTAGTTGACTAAAGCAGAAGACGAAGGGAGGTTCCTGACTGTCCATCTAGTAGGATAGAATGGTCTAAGGTTTGCTGTATCATCAAGTTGTATCATAAATGAGTAAACAGGGACAATCTTTTGGGATATTCCATAACAAAATGGATTAAATCTTTCATTACTCCTAATACATTCCAACATTCCAGTATTCCTTTTAGGGTATCCTGTAATACAAAATTAAAAAAATGTGCCAACAGTGTACAAATACAGCTTTATTCTCAACTGCTGTAAATTTAGCCTGCACTGTTTTTATATGCTGGCCATATTAACTGCCCCATCATAACACTGTCCTCAGCAGTCAGATATCGGCAAGTCAAGCTGCCTTAAGATGTCACTAATGATATTAAACAAACTCTGAACTGAAGTGTTTTCTGTAAACTCCAAAGAAATATTAATTTATTTCTAAAGAGACCAGAGCAAATCTTAAACAAATAATGAATTGTTCTTGTGTTGACACATCCATAGTTTCATCTCCTATTATAGAAAAATATTTTGCAGCTTTAATACCGGGTTTAGTTTTCAAAGTAAGTTTTGATGCAAAATGGATAGCAATTCATTTTGTATGTCATGAGAAATCCACTTATAGGAATTCCATTGCATCAATATTTTGAGTTTATGAGTACCTTCACACCTAAGTTGTAGCAAGTTTTTAAAATCACTTTTGTTATCTGTGTGGCCACGGATTGAAATTCCTTGTATTGCAAGGAAACATAATGTAGAGATTAATTTAAGCAGGCAAGCATGATTTTATTTCATTTGCTTAAGCTTTTCACTTGCAAGCTGAGAACCAATGTTTATGTTTTATTTTAGAGCACTAAATTTAACTATTGCATCCCTGTGGCAGGCTGAACTTTCATGTATTTTCAGTTTTTCAACACCTTTTTTCCAGTTGTAGAAACCTGATTCTATGAATGTCATTTCAATTCTATGGGAAAATTTCAGTTGCTGCATTATACTGCATTTGTTGACATATTTTACAGAAAATAGCATCTTTAGTTTTTTCATACAATACCCATTGAAATTGTGACTCCAAGATGGCTGAAAACTATGCCTCTTATCCTGGTTTCGTTGGTTTTTGTTGACTCTTGTAATGACAATGCATACAAACTATTACCTCCACTTTTGCTACTGGTTCACCCTTCTGACCCCCTTCTGACTTTATCTTGGAATTTTGGGGGTTGGGGCAGGCCTCTTCAGTAAAATTGTTGTAGAAGCCATGCCCCTGGCTTTGTAAGTTAGGGGGTAGAAAGTGCTTCCCCCCCCTAAGTCAGCACCTATGCTTATATCTCAAAAGTTATACAGGGTGAGGCTCCCAAAACTTCCACTGCAAATATCTCTGAAACAAAAAATAGGAATTGAAAAACAACCTTCATTGACATGAAGAGAGGGGAGGTGCTCATTAAAGTGGGTTATATAAACCATTCAAAAATGTAATAAAATATGATTTTCAACATAAGCTTGTGATTTTTTAAATGGAAACCCATATTATTTTTGACACAATAACATGGAAAATAACATTAAAAATGTCATTTATGGCATTGAAATAAGTCAATTACACCCCAAAAAATTATAACATGAAGTTGCTGCTTGAGATCTTGTTTTGATGACTGGAAACTGCTTTATTTCCAGCACAATTGTTGATAACTGTGAAATTATTGATAACAGCTCTTTTTAAATTTCGATTTTTGTTTTAGAGATATTTGTGGTGGAAGTTTAGGTGAAGTAATTATACATCAAATCATGTATAATTACTTTATGCATTTAAATACAGTTTAACAGATATATGATTGAAGCATGTTAAACAGGGTGTATTTCTAAGCATGTAAATTAGCTTACAGTGAATGCACTATAACCATTCATTTACAGTTCCATCTAAACTATTCTATGTTGCTATTTTGTGACATAAGAGTTATTATATCCTATGGAAACAAATTAATTAAATAACCACATAACCTTTAACTTGCTTAAATGAGTTAGATATATGAATTAATGGGCAGAAAATTATGCATAGGCATCTGCTTTAGAAGATAGTTTTCAAACAATCCTGCATCATAATCATCATTATGGTCATCTCATATTCTGTGTGATTAAATGTGTGTTTCTGCATAAGAAGGATTTTCAGTATTAATGCTAGTATATGAGGGACAGATAAATCAAAATAGATCAACATGCAAATGGTGCCATTGAAAATTCATTAACCTGAAAATTACTCTTCATAGCTGCTAATGCATTTATACCAGTGACAGGTGGGATAGCCGATTTCTTTTTATAGAAGCTTTTATTTGTTAATAAATTCACAATGTTACAGAATCACAAACACCCTCAACCAATCTACACTAAACTAATGTCAATGAATGTCGCACTTCATGTCTCATAAAGTGTAAAACTATAAACACACAGTCAGCTGTGGAAACATGTGAATTAATCTCAGGAGAAAAAATCCAATGCTCTACAAAAAATTTCTACTGAAGTCAAGATATTCTTCTTCAATTGCCATCCCTAAAGTTTGCTGTTGTCTTTTTTCTTTGTCATAAGGCAGCAGTTAATTTGGAATTTGGCATAGAAATACATCAAAAACCTTCCTAATCCCCAAAGCTTTCTCTGTCTAATTTTATTATAAACAGATGCATTCCTGAGCTTTAGTTGAGTGGGGTAAAATTTGGGTAAAACAGGGTAAAATTATGAATCTTTTAGCAGCTCATAAGCTTCCACAAGACTGGGACTCACCCTGTATTCTCCCAGTGGTGTAAATGTATTAACAGTTATGAATACTACTTTTGAAGTAACAAATGTTCCATGGCACCTTTTGGCATTTTACCTATTTTCATTTGACTGATCTTCAAAATTATGAAAAAGTTTGCACAAGGTACTCATTGTTTGTGCTATGTTACTGCTCACAGGTTTGCCCTGAACCACTTATCTAGAATATGCCGGGTTCTAACTATACCAGAGGGAAACATTTTACTAATAGGACTTGCTGGTTCAGGCAGACAGTCTCTTGTAAAACTGGCCAGCATTATGACTAGAAACATCCTCTTTCAGCCATTTACTACCAAGCAATATGGTATGTACTTACTTATTATGGTTGCTTTTGATTATAATTGCAAAAACATTTATGAAAATATCTCAGAGAGGTTATCTGTTGAAATTACATTAATTAAACCATAGCCTATTAATTGTTGTCCATTTTAATGGATGTTCATGTATTAATCAGTTTGCTGCAAAACTAAATAACACATGGATAAGGTAGGATACTTTATTCATTCTTTAAATACACAAGGTTTCAAGGATACATTAAAATTTCAATTTATATGTACACACATACAGAATGTATCTAATACAATATTGCACCACACCTAAATTCTTCCAGGCTATAAACTGCGTTTGCTCTTAAATACTCCCTTATTGCCTTTATAGTGAGTTCTGTTTTTAATAATCACTTTAATTTCCTAGGGTAAGTTATTATAGACTTATTCTCCCTGATTTTTCCATAATGTTTGCTTAGTGTATTCCTAATCTGAAGTAATTGTCGTTGTTTCTTAGGCTACATATTTGTATACCACAATATTATGATTCTTTTACTTGTAGAATTTTTTTTGTCTCATATGTATATACACATGCATGAAACGTAAAAATATCAAACTATTTCAACATTAATCTGCATGTCTGTCTTCTGTTTTCTTTTCCTATTATTCTAATTGCTTTCTTTTTAATTTGAAAACCTTTTTCATTTGTTTCACTGTGATATTTCTCCATCAAGAAATTTTAAAATCTGGGCAATTCTCTGTTTAGTGCCACATATTTTGGAAGTTTTTACTAAATTTATGGACATTATCATGCCTAATACTAATAAAATAATAAAAAAGAAGACAATATATTTTTTGATAGGTATTTTGTTTTTAATTTAAGAGCAAAACTTTAATCATACTGCTATCAAAATCCTGTCAACATTTATAATGCCAATCACACTAATTTACATGATCCCATTCCATTTATTACTATAGACTTGATAGTAGAGCAGTTAGGATATGAAGCTAGTTAACCTCTGACACTGAAATGTAAGTGACATTCATTGCTTTAGCCAAATGAGCTACAAGCCTGAGAACAAGTAATAGGTGTATAAATAACAAGAAGTTTTGTTATATAGTGGAGCAACATTATAATTACACTAGGTTAAAAATGAAAACTTTTTTTCTGCGGTATGATTACAAATAGGTGAATTTTACTAATTTTGGTATGCAGAATTAAATAATGCATTCCATTTTTCCGTAGCACATCTTGTTTTGGCAATGTGACAATATTCAATGAAAATACAATTGTAAAATTTGCAAAACTATTACACACTCATATACAAATTTTAAAGAAAATAAAGAATGATAATAACATGAAAGTGTACCTGAATATGAGAATGTATGTTAGTTATTTTATGTACCCCTTTTACTTTTCCCATGGAACTTCAGTATATGTGATTTGCTTGAGTGTTCTCTGGTAGGTTTGTTGCATGCAAGACATCAGCAGTAATCGGCCATCATATGTACATCCCAACATCCCTGATAACGTCGTTCAACATCTTTCAAGTCCTGGTGAAACCTTTCACCTTGCTCTTCACTGACAGCTCCTAAATTTGACAGGAAGTAGTCAAGATGTGACTTGACGAAATGAAGCTTCAAACTCATATTACAGCCGAGCAGTCTGAAATTATCCAGCATATTTCTGACAATTTCTTTGTATTGAGGGTCTTTCACATTGCCCAGAAATTTCTTAAGAGCCTCTCTGAATCCATTCCATGCATCTTTATCAATTTCGTTCATAGAACTGGTAAAATTAACATCTTTCATAAATTTTCTTATCTGTGGTTCATCAAATACTCCCTTTCTGATTTTAGCCTGTGACAATGATGGAAGCTTTGTGCACAAGTACTGGAAGCAAGGACAACTTTTGTCAAGTGTTTTCATGAATTGTTTCATCATGTCAAGTTTTATGTGTAATGGAGGGAGTATAATTTTTTGACGATCAACAAGAGGCACATTAGTAACATTTTATGATCCAGGTTCCAATTGCTGCCTCTTAGGCCATTGGTCAGTTTCCCAATGTTCATCCCTCACCCTGCTATCCTATTTGCAAAGAAAACAAGGGAATTTTGTGTATCCTCCCTGTTGTCCTAGTAACAGACCAATGACCTTCAAGTCACCACATATTTGCCACTTGTGGCCACAGTACTTAATTTTCTCAAAATATATTTCAGAGTATCATAAGACTCTTTTAGGTTCACAGAATGTACAAGCGGTATTGAAGCTAACTTGTTGCCATTATGAAGTAACACTGCCTTAAGACTTCATTTGGAAGTATCAATAAAAAGACTCCAATTACTTGGCTCATATGCTTCCCTGCCCAACTGTTGAATAAGATTACACACATCCACACAAAACAAAAGTTGATCTTCTGTGTAGTACTTGTAGAACTGTATTTCGCGATTCCTATACCATGAAAATGTAATGCCAGGTGATAACAAATTCTTCTCCTGTAGTCTTGAGCTCAGTAATTCACTTTTTTGTTTTGTGAGGCCTAAATCCTCACTAAATCATTTAACTCAAGTTTATTAAACTGTTGTGGTGAATTGTCAAATTCTTCTGGATCAGAAACCAACTCATTGTTGGAAGTCACAGAGCTGCTTTCAGATTCACTACAGTTGAGGTCTGCTGGTGGTGTAGGTATGAGTAGTTTGGGTCCAAGAGGAATAGGCTGTGTAGCTGAGTTCGGATTTGGATATTTAATTCCTGCCTTATTTTTTTGGTTGTAGCCAGCAACTTTGCACATGCAAAAGTAACAATCATCATGGTGATTCTGCTGCTCTCTTCACACCATTGGTTTGGCAAATGACAATGCCTTCGATTTTCCTTCCTAAAAATAACATAATCCCTCAACACAACTGTTACATACAGTATGAGGTGTGGATGATTTATCCTGATCACAAACTTTCTCTTTGAAATATAAGTAATATAGTTACTTTGTTTATGAGTTTATTTTACATACCTCCCCGTCAAACACGTAACACCCTCAAACGTAACAAAACTTCTGAGGAGTTTCTAGATACTCTCTTCTGCGTAATCCTGATACAGAACTCATACTTGAACTTTTATTTTAGCACTACATATATAGAAGATGAACATGCATATTAACACAAGTTTTCAGGTCAACTGAAGTTGAGATCTGTGATAGCTGTAAATGTAAACATAAATACCTCACAAGAAGACAGACCTGTCCCATAGAACAAAACTGATAAGTGCTAGGAATATAAACATAAACATCTGCGTGATAAGGGAGGATGGAAGTGAACTGATTAGGAAGAAAATTAACAACAGATTTACAATAACATAATGAAACATAGCAGTAAGCTGTATAAGCTAATGAATTTAGTACCATAAGCGTATATGCACATATCATAAAAACTAGATGTGATAGCCAAAAGACTATTTTTTAAATCAGGGCACTGATTTCCATTAAAGTCACATATTTTCCTGTATACTGCAGAATTAATTGACCAGTGTTATTGTTGGGATGAGTCAACAACTTATTTAAATACTTTTTTCTCCAACTATCTCTATTTATTAAAAACTAGTTTCTGAGAGGTATTCTGGTATTCCAAGCAGGACCAAACCATCCATGGGAATGCCAGTCGACTGCACAACTGATAATGGGAAAGGTGTTCCCAGAAACTAGTTTTAAATAAATAGATATAAATGGAGAAAAAAGTGTTTAAATAAGTTGTTGATTCATCCCAACCTTAATTAAGTGATAGGTGCTTAATATACCAATGTTTACAGACACAAGCAATTGAAATAGGCAGCCAAGTTTGACAAATCAGTTCTGGTTTTAAATAAATTGGGACTGATAAGAGTTAACTGTCTAACACTCCCTCTTTTAAGATGTTAGCTTAATCACCAGGGTTAGGAGTTTTAGGTATGCACCTTTTTTCTTAGGGTAAGTTAAAGATGTGCGGAAAGATATCACAGTGTGAAATTTTGTTTCTAGTTGCGAAAAGATGCATTTTTTCTCGCACCTTTTTCCCTTTTTTGGGACCTTTACCCCTTTTTGGCACCTTTATCCCATTTTCCCCCAAACATGCCCACAATCCCCTTTTTCCCACTTTTTTATTTTAAGTTTCATTCCAATTTATTCTTTAACTTTCAATTAACGTCTCCTCAGCTTGCTGTGTACGTGCAAATAGTAAGCCTACCTCTTTCAGTAAACACCGCGCAGGAATTGAAAGCACACCCGCAAAAATGGAAAATAATTGTGTGTTCAATGAAAACCTCTTTCTCTCGCTTTACCGCTATAAAGTATCCCGCAATAATGCAATTGACAATGAGTGATTCTATCCCACCAGAATCAGTAGTCTGCTGTTCATGAATGTGAATTTGTTGCTGTGAGAGATGACATCTGTTTGCATGGAGGTGAAGGCTGGGCACGCAGAGACGGCAGTAATCTCACCCGCACAGTTCCGAGAATTAAGACTGGGTTCTGCTCGAAACTACTAGAAATTGCTGAGACTGAAGTTCCAGCATGAATGAGAACATTCTGGTAATTGTCGCGGTGTTATAAGAGAGTTATGTGGCCAGCGAATGGGCGCAAGAGTGAGTTCTGTGACAGTCGCATTGTGTTAGCAAGTGAACTGGTTTAGCTCTATGTTACATTACCAAACAAGTGTACTAGTACTAGATTTTACCATGCCAAAGGTATCCAGTGCTCAATTTATTGTTCTGGCTGACGAATTCAAACAAGATATCATAGACACTGATGGAACTATTATATGATGTACTATTTGTGATTCAGGAATTTTGTTAGATGAAAAACGCCAGCAAGATCGCATCAAACAAAATATTTCCAGCTCTAAGTATAAAATGAACAAGACTCTTCAAGAAAACAAATCATGGCAACCTCTATTACGAAATGCGTTTCAACAGTGTTCTTCAGAAAGTCAAAATTTGAAGGAATTAAACATTGATTTGTGTGCAGCTCTTACACAAGCAGGAATTCCACTCAATAAGGTGAACCATCCAGCCTTCAAGGGATTTCTTGAAAAATACACAAAGATGTCAATGCCTGATGAGAGTACTTCAAGAAAAACCTACATGGAGCCTGTTTACCAAGAAATCATAGAAAGAATCAAGGAGAAAGTGTCTGATTGTGATTTGGGAATCATTGTGGATGAAACCATAGACTCAATGGAATGATATGTTTTGAACATTTTAGTTTTTCCCTTAGGAGGGGAGAAAGTTAAGCCCATGTTGTTAAAAATGTATGAGCTACAGAAAGCCAATGCCAGTACAGTAATGCAGTCCATTATGGACTTCTGCCATAAACTCTGGCCTACTGGTATCAAGTTTGAAAAACTTCTTCTTGTGGTTACGGACCAGGTTCCATACATGGTTTCAGCTGTTAACCAATTGAAACCTTTATTTCCTAACTTGAAGCATATGACATGCTTTGCTCATGCCCTTCACAGGGTTTGTGAATCCATAAGGAACGAATATGACATCGCAAATCAATTCATCTCTGCCCTGAAGAAGATTCTACTGAAAGCTCCGAGCTGTGTTGTTTACTACAGAGAAATCACTGGCCTGCCCCTTCCAAATTTACCGGTCATTGCTCGCTGGGGATCTTGGATTGAGTGTGCTCCTATATTGTGTGAGAATTTTGACAAAATTAAAGAGTTTGTGCTTTTTTTGGATCATCCGATGCAGGTGCAATTTCCAAGGCACAGCAACTTCTGTTACCAGAGAAAATACATAATTTGCTGACAGAACTATATTGTGTCCATAGTTACAAGTACCTGCCTGCAGCTATTAAATGATTGGAAGAACAAGGTCTGGAAAAGGATAAACAATGGAATATTTTTACTTCCGTGAGGGAGCCGTTAGATGCTTTTGCCAAAGACAAACTTGAATCTAATCTTCAGAAGAATCCAAACATTGAAGAATTCGCCACATCTTAGAGTTGCCATTCCGAGTGAATACAAGGTTTGCCCCACTGGTTTCTGTGGATGTTGAAAGAAGCTTTAGCATCTACAAAGACATTCTATCTCCTAATAGAAACAGACTTACTTTTAAAAATGTGGAGATGCTTAATGTCTTAAAGTACAACAACTTCATGTTTTTTCCTTCTTATGATGTGTGATAATTTTATGTACTTGTTTGTAGTTCAATAAATTAGAAAGTGGAAAGAGAAATCGTTGAATTAGTTAAGGGAATGCACAATTGAAATTAACCCAAAATCTCAAAAAATCTTTAAAAAAATATATATATATGTTCCCAAAAAATTCTCCATTGCTTGTAGTTTTAGAATCCACTTTTATTTTTGACCTAGCCAACGCTTCAGGATCGTCATGAGACTTTTTAAATACCCTTGCGCATTTGGTTGCTAGCTGTTTATTTTTTAAAACTTGATTTTAAGGCGTTTCTTATTTTCAGCATTTCTGCATATTCAAAATGTTCCACACGATGTAGTTTTCATCCATTCATATTAACATTTTTATGCTTATTTCAAAAACCCAGATAAATAAAACTGTCATATAATTTTTCTGTGTAATGAATAGTTTTTCCGCTACTAATTTTTGAAGATAACAATGTATACAAAAAAAAATGCAAATACAAAACTGCAAAACATTTTTTTCTCTTAAACTAAGAATGGTAGAAAAAAATTATATGACAGATTTGTAATTCCTTGACATAGAAGCAAGATAAGATTTTTTTTTTAAATGCACCATGTGTTGCATTTTGCATATACCCATAATTGTATATTTTGAGAATTAATAAATTGAAAACTAATTAAGCTTTTGAATTGAAATTCATAAAACAATTATATCTAAAGATGGCTGACATGTGGTTAAAATTTCAACCCAATTGAATGGATAGTTTAGAAAATAGCAATTTCAGTTGTGCATCCCCTTAAATAAACCAGCACCTTATTGTCCCATTTGAGCACCTTTTCCCTTCCTTTTTTCATCTGAAATTTGCACCTAAAAATCCTAACCCTGTTAACCACACATATTTTTCTCTACCATGTACCGAGAGGTAGAGGAAATATTGCATTCCACCCAAATATTCCATACAGAGATTTCACTAGAAATACATATTTTGAGGCCTCTGAATCTAAAAAGGTATTTATAGAAAATATCTCTCTGTGTGTGTGTGTGTGTGTGCATGCGAGAGAGAGAGAGAGAGAGAGAGAGAGAGAGAGAGAGAGACCAAAAACGAAAAGTGGGATAAATACCAAACTTCACATTTGAGATCAATATCTTCCAAAGTTGTGATATGTGGAGTTTCAAGAAAATGTGCCTACTCTGAGCTATTTTTAAATGGAAAAATGTTCGATAGTTTTTATTTTCTCAAAAACGGATGTAACAATTTTTATTAAAATTTATTAAAAAATGTAAGATACCTACATAAAAAATAAAATATGTATCTTGAATTTTCAGGGCATAGCTTCTGAAGTCCTCTTTATTCAGAAAAAAGTTGTATTACAGATAAAACCATAATAGATACACCAAACCTTAATACATAAAAAATTTAGATCTCTTTAAAACACACAATTTATTTCAGATATCTTTTTTCTGTCATCAACCAATTCCAAGATATCTGTAATTATTTGTTTAAATTTTTTGATACCTTTGTCATTTTTTAAAATGCTGCTGCTATTCAGTTGTTTTTTACAATGTCATGGAAAGAGTGTAAAATTTCAAGGCCAGGAAATAATGAACTGCTTTTACACATCTGACTGTAGATTTGGTATCCTGTATCCCCCTTGTACCTGCAATGGTGTAATTAAACTATTTTGGCAAAGTTTATCTTAATTAATATGAATTAATGGAAAAATAAGGTTTTCTAAGAATAGTTTGTAGAGGCTATACACAAGTAAACAATAGTGGGTAGAGAAAGGGATGTGAATGTAATGCATAAGATTTTTTTTTCAGATAGTATAAGAAAGGATTAATAAGTTTCACTATGAGGAACTTACTTTCTGTGAAGTCAGAAGTACATACCTTTTATATATACATTAGAAAAGATAAACTGTGTAGTGTACATATTAGCACATAATTTTTGTCTTATTGTAGTGCTAATGATGTAGAAATTCAAATAAGTGTATTGTTATGGGGAATGTTAAGCTATTAAAATAGACAAAAGTTTTTGCTGATATATTTCCTCTACACTAGAACAGATTGTCTTAGCCTACTCATAATCATACTGAATTCACTCTCACTTAATTTGGCCTATATTGTTTTTTAAAGTTTTCTGTTAGCAGACTTTCTTCCTAATGCTTGAAACTTAAAGTTAATATTAAGACTTATTTTCGAATAGGTATGAATGAATGGAGGGATGCTTTAAAACGAGTTCTCAGAGTTGCAGGCGTTGAGTATAAAAGTACTACAGTGCTTTTATCTGAGTACCAGTTGAAAAAACAGTGTATTCTACAGGATATTAGTTCCTTGTTGTGCTCAGCTGAGGTCCCAAACTTATACAACATTTATGAACAGCAAGAAATTGTTGAGGTAAGATGGTAAGATGGTAAAAATTTGAAAGTATTTTTGTATGAACAAAAGTATATTGTGTATTTATTATTTACAAATCTTCATAAATGTAACATTTAATTATGGTGTATTGTGCACATATTTACAGTCACTTAAATTATGAACTCCTTTTATGGGGTAAGCACATTTCTGTTTCTAAACTATTTAATTTTATCTTACAAGAAAGATCTGTAAGAGTTATTTATGGTGTTGCATCGCAAATTCACTTTCAGTCACTATTTGTAAACCTGGAAATACTTATTTTGCCTTCAATCTTTATGCATGACTGTCCTTTGTATGTGAATAGTGAATTGTATATTATTCCTATTTGTTCTTAATTACATGATTATCAAAATCATACTCGATTGTATCTATATCTTAATATGCCAAAATATTAAGAGCCTTTATATACTTTTCCTACAAGTTGTTTAATTCTTTGTCAATCGTGATTAGAAATTTATTATTAAATTCAAGAGATTAGTCAGATCAACTTTGTTGAATCATGCTCTTTATGATATTGATGGAGCTTTTAGTATTAGATTTTAACCGATTAAAGTTTTTTGACTATGTAATTTTGAGATATTAATAATTAATATGTTAATTGTATGATACATAATAATTAATATTAATAATAAATTATGTATATTAATATATGGCAATGATACAATAAATATATTATATCATATCGTGGTGGTCATGAAGAAATGAAATCATTGCTTTAGTGTGGGTGATATCTGCAAATCCTGGTAATGTAATATGAATAAAGAATACACATTTATCAATGGGAGATAAGTATTTCTATGTACACTGAAACTCCTTCTCTTCCCATGTCTTTCCTTTGTTACTGTAATGAACTTTCTCAATAACACAAAAGTACTCACTAAGTGAAGTACGCAATGGCTGACCCAAATTTTGAAGGTTGACATCAGGAATACTTTGGATTGTTAGTATAATCTTGCATGGCATCAGTATAATTATGCAGTGTAATCTCATGTATCACAACCATCATGGATCCTACCATCAAATGGGAAACAAGTGAAGATCAGCCAGCTGAAGTTCACAGAGAAAACTGTGTCATTTAGAGCCTACAGTACTTCAGCAATAAAAATTATTTTTAGTCATGATGAAGTGCAGAAGTTACAGTGAAGTGTAATTGTAATATTTAATGAGTCATGTACACATTCAATTTCATTTACCTGTTAATTGCTTGGACTACAGCTCTTGAAACTAGTCGTAGCAAATAATAAGTAAGTGAAGCTGAAAGTGTACACACTCATTGAATATTATAAATACCATCTTGCTTCAATTGAAGGGGCATATTCTCTTTGCATGCAATACATTCACCACATGCTTAGATTTTTCTTCCAAATTTTAGAAAGTATTCTGGAATAGTTATAATATTTATTATTTTTAATTATATGAGTAATGGTACAGGACAACTGGTACCAATAATATTCATAATATTTCAAGTGAAACTTACAAATTAGCTTCTTTAGTATCAGCCATTACTGCATCAGTAGAGAGGTGATTTTGAGCATTAAGAGTAACACATAATTATGTCAGAGCATCCCAGTCATAAGAAGATTGAGCTCCTTTAGAATATTATTCATGAAGAACCGCTTCTGAAACTGAAATCACTGCTCTTGTTTTACAACAATGAAATAAAGGGATTTACTGCTGAAAGTAGAAGGCAGAATACACATTTAAAAACTGCGATATGGTGAACTTCATGGTGCAAATTTTAAGTTGCCCACTCAACACTGTAAGCAAAGTGAGGAGCTGTGATAGGCAGTGGTCCTGGCCTCATGAGCCCAATTTCAAGCAGGGAGAAGCGTGATGCTGGCCACAATACCTCCCCGTATTGGTTGGATGATCGCCCATCTCTACTGTGCATAAGTGGGCATGAGGCCAGCAGTCGGGTTGGCAGACCCAGACCCTTTGGAGGCTGTAGCACCACAGGATTGATTGATTGATGGTGAAGTTCATGCAAATTCATTTGGTTTTTATTATGTATATAGATAAGATATTATTTTATTACATAAAACTAAATACTTGTTCCAGTTATTTTATAATGACCTGTAAATATGTATAAACTATTTCTTCATCATTTGTGGTAAAAAGGTAAAGGTACTGATGAATGGAGACAAAGCGCCACATGCAGGCCATCCGGCCCCTTGTGTTTCTACCATGACCCCTGGGAGGGACAGATGATGGGAGAGACCCGTAGGGCGGCCAGATCCGGAGGACGACGGGCGCAAGCATGGATAGGATTCCTAATGTTTACAGATTGAACGCATTCGATGCCGCCTGGTTCCAGCCACAAAGCCCCTAACATCCATGGGTCTCCCAGAGCGCCTGCTTGGGAGCACCCGGAGGTGGGTCCTAACTGCGCTGTTCCTAGAACAACGTCAGGAAGAAACCTCTAGAAAGCACACAATCACCGTCCAGCCGCAATCCGCCGAACACTGTCGCCTGGTCCTATAACCCTAAAATAGATGACAAGAAAGATGAGTACAGAAAATGAGGGGCAGGAAGGTCGTGGTAGAAGACAAACCACCCCAGCATTCACCTGCCGACCCGGGTAAACCACGAAAAACACATGCCTCAGAGTGGGCTGCCGCCGGGGATTGAACCCGGGACCTCCTGAATGCAAGTCACACACGTTACCACCTTGCTTGGTATTCTACATGGTAATTTCACAAATGGCATCAATATTGGCAAGTTTTATTATTTACAACAAATGATCAATACAAATTCTTTATTGCGTTACTCTGAGTTCAATGAAACAGATGAGGTACCTTCATTTAAAAAATGAGTTACACAGCATGCCTTTAATGAAAATCCAGATTACGCACTGTTCAATTGACATCTTGGGCCAGGGACTCACCTCTTCTTGTTCTCCTTCTCTTGGCCTCATTGCTTACAGGTCCGATGTGAGGCAAACATGGATGTTGGCAGACTTTTTTCAGGGAAGCACATGTTGGGACTTTGCAATCAAACAATATCTATTAGTTCAGTATTCTATCGTAAAAAATGGTAAAGATATGAGTTATATTTGTTGTAGCATTTGTTATGGATAGCCATATTAATTTTTGCTAAATAAAGATAGATTCTTCTTATGCATTTTAAGAGTAGATTTTACATGCAGGAACAACAGTGAAAATTGGGCAACCCTATTTAAAACTAATTACTTATTGTAAATTTTGTCAGTAAAATTTAAAAATATAACTTTGACATTCACGTTATCTTAGTCTTTAAATAAGGTCTGGACCATCTACTAAAGGCTCTGATGACTTCCTCTATGAAAGATGAGAGCTATTTCCGATGAATGCTCATCTAATCTATCATCACCCATTATTGACCACAACCAGGTGTTCATATGGCACTGTGTGCTGAAGAATTTCTCAACTGTGCATATTGTAAGCAGCTAAAGTCATTGCTATATTGATTATTTTAGATGTCAATGGGAAAAATAATTTTGTTTCCTCAAAAAGTCAATTAAATGGAGTTTGTTTGCATCTTTTTCAGACTTTTTTTACCAAGAGTCAAACCAACATCTAGATTCTGACAAAAAATTCTGTGCAATATAGAATATTTTGATTTTCTTGACATTTTCACCAAACTTGAGGCATTCAAGCATTTCATATTTGCTGGATAAAGTTTAAGAATTTTAGTAAGGCGATAATGAAATTATAATTTATTGCAGAACAGAGAATTTGAGAAGCATGTTGTTTTGTTATAGCGCTACCATTTATTTCAAGTTCCTCTAATGCAGATATAATTTCTTTATATTTTTCTGAAAAAACTCTAATACATTTATATTTTGCTGACCTCATTTCACACAATAAGGACAGTTAAGAAGCAATCACCTTCCAGGTGTGTTCTCTCTGAAGAAGCATAGGTATTATTTCCTTTATGGTTTCACACATGTTTCCAATGTCTTCCATATGGTTGAGATCATTTACAGCAAGGTTTAATTCATGTGAAGAACAATGAAGGTATATCACTTTAGGGTACTTTTCTTGAATAAGTTTAGCCACTCCTCCCACTTTCCCCTACGTCACAGAACATTCATTGTATCCCTGACCTATCATGTCTGACATGTCAAGACCAATCTTGACAAATATGATAAGATATTTATAGTAATTGCTTCAGCATTAAGCTCGTTAAGTGGCATAAAATGTAAACATTCTTCACACACTGTCACCTTGTCATCATATTTATTACTGTCAAATTTTAAGCAAAGAGACAATTGTTCAGTTCCTGCAATAAGCTGTTTCATCAACTATTATGAAAAATGCATATGAAGCAATAACTTCCTTAACAATTTGTTCTTTCAGTATTTTAAAACATAATTGTATTAATTCATTTTGAGTTTGAACAGGCATGTATTTTACATTTTCCGAACTTGTTTAAAGATGCTCTAAGAATAGCATCACCAGCTTCTGTATGAAAGTGAAGCATGTTAAGAAAAGCTCCAGAACTAGACAATTTTCGTTGCAATGGGAGGTCATGCGTGGCACAAAATATTCTACAAAACAATGTAGATCTCAATTTACTCCTGGTTCCTGCTCCTTTATTTAAGCAGTGGCTCTCTGTGTTATTAAAGGATCACTAGTTATACTGAAAAATTGTTTCTATGGTATGGAAACTGATTTCTTCATATATATATATATATATATATATATATATACACAAATGCACAACTTGTTTGTTTTAGATAAGGGCCATTTCCATACATATTTGCAGATAATTTATTTTCATATAGTGTTTTTTTAGTTGCAACTTTGCTAATAGTTATTTGTTGTTTATAGTTTCAATTATTTACATATTTATATCCTTTTGTTGTTTGGTATGCTTTGTTTATGGCAACCTCCAACTAGGGAAGCTAAATTTATTAATAAATTCTGTATGTACCAATTAAGGAATAATGAAACATTTAAGAACTGTCCCCTCTGAGTTTATGATGAATTAAACTCACTATGTAATGTTTAAAACCTCCCTTTTATTATTTATAAAGAGTAGGTACCTAATTTATTGCTGTTGATTTTACTTTACAGAACATTTTTTATCCAAATGAGCTTTTCATTATATGCAGTATGTTTTACATTCAATGTTTCAGCAAGTAAGATTGGCTGCACAAGGAGGGAAAAGAAATTTAGATATCAGTGTTATGGCTGTGCTAAACTTTTTTACTGATAGCTGTAAACAAAATCTTCATTTGGCATTGTGCTGTAATCCCACAGGGCAGCTTTTTCAAGATCAACTAAAATGCTTTCCATCATTTATCAGCTGTTGCACCATTGACTGGTTTCAGGTATGTGAAGAAATGTTAAGATTAGAAATAATGTGGTTTGAGTTCCAACTACAACAATGAAGTATTCAAGTGTAACTCCACTTTTCAAAGCTGTAAATTATTCTGAAAGAAAATCTTTTTCCTAATCCTAAAGAATCAGTACCCTTTATGATAATACCAAAGTGACAATGAATGTGATCTAACTACAAACCAATATCCTTTATTCTTAATAAGTATAGAGCTGCAAATATAGAGTGCGTAATATAAATGTTAAATGGCTGGAAAAAGTTTATGAGATGGTTTTGGAGGCAAAAATGATGTATAGTATAGAAATATGGGGATTAGATAGAGGATGGGAAAGTATAGACGAGGTGCACAGGATGTTTTGAGGAGAAATACTAGGGTTACCGAAGGCAATTGTAAGACAGGTAGCACAATTTGAGATGGGCAGGGTGGCAACTAAGGTGAAGATAATGGAAAGAGCTTTGAAATTTTGGTTCAGAACTTTAAATCTTGGAAAAAGTAATGTGTTAAAACAATGTATAGAATACCAAGAGCATAGTTTAATGAGTGATGGATGGGTAAGTAATTTACGGAACATTTTGGAGAAAAATAGGTTAGGAGACATGTGGAGAAGGAGAGAAAATAACATGAATAGTTTTTTGGAAAAAGGCAAGGAAAAGACTGGAAGATATAGAAATACAAAACATTTTCAGTGAGATTGCCAAAAAGAGCTCATTGGTTTGTTATTGGCCAATTAAAAATACATGGGGTAGGGAAAAATATATACCATAGAAAATAAAGAAGAGAGAAAATCTATTGCATGAGTAAGAACCGGAGCATCATCATAATAATAATAATAATAATAATAATAATAATAATAATAATAATAATAATAATAATAAGTTTATTCACCATTTAGTAAATACAATAATTACAATAGGTTTCATCAGATAGAGGCTAAGAGGGTTAAGACAGGGTATTCCTCAAAACCAATGTCCGATATGTGGTGGTAATGAAGACATTGAACATACAAAATTTAAGTGCCAAGGAACAGAAAATTGGAGAAGAGAATTTTTTTAAAAGAAGTGGTTGAAGGGGGATAAAAATTCACTTATAATCAAAATGATGTGCAAGGACGCTAGGAGCATTGGACAGTTTTTGTGTAAAGTAAAAAATAAATGGCTTTGGACAGTGGATAGAGAAAAGTAAGAGGTAGTGTATCTGACCTTGAATGGAAAACTATGGTGAATGTGTGATGGTAAAGCAATCAACAAGTGAAAAACAAGTGGAAATGGGACATGAAAAACTGAAGCAAGATCATTTATTGACAGGAAATTGTAAAATGTAGATAAACTGTAGTGATTGTCTACAGAATGAGTGGCCAGGGACAAAGGTCAGTAGACAATCAAATTGTAAATCTCTTAGCACAATAAAACAATAAGTATAGATTTTGAAACTGATTCTGTATTCTAAACCAGAAAAGTTTTTGTAAAAACATAACCTAATAAAGGGATATTGCCGTAGTTTCCATAAAGATATTATCACTTATAACAGCTGCTTAAATAAGATGATACAGAACCTGAATAGGTGAATAGTTAAGTAGTTTATTTCATCTTTCTTAGGATTTTTATTCCATTTCTTATTTCTAGGTCATGTATACAGAAAAATTAAAACTGAGTATCAGAGAAATACCTGACTCAGGTTTTAAGCCAAAAACAATTTACCAATATTCCTTTTAAAATAAAATTAAAAATATATAATTTAATTGATATGAATTTAAGATAAATTAAAAATGTAATCTAGGTTTCTGTTCCATGCCCTTATTCATCATTTTATTCTGATGTAAATAAAATAGTACCTATCTAGCGTGAACACAGACTTCATATTATGATGTGTATCATATTAGGTAAAGAACATGACACCATTGTGCCAACCTCTGATTCACCATTGTCCCTGTTAAAAGGCATTATCTATCTTACAAAGTAATACAGAAAACTTTTAACTCTTGAGTCTTTTATATTCATTTTATTAACCATCTTATATTACAACATTCTAATAAGCAGAAGTACAAATTTTTATATTTAGGAAAGTGTTTTCTTCTGGTAATATTTGAAGCTAATTTGGATTACTGTATTAAATAAAAATTTGGTTTACCTATAAAGTATGTTTTTAATCATGTAGCAGTTAAAAGTGTTTAGCCAATTATACAAAGCTCATGTGGATATCCAAATGCTTTGAGTATTGCAAAAATTATCCTTCCACCTTTCCCCCACAAATAAGGGCCTATATGAGAAAACATAAGACAGTAAGAAAGCTACAATTTCTATAACTTTCCAAAATGTAAGTGAACCACATTAAATTTTATTTTGCTTACTTTCCAGTGCATATATTGTGACCTTATCCAATTTTCACTGTCACTTCACTAAGTTCTCATGTCACTTCATTAATGTGATCTAGTTCAACTATTCACCATCACTTCTCTGTTTTCACTATCACTTTACTTTCTTTGCAACATAGCAGCATAACAAAATAAGCATAGCATAGCCACGTGTTCTGGATGGTTCACTAACTGGGGAGTCAAACAAAAGACTTCTTCAATATCTCGTGGAAGCAGCACTCACTGCATGCCACAGCAGTCATCACAAACTCGCTCGGAGAGTTCACTTTTCGTTGCACCAGAAACACTAACTCACCAACTCACTAATTTGTGAGAGCACTCGCTTACATAGCTGTTGCAAATTTCCACTGAATTCCAGAATGTTTGAGATGGGGAAACATCCAGAACATATTGATTATCTGATGATAGCACCCCCGATGTTTACGCTAGCGAGAGCGTTACTTATCTTTGTTTATTTCCGACTGCCTGGCATTGACATTCTGATAACCTTGGTCCATAGCTGCTCATCATATAGCTCCCTCCTCAGAGCTGGTCATCTCAAGCAGCTCCACGATATGGGGCAAGCTGATCAAGATGGACCATCTCAGCTTCCCTCAGGGTTGACACCAAATACGGTATACCACATCGTTGATATGGGTGATTGCCTTATATGGGCCATCCCAGGAACGTTGTGTTTATGGAACTTCCCTTTAGTCCTCGTGGGATGGTAGAGCCATACAGGTCACCCTCCTGGAATCCGGCACTGTTCACCAGACGGTCATAGCATGCCTTCATTCGGTGAATTGCCAACTTCTGGTGCTCCCTGGCAAGATGATGGAATTCCTCCAGCCTATCCGTTAGCACCCTGACATATTCCGTTGCCGACTGGTCTGCATCAGGAGGTGTGCCGAGCAACAGATCACAAGGAAGCTGTAGCTCCCGCCCAAATATCATGCTGACCAGTAACATGCAAGCGGACTGGAGTGCTGATGCTCGGTAGGCCAGAAGAAATGATGGTACGTGCACATCCCAATCTCGCTGATGGCTTCTCGGAGATACTCCTCGACCGTCTTAACATGTATAATGCTCCACCATTCCATTCGACTATGGATGAAGGTGAGTCTTGTGGAACCTGAGGTGCTGGAAAAGCTCTCACATAAGATTTGATTCAAAATTCATCCCCTAGTCACTGTGAAGATCCCAGAGAATCCCGAACCGGCAAGAGAAAGTGTTCACCAATGCATTAACCACGGTCGAAACCTCTTGATTGGGAATTGCATAAGCCTCTATTCTTCTTGGTGAAATACACCATTACCAACAGCAAGTAGCAATTTTCTGTGTTTGTCCTTGGAAAAGGGCCTGGCAATACTTTCGAACGACGCTCTGGCGTATTTTTACATCCGATCGCGACTTCGAGTCTGGGGACACCACTTGCCATGCAGATGTTGCATTGTTGGCACCACCTCTCCACGTTGTTTTGCAGATGCAACCAATAAAATCGATGATGGAGCTTCTCCAAGGTCTTATTTACACTCAGGTGCCCTCCAATGGTACCGGCATGGGTCTCCTCTAAGACTTTTACTTTGCTCCTCAAAAGTACTAAATGTTACACCTTAGCTCTTCCGTCTGCGGACTTGCATACTCTTCAATGCATCGCTCCTGACCACCAAGGAGTCCTATTGGGCCTAATAGCTCTTATAGATTGGGCACATTGGAGCGACGTCCAGCCATGCAGGTCATTCATCAGATTCTTTATCCGTCAAGGTTATCTCTATGTCTCGGTCTGCCAGCTGCTCCCTCTTCAAGTGTTTACGTCCCAATCGACTGCATTTTGCATTGCGACAGTGACAGCTGGAATACTCACCTTCGCTTCGACTTTTACACAGTGATTGCAGTTTTCCTGACAAAGTCTTCGGTAAAGGGAATCTGCATTAGAATGACGCCTTTCTGCCCAGTGTTCAGAGGTAAACTTGTATTCCTGCAGCCATTGGACACAGGGGGCCGCCTGTTTTTTCAAATTAGGAAAATCCAACTGCCAAGTTAGGGAGCAATAGTCCGTTTGGAGGCAGAACTCCTGTCCGTCCGTAAAGGTACTGTGGAAGTGCTTCAGGAGGTCTACAATATTCAAGAGCTGTCGGCTTGTCAATCAGTAGTTTCGCTCGGTCGTGCAGAGGGTTACTGAAGTAGGCTAGTACTCACTCTTCTCCGTCCTACTCTTGCGACAGGATACCCCGAATGCCAAACTCACTGGCATCGGTGTCCAGGATGAACGTTTTACCATGGGTGGGGTATCCTAGCACCGGAGACGTGCACAGGGCGTTTTTTGGAGTCTGAAAGGACGTCTCGACTTGGTCGGGTCACTGTAAGGCTCGTCGTTTCTCTGTCAGTTGTGTGAGCGGTTTGGCAATGTTTACATACCCCGCCACAAATTTCCAGTAGTGCGTGCAGAGACTCAGGAACCGGCGCAGTTCTTATTTATTCCTTGGTCTGGGCCACTCCTTGATGCCCTCTAGCTTCTGGGGGTTCGCTGCCATTCCATCAGCGCTTACAATATGCCTTAGGTAGCACATTTCATTTCTAAACAGGTGACACTTCTTAGGGTTAAGCTTCAGGTTGGTCTGGCGAAGCTTTTCAATCACCTTCCTCAGGTTGCTCAGCTGATTATCGAATGTCTTGCCGATGACAATGATGTCGTGGAGATAACGGTTGCAAATATCGTAGGTGAAGCCCCTCGTTGCAGGTTCTATAAGTCTCTGGAACATTGCAGGGGCACTGTAGAGTCCGAAAGGCAATTACCATGAACTGCCACAGAGCATGTTGAGTAGGAAATGCTGTCTTCTCCTTGTCGTCGGGGTGAAGTGACACTTTCCAGTACCCCGACTTCAGATCCAGGGTGCGAAACCTCTGGGTTCCCGCTAAGGTGTCTAGGATGTTATCAATCCGTTGCAGCGAAAAGCAGTCTTTCTTGGTGATGTCGTTCAACTTCCAGTTGTCAACGCAGAAATGCAGATCTCCATCCTTCTTTTTTACTAACACTACTGGTGATGACCATGGGCTATCGGATTCCTCTTTTATGCCTGTGCTTTTCATATCCGCTATCGGATATTCCATTTTTCTCTGCTTCGCTAGCAGGATATGGCGATGCGGCTGTCCAATCGGTCTAGAATCGCCAGTGTCGATGAAATGCATCACTCTATCAGTACGACCATAATCATCTTTTGATAGGCTGAAGAGTTCCTGGAATTTCGCGAGCAGGTTAAGGATCTGCCTCTTCTCGCTTAGCGATAGGTTATGTCTCTGGCCACAGGCATTATAGAGGTGACCGGCTCGCACTTCCCCAAGACAGTCTTGCTAAGCAGCTTCTGGTCCCGGTTGTTGGCATTGAGGACTCTCACTGGGGCGATCTCCTGGGCAGGAAGCAGTGCCCTCGCGACATAAACTCAATCTCGGTGGAGTCCTCCTTCGTTCACAAGGATCATTAGGGGCTTCTCTGTCCACGCAGTCACAACTCTCTCACTCCATGCTGGATAACCTCTCATTCACAAGTAAGAGCCTCATGGACTGCAACCTCTTCTCCGGATGATTCAACAGGATCTCGTCACGGCCCAGGTGCAATATGCCGCGCCCGACATCCACCTCGGTATCGAAGAACCGAAGGGCATCCAGGCCCAGGATAACTTCCTCGGTGATTGTGGCAACGAACACCCACACCTGTAGTCTGCTCCTGCTAAGGGTCAACTCCGGGTAAGCTTCTTCAGTCATGGGCAGGATTTCACCTGAGACAGTTCGTAGCTCGTAGCGCCTGACCGGTGTCCTTTTTGATAGTTCCCACGCCATATCGAACCTGATAATTGTTTGAGGTGATCTCTGTGTCCACCAGCACTCTTCAGAAATGGTCCCGAATCCATCCGTGCCCTACAGACTATCCTCGTCCTTCCCAGCCACGATATTTAATGTGAAGCAAGGGGAAGGTGATGTCGGCGCCAATGTACCCCTCTTCAAGCCGGCCTGTTGGAAATTTTCACAGAGTTCCAGAATGTTCAAGAACATTCAGAACATTCTGGTGATGAACGATAGCACTCCCAGTGATTACGCTGGCGAGAGTGCTACTTATCTTTGTTTATCTCTGACTGCCCGATGCCGATCTCCCGATAACCTTGGGCCATAGCTGCTGTATCACAATATTGGAGAAGCTTCAGCACTTTGAGATACACACGGTGTAACTGACTGAAGTATATCTGCTTTGCTTTCAATTGAGCATTACTGCTGTAAGTATTTTATTCACCATATGAATTTCAAAAGTTCATAGTTTTGTCAAAATACCAGAGCAACAATGGTAATTATATTTTTACACTATAATAAAACATAATAGCAATTATCAGAACATACTTAAACACATTGGTAATACTAACAAAACATTAAAAACAAACAAGCACTAAACCTTAAACATAATATGTAATGTGGTAATTATCAATAACATTAGAACACTAAAATATCTGATGTATAATTAATGTAGTAATTACAGATAAAATGGAATGTTATTATATTTATTTTGTCATTGTAGTCTATAGAAATATGTTACCTTCTTACAGAATTGGCCAGAAGCAGCTATGGAAAAGGTTGCTTTGAAACGTCTAACAGATGTACATTATTCAGAAGATATAAAAAATGCTACAATAGAGAGCTTTAAGTTTTTTCATGCCACAACAAGGTAAACGTATTCCTTTCCATTACATTTTTTTTAAATAGTTTGGGAAGTCAGACAATGTTGAAGTATAAAATTTCCAGAGCTTTCTGTGACCTGATAACATTAGCATCTCATCACTCACAAGGTTGCAATCTTTAAATTATTAATTCTGTTTATACCACTTCTGTAACAGGGACTACTGCCAGTTTTCTTCTGAAATTCTAAAGTTTTGATGCTTCAATGTTCATTGGCATATTTTGAAATCATGTGCACAGTGATTAATAACATATCTCAAGTTGATCACCACTAGGGAAGCTTTGTCTGCTTGTAAAAATAGAAAGAGACACTCAGACAGAGCTATATATATATGGTCAGTAATGCTATTGGACAAACAGAACAGAAGTGGAAGCTAATGTCACAAGTACCTGTTTTCCACTTTGTATATTATTATCTTAATTACATTTGATTCTAGTAGGATTTCAAAGTGAAATTCTAAATTGATAAAAAGATGGCTTTCAACTTGGAAGTAACTCTATGCTTCATCATACTTTCTGAAATTTTCTCTATGATCATTTTCATAAAAGAGTTAAATAATGCAGATATATTTGTAGTTTACCAAGAAATGACATATTTTATTTAATGTTTAGGGAAGTCTAAATGCACTATCTCACATGTCATAAATTTAATCAATTAATTACTTGTTATCTAAAAAAAGCTATTTTACATAATTGGCTGAATTTTTCAAGGCATGTTCTGTAACACTTTTACTATTTATACAAACAATAACGTTTTGTTTACCAGAAGAAAATTATGATTTTTTAAATATATCTAGAATTTTATTAAAAAAATGTGCTTTAAATTAGAAAAAAATATAACTATATGTTATACATAAAAACTTTTCTATTAAAATAAGGCTCATTTAGCTAAACATGGATGGTAACATATTACAAGAAAGAGATAATTCTGTATAATTTTCATTCATTGTGATGCAATACCTGATCTATCAAAAATAGAGCAGAATGTTTTAATGGTAAGAATATGTTTTTATTGTGAAGAGGAAAGTTAAATGAAAATATATAAAAAATTCTTAAAGTTTCTGCTTTATAGTTTCCACAAGAAAACAGGCAAGGAGATAGCAAATTCTATTGATTTCATACATCACAACATTGATATAGAGGACTGCTGAGGTCAATCTTATGACAATGGTGCCAACATGTGTGGCCACATCAAAGGAGTTAAAGCTATCATTAAGAAGATTGTTCCATCTGCAACTTACCTATCTTGTGCTCCCCACTCTCTTAATCTTGTAGATGTCTCTGCTGCTAGAAGTTTCACAGAGTTTGTAACATTTTTTGTTTGTGTGAATCAATTGTATAATTTTTCAATGTCAGTCCTGGGAGATGGCATATTCTTATTCAGTACACAGGAAGGCCACTTCACAAACTTGAAACTCTATGGAACTCAGGACTAGATAGTGTGAAACCTTAAGCTGAACAATTGTCACTGATAATATCAGCTCTTCATTCTGCTAAGACAGACTGTAACCTAACCAAGAAGCTGTAGCAGAAGTATCAGGATGGATTGATTATTTCACTAAATTTAAGAATATTGTTCTCACAATAATTTTGGTAGATATCCTTGAAAAGATCAATTTTACGAAGCCAGGATACAACTTTACTGCAGGAAAAGCAAAATAAAAAAACTGAAAGAAGACATGCAGAAATTGAATGTTTATTGGCCTCTTTCCTTGAAAAAGGTAAGTGAATTGCAGCTGAACTACACACTGGTGTAGAATTTGAGTAACATAAAAGAAAAAGGAAAAGAAAACTCTGTTTCATTGAAGCTGAAGTACAGCATAGTATAGTGGAGAGAGTGAAAAAGAAGAAGAAATGATGATGATTTTCAATGGTCTTGCTGAAAACATCATATACATTGAATGTTCCTTTTAAAGAAGTTCAAGACTTGTGCCAAAACTTTGACCTGATTCTTGGCATGACAACAGAAATGTCAGAAGAGGATTTTGATAGCTTCACCAGGAACCTCTGTTCAAAATATCCTAAAGATCTGAGCAACAAACTGAAAGATGAACTAAAACACTTCTAACATATTTTTAAGGTAACATTTCCAAATCTTTTCAATAAATCTGAAATCAGAGGACTTCCACTTGCTCTCTTGAATCCCATTTATAAAGTCAAACTTCAGCCAGTATTTCCAGAACTGTATATTGCTCTAAGGTTATTTTATACTTTGTTAGTTAGTGTTGTTTGTGGGAAGAGAAGTTTTAGTAAACTGCCTCTCAAAAGATCTATTTTGAGAGAGGAGAAACTGAACCATTTATCTATCTCGACAAAAGAACACCAATTAGCATCACTTATACTCATCCTCAGATGTTATAAATGATTTTGTGACTGTCAAAGTTAAGGATATTCAAGATGCCATAATACTAACGACAATGAAGATAATACCACATCCAAACCTCTTTTAAAATGTGCCATGCAACAAATCTTCTGGATACTCACTTAAGACATTAGTATTGGACATTAATATTAATAAATAATTTTTATTCAATAAATAAATTATTATTATTAGGTATTAAATTTATGCATTTTTAAAAACACATGTATTACTACACTACAGACTAGAGTACATCACATTGCACTTTACAATAGTACAATAATTATTGGGACTTGATGAAGTTGGGGGTTAAGGGGCCTCACAATCATGATTTGTCAAGGGTTCATAATTTATCTGGGTAGCCCTGATGAGGGTATCTGTTTTTAATATTCCATTGCCACATCAAACTCTAATTTTGCATGGGTGCTGAAGTTAATGATTTTTAAGGTGGGTTACAGTTCAGACTTGCTTGAGCGTTATTTTGCATAAAGGTGAGGAGAGATCTGGAAGTGATTAGTAGGTGCAGTTTAGCTACCAGCATTCTTCTCATTGTTGAAAGGTATTTATATTTTCTAACCTTTTAGTTTTTTTTTGTCATGCGTAAGTATGAAGTTGCAGGAAGGGATGTGCCTTTTTCATGTTGAGGTATGCCAAGCAAAACCTTAGGTTCTCTGATTTTTTCTCCATTTCCCTTACTGTTTAAAAGTATACACACTTGCATTTTACACAGAGTCTATTTATGCTTTACCATTTAGCACTAACATAAGTTTTCTTATATGTATAGGGCTTCACCACAGTAGTAAATAATGAAATCAACAGCAATCAAAGTTGGTGTTGACTTTGATCATATTATATTCTCTTTGTTATTAACTAACAAGATGGATACTTAAAGGGTACAAATCACAAAAATCATGTTGTTTCCTAATGAAGGATTATGCCCTGTAAAATGCTGTGCTAGAATTATTTCTACACACCGCCATACTATTATCACTGTGTAAGCTAAACGAAATCTGTGTAACACATCATAATTGCACATGGTGCAGTAGAGGAAGCTTTGGGATTACAAGGCACATGTGCATTAATACATTTTAATAATTGTTCTTGCTGGTACTTCAAGCTCAATATTAATGTATTTTGTGTGGTGTTTTGGTGATGGTATTACTGAGTCACTTTAGTATTATACAAACAATGTAATGTTGCAAGGAAAAAAATTACTCTATGTAGTGCATATGGCTCTAATGTGTAAAGTAAAATGTAGGAGAACTCATTCTTATAATTTTCCAAATAGAGGCAAATCTCCCAAAAGATATAATGCATGTGTATAATTTTTACATAAGAAAAAGAATTTTTGTCCAGTCAAGAAAGAAAAAATAACTCGGATTCATTAAAAGGTAACAATAAACATATATAGGGTGGACCATTTAAGTTGAGACTGTATAATACCTCCAAAACTAAGCATTGTAGAAAGAAATGCCAAGTAAAAAATGCTTGATATTGTGGGGAAAAGTAAATGCCATTAGTCGTGTTTTATTTTATGGACATTGTGATGATCATTTTGGGATTAATTTAAATTGACCCTAATTGTAGGTTCCCATTTAAAAAAATTAAATTGATCCTAAAATGACAATCATAATCCTCCAAACAGAACACGACTAATGGTATTTACTTTCCCCCATTATATCAAGCAACTTTTATTAAAGACATTTCTTTCTACAACGCTTATTTTGGAGATATTGTACAGTCTCAGCTTAAATGGTCTACCCTGTATAGTTGCCAGAAGATGGTCAGTATGACTCCCCAGGATTTTCAGTCAATAATTTACTGTATTCTATCATGGATTTAAATTCCCACAAAACATTGATTTACAACTTGTTCAAAGAGGTGTACTGATAGGCAATTTGAAAAAGGCTGCTGGTGACAAAATAATGACTAGGCTTGCAAAACAGAAAATGTGTAGAATTAAAGTTTTTACCTCTGACAGATATATCTGTATGATATCTGTTAAAAAGCTAGTATCCAGAAGTTAAACATAAATTTGATGTATGCCATTTGTCTAAAAGTATAATGAAAAAATTTAAATTGCAGAAAAAAGATTCCCAGAGCTGATGGCTTGGAAAACCAGTATAAGTAGCCATTTATATTGGACTGCACAAAACAGTAATGAGAATGACACCATTTTAATTGAAAAGTTCTCCTCTATTCTTTGTTATATAAAAGAATGCACATAAATAGCTATTAAATGCTGAATAGAAATCTTGAGAACATGATGAATTATTGGAAGAAGAGGAAATAAATAAATTAGATTAAAGTACAGTCAAATTCCCATAATTGTCTGAAGAAAACTATTTTGAATGGTACCTTCTTAAAATATTTGGCTCATATTCAAGATTATATACATACTTATAGTTTAGAAAGTTATCACAATCTTTGTCTTGGATATGCTCCAGAAAGAATAAATATTTCCTATAATGGCCTTCAACTTCAATCTATGATTGCAGCGTGAGATCAGAATTTCAATAAAAAAGACTGGTATCAAGAGTCAGTACTTCAAAGCATCTGGGTTTTGGATAATGAAAAATAAATCTGAATAATCTAATTAAGAATGGAAACTACTGATTATGAGTGAAAAAATAAAGTCTTTGTACTCATAATGTGTTGATTCATTACTGGATGCAGCAATTGATCTGCCACTACCAAAGAATATTAGTGAAGTTTGCATATTCTCCACTGGATTCTGAAAATGCATTTCTAATATTAAGCACAATACATGATGGTATAATGACTTCTCCTTTGTCAAATAGCAGCTCATGAATTAATTCATGCTATGAACTGTTTATAGCAAGAATATTGCCAGGTGTTATTAGCATGATTATTGGCAGTGAATAATTTCGTTTTTGCTCTGCATTTTGTTTTTAACACTAAATTATGCTTTATAGTGTTAAAAGCATGACAATCTTTAATTAATTTGTGAAAATGAGGATGCTTTGTTATAAAAATAAGCTCAGCCTTCACCAATTTTGTGTTTTCATAGTCCAGGCAACATACACTTTCCTCATCATTAGTCATAGGCATACATTCATTGCATTAGCACATTGTATAGAATGAGCATATTTATCAGTGTTCATACTGTCTTGAAATTGCTGTCAAAATGATGTAATTCTTTGAAATCACAACTTGTTGGTTCAAACTGATATAGTCAGATTCCACGTTCATTCATTTTAAAAGTAGATGCTGGTCTAATGCCTGTCATCTAGTATTAACTGATTTATGGGTATTGTTTGGTTAGGGTTTAGCTCTGCTCTCTTTTTATACATATAAGTTATGACTTTCTCTACTTAAAATCATATAGGGACCTTGCTTGTCATTTAATGTTCTTCATAATGCTGCATAGCTGTTTATTTTGTTTCCCAGCAGCTGGGCTATTTTTTGATGCCATATATGTATTGACGAAGATGCTGTAATGCAATTACCATTGACCTTAGGATGGTGGGCTGCATGTGTTGCTAGTTTTTCCTGGTGACAGATAAATTAATGTGATAAATGAAATATTCATTTTTGTGCTTTGTTCCCTTTAGGTCATTGCAGTTGCACTTTTATAAAACTTGGTTTCTAGACTGATCTTAAGCTGCTGATTTATATGTGATATTTATCCATTGCACACTACATCCTCTGGTTATTGTGACTTTTTGACAAAGTTGTTTTGTTGCCTGTTTTATTTTATAGGAGCACTGCCTGCTGCAGCATTGAATTCTTTAGTTGGTAGTGTCGCACAATGCTACATTTATATAAACATTAACTACACTCATCAGCTGTTCAGTACATACCTCAAAATAAAGAACACAGTGTTGTACAAAAGATACAGGAAGTCACTGACTACTGAGAAACCATTGCCACTTCTTCAAATCTGTATTAGTATGTGATTCTTATCCTATAATAAACATAGTGTTATAGTTTAAGTAATATAGCAACATAAGTATATAAAAGGTAATAACAACTGAGCTCTATATAGGAAAATACTATTGCTATAACTATTAAATATCTTAGGCTATTTTCACAGGAAGAGCCAATGTTATTAAAACTGTAAAAATTTCATACTTTTGAACATGAAGTTTATAGAAAATCCCTCACACATGTTTATATCTGAATGCAATATTAAAGCATCATGCTCTCCGAAAAGAACAGTAATTCAAATGGTACACCAAGCTGCAAGTCTTACTGAACCGGAACATCTTGAATTAGGAACTTAGTAATCTCAGACAGGTACTACAGAACAATGGTTACCATATTAAGGATTGTCACCAGTCATTAAACCCAGGTGGGTATCTGCACTAAAGCCCAAGGATCAAGCAGGGCATTCCTACCATAAGCAGAAGATATCAATGTATGCGTCTCTTGTTTATTATACAGAGTGAGCCAAAAGACTCCAAACTGCCTGCATGGTGTTTTTCCTGTCTGCGTTCTCGGCGCTCGTTGCCATCTGCCGCTATCATAGAAAAGCGCGCATGAAACCATACAACATTTTTAAAACTACTTTTAAAGGCTTTAGTTATCAACTTTAGAAAAGGGGATGCTGAAACTGGCCACCGTCGTTGTCCATACATTTTTGCCACCTCTTTAGGAGACTATCCATCACCCGCCATAGTTCACACTGAGAAATTTCCTGGTGGATATTTTGTTTTAATTCTTCCAGGGTGTGTGGGTTTGTCTTGTACACTTTGTTTTATGTTATCCCGGGGGGGGTATTTTATGAACAATATTGCCAGCTGCGTGGTGTTTTTCCACTGAGCATGTGGAAATATGATAAAAGCATGATAATGTACTGCTGCTATAAACAAAGTCACTCTGTGGTTTAGCTTTGCAGCATGAAGTGCAGTATTGAATTGACGGTGATGTGATGTGGTTCAGTTATTATGAGTTATTATTTTGTCCATAATATCTTTGTATATTATGGCTCAGCATATATTTTCTACTGCACTGCGTGTATTTATTTTTAATTCATATGTGTTAACTCGGTAAGCTC
This sequence comes from Deroplatys truncata, assembly GCA_030765065.1. Classification (NCBI taxonomy): domain Eukaryota; kingdom Metazoa; phylum Arthropoda; class Insecta; order Mantodea; family Mantidae; genus Deroplatys; species Deroplatys truncata. The sequence continues at coordinate 85,990,380 of CM060990.1, read as the reverse complement.
GCCAAGTGAAAGTACGATTTGCAGAAAGATTTCCAGGTGTAAAAGTTCCAGGCCATTCAACAATCCATGAACTTTACAGTAAATTTCAAGTCACAGGAAGTGTTCAGGCTAAGAAATCTAAAAGACGGCGTTCGGTTCTTACCGAAGAAACATTAGATGACATTGGTCATCGTTTGGAAAATTCCCCCCCCCAAAAAAAAATTCCATGATGGATAGTTTCCTAAAGAGGTGCCAAAAATGTATGGACAACGACGGTGACCAGTTTCAGCATTTCCTTTCATAAATTTGGTAAGTAAAACATTTAAAAGTAGTTTTAAAAATTTTGTATGGTTTCATCCGCGCCTTTCTGTGATAGCGGCAGACGGCAATGAGCGCCCAGGACGTGGACAGGAAAAACACTGCGCAGGCGTTTCGGAGTCTTTTGGCTCACTCTGTATAACACCAATACCAAAATAGATCAACTGGTATGTTCAACTGAAGATCTAAGAGACTCATTATGTACAGTAGAAATCTATGTGCTGTACATGTGTGAAAAGGTATATATTAGCTTGACTGGGAGGTCCATTAAAATGTGCCTGAATCAACACCAAAAACATGTTAGAGTAATGCCATCAGAACAATCTGTCTCGGCCAACTACATCTTTACAGAAGGGCACAGAATAGAATTTGAAAATACAGAGATATTTGCAAGAACTACAGGACATTTTTATTTAATCAGAAGAGCAGCAACAGAAATGGAACAGTAAATAGTAGCATAAATAAGGATATTAAATATGGTATGAATAAAACTTGGAAACCAATTTCACTAAATAAACAAGACATGAATTAGCATTCTGGATTGTTCTCTTCCTTCTCCTCTTTCTTCTGTACCACCTTAACAAGGTAAAAATAATGCAGTTGTAAATAAATAAATATTCTGAAAAAAAATTATTCTCTATGCATTACATCTAGACATGTCACTGAAAATGCTGACTGCAGGAGCCAGCAAAACATCTGATTATGATTGTGACATTTATTGTGGGCACAACAGCCTGGAAGATAACAGATATAATAACATCTCTAAAGCACATCTGTATAGTCCAAATTCCATGAATGATTGGTCTACAAGGAAATAACACTTACTACCATAATAAGATGACATTAGGAGTGTATGAAGCTAATTCAGAAATTTGACGCTAAATCCCATGTCCAACAACTACAATACCCATGAGCACATTTTAAATGTATTCATACAGTTTTAAAATTGTTAATACATAATTCTATCAAACTCCATAGAAATAGCACTTAGAAAACCATACTAAAATATTATGAAAGAGAAAAATTATTTTATTGGTATATATTAATGTTTAAATCTATTTAATTTCATTTTAGGAATATTTATGATAAGTTCCAAATGGAACAAGGAACAAAACTATATCTTACATCTGCTGCATACTTAGAACAAATTCAGTCATTTGATAAACTAACCAACTCAAAACAACAAGAAATAATGGCAGCAAAACTGCGCTATCTTGGTGGTTTGGATAAGCTAGCTTTTGCAGAACAACAGGCAAGTACTATATAAATTTCGTGCATTCATATATGTGTGTGTGCGTGTGCGTGTGCGTGCGTGTGTGAGAGAGAGAGAGAGAGAGAGAGAGAGAGAGATATTTTATAATAGTATAAAAGGATCTTTGAATAGGATGTATCTGCAAACTACTAGAGTATATTGGAAGGGTAGAATCAGACAACTGAAAAATTCCATGACATATGCAGGATTTGAACCATGGATCTTCTGGTGTACATCCGGTTACTTTAACCAACTAAATTACCATAGCAAAATGCTGGTACAACATTAAATTCCCCAACTGACACATTTTTCCCAGTAAACCACAAGAAGATCTAAAATTATTTTGAGATGACATACCTAATGGTAACTTACAATGTCTTAAGTACTTTAAGTTCTGGCCTTCATGGTTTAACCAACTATTAGGTCAATTAAGAGCTGAATTTTTCAGTTGTCTGATTCTACCTTTCCAAACTTGTCTATACATTGCTTGTGTGGAAGAACAATTAATTACTAGAGTAAATTGTTTATTAATGGTTGAAATTGCAATGAATTTATGGAAATTGTTAATAGGGTCACAAAATAAGCTCAATAAAGTATTGTTAGTATTGTCACATAACACCATGCAGTTCAACAAATTATACAGGGTTGCAAATATTTATATGAGACTCTCAAATTATTCTCAATCACTGGAATTCATAGTTCATAATTTTGCTTAGCTTGTTGGGATTTGCTGCTCCCAGTAGTTAACAGGAAAAATTGGTTTAAAACATACCCATGATGGCTCGTGGTGTACTTTATGTTGACATCATCTTGCACCTAGCAACAATCACATCCATTTGGTATGTTGTTCAGTCAGCTTTCAAGGCATCTATTGGCAACATACTTTGAGGGATGTATAGCTTACGTATTCTGTTTTACGTAAAAAGATCTTATAGTTAGCTCCACGTTGTGGAAGCCAATTTTGAAGTGGTATTAGTTACCTTGTTTGTTTACCTCGGTGTTGGTGGAAGCCATTCTTGTGACGTCATACGTTGGTTGGTTCATTTGTTCTGTTTGTAGATTCCTCTGGCGTAGCAATTTATATCAGTTTTAAATGTCCACCGGCTAGCTATTATCTTATCTAGGTAGGCATGTTTTTCTTACAGGTTGTGAAGCGGAAAAGGAATCTTTTATCCAAAAATTACTAGTGAAGAAATGTGTTTTATAATGTTTTATTGTCGAACACGTGCACTAACACTTTCACAGATTTATCTAGATAGTCGCCATATTGAAACTGTTTATAATAACTTCTTATCACTTTTAACTCACGTACTTCAACTTTGTATATTTAACTTTAGAATATTTTATAAGATTTCTCGTACTTCTGCTGCGTGTAACTTATGACAAAAATGAAGGACTGATTGGCGACATCTTGTTGAACTGCGGAATCGACGTGGAGTGTACGGAGAATTTTGTATAACTGCGGGGACGATGTATAATGTTTTGAGAATCTTGCCGAACTGGGGGATCGTTACCTCAACCTGGCTATTTATAGGCTTGCCTCAAGATACACCTAAAGATTATAAATGAACTGCTATTGGCTAATAAAACGCGCCAACATTAGCGTCTATTTTATTATCCAATGAAAACCACTAATACATATTACTTTTAGAGAATGTTCTAGAAGCTTTTTTACCGAAAAGGCGCGAAACATTACGTAACTTCCTGGTTCCCGGTAACGATAAACAACTCATTCCTTTGCTAAAGTATTGTGTTATTGTTAACAGTTTCAATAGAGCTGTGTATTATTATTTACCAATAATAATTACAATTATTAAACCTCTGAAATCAATGTTACATAAAAATACATATTCATATTAAAATAATTATTTACATTAAAGTAATTTGTGATACAAATTACCGTCTCATATGCCCCACTAGAAACATAATTATAAACATTTATAACCTGTTTGGAAATTTTATAATTTGTGTTTTTAGTCTCCTAAATCTTGGAACACACGCTATCACTTTCACTTTACACTTCACACGTATTTAACACACGACATATGTTTTATCTCGCCACTACTTACTGGCTCTGGTTTAATTAATTTAGATATTAGTCTGATATCATAAATTTTTTTTTTTTTTTTTTTTTTTTTTTATAGCAAATACTATACCCTAAACTATTTAATTAGTGTTACAAAAAATGGTTTACTTTCTTATATTGTTACCAAAAAAAATTTATCAATTTAAGATTTTTGTAATTATTATACATATTTACCAAAATATTCACCCTCAACACAAATCTTCACATCACTTAAATCTAGACAATATTTCACATTTTCTGTTTGCTACATAAGTATTTGTTTCAATTATTTTTACCCATTTTTGTTACTTGGTACCTTACAAAATATATTTTGAATTTTATTTTAACAATACTCTTGTAATAGTATTTATGTACTTTACTTTAATATAACATCATGCTTTATTTCACATGTCCGGTTATTAATAACATGTTATTTTCCTCTCAAACATTTAATCATGTCCAAAATTTATTTCTCCTTTCCTATGACGTACATATTTATTTAACCCTCTTACGTTCCAATACATTGCTCTGTATTTCGTCTTTAACTATTCAGCATTTATTATTTATCATCATTGTCTTTTGTTTCACCATGATCTTCATAGTTGTATGGTTTCAGCATCTCAATATGAAACTTTCCTATGCTTTTTCGAGTTGTTGGATTACATAACTCATATGTGTTAGTTCCATACACTTCAACAACTTCATATGGTCCATGGTATTTGAGAAACATTCGCCAATAAAGTTTATTTTCTTTGTCCGACAATTTCTTGGTTTTAACCAAAACTAAATCTCCTATTTTGATCCTCCATTCCTTTCTCTTCTTTTCTTCATGTTTCATTTTTCTTTTTATGGCCTTTTTCTTCATCCTCTCAAATGCTTTTCGGAACATCTCTTCTTCTGTTGGTGGTATCGAATGCGCATCTGGAATGGCTCCTGGGATTGTTTTACACATTGTATTGATCTTCTTTCCCAACTTAAGTTCACATGGTTTGTATCCTGTTACATTGTTTATGGTTTCATTTAGTAGGTTCTGAACAAAGTTCACGTATCCATACCATTGGGTGTGTTTTCGATGACATAACACCCTTAAATAATTTGAAATTTCCTTAATTTCCCTCTCCACTGGGTTGGAGTTCGGTCTGTATCTTGACGAAAAATATTGTTTAATGCCATTTTCTTTCAGTCCATCCATAAATTTTTTTCCTGTGAAGTACGAAGCATTATCGCTCAATACAGATTGAATAGGTCCTTCTTCTATCACATATGACTTAAGTAGTCTATTTAAACATGCTAAACCTGTAGGTTTTCTCAAAGGGTAAATTCTTACATATTTGCTGAATATATCATAACAGACAAATATATATTTATTTCCAAATTGACTTGGAGGCATCGGACCATGAATATCAATACTAATTACACATCTCGGCTTATCCCTTATAACCGAATTAGTTTCAAATGCATATGCTGCATTTATTTGCTTTGCCTTCTGACACAGGTTGCAGCACGATATAAATTTGCGAACCTTTTGACGCAATTTGGATATGTATAAATTCTCTAAAATCATAGAAGTGGTTCGGTCCGTCCCTGAGTGTGCTAACCCTTCATGAAAATTCTTAATTAGTTCCTTTTCCATGCTTTTCGGAACCATTACCTTCCAACTAGGCATTTCTTTTCCATGCTTTTTGTATAATATCCCATCTCGAATTGCTATAATTTCTTTCTTTGCCTCCTCAATCAATGGTGCATTTTCTTTAAGTTCAAATAATTTTGCATCCTCATTTTGAATTTCCCCCATATTTTTCAATTTTCTAGTCATTTCTTTGCTTAAAGGAATTTCAATTGTCAATATTTTGACTTCATTTCTAGGCCTTTCAATATTTTCGGGAATTTGTGGGTTGTAGTTCAATCTTGATAGTAAATCACTGAAGGTATTGTTTTTGCCAGGAATGTGGATAATCTCAATATCGAATGCAGATATTGCATGAATGTATCTAGCAAGTTTTCCACTACATAATCTACACCGTTGTATGAAAGTTAAGCTTATGTGGTCTGAATACACCTTCACCTTTTTCTGATAAATATAGGTTTTAAAACGAATTAATGAGAAATATAGTGCTCCAATTTCTAACTGAGTCACTGAAGAATTTCGCTCAATATTTGTAAGTCCTCTAGAAGCTGTACTGATGACGTGAAAGTCATTGTTGATGTCTCGCTGTCCTAAAATTCCGGCGTATCCTTGCATTGATGCGTCGACATAAATCTCATATTCCAAATCTTCTCTGGGCCTCTCAAGTAATATGGACTTAGCAAATAGTTCCTTTACTCTCTCAAAGCATTTTTGATGATCCTCTGTCCATTTCCACTTATTGTTCTTTCGGAGTAGCTGCCGCAGTGGTTCTATTTCAGCCGAATATCTTGGTACGAACTTACTCTGAAAGTTCAATACCCCTAAGAGACGTCTAATTTGTTTTACGTTCCTGGGTGGCGGAATTTTCATTATTGCTTCTATTCTTTTCTGATCAGGTCTTATACCTCGTTCATCCACTACATAACCCAGAAAATTTATTTCCTTGACACAAAATTTTGATTTTAGTATGTTCACAGTCATACCATGTTGTTTTAGTTTATTTAACACATAATGGACATTATTCATGTGTTCTTCAAATGTTTGACTAATGATTAAGAAGTCGTCAATATACTTTATTAAAAAGTCATCTGCAGAATTTCCAAAGATACTGTGAATGGCTCTCAAAAATCCACTTCCTGAGTTTTTTAAACCAAAAGGATTTACACAAAAGCGATACTGGATCCCTGAGTACTGAAATGAAGTGTAATCACGCACTTGCGGATCTAATTCCACTTGCCAATAGGATGCAGTGAGGTCGATGGATGTCAAAAATCTCCCTCTTGAAAGTTTTGTAATTAGTTGTTCAATTCCCTCACTTTGAAAATGATCTGGTTTCATATACTTGTTGACATATCTACCGTCTAAAGTTAATCTCAAACTACCATCTCGTTTAATACTCCAGCAGATTGAATTTATGTATTGAGAATTACTTTGCTCAATAATCCCATTTTCTAACATGCTATTTATTAATTGTCTAGCTTTGTCTCGAAGACTTATAGGTAAATTGTCATACTTGTGCCTATATGGTGGTACGTCTTCTACTTGAAATGTATGCTGATATACATTACATCTACCTGGGATATTACTAAATACTGAACTATTGTTCATCAAAACATCATGAAGGATTTGTTTTTGCATTATCGTAAGATTATAAGCTTCTTCACACTTGTACATTATTTCCTCATTTCTCTTCTCCTTCCAGCTGTTATCTGTCTCGCTCACATGGTCGTCTTTTGTTTGGATTGTAAATTCCTCTACTTTCTCTGGCATTTCTGCTAGCTGTTGAAAATATGGCGTGGTATTCCCTTCATATTCTGTGACTACCTGCTTTATCTGACTATTTCTATCAGTTTCTGTTATTTGCACAAAAAACTCTTGGTCACAAATATTTTTCTCATCCTTTGTCATATCGATTACAGAAACTTTTTCTTTTATAAATGGTACCCTTATTTCTCTATCTCCTTTTGTTATTTTTAACTCTTCATGTTTAAAATCTATACATGCTTCATATTCATGTAGGAAGTCACATCCTATAATTATGTCACAAATCAGATGGTTTACAATTAGAAACATAACCTCAAAATTCTCTCCGCCAATAAGTATGCTAAGTAGAGCTTGTGTTTTTATGACCTGTGCAGTTCTTCCAATTGCAACACGACAAACTAAATTACTAGTGGGAAGAGCCATAATCTTGTTACCTTCATTAATCAAATTTATGTAAAATTTCTGTGAGCAAATTGAAGCTGATGAACCAGAATCTATGGTTGCAATTATTTCTTTCTTCGCAATTTCCATTCTAACATGAGGTGACTCAAAATTTTCTCCCTTATCTTTTGTTGCTGTAATCTTATTACAGGGTGTATGTGTAGGTGTATGATTTGTATTGGTAATGGATACTGAATTATTAAAGACGTCCTGAGAACCTACTACACAGGAGTCTGTTAACAGTTTTCCTGGTTATTTCCATGTTCACGTACGGGACTGCCATTCCTAACAGGCGCTAAATCTATCTCAGTGTCACCACCATTGTTTTGAGTTCCCCTTCCTCGAGTTCGAAATCCTCGATTTCTGACATTATGTCCCCTTGGCACGTAATTTTCTTGCCGTTCCTCAGATCTTTCACGGTTATTATTTTCCCTCCAGTGAGTGAAATTTCCCCTCTGTCTAATATACCTCCTTCCATAGTTTTGCCCTCTTTCAGGCAATCTTTCTGTCCTGACATAATTTATTTGTTCCTGCCGCCCTGGTCTCCTATCTATCCTTGATCTTTCAAATTGTGGAACATATGATTGATACCGTTGTCTGGTATTAATTTCATGATGTCTGTCTTGTCCCCTTATTTGTTGATAACTACCTTGGTAATTTCTTCTATCTCGTACATCTAAAAATCTATGTTCCCACTCCCGGGACATATCTTCTTCCTGTTGTTCCAAAGCTGTTATTAATTCTGTCATCTCATAGATGTTCCGTGGTTTTGCAATTAATAAGTAATTTTGTATCCTTATAGGATAATGCCTTGCGAGCAAACTCACAAAATCTTCCTCACTGATTGGAGGTGACAAGTTTCTAACCTGACTTGCATGTTTTAGTAAGTAATCAGTCATCGATATTCCCTCTCGTGGATTAAATTGACCATGACTAAGCATTGCTCGTATTCTTTGCTGTACCGTAACATTCCAAAATCTGTTCATGAACAATCTCTTAAAGGATTCATATGATATTTCACCCCCGGATACCATTTGTAACCAATCTAAAGTTTTCTGGTCTAAACATCTTTTGACAACTATCATTTTCAATGCTTCAGGTATCTTTTTAATTTGAAAATACTCTGATAATTCCGCAATGAACTGTACTGGACTGGAGTTTTCATGAAATTTTGGAAGTGGAAAATCACTTAAGATATGATTGTAATTTTGCAAATTCCCTGCTCCCATATTTAAATTCTCTAGTATAACTTGTGAATTCTGAGTTTCAGCATTAGCTATAGATGAAGCTGCTGCATCACTCACATTATTGGTCATACCTGAGGAACTACCTCTATCATTATTTTGTACATCTGACACATGCACATCACATATATTTGCCCTTGAATTCAATTCTAATCTATTTACAGTACCCTGCAGATTTTCTATTGTCTGTTCCAATTTCTTATTATTCTCATTTTGAACATTTTGGTGTTTGTTAATTTCAGAAGTTAGCTTTTGATTCAAATCTTTAGACAAATCTTTAACTTCATCTGACAATTTATTTCTCTGTTTTTCTGACTCCTTCTGAATTTCAGATATTTCCCCTCTGAAATTCACTTGCACCTGTATTAAATCTGCATTTGTAGCCTCCATCATCTCTTTTAACTCACTTGAAATGCTACTCATTCGGCTACCTAACTCTGTACATTTTACATTAACATGCTCTATTTTATTGTTAACCTCATTTTTTTGGTTAGATATTTCCCTACTCATGTCTAACATTTTCTTTGAAACTTCACCTATTTCATGTGCTATCATTTCTTGATTTTCATTTTTCATTCTAATCATACTACTATCTAGCTCCATGAATTTCTTTTCAATCTCTTCCCTGTTTTGTTCTAAGCTTTTACCAATATCTTCCCTCAATTCTCTCTTATTCTGATCTAGTTTTTGTTCTAAACTCCTATCAATATCTTCTCTCAATTCCCTATTATTCTTTTCCATATTCTGAGTTAGTTTTTCTAATTTCTCACTATTCTGAGTTAGTTTTTGTTCTATTTTCTCATTAGTCTTTTTCATATCTTCCCTTAATTCTCTATTCATATTTCTCAGCATTTCCATAATCATAATAGTATCAGGATTAACATTTCCTGCTATTCTACTCTCACTTTCTGCACTAACATTTTCATCTTCAAACCCCAAAAAATCTGGGCTATTTCCTGTACTTTGTATTGGATCACAGCTAACTGTTACACTATCTCCCTCCATAATTATTTCTTCTGTATTATTGGTAGCCATTGTTTTTATTATCCTACCGCTCCTCATTAACATTGAAAGTTATTTACACTTAAAAAATTAGGATACTCTAACCTTACTAATGCTGTCCGCTGATGTATCTTTGATGTCCAGCGTTCTGCCCCTTTCTCCTAGATTTGTATGTCGCTTCTGCGTTGTTTTATGATGAATCTACGTTGTCTCGATGTTTTTGCGTCCACTTATCCGCGTCGTTTGTCGCTCCTCGTTTCTGGAATCTGCGTCTTGTAGATCATTTTACTGCTGCTTTCGTTCCACGTCCTGATTATGCTGATCCTTTCCTGGTCACTTCGCCCCACGTTGGTGGCGCCAATTTGAGGGATGTATAGCTTACGTATTCTGTTTTACGTAAAAAGATCTTATAGTTAGCTCCACGTTGTGGAAGCCAATTTTGAAGTGGTATTAGTTACCTTGTTTGTTTACCTCGGTGTTGGTGGAAGCCATTCTTGTGACGTCATATGTTGGTTGGTTCATTTGTTCTGTTTGTAGATTCCTCTGGCGTAGCAATTTATATCAGTTTTAAATGTCCACCGGCTAGCTATTATCTTATCTAGGTAGGCATGTTTTTCTTACAGGTTGTGAAGCGGAAAAGGAATCTTTTATCCAAAAATTACTAGTGAAGAAATGTGTTTTATAATGTTTTATTGTCGAACACGTGCACTAACACTTTCACAGATTTATCTAGATAGTCGCCATATTGAAACTGTTTATAATAACTTCTTATCACTTTTAACTCACGTACTTCAACTTTGTATATTTAACTTTAGAATATTTTATAAGATTTCTCGTAGTTCTGCTGCGTGTAACTTATGACAAAAATGAAGGACTGATTGGCGACATCTTGTTGAACTGCGGAATCGACGTGGAGTGTACGGAGAATTTTGTATAACTGCGGGGACGATGTATAATGTTTTGAGAATCTTGCCGAACTGGGGGATCGTTACCTCAACCTGGCTATTTATAGGCTTGCCTCAAGATACACCTAAAGATTATAAATGAACTGCTATTGGCTAATAAAACGCGCCAACATTAGCGTCTATTTTATTATCCAATGAAAACCACTAATACATATTACTTTTAGAGAATGTTCTAGAAGCTTTTTTACCGAAAAGGCGCGAAACATTACGTAACTTCCTGGTTCCCGGTAACGATAAACAACTCATTCCTTTGCTAAAGTATTGTGTTATTGTTAACAGTTTCAATAGAGCTGTGTATTATTATTTACCAATAATAATTACAATTATTAAACCTCTGAAATCAATGTTACATAAAAATACATATTCATATTAAAATAATTATTTACATTAAAGTAATTTGTGATACAAATTACCGTCTCAACTTTTGAGTATCTTCTTCAGAAAATGAGAGTGTACACTGACATACATAAAAGTGGACCATACCCCTAAATTGCAATAGTGTTCTTTCCTCCATAGGGCTTCTACCTTCTGGTAACTGACCTTTGACCCCATCCAGCTGGTATCAGTTCTCTATGTGACTGGCTTGAAAAAAAATTCAGGGATACAAAAATGAATCAATGGACGATGTTATAATCAATGTGAAATGAAGCTTTAAATCGGTTAAACAAGGAGTGCCACAGGGTTCAAAATTGGGTCATTTTCTGTCTTTGGTGTATGTAAATGAGCTTTTTGAAGTAGTAGCAAGAAATGGAGGTATGGCAATTCGATGATGCAACAATAATAATTAGGGATCATACCACAAGAGGTGCAGAAATTAAGGCAAATGATATCGTGAAGATTATAAAAGAATACTTTCAAAAATTGGATCTAGTACTAAATATAAAAAAGACTGCATGGATAAATTTTACATTTAAAGAGCAACATATAGCTTCTATTGACTCAAAGTAGATGGGAAAAGTATTCCTGAAGTACAAGCCACAAATTTTCTAGGTGTTATTATAGATAAATATTTAAACTGGCAACCACATGTATCATACGTAACAAAAAAGATAAATAGGGGTTTATACATCTGAAACAGGTTAAAAATAGCATGGATAATAAAACACTGAAGCAAGAGCATTATGCTTTTGTATATTCATATATAAAGTATGGAATAACATTATGGGGAAATATAACAGCTAAGTAGTAAAGATTTTCAAATTACAAAAAACAGGCCAGGGAAACTGGAAAAAAAGCATACTTGCAGGGAGACATACAAAAAATATGGAATCCTAACTGTTCCATGTATATACATATATGAGATTATCAGATGTGTGCTATTCAACAAACTTTATCTTCTGACATATCCTATGTATTTCATCATTATGGATGAAATAAAATGAAATGAAAAATGGGTATTTCAGATACTACCTCTATGAATGAGTTTCACTAGGATTGATACATAAGGAAAGGCTAAACCAATACAACATAATTCAGCCTTCTAGAGAAAGGGATGAAGCATTGTTTGCATGTGTCATTAAATGGGATGACAGATATGACATTTATATGAAAACTTTCATCAGCCACATGGAGAGAAAGGTTAAAGTTATTGCTGCCATCAACAAGAAAACCAACATTATGAAAATGGTAGAGTAGCATGAAAATGCAATGTTTAAGTATATTAAAATAACAAAAAGCAAAATGTTCTTAAATTTTGTCTTTATAGCCTTGTTTTTATTATATTTTATTTTATGCCAAAATTCAACAAATCATTGCCTTAATGACCCTCCACTAGTGAGAATATGGACAACTAACTTGTAATATTATCCTTCAGAAGTTTGATATTTTGGGGGAGTTAAAATACCTTGTCAATCCAGTGGCTAGAATTATGCTCGAAGAACAAAAGAGGGCACCTAGCAGAGGTGGAAGAGGGTGGGGCTAGATTTGCCAGTACCAACATAAACAGTTACGTTCCATTATCGGTCACTTGCCCATGCACATCATATACAATACCAATGAGAACCTCCAACTTCCCAAATCATAGATGCTTTATTGTATTATGGCTTGCTGGTCCAGCTTGGAAAGATTGCCAAGCACTCAAGCTGTTTTTAACCTATTGCCATGTGTTTACTTGGCCTGTGGCAAAACTTTTATACCTTAGCACATGCATTGAACATACAACTTCAATTCCACATATGCACTTAAACTCATTCAACATTTCATCACATTGAAAGCTTTAAATGGGTTTCATTTGAATATGCCTAAGATAAAATAATACTACCAAGCAGAAATGAGTGATACACCACACAAAATACATAGTATTTGTGTTTATATACCTTGAGGAGCGCATCACTTGTCACATTTACATTTGTCAATGAGTTTGTAAGCACTGCAAAATCTTGAAAAGCTTTACTGGCTTTCTGTGAATGCAGGAAGATACAAACAGAGTGTATAGCACAAACATAGGCTTATCAACAAATGTAAATAAGGTTACATTAGATTAGATATTTATTCACCAAAAGATATACAACATGCATATATGCTTTTCAGAATTTATATAATATACTTTACAGTAAGTATACATAATATATGCTTAAGTTACTGCATATAAATTTAAATATATATGTAAAAATAAATAATACGTTGCACTATAATGACCATATTATAACAAAAGCAAGTAATGAGTATACTACATGTTAGCTTCTAGAAAATTATTTATGTTATTAAATTTGTGCTTTAAATGTAGTAAACTTGAGTAATTATACATTCATAGAATATTTTGGTTTTAAAGGAAAATTCTGCAAGTTTTGAACAATGAACATTAATTATATACTGTACATTTAGGTGCATCTTATGCAGAGGGAATTATCAGAGTTAAAGCCTCAACTAGTGGCAGCAGCAGAACAGACAGTCACCATGATGAATACTATTGAAAAAGAAACAGTTAAAGTACAAATTGCATCACAGCAAGTCAGAAAGGATGAAAATGTTGCAAATGTGCAAGCTGCAGCAGCTCAAGAACTAAAAAATGAGTGTGAAGCAGATTTAGCACAAGCCATTCCTGTGCTGGAGGGTATATAAGTTTCCAAAATATGTATATTACATTTAAAAGTTGACTAATTTTGCTTAAGTTATATTTGTGTAATAATAGTTTTATTTCAAATTTAACTGACAACAGTTTAATTTTGAACCTCTTAGAAACAATATACCTCACTCATTTGCTTACTCCACAAATAAAAATTTTCTTGTAGCTAATCTAAGATGTAGCAAATACAGTGTAATCATTTAGTCCCTCCATGGTATGGTAGGTTAAGTACACTTCCAAAATGGTTGTAACAAGCTATTTTTTAGTGTCTGTCAAGGACATGGTGGTTGTATTCCATGCCCAAAGCACCATCTCTATTGTAATAAGTGTTGTGTATAATGGTCACTGTCAGTGTGCAATGTGATTTCATTAAGTTAAGTTGAAAATGTTTTTGATTGAACAACCTATGTTTTTAGTGGAGAATGTTTTCAGAGAGGGTGGTAAATATGTAGACAAGGCAAAACAAATGTTTACAGAGCAAGTTTCATATGCCAGATTACCATTTCAGGATCTTGTTTATGATTTAATAAATAAATTTTGTGAGACTGGTTCTGTTCATTACCCTGCAAGAAGTGGTAGAACCTGATTACTTATTTTAGGGTGCTGCAAAGTTTGCAGTGTATAAAGATAATCAAGAAATAATAGATGAACTGAAATTGGCAATACTAAATTGTACTAGTTCAGAGGCAAAAGAAACTTTAATCGAAGTATTTAACAATAAAGTTAAACACATGTATCTGTACCTTCAGCAGAATGGGCATTTTTAACATCTTCTGTGAATGGGTAAGTTAATTATGACTTTTATTTGTTTGTTTTTTCTTTCTACTGCTTTCTCCAAATCTTTCCAACCAGTCTACCACTGTAGCATCACAAATGCATGAACTTAGAATTATCACCACATTCCAAAATTCCATTATTCCATCACTGTGGAGGGGCTTAAAGATCACACTGTATTACTGACTGACTTCTATAAATAGACTTTTGTTACTGATATGCTTTTGGATGCACAACAAAGCTGTAAATTATTACCTTCCATATTGGGAATGTGTGGATAAGTTCTAGAAATCCTTAAATTACAGTAGAGTGATATGACTTTTTAAGCAAGTCCCAAGAATCTTCCAATAAAGGTTGTTTTGTGGAATTAAATAACTTCCAGGAACCTGTTTATACTATCCAGAAATAGTTACTTTATGTACAAACATAAAACTGCTTCTGAAATAAACTCAAACTGCCATAATCACCAAACAAGAAAATAAGAAGTGCAAATCATATTCACTTGCACTCACACGGAATTGCCTGAAGTATCAAGATCTAAGATATATCCAGAGATATTAATGTTTTTATACACAATACGCTTTGTGACTGCATTAAACAGTTTAACAATACTAAATTTAAAATTATAGTTAAAAATAAACCTTTAAACCATATGCCACATACTGTAAAATATTGCAGATATAACAGTTTATCTCTCTCTTGGTTTATTTAGAGTAGAGATCATAAATTTTGTGGATATTTATTATATGTTTTGGAGTAGTGTTATTAATAAAGTGATTAAGTTATACTTTAATCATATTTTCATATCATGTCTATCCACTGTTTAATTTTGATACAGAAATATTGGCTTCATCAAATTTAAACAAAAATATAATACATAGATAGTCAAGACCTTTATTATAAATGTATAAACAAACAAACAAGTTTGGAATAATAATAATAATAATAATAATAATAATAATAATAATAATAATAATAATCACAAATGTATACATACAGGGTGGACCATTTAAGTTGAGACTGTACAATATCTCCAAAACTAAACATTGTAGAAAGAGATGTCCTGAATAAACGTTTATTGTTATTATGGGGGAAAGTAAATGCCATTAGTCATCTTTTATTTGGAGGATGTTCTGATGGTCATATTAGGATCAATTTAATTTTTTTAATGGGAACCTACCTTTTTTACGTTGTTTTCTCACTTCTCATAAAAAACTAAACATTTGTATAAAGCACTTTGCAATTATTCTTACACCAATGTAAATAACAACAAAAATTCTGAATGGCCGTGTACGAAGAGCACAATGAATGGTTGGACCATCCATGGATGGTCATTTGAGGGTCAAGTTACATTTTGTAATTGGGAACTAACATTTTTTATTTTGTTTCTTTATTCCTTATCACTAAGTAGACAGCTTTTCATAAACCATTTTCTAATGAGAAAACAACATACAAAATATAGGCTCCCATTTAAAAAAATTAAATTGACTCTAAAACGATCATCATAATGTTCTCCAAACAAAACACGACTAATGACATTTACTTTCTCCCATAATGTCACACAACTTTTATTCAAGACATTTCTTTCTACAGTGCGTTTTGGAGATATTGTACAGGCTCAACTCAAATGGTCCACCCTGTGTGTGTGTATATATACACACACACAGGAATAATATGAAGATAAATGGACAAACAATAAAATATAAAATATTACTCCTATTAAATTAAGAGGCCACAGATTACATAGCAATGCGTCTTTATGAAGTACCTACATTATTACCTAATGCTGTCATAAAAATATAAACAAGACATAAAGAATAAATATGGTATATAATGGTAATACTTATATTTGAATTCACATATGTAACAGTTTTCATTAGCTTATAAAAATAGGTATTTGAAGTACGCATGCTTAATTTGTAAACCTTTGAGGAAAGCAATATATCTGTACAAAATAATATAATAAATAAAACTGAAATGAATGTTATCATCCTTTGTTCATCTGCTTCACATCAACAAATAAGTATTCTTAATTTTTTTCATGCAGATGCTATAGCAGCCCTAAATACACTAAAACCTACTGATATTACTCTAGTAAAATCCATGAAAAATCCACCAGATGCTGTTAAACTAGTAATGGCTGCTGTATGTGTAATGAAAGATATAAAACCAGACAGAATTAATGATGCCACCACAGGAAGGAAGGTAAGTTACATCTAAAACTAAAAGCATATTTTGGATAAATTCCTCCTTATGTTTGAATTAGCTAACAATATTTTTTTTCATAATTTGTACACAGAAATTAGTCACCCTTTTCGTAGTTCCATATAGAACTTGTTGACATACTGTGTTAATGAGCAGTAAAGAATGATTTTGAAAATACATAATTGAAATTGTGGGTAGATTGGTGATGCTTTAGTTTCGCTTACCAAGTTTTCATTCAGAACATATTTTGAAGACATTCATCTCCATCGTCAGCTGTATTTCCACTTTCTAGATTTCAAAATTATGAGACACCATAACATAACTGAACTTGGGATATAGTGAATTTATGTATATATATGTATACAGGCTGGACCATTTAATTGAGACTGTAAAATATCTCCAAAACTAAGCGTTATAGAAAGAAATGTCTTTGATAAAAGTTGCTTGATATTATGGGGGGAAAGTAAATGCCATTAGTCATGATTTGTTTGGAGGACATTATGATGGTCATTTTAGGGTCAATTTAATTCTTTTAAATGGGAACCTACATTTTGTATGTTTTCTCATTAGAAAATGGTTTATAAAAAGCTGTTTATTTTGTGATGAGGAATAAGGAAACAAAATAAAAAATGTTGGTTCCCAATTACGAAACATATATTGACCTTCAAATGACCATCCATGGATGGTCCAACCATTCATTGTACTCTTCGTATACAGCCATTCAGAATTTTTGTTGTTATTTACATTGGTATAAGAACAATTGCAAAGTGCCTTATACAAATGTTGTTTAGTTTTTAATGAGGAGTGAGAAAACAACATAAAAAAGGTAGGTTCACGTTTAAAAAAATTAAATTTATTCTAAAATGACCATCATAGTGTCCTCTAAATACAACATGACTAATGGCATTTACTTTCCCCCATAATATCAAACAACTTTTATTCAAGACATTTGGTTCTACAATGCTTAGTTTTGGAAATATTGTACAGTCTCAACTTAAATATTACGTGCGCGCGCACACACACACACACACACACACGCACACACACACACACGCACGCAGAGAGAGAGAGAGAGAGAGAGAGAGAGAGAGAGAGAGCTATCATAAGGATGGATAGCTAAATTTCAGTATTTGATTTGGAAGTAAGAGAAATTCAAGCATCTTTAGTGTATATAATACTAAATGAGACTATTTTGAAATGACCACATAACTCAACTGCTCAGTCAGCAAGTATCGTTTACCCCCTTTGTGATTGCTGTCCTTAACAGAACGTCCTGCTGGGAGGGAGTGTTGAACAAATAAAGAAAAGCTAAGTAAAACTGAAACTGTGACTTAAGAGAAATAATGAGTATAAAAAGTGTAGGAACAAAAAGACCGGTCAGAGAAGGGGGAGAACTCTAAGCTGACACCTGTTGTATCATTCACCATGTCATCTTCAAAAATCTACGCTTAAGATCATACAGCTCCCATCTTTTTCACGGAAAGTCTCTTCCTTATTTCTAACTTAGTAAAGGTTATCTGAGTGCAGAAATGGTAAGTCAATAAAATTACTATATTTGGGGGAACTACCTTTGTAATTTAACAAAACCTATTCTACCACTGAGTTCATTCTCCCTGGTGATGTACCTACGGACTCTCCAGCATCCAGGTTAGCTCTGCTAGAGGCTAGGGTCCATTGTTACATTAATAGTAGTTGTGTTGAAAATGCTGAAGTTGTTCATTTTTGAAAGGCACTAATTATGCTTTCTAAATGGTACTGAAGTAACCATACAATGTTTGTTAAATATGTAATATCACAACAGCTATAATTATCTGTATGCTTTAACTGCTTGAAGCTGAAGAAATAGCAAAACATGATTCCTCTTTGTTGAACTAGAATGTATGCTTTTCTTTGCCAAAATGAAACCAAATAGAAGCAGATTGAAAAAATAAGGAATTAGTTCATTCCAGCCATTAACTTGTGAGGTTCAGATTTTCCCTCAGTTCCTGGTCCTTTTAATTGGTACCTACAAAGAATAAAAAATGCAACAATTTAAACTTTCTCCATTATTATTATTAAAACATGTACAAATAATAGAACCACAAACAAGTTTAAGGAGAAAACACTGTCTGAATACTAAATGTTCTGCGCTTCTTTCCATATTGTTGAACTATGTGAATGAAGTACCTACATGTTAATGAGACAGATGGTAAAATAACTAACAGTGTGTTTTCAAACCAATCTGTAGTGCTAAAATGGATTCTCCGCTGGTTCATTTCTTCAGGACCCCATCAGCTCAATTCCATCTTGAATGTGACAATTATATATATTGAGAACCATATTTTTCGTATTTCTTAGAGATGGGCTTAAAGTCAGCAATATTTTTAATATTTTGCATAAAATAAGAGGCATTCCAGAACATTCTATGTGCTTCTTTCTTTAGCATTCAAGAATTTCAAACTCATTTCATTAATTTTGTTTATTTATTTCTAAAGAATGAAGTACTTTTCAGGATACTACAGAAACAAATATATAAACAGGTAAAGAAAATATAACAAAAAAACGCTTTTATCATTTGCCATGAAACTTGTAGTTATACAACAAATATAATTTATGTTTCAACACTGCCATGATAGCTCTCTGCCATAGATTTTCTAAAGTTATAGAATAGGGATGTAATTAGCCATCTGCAATTTTTGAGTCTTGCAAGTCCATGGTGAAAATATATATGCAAATGATATTTATACTATGTAGGTATGCTGCTCATCATCATCTTAATCATCATCGTTGCCATGTCATCATCACCATTGTAATTGTCATCATCATTGTTGTTATTGTAAATGTCAAGAGGTTAACTATCGCTGCTATGGATCATAACAGAATAACATAGCATTGTCATTCACAGAATCATCGCTCAGCATGTTTGGAAAAATCATTATCAACATCTAACTCACAAACTAAGAGACTAATATGTATTTTTAATGCTGTCATTATTAATAAGGAGACATGACTAAAGTGTATTCCATAAAGGAGCAATTTTATACAATAAAATACCTACATCTTTGAAAGCATTACTGAGTAAAATTTTCAATTTGAAAGTGCAAAAATTGTTATTAAAGTACAAGTTTTACAGTATAAATGAATTTATAAAAGCTAATAATACATAGTAAATTCATTACTTCTGTTATAGTAAGGCAATTATAGTGCAACATATTATTTATTTTTGTGTAGGTATATATTTAGATGTAGTGGTAGTGGTAGTAGGGTTCTAGGGCACACAAATGCTGAGATCATTAGCACCCTGGTAACCAAGTATGTATTATGTACATTTATTGTAAAGTATATGTGAATTGTGGTGAAGTAATATATTCATGTTGTATATTTTTTGGTGAATAAAAATCTAATATAATCTAATTTAGTTTAATCTAATTTTGCAGTAACTTTTATGGTAAATATTTCCTTTTCTTTTCCCCAGATTATTGACTACTGGGGCCCAAGCAAGCGAATCCTGGGTGACATGTACTTCCTGCAGTCTCTAAAAGACTTTGATAAGGATAATATTCCTTCCCATATCATGAAAGCTATTAGAAAAGATTATCTGCCTCATAAAGATTTCAAGCCTCACACTGTAGCCAAAGCATCCAGTGCAGCAGAGGGACTGTGTAAATGGATTATTGCAATGGACATGTATGATGCAGTAGCTAAGGTACAGAGTATATTTTTATAAAGGCTGTATAAAATGGTAAGCAATTTACTTGGATTTTCATCTTGTTGCTGTGTAGTTTTTTCCTTATCTTATTTTGTTTCCTTTCTTTATGTTTATTTTTTTCCCTTATACATGAATTTTATTTGAGTGTTGAGAAGAAAGAAGTGACAACCTCAGTTAATGGGAAATAACCATTAGCTTCTTCTTTCTTTGTGTGTGTGTATGTGTATAAAATTGCTATGGTTATTTTATAGTAAAGAGCCTTTGTTTGGATGCACAGCCATATTACGGGGAATTGCTTACGCTGTACTGAACTGTTTCTAACCATTTCTGTTCCCCTCCACTTTCCTCCTCACTATGTGCCAGCTAATCAGTTGACATGTAATCTGTTGATGCATTGAGAACACATGTTTCAGTGTTAGAGTGTGTTTTCTGTTACAATGCCAAAAGGTCTGTATATTTTGGCACACAGAATATTCATGTATGATTCCTATGCATCAACAAACTCTATTAGAGAAGTGAGATGGCAGTTTATAGACAAGATTTCCTACTGTTGGTGCATTTCACAGAGAAACAGTTCATAGTCTTGTGAATAGATTTAGGGGAACATGATCTATTCTTATGAGAAATTGAAAATAAGTCTCTGTGTTCTTACAGAGGAAAAACTTCATAAAATCAGAGAAAGGTTAGAACAAAGTTCAAAGAAATCTCTGAGAAAGTTTGTGCAGTAATTAGAAATTTTGCAAGCCTAGGCCTGGAATGCTATTAAACTTTTAAAATTAAAACCCTATAAGATAACTGTAGCTCAAGAATTGCAACCACGCAATAATGTCAGTAGAATTTCTTTCTTTCATTGGGTGTTGGATAATGTGAATGATCACTTTATTGACCCACATTTAATTTTTTTTATGAATGAAGCATGGTTTTTATTTACTGGCTATGAAAAATTAGCAGTGTTAATGCACATTTCCTTAAAAGGTGTGAGAGATGTATGGCAACATATTAACATAATTTTCAACATCTTCTATGATGAAAGTATGCAGTTATTGCAGTTATAATTTGCGTGAGAAATCTATGTGCTTGAATTTAAGGCTATAAGTATCTGACTCTGCCAGTAAACAGCATGGTTCCTGGTGTCAAGAAGAGTCCCATTAGGCGGGCCACACATCCAAATGAAGGCTTTGTATCACTACATTTTCCCTGAAATCATTATCATGAAGCATATTTCTATATGTTCATATGTATGTTAACCTTTTGTTTTAGGAAGTATCACCTAAGAAGGAAAAACTAAGAATTGCAGAAAAAGAGTACAATGAAACTATGGAGGTGTTGAAAATGAAAAGGCTTGAATTAGAGACCTTAGAAAGGCAACTGAAGTTTCTTGTGGACAAACTTCATCTTGCCCAAGAAAAGAAGAGCACTCTTGAACAGGATGTTGCTAAATGTACCAACAAACTGAGAAGAGCAGAGAAAATCATAAGTAAGATGTAAAAAATTAATAACTCTGTCAGTAATATGTAAACATAAATAGTGAAAATAATTCAAATTTCCTTTAGTTTTATTCAAGTATTAGAAGCTTTATCATTGAAAGAAATTATTAACCCCTAACTGGTGATCAGATGTAAGGAAAACTTCAAAGCAGTTCTGTTTATTGTTTATGGTTAGTCAAGTCATGATGTGTAGAGCAACTTGCTATCTCCGTTTATAATATCTTTCATCTTCAGTTCCATTGAATTCATTGAGCTGTTTGCTGACCAGGAGAAATTCAGGCTCATGTCATGTCACCAGTTGTGTAACTTTCCATTGAAGAAGCTACTGTAATGGCACATGGTGCTGGTCCATAGCACCATATTACACCCATTAATCCCAATTTCGAAAATCAAGTGTATTTTCAAAAACCAATGTAGGTCTATAAGTGCTGTGATAAGTAATGTTGATAGTTATTATATGATTAAAAGTGATCATAATACAGATACATAAACTGAAAGCAGTGGTTCTGATAAGGAAGGATGAGAAAGAGAAAGAAGAGGGAAACCTGGAACTAAGACACTGGCATTGTTAATGAAAACCATACAGAAGAAGTAGAAAGTGAAGACACAAAAAATACTTTTATGGTAAAAATCGTAAGCGGGCATCTACAGAATCTTTAAGAACTGTTCATACTAATGTTATAATATCATCTGCCTTCCAGAGGAGTTAGAAGTAAAGTGAACTACATGACTGCTTGGAACTTTATTTTTTCACTCAATATTGCAAATTTGGTGATCCAGTGGTCAAATGTCAAACTACACATAATGAGGCAGAAATATGAATGTCAGGACCAATTTGAAATTCGGGTTATTGATCAAACAGCATTTGATGCTTTTCTTGGGATACTCCTCTATACAGCTACTTTCAAGGCCTGCTGGGGATAGCAGCCCATTTTTGGTCCCTGAACCATTAAACTCAAGCCCACCGTCAAACTCTTGAAATGTATCAACAATGCAGCTGAACTGTCAACATGAGGAAAAATGCATCTCCTGAATAGAAAGGACTGTATAATGAACTTTGGTGTCTCCCCTCCAGATAGCTAAGCAAATTCATCACCACACCTTTATCAGTTGGTCCACAGCTGAGGATGAGAACAAACATGCTCTTGAAACATGTTCTGATCAAAATAAATGAGTGAAATGTAAAAGAGTTTCAATTTTTGACTCATTATGTTTTAAGCATTTTAAATAAACAATGATATACTAGGAGTGATCAGTTATAAATGGAATTAACTAGGAGAGGATGCTTTAAGTAAAACCAAAAGGGATAAATTAAGGAGGTATGTAGTAGTATTGAATGCTCCAACTAGTGTAGTACTCAATATTAAAAATTTTAGCTCATTTATTAGATAACTACAAGTTGCTGGTGATAGTAACAGGTCAGCTGGCTAAAGAACAAGCACTAACTATCTTTTATTAAAAGTAAAATTGAGAAAAACAAGTGCTAGAGATGAGCATGTGTTACTTACACTGAAAAATTATGGAAAATATTGCTCTTGCCAGCTCACCTTATGTTATTGAATATAACTTTTTAAAATATATGTTTTTGTGTTCATGCTTGCATATGTGTTAAGTCTATATAAAAATCCAATAGAAAACCAATTTCCTGAAATGATCCAACATTTTGCAAAAATAAAATGTTAAATTGTGATGAACTTTGCATCTAAACCCACACTAGATTGATCCAAAACCCAAAAACTGGAAATGGTACACAGTGAATTGCAAATGGTAATTCTAATTCACAATGCAAATCGAATGGAACTTGAACTGTTTCACTAAAAATGTATTATCTGAAGATGTTTTACAGGCAAAATTGTCCACATGAGTCAAAATCTGCTTATGATGTAGGCAAACATGTTCATATAAAATACTATTAGTGAAACAATTCAAGTGTCCATTTGATTCCCATTGTAGTTTAGTATAAGCATTACACTATTTATACTCCTGATTTTTAGGAAACACCTCATTTCAACTAAAATATTTTTCTGATGGTGACAGTGTAATACAATGAACATTATTAAGGTTTCATTCAGCAGTATGTTAAAATGCTGTTCTGTAAATTCTAGCATGCTGTCTGTTGGAACTGCTTTACAGAACATTGTTATATAACACAAAGTAACTCATAAAATAATTTGCATAGATGGCCTTGGAGGGGAAAAGACACGTTGGCTGGAAGCTGCCAACAATTTGCAGGCAAGTTATGATTCTTTACCTGGAGATATTCTTATATGCTCTGGAACCATAGCATACCTATCACCTCTTACAGCAATATACAGGTAAAGCTTAAATTCATCAGTAATATTTGTTTTTACTGTTACCTAAAATTATTGATATACATCAATGATGGCTGTGTTAAAAATATAAATGAAGAGTTTTGTCAGTAATATGTTAAAAATGTGTGCACTGTTATCAGTCATGCATAAATGAATTTCTTTCTACTTTACAAACTCTGGAATGGGAAAACAAATAAACATAATTTCAAAACTCAGCATATTTTTTGTAGATTAAATTCATCCATCTGTTTTTCAGAGCTGCCATGACCTTGTAAAATGCCTTTGTTTCAATGAGTTGGAGGGATATGCAGTGCTTTGATAACTAAAGATGAATGTCATTCTTGAAATGGTGCATTTCATAGGATAATGAATACATTTTGTCAAAGGAATATTATTTATTCAAGGTTTCACAACTTATAAGTAATAATGATGTAGAAGCAGTTGATAGTGAAGCATTTCAAATGAAAATGAATGAGGAGTAGGACCTACTTCCTACTTCTCATTCATTTTCATCTCACAACTTGTTAATATCAATACTACACATAGTAAAGATTCATGCAGAAATAATGCAGAGAACTGGCACCAGTTTTCATGGAAATATTGTATTTTTTCACACTCCAGCCAGATCTTTGTTGGTAGTTTCTCTTACCCCTAGTTTAGCTGACAGTGGAAAAGTGACAGCTAATGCCCACACTTTCCATTTATTGTTCTCTACTAGGTAAAACTGAAGGAAAGCCAGTAGTTATCTTGTGATAACCAGATGTAAACTGAATGCTTATAGTGAAGTGCAAACTAAACAATTTCCTTTTGCTTGCAGAACAACCACATACCTGGTAGGAAGAGAAAGTACTCTATTCCACTCAAAATTTTGATACTTAGATTTTACTGGAAATACATTTTTTGAGCCTCCTTGAATAAAAAGGGATTTTTGGAAAAAGATCTGGGTCTGTGTATGTACGTGCCTGTGAACAGCATAATTCAAAAACAGAATGTCAGATAAATACCAAACTTGGTACTTGAGAAAACAATGAATGGATCTAACACTCAAACTTCACTATTTTCTGACACATTACCTTCAGAAATATATTTTGGAGGAAAAAACCTCCAAAACATATATTCAAAGATAATTTGTCCAAAAAATACCAAAGTTTGTGTGTTGGATCTATTCATTGTTTTCTTAAGCATTATTATGCTTCACTGTGCTGTTCCCAACAAGTTGTATGTGGACCAAACTTGGTATTTAAGCTACACTATGCAACACAAACATTTTCAGGAAAATCCTCACACCAAACTACACTTTAAATGGAACATTTTTTAAAAGTTTTTGATTTTCTCAAAAATGGCTCTAACAATTCTGATTAGAATATTTAAGATATTTATATGAAAAATAAAATGTATATCTTAAATTTTCTGGGAACAGCCTATGAAGTCCTCTTCATTTGGAAGGAATTTTATATAATTTTGTTTAGCTGGTAAACCTTAAGAGTTAGATAAAAGCGTACTACCCAAGAAATGTAGAATTCTTTAAAATGCACAGTTTATTTCAATTTTTTTTTGTCGTATCAGACTTTTCCAAAATATCCATTATTATTGATTTGAATTTTTTAATAGTTTGCCATTTTTTTTAAAGTGCTGTTGCTATTCAGGTGTTTCTCATGCTGTCAAGGAAAGAGTATGGAATTTCAAGTCAAGCCTGCTTTTTGAGCGTCTGACTATAATTTTGGTTTCCTCTATTCCCCTTGTACCTACAACAAAATGTGTAATGTAACTATTGCTACAAAGGCTTATTAACATGAAGTACCTAGATAAAAAAATAAGCTTTTGTAAGATTAGCTTGTAGAACTTACATAAAAATAAATGATAGTGTGTAGAGAAAGTCATGTGAATTTAACACATACAATTCTTTAAATTATGGACAGCAAACATATCATATATTCAACTACAGTAACTGAGGGCATGATATTGGCATAGCAAAATTAGATACTTACAAAATGTTTATTGATATCAATGATTTTTATAAGAGGGAATAATAAGTAACTACTTGCTATGCCAAGTGAGGGATCACCTCACCTAACTTCCCCTGAAAAGCTATCCCCCATATGTATTACTTTTATTTGCTTCTTCATTAAACAAATGGGCTCAACATACAAATAAGTATATTAACTCTGAAAGATACTTTAATTCATAAATAATGCAAACATGTGTAATATAAAATTGAGTAATGAATGTTGCATTTACAGGAAATAAGTGATATTTCTGAATTTTGAGAGGGATTAAGATTATTTTCTTCTTCTTTAAAAAGGCATGAATGCAAAGAGCTGTGGTTGAGGCATATTAATGAAAAAGATATTCCTTGTTCTGAGAAGTATGATTTCATTAAAATGATGGGAAGTACTACAAAGATACAATCATGGAATGTTGCTGGTCTACCAAAAGATGAATTTTCAGTTGAAAACGCAATTATTGTTGAAAACTGTATAAGGTAGGTACAATATGGAATAAATTTACTTTTGTTGCACATATGTATACTTGGTATCATAACATGGAATTGCAAGGTAGAGGTTAATAGGGATTAATAACCATTTCAACAACTTTTACAGCATTAAATAAAGTAAATAATATTAACAGAACTCCAAGTTTCTTAATGTGAAACTTTAGAATGTACTTTTTATATAACTTAAGTCATAAAAATGTGGCTTACATAGACATGTAATTAACTCAACATTACTAAATTTTTCAGCCTGATATTACACAGTTTTTTCTGTTTTGTTTTATACTTAGACTAATTAAAATAATAACATAAATAATAGAGAGTGATTTAATTCATTATAGCTGAATATAAAATGTTTTTTATAAATATTTTATGTAAGAAACACACTGCATTAAAACTCAGAATATATTTAGATGAAAGTTAGGTAATACTATCTTAATGTTTGCTAAATATTTGAAAACAAGGATGCTTAAAATTATTTTCTCTTTATAGTTATTACATATAAATCCATCAAAGTTATAGGCATTTGAACAAAGTTATATATTATATAATGCTTTATTAATGTATTTTTAAGATTCAATGCATTTTGTGAAAATTCTATAAATTACTATAAGTCATATTTTATGAGATGCATTTAACCCATAAAAAAACTAGAGCAAGATGTAGGAATTTAAAAATGTAAATATGTATAAGAGATTGGATATTGTAAATAGTTTAAAATGAAACAAAACTAAGCTTCTTCTTCTTCTTGTCAGGAAGTTAGAAACTGAAGTTTTTCTTTGTTATTATTTTGTTTTATTGAAGTATGAGGGTCAATTTAAAACAAATAATACACCAATTATATTAATTTATTGGAGTGAGAGTCAATTTCAAAACTAAAGTTATTCAGTGAAACCTACTCAAATTCAATTTAGAATTAAATCAGTTATATATGCATTAGTTTTCATTTGAATTTATAATTAAGAATTGTAAAAAATTTTAAGTATGTGTTATAGCAGGGCGGCGCCGTGGCCGAGTGGTTAGACCGCTCGCCTCCCACCGAGGCGGACCAGGTTCGATCCCAGGGACCTGCATGTGGGATTTGTGGTGGACGAAGCGGCATCTGGGCGGGTTTTCTCCGGGATCTCCGGTTTCCCCCGCCATTCATTCCACCAACTGCTCCATCATCACCTTTCCTTTCATCCATTTCGCCTACATTTCGCTTCATCTACTTCCTTCATCCCATACCAGGCATCGGGCTGATCACCCATCCTGGATGTTCTGTCTGATCCATGAGTGCCTGCTCCTCGACGGGCCTCTGACCCCAGGCACCCGCCTGTAAGTCCTGGGGGGTGTAAGTCCTACATAAGAGGAGGGTAAACAGATAATGAATGAATGAATGTTATAGCAGTCAATAATGCATAATGGATTTTAGTCAGTCATTATCCATACAAGTCATACCATGTTAATATAGTGTAACATTCCTATGGACATACTTTTTACACGAATATTTCTCCTTCTTAAAAGCATTTTTGCTTCTCTGTCCATTGATTAAATTAAATTATTGTTTTAATTTGCATTGATAAATGTCTTTGAAACTACCATACATACAAACTATTGACTGTCTTTGAAACTGCAACATTGCTAATAAGGGTTTAAATTTAAAGGTATTAAATACAGCTCATAATACATTTGTTTTTCTGGTGAGTAGAAATGTTCAGTAAATATAATTATAATATAGAACAAAAGTAATATTAGTAATAATTAATTATCAGTTTTATTGTATATACTAATATCTTGTTAATAGGTTTCCATTATTGATTGACCCTCAAGGTCATGCTAATAAGTGGATAAAATGCTATGAGAGGGAAAATGATCTAATAATCACTAAGCTTACTGACAACGACTATATGCAAAAGATTGAGGACTGTATTAGTTGTGGTAAACCAATCTTGCTGGAAGGTGTAGAACAAGAACTAGAAATGCCATTAAATTTATTGCTACAAAGAAACATCTATGAGCAAGGTCAGTATATACCATTTGGCTACTATACATCTAAACATTAGGCTTTTGATCCAGCTATGTTGTTGAATATATGACAAGTGGAAATATAAATGGTCAAATGTTAAAACACAAAAATAGACAATTTTTACTCTAAAAGGATCTTTAGCATAATGATGAGCATGGCAGTTGGTTCCCATTTTGGAGATAATTTTAGCTCTCTAGTGTCTAGACTATGTTATCTCATTGTTCATTGTAAAAAAGCAAGGCAAAAAATAAATGAATAAATAAATTGAAACCCAAAAAGGAAAGAAAGAAAAAGAAGTAAAATGAAAACATCAATATAGATTTTACTCCTAATAGTTCATACTATAAGACTCATTCAAAGTAATGATATAGAGATAGACACTGTGTTGGACTCATATGCCAATTATGTACGACAGAAAGTAAAGTGTATACTTTACCAAGTTTCTTAAATTCAAACATAAATGTTTTACGTTCTTTTGCAAATCCATAGTACATCATATCATCAAAACTTTCACTCTCCCACAATTCATGGTACATTATTACACAAAATGGACAATGAATCCACTTCTTTAGGCCACAAATTGAATATCCATTTTGATTTTACTCTCCTGGTTTTGAATCAGGGATAGTCTTGATTGAGCTTTATTGAAAAGTTTGGTTTTGGTACTTTCATTTCTCTGTTATGTGTGAATAGATTGTGAACTGCTGAATTAATTCTTGTATTTGCAGTTTCTGTGCTTTTCCTTAGTGATTTATAATGAAAAGTACCTAGGAACTTTCAGGATGTTTTCAATATTTGAGTATCTGCTGTTCCTTTCATTGAGACCATACTCTCTAATCATTTTTCATTTAGAGAGCAGTCTGTGATTAGTAAATCATAGGTGCATTTTGAACACATGCCTCCAAACTACTTCATGGTGTTGCATATATTTGAAAAGCTAAGCATTATTTTATAAGGAATAACCCCTTAAAGCATAATTTTGCATAAATATAACAAACTAAGATTACCTAGAGTTTCTTTAGTGCTTTCTGATAAGGCGTCCCCATAATGTCATTAATACACCATGCATTTAATCATAATTTTAATTATTGGCCACAAAATGATGAAAACTCAAATGATGAAAACTCACTAAAAATACTGTTCTGTGTTTTTTGAGCATTAGCACAAGAGTAAATGCTGCACTGAGGAAGGCAACAAGGTTATGGTGTTTTGTATACTCAACATTTTTACTGACAAAAAGGGAGAGCAAGCATCAAATAAGTTATGCCATTAAATAAGGTTGCTTACCCTGCAAGAAACAACAGTCCTTTTTACAAGAAAATAATATTTGTAGTTTAGCTGCATACATCTATATTAAACAATTCATCTATACTACAAAAGCAGTGATTCATTAAGAATTTTATATACAGTTCAAATTTTTTCACTTTTTTCTTAATATCTTTGATGGCATTAGATAAGATATTACACAACTTTAGACATGTAAAAATAAAACTCCACAAAAATATTTATGTGCTATGGGTATTAAAATTATATTATTATATTCCAGTTACATATATATGCACATAAAAATTAGTTTTGAAACAATTTTGGATATTGATGCATATAAATCAATACTTTAAGCATGTGTTAGTAATTTGAGTCTATGTAAAAAAACTCTCTACAGCATTTTTATCGCCATGCTTTATGCATTGATCAAATTGCTTGTTTTTGTACTTTAAATGCTGTCCACTATTTTGTAACCATCCTCGAGAATTACCCAATATGATAAAAGTGAATGAAAATAAGAAATAATGTAAACTAAAAATATTCTGTGTTTAATCTATTGTTAATTACTCTTATTACATGCAGTGTTTCATTAATTTTTATAATAACTGATCAGTATACATTTCGTTCCATCTTTTATGTTATGGTTATCACCAAAGATTTGATATTAGTGACTTACTTTGTCTCTTTACACTATGAATTTTCTAACTTCTTATTGCATACATGATGAAAGTACAATGCATTTGCCTTTTTTTATGTTTTATTATGAGTTAGTTATCTTGGACATAAAAAAAAGTTGCTCATTACATGGTGCACACAGAATCTAATACTATTTACATTCTCCTCTTTAACAAATAAACTTGTATTATTGCAAATAAAGTTACCTCTGCTGTATCCATCCTTGATGACAAATCAGTATAGAAATCAGAAACAAAATAGGCCCTAGGATAGATCTAAGCTAGATCTTTATCTAATTTTGTTTTAATTTATGCAGCAGATTACATCTCCACAAATAACATAAGTATTTATTTTCTACTATTAAGTGTAAAAATACTGAAAAATACAATTATTGATTTTCTTCGTATTTTCCAGACAGCTCTTTGTATTTTGCTGTGGGTGAAAATGCATTAAGGTACAATACAAATTTCAGATTTTATATGACCACAAAACTTAGCCATCCTTGTTATTTACCTGAAGTTTTCAACATGGCTGGTATTATCAACTTTTCTTTGACGATTGAAGGACTGAAGGATCAACTGTTGGAAATTGTTATAGCAAAAGAAAGGTAAGATAGATAATTTATAAAACTGTGCAAATATGCTTTTCTTAACAGGCAGTTAGGAAAACTGTTTGTTAAGTATTGGTTTAACATGTGCTCTTAGCCAAAGTTAATTTACAGAATTTAGAATTACTTTCATTTGCATTACAATGGCATCAATGTGTGTGTGTGTGGTGCGTGCGTGCGTGTGGTGTGTGGTGTGTGTGTGTGTGTGTTTTTTTTTTTTTTTTGAAAATTCTTGGTACTACTCAGTAGTTAATAACTTTACAAGAGACTTTCAACATGCATATATTTTGGGCACTGCATAACCAAGTGAGAATAAATTAAGAGATAAGTTTTCATTGACTTTCTGAAAAGGAGGTAAAGAAGTATTATTTACTATTAGCAAAAAAACACACGAAGTCACTGTCAGATTTTAGGCATTTAGGCGTGATTCCCAAAACATCAAAAAATATTTCTTCCCCTTTTTCATTTAATTTAATTTTTATATATATAACAATGTTTGTTTACAAATGCATTTCTTATAATCTTCATATACAATATCTTAATAATTACGTTTGCTACTACAATACAATATTTACACTTTTTCTACACTACATTTCTAATATAAATGCATTTTTACAGTATATATACCCTCTGATTTTATTTTGTATTAAACTTAAACTCTTCAGTGCTGTAGAATGCATTTTTTATTAAATATTTCTTGATGGTGTTTATGTTTATTTCGCTTTGTTCTATATCTTTTATTTCTGAGGTAATGGATTATAATGTTCTTTCCCTAAATTTTGTAATGAACGATTATTTAATGTTCCTATAAGTGCAGTTCTGTAATAATCACCTTTATTTCTTACATTATAAGCATGTATATGACTATTTTTTGGTTGAGTAGCACATATTTGATACTTTCATATACATATGGAACAATTACGATTCCATATTTTTATATGTCTCCCTGTAAGTATGTTTTCTTTCCAGTTTCGCTATTATTCTAATGGCCTTTTTTTGTAATTTGAATATCTTTAGTACTTCCATAGCTGCAATATTTCCCCATAATGTTATTCTATATTTTATATATGAATATACAAAAGCATAATACACTTGCTTCAAGGTTTTATTATCCATGCTGTTCTTAACCTGTTTCATTATTTAACCCCTATTTGTCTTTTTTATTATGTACAATATAGGTGGTTGCTAGTTTAGGTATTTATCTATAATGACACCTAAAAAATTTGTGGCTTGTGTTTCAGGAACACTTTCCCCATCTACTTTGAGGCTAATATAATCTATATGTTGCACTTTTAATGTGAAATTTATCCATGCAGTCTTTTTTACGTTTAGTACTAGATCCAAATTTAGAAAGTATTCTTTTAAAATCTTCATATCATTTGCCTTAATTTCTGCACCTCTTGTGGTATAATCCCTAGTTATTATTGTTGCATCATCTACATAGCCAATTGCCATACCTCCATTTCTTACTACTATTTCAAAAACCACATTTATATACACTAAAAACAGAAAAGTACCCAATTTTGAACCCTGTGGAACTCCTTGTTTAATTGATTCAAAGTTTGATCTTACTTTATTTACCATACTCTTATTATTTTTATAATTTTGTTTTTATACACTGCTGTCTGTTTTCTAGATATAATACAATCTACTTATGTGCAACCCCTCAAACCCCATATTTTTATAGTGTGTTTACAAGGATATTTATATTTACACTGTCAAACACCTTCAACAAGTCTAAAAATATAGCTACCACAATTTCATGATTATGGAGAGCATTAATAATGATATAATTTGCTTTATTTATGCATCTGTTGTGGATTTATGTTTCTGAAAACTGCATTGCAACTCCAATAAAATTTTTTGTTTTTCAAAATATTTCTGTAGTTGCTTCAAATACACTCCTTCCATCATTTTTGATACTGCTGAGCATAGTGTGATTGGTTTAAAATAAAGAGTGATAACATTTTAGTGATGTAGTGTAACAACCTTCAACTCTCTTTATTTTAAATTATGACACATCACTGTTACTAGCTTCTAAATCTTCAAAATTAGTCAATAGTGTGATTGGTCTATAATTTTCTATATTGAATTTTCTTTCTTTTTGTTTGTATATTGGTCTAACAATAACTTCTTTTAGTTTATCTGGTAATATTCCATTTATTAGTGAAACATTTATTATATGAACTATAATCTCCGTTATCTTATATTTTATGTGTTGTAGCATTTCATTTGATATTTCGTCCAAACCTGCAGATTTCTTTGATTTTAGTTTACTTATTACTCTAAAAACTTCCTCTTCTGTTACTTCGAAAACCACCAGAGAATTAATTTGAGCCAGGTCTGTTACTAATTTTGAATTTAATGTTATTGCTGTTTGCTTCAAGGCTAGCTGTTTTGCTGTATTGATGTAATAGTCATTAAATAGGTTACATATTTGTTTCAGATCTTTTATCTCATTATTTTTATGATTTATTTTGATATTTTCTATTTGTATACTACCACTATTTTTATGCTTTTGATTTATAATTTCCCATACTACTTTAGTTTTATTTTCTGCTTTTTCAATTTTTTCCTTGTTATGGTTCATTCATGCTGAAGATCATATAAATGTTGCCATTGCTGCCGTTCATGACATAAAATGAACATAACAGTTTTTTCTAGCTATAACTTTAAACTTTTCTACCTTCTTACCCATAACAGCATATGGGCTAGAGAATAGGTACAAGGATGTGCCTTAAGATGAAACATTTTGAAAGCATGCAAAATTAAAATCAATTTTCCTAAATAAGGTAAAATGCCTTTTCATGCACACTCTCTATTGTCTGGTTTGTAAAATTAACAAGGGGACACTTCTGTAAGAAAGAATTCTGTCTAAAAGTGCTACTTCCAGCCAAAGCTGTTTATAAAAAGTGTCTGCAAAATTTTTACTTCTAAACAGTATAAATTTAAGAAGACTTTTACATAACTCATGCCATAAAACTGAATGCTTGGAGGTTATGAGCTCAAATATAGTGATTATAGTAGCTGCTCATAGCTTCCACCTTAAACTCTGTGAATTTGCACACTATCTCAGTCCAACTGGCCAGTGATTTAGGGACCAAACAAGACTTTTGTCCCAGAAACTCTCATCCTTGCTTAAGTAAAGGTCAAACTTGAATCACGTTACTTGCAAGAACATACTGGGTGCAGAAAATTGTAGAGGAGAAAGGGAATACCAAAATAAGCATTTTGAGGATATGAACAAGGGGTCACAGAAACTTTTTTAAACATTATAGTTATAGTACCTATGCACAAGGATTTAATTTTCTCCATTCAGCACTTTTAAGATGTGTTTTATAGCAAGTACACACATGTAATGGTTAATTTCACTCACTACTTGAGACAGCACATACACACATACACTTATTGTTGTGAATTACATTTCATTTTGACTGGCAAATGAAGTTTCATAGAGTCAGATTTCAATTACATTCGCGTAGTGCTCCTATTATTATACTACATCTGTGAACCCTTATTCTATGTTCAAAATACTTAGTTTTATGCTGTCTTTCTACTCTATAATTTTCTGCACATTGTTTTTCTGCATCTATATAATAGTGTAGTAATTTCAAGAGCTTTGAACCCACACAAAGCAATTATGTACCTGGAATTTCACATATAAATAACTAAAAGCCTAATTCCAGACTACCAAATCAGAGGCTGGCACACACTGAGAATGGGAAACTAAGCCCCTTACCTTTTTCTGACTAAGAGGAAAGGAGTTCCCTAAAAGGATTCTATCAGCAGAAAGAAAGTTGCTTACATTTTGGAAGTGTGATATCCTGCAAAAGGGGATATAAGGAAATGAGTGTGATTATTATTTGATAACTTTGGAAAAATGCATTTTGTCTATACTTATGCTTCAGGGTGTGTCACTCAAAATACAAATTATGAAAATAAATTTCTGATTCTGATTCTACCTTTCCAACCCTGTCCAACACACGGCTTGTGTGAAAGAACAATTATTTCCATTAATTGACCTAATAGTGGTTGAAACTAAAAGCCCGGGACTTAAGTACTTACAAAGAATGTAAGTCGTCATTGTGTAAAAGAACAATTATTTCCATTAATTGACCTAATAGTGGTTGAAACTAAAAGCCCGAGACTTAAGTACATTGGGGTATGACATCTCAATACATTTGAGATCTCCTTGTGGTTTACCGGGAAAAATTTGAGTCAGCTGGAGAATTTAATGGCGTGCCCGCATGTTACCATGGTAGCTCAGTGGTTACAGCAACCGGACGGAGACCGGGAGATCCGTGGTTCAAATCCCGGCTATGGCATTGAATTTTTCAGTTGTCTGATTCTACCTTTCCAAATTTTGGAAAATTCATAGAATTTATTTGTTTCAAAAGAATTGTTAGGTTCTTAAATTATAGGTTTAAAGACATCAAGTGTGAGATACGTGCACTGGATGTCTAATGGTTGGGCCCTTTTCATATTGTGGAAGAGGTTAGTGAAAACTGCCAAATAAAATTTAAAAAAAAAAGGGAATACCTAGAATTAACTTTTTAGTACAACATTAATTTATTTGAAAACATTCCTAAATAAAATTTTTCATAGAAATGTTTTCACTCAAATTTTTCATTTAAAATAATATTTGTCACATCTCAAATTTGGCAGCAAAAATTCATTTGTGGTAGCTAGTATGAAACCTCCATGTTAGCAAATATATTTATTTATGGAAATAATGAATTGTTTATTTATTAAAACAACCTTCATTTTGATAAAATGGATTCTTAAAATATAACAGATTTGTTGGAAATTTTTTAACTTAATAATTCATGTAGTAATCTGGCAACTTTGAAATACTACAAACTGTAACAAACTTTGGCTTTTTATTAAAGATAAAGAAGTATTTTGTATTTTTTAACATTTTAATTATCAAATAAATTTATCTGTAAGAATGAATATCTAGAATGTCAGTATTAATACATATATGAAGAAGAAAATGTTACTCTGGAAAAAATTAGATTACTGGTGTTATCAGTGTGCAGGATAGACCAACTTTCTTTAAATAGTTATAAATTCTGCTATACTGGATTCATTTTGGTGTGTTTTCTTGGAAATGATAATGATCAAGGCTGGAGCTGTCCATCAGTTCTTGATGGGGAAGGGAAAAGCTTCTGAATTGCTGGATGCACAGTAAGTGAAAAGAAAGAAATGCTGAAGCTATTCTCTAGTCTCTAGCTCACATTATGTTTATAAGGGTTTTGGGAAAATTTGTGCAAGATAATTATGTTTTTATATGTATCATTTGGGTGCATTTATTTTTCCATTTAATAGTACTAGAATCTGGACAATAGAAAAGATATAGACTGAGCTATTTTATAGTCATGTTATATGTTTCAGTTTCAAATTGTGCATACTCAGAGGCAGCTTAGGTTAACATTAACAAAGATCTCCATAGTTATGAAATCCATTGTTACTACATTAAAACAAAAAATTTGCATTTTTCTGGTGTGATATGCGTGATAAATCCAAAAACAAATATTCAAAACATTTAATAACTTGTTTTTATTCTCACCATAGACCTGATCTTGAAGAAAAACGTCAGAATGACATTGCTCAGAGCACTGCTAATGAAAAGGCGCTTAAAGATGTGGAGGAGAGCATTCTAGTAACACTTTCTGAAACTTCTGGAAATATTCTTGAGGATGAGGAAGCAATAGAGATTTTGGATACGTCAAAGGTAATTAAATTTTGAGCACATTATGGTGTAGTTGTGAAGCTAAAAAGGTCCAGTAATGTAGTAATTTCCTTAAGTGCTATTTCATTCAGTTCATACAAAATTGATTAACCTTTTATTTTAATGAGTAAGACTAATTATTGAAACTGTTTTCCAAATACTGTATAGTTACTTTCTGGCTTCCATATATAAGGAGCGTTTAAGCTCTAGTTTTTTGCATTTTCATGGATATTTATATGTACATTAACACTAGAAGAAATAACTGGTCAAACTGACCAGTTAACAATTTATAATTCTGTATTGTCACATACTGTTGAGCCCAGTGAAGTTAAACATTATGAATTCTCATCAATTTAGTAATTGTAGACAACTTTAAAATTTTATTTTTGGAATATAATTATAAACACTTTAATTTTACACTGCTACCTTTTAGGACCATAGCCAGTCAATTTGACCTCTAGCATATTTCATCTTTCCTGCTCCTATAGTATTAAAGCTAATATTTTTATGAAAACTCATACTACATCATGCATTAGTTTATTTGTGTTTTTTCTGCACTAATATGGCACAGAAACATCTGAAAGATGACAAAATATTGTCATACTGAACTGTTGCCCTATATTGAATCAGAAGGGGAAGATCCATTCAATTTATCTGAAGATGAGCTTGCAATTGACAATGAAAATGGTGATAGTCATTACATCCCTTTACAGCAGGATAAGGATAATGGCGAAAGTAAAAAAGAACATTAAAAATTAATTAGCTCTTAAATAATGATTACCGATAAAGATTTAACAAAGTTGTAATCAACAGTATGAACAGTGAAGGATAATGTCTTATAGAGGTAGGTAGGTATTCTTGATGAAAATGACTGGTGCTGGTCTTATTTAGGTGGTACAAAACTCCTGGACCTTCCAGTGTTAACTTTAAGCTTCATATTATGTTTAGTCTTACGTAAATATATAACTAAATTGTAATCTATAAGGCTACTATGAAGCAGTGAGTTAAGCTTTTTGGTAACCCTGCTGCTACTAATATGAATCTTGTTACTACTGATGTGAAATATTTGCAAGCTGTTTATTGAACATAAACAGGTGAAAGTATTTAATCATACCTACAGCAGACTGTTTCCAATGTGTATACAAGAGGAAGAGTTATGGTAAATCAATTTAATAAAGTGTGATTAATATAGACTGAATATGAATATAATAAACACAATTAATATATTAGTATCACATGTTGATGGTTCCAAAAATGATCATTCTAAGTGACATTTGAAGATTTTGAGTTTTTATACTCATGTAGAGATAGAACACTTTGCTATCATGTGAAAAATCGACAGGATTGAGTAAACCATTTCGAAGATATCAGCATGTATCTCATTATTTTAATTAGCATAAAAAATTTGCTCTTGTATATATCCGTTATGTGCCATTATCCAAAACCTATTATTTTTTGCAGAGTGTAAAAAAATTTATCAACTTCGTGTAGCTTAACACTTTTATATTTGTTGCTGCATATTGTGATTACTTGTTATCAGATCTAAGTCAAAAGTGAGGGAAGGTCCTGTAGAGCAGAAAAATAGATAAATGCTATGTCCTGTAATGAAAATGTATATTAATTACATAGTGGTGTGTTTCATATGCTACACTACAAGAAAATATTGTTGAATAATGGATCAAGTACAATTATTTTAACAGGGTTTTAATTTTATTATACATTGCATTTTCAAAGCAAATTTTCTAGGTATCTACCTGACAAAGTAAAGTGAGGTTATGTATGCTGAATATGATTTGGACTGCTTAATGTTAGTGTAAGGTGACCATTATTGTTGATCTATCTTAATTCAAGATAGTTTTATGTTATTAAGGTGTAGCAATTACTTAACAGTTGCCATTATACTGGTGGCTATACTTGAAACAATGATGCCTTTAAAATTCTGCCTATATGTTTTTGTCTAGTTTTGATTTTGAGAACGTTAATAATTTAATTTTTAAATCCTCTACATTAATTAATAATTTAAGTTGGAAGACATCATTAACAGAGTATATATTTAATTCTATAATTGTTTATTTTCCTCACAAGAAGTCAGGATTTCAATAATTCATTACAAATTCCATCTAAATACAATCAGCTGAACAGAATTCACTCATAAAGAAAAATTATACCATGGATAGAAGTAAAAAACATGAAAATCATAAAAATATTATGAAAGAAAGTGTAAGAGATTCCATACACTGTTACATTTTTTTGGGCAGTGAACTTAGCAAAAATCTACAGACTTTATAATAAGTGGTTAAAGATAAAAGATAAAAGATAGAAATTAGGTGGAATGTAACAGAAGTGATCTACAGGTAATACTTCATAAATAATGTAGGTACCTAACGTTTCTTTCTTCTTGACCCCTGCCCAAAGAAAATCATTGTCAGGAATGCAACATTTTTGGTACTGCTTAAGAAAATTTATACACTGACTTCGAAGAAGCTTAGAAGTACACATCTATTAAACAGCAAAAGAATTGCATGGGAAATGAAAGAAAAACATAAGCAAAAGATCAAGAACACAAAACCATATGAGCAGCAGTGTATGTCCTATTCTGGGGTCAAGATCTTTTATGCCATTAGAAAATACTCAATTTAGAATTTCACCACATTTGTTGGGTGATAATCAGGATTAGGATTTTTAGGTGCGCACCTTTTTTCTTAGGGTAAGTTAAAGTTGTGCGGAAAGATATCACAGTGTGAAATTTTGTTTCTAGTTGGAAAAAGAGGCATTTTTTCTTGCACCTTTTTCCCTTTTTTGGGACCTTTAGCCCTTTTTGGCACCTTTATCCCATTTCACCTAACCATGCCCATAATCCCCTTTTTCACCCTTTTTTATTTTAAGTTTCATTCCAATTTATTCTTTAACTTTCAATTAACATCTCCTCAGCTTGCTGTGTGCGTGCAAATAGTAAGCCTACCTCTTTCAGTAAACACTGCGCGGGAATTGAAAGCACACCTGCAATAATGGAAAATAATTGTGTGTTCGACGAAAACCACTTTCTCTTGCTTTACCGCTATAAAGTAGCCCGCAATAATGCAATTGACAATGAGTGATTCTATCCCACCAGAATCAGTAGCCTGCTGTTCGTGAATGTGAGTTTGTTACTGTGAGAGACATTATCTGTTTGCATGGAGGCGAAGGCTGGGCACGCAGAGATGGCAGTAATCTCACCCACGCAGTTCCGAGAATTATTAAGACTGGGTCCTGCTCGAAACTACTACAAATTGCTGAGACTGAAGTTCCAGCATGAATGAGAACATTATGGTAATTGTCGCGGTGTTATAAGAGAATGTGGACAGCGAATGGGTGCAAGAGTGAGTTGTGTGACAGTCGCATTGTATTAGCAAGTGAACTAGTGTTAGCTCTCCAAACGAGTGTACTAGTACTAGATTTTACCATGCCAAAGGTGTCCAGTGCTCAATTTATTGTTCTGGCTGAGGAATTCAAACAAGATTTTATAGACACTGATGGAATGTTATGCGATGTACTATTTGTGATTCAGGAATTTTGTTAGATGAAAAACACCAACGAGATTGCATCAATCAACACATTTCGAGCTCTAAGTATCAAATGAACAAGACTCTTTAAGCAAACAAATCATGGCAACCACTATTACGAAATGCATTTCAACAGAGTTCTTCAAAAGCCAAAATTTGAAGGAATTAAACATTGATTTATGTGCAGCTCTTACACAAGCAGGAATTCTACTCAATAAGGTTAACCATACAGCCTTCAAGGGATTTCTTGAAAAATACACAAAGATGTCAATGCCCGATGAGAGTACTTTAAGAAAAAACTACATGGAGCCTGTTTACCAAGAAACCATAGAAAGAATCAAGGAGAAAGTGTCTGATTGCAATGTGGGAATCATAGACTCAATGGAATGATATGTTTTGAACATTTTAGTTTTTCCCATAGCAGGGGAGAAAATTAAGCCCATGTTGTTAAAAATGTATGAGCTTCAGAAAGCCAATGCCAGTACAGCAATGCAATCCAGTATGGACTTCTGCCAAAAACTCTGGCCTACTGGTATCGAGTTTGAAAAACTTCTTCTTGTGGTTATGGACCAGGCTCCATACATGGTTTCAACTGTTAACCAATTGAAAACTTTATTTCCTAACTTGAAGCATGTGACATGCTTGGCTCATGCCCTTTACAGGGTTTGTGAATCCATAAGGAACGAATACGACATCACAAATAAATTCATCTGTGCCTGAAGAAGATTCTACTGAAAGCTCCGAGCATGTTGTTTACTACAGGGAAATCACTGGCCTGCCCCTTCCAAATTTCCCAGTCATTACTCGCTGGGGATCTTGGATTGAGTGTGCTGCTATGTTGTGTGAGAATTTTGACAAAATTAAAGACCTTGTGCTTTCTTTGGATCCATCCGATGCAGGTGCTACTTCCAAGGCAACTTCTGTTATTGGAGAAAATACATAATTTGCAGACAGAACCATATTGTGTCCATAGTTACAAATACCTGCCTGCAGCTATTAAACGATTGGAAGAACAAGGGGAAAAGGAAACAATAGGATATTTTTACTCCCTTGAGGGAGCAGTTAGATGGCTTTGCCAAAGACAAACTTGAATCTAGTCTTCAGAAGAATCCAGGCATTGAGGAATTCGCCATATCTGTAGAGTTGCCATTCCAAGTGAATACAAGGTTTGCCCCACTGGTTTCTGTGGATGTTGAAAGAAGCTTTAGCATCTACAAAGTCATTTTATATCCTAATAGAAACAGACTTACTTTTAAAAATGTGGAGATGCTTAATTTCTTTAAGTATAACAGCTTCATGCTTTTTCCTTCTTTTGATGAGTGATAATTGATGTACTGGTTTGTAGTTCAATAAATTAGAATAGAGGAAAGAGAAATCGTTGAATTAGTTAAGGGAATACACAACTGAAATTAACCCAAAATCTCAAAATATCTATAAAAAAAATTATGTTCCCAAAAAATGCTCCATTGCTTGTAGTTGTAGAATCCACTTTTATTTTTGACCTAGCAAACACTTTAGGATCGTTACAAGACTTTTT
The DNA here is from genome assembly GCA_030765065.1 of Deroplatys truncata. Classification (NCBI taxonomy): domain Eukaryota; kingdom Metazoa; phylum Arthropoda; class Insecta; order Mantodea; family Mantidae; genus Deroplatys; species Deroplatys truncata. The sequence goes on along the minus strand of CM060990.1, from coordinate 85,948,336 downwards.
AAATACCCTTGCGCATTTGATTGCTAGATGTTTATATTTTTAAAACTTGATTTTAAGGCGTTTCTTATTTTCAGCATTTCTACATATTCAAAATGTTCCACACGATGTAGTTTTCATCCATTCATATTGACATTTTTTATGCTTATATCAAAAACCCAAATAAATAAAACTGTCATATAATTTTTCTGTGCAATGAATAGTTTTTGCGCTACTAATTTTTGAAGATAACAATGTATACAAAAAAAACAAAAAAGATGCAAATACAAAACTGCAAAACTCTTTTTTTCTCTTAAACTAAGAATGATAGAAAAAAATTATATGACAGATTTGTAGTTTCTTGACATAGAAGCAACATAAGATTCTTTTTTTAAAAAAAAATGCATCATGTGTTGCATTTTGCATATACCCATAATTTTATATTTTGAAAATTAATAACTTGAAAGTGAATTAAGATTTTGGGTTGAATTCACAAAACAATTATATCTAAAGAAGACGGACATGTGGTTAAAATTTCAGCCCAATTGAATGGATAGTTAGAAAATAGCAATTTCAGTTGTGCATCCCCTTAAATAAACCAGCACCTTATTGTCTCTTTATTTTCACCTTATTTGAGCACCTTTGTCCTTCATTTTTTCCTCTGAAATTTGCACCTAAAAATCCTAACTCTGGTGATAATATATGACAGTATTTCATATGATATGAAGCAATACCTAAAATATGTTGCAATTAATTTCAGAGCACCCTAATGAAGGAAAGTGAAAATAAGGTGGAGATAAACCATAGTTGATAGTATACAAGCATTAACTGAAGGGTGAAGCCATTTATCATGACCGAGGCAAATAATAAATGATACCTAATGGGCAATGAAGGCAGGATCAATTACCTTGAGTGAGAATTAAAAAAGACAACAATAAAATGCATATAAAATAAATTGGATAAGGAAGGAATTGAATATCTTGCTTCGTAAGTACATGTACGTAAAATAAGTTCTCACACAACTAAAAAGAAAGCAAGTGTATACCAAAAGCATAACACTGTTCCCAGGCAAAAAACCAGATGTTTGGCATCATACTGAGTCACCTGCTTCATATAACAATGCATAAAATAACTCAGAGCTGTATTTGGTGCCATTATGTCCAGAGTTGTAGCCATTGTGTCTGTCCCATACGTGACACATATAAGGGCTGACAGGATTAGCTGTATTCAAAAATGTACCATGCATTAGATCTTTGATCTAACAGTGCGCATGGGAAGACCTTTGCCTGAACATAAGATGCAAAATTAAGCATGGGAGATGCCAAAGAGGGGACTGCCAATAAGAAAAATCAGGAAATTACAGCAAATGAGAGATTGGGTGTACTTCACATGTTTGGACTTGAATGCAAAATGGACATAAGATGCACAAAAGTGGGTGAATTTTCATGATGGCAGAAAGTAGTATCTGAGTATTCTACACTTATGCACCCTTATTAAACTATGTGCAAATGAAGGCAAACATACTGTAGGATTCAAAAATATGTTGACATGTAGGTTGCGACTTCATGAATTTGAGATTTATTACTGCTTATAAACAACATCAGAAACTCATACTGCGATGTCCGCAACAAGCTACAGCAGGTAAAAAAAAAGTGGCATCGACAAAGAAGGTGGCGGGTCAATAAAAATAAAACTATTGAGGAATAAAACAGTAACTTATTTTAGTCGGCAAGTTGTTTTAAGACTGTTAAGGCAGTACAATACGCACCCCTGAAAATCATAATTTCAGCTCTACCAAACTTTTACCGTAAAGTAAATACTGAGTTGAACTTCTGACCCCTAAGCTTTCTGAAGTGAACATGGACTACCTTCTTGATGTCACATCACCCCAGGAACTCTGACGCAAGAGCCAAACAATTTTCAAAACTGAACGGTGAGTAAATTAATGAAAATGACAAATGCAAATGGCAATGGCAGTGGTAGTGGAAGAAATACAATTCTCCTAATGGCACAGGGGTCAAGATCATATTGTGGTGTCTACCATTGCCTTCTGCAATATAAGAATGAAGTGACATTACATACACTTAGTCTTGAACACAGAAGAAAAGATTTTGATAATTCAAAAATCCTCCTAACTGAAAGTCGAATTTAGAACCTTTTCATACTGGTATGAAATGCTAACATACTAAAGGGACAAATGAAGTAACCCAAATAACCTTAAAGGATTTTAAATATGCAAAATCTCTTATTACAAAACAAAAGTAACATGTATAAAGCTAAAAGTAAAACAAATTGAGCTTATCTATTCACAATCATAAAATGTAAATATACAAATGTTAATGAACAAATGCCTTGATTTAAGATACAAAATCAGATAAGGGCCTCATTCTTAGGAAGATAGTGGCTTAAAAGTAGCATATTCTCTCCTTGTACTTCTAAAGCTTAACTCAAGGATGAGTTACGATTTTGCGATGAATGGCATCCCCATATTCCTATTGTGTGTCCTATTATGCATCTGAAAACACCAAAAATTGTAATAGTGATTTGGAATAAACCCAATTATAGTTTCTTCTTTTTAATAGATTAAGGTCAATGTATAGTTCAATAATCAGCAATGGAACATAGATCGAAAATGGAGACAATTGATCTCTGGAGCATTTTCCTAGTTATTAGCGTAAGCAGTGTATAGAGGTCATTAATTAACGTAACTCTTTCCCAAACATAATATAGTTAATAGTTACTTTGAAATTTTTAATGAAATCTTCAGTACTTAATATATTTTTTCTTATTCTGTTATCTGCAGTTATAATACTCTTTAATGAAACTTTTGTATACTTGTTTCTTCCTGCACTAATGTATGTGATTTACAATAATTTTACTTGGATTTTTTCTAAAGTTTTCCATATTGTAAGAGAAAGTGATACTATTTAATACTATTCATAACTTTATTGATAATGTTTGTATAAAGTAAATAATTTAAAAGGTAAACATGTAAACAAGATTTGTCTAATTTCTAAAAATGGCTTTTTCATAGTGCTTCAAACATTCATTAAATTCTTCGGAAAAAAATTGATTCTTTTGATTACAATGATATTCTTTGCAGTCGTTAATGTGCTTCCTCATACACAGTTTGAATAACAAACCTTACTAAAATTGGTTTTAATTTGCTTTTAAAGCAACTAATACGATGAAACCAACATGAATAGAGTTTGATAATTTAGTTGACTTAACACTCATGTTTCATTCACCATATTAACTGAAGGGAAATGTTTTTGTAAGCTGTTGCTTACATTGTCACCTGCTATTGACTGAGTGTTAACTCAACACATTTCTCAATTTCTGTTGGTATTAATGTTTCTACATAGAAGAAATGATTATTTAGTTAAACCAGAGCATATTCCTGGAGTCTTTCCAGTTTATTCCTAATTTGTGTATGGAAACACATTACTCTATCTCAAAGCAAAACTAAGCTTCATTTTTAGACTATTAAAAGATTTTCCTCTGAATCTAGGGTTTGAATTGGGAAATAAGATGGTATCTACAGTTGTGATATCGAGTTATAAATCACTGCAAAGTATCAGCAATAATAAGCGCCTAAGATCCAAGTCTTCAGGGAGAGAATTATTGCTATTTTACCTACTTACAATAACATTTTTTTGTATATATTTTTTTTCTCCTGTGAAAGTTAATGAAGATCGTATACAAAGGTAAAAGGCTATATAAGGGCTCAGCACTACACTTTTTGTAAAATGTTCAACAGAATGGGAAAGATGGGAGATTGTGTTAGAAATGGGAAAAGCAGCTATCAATTTAATTTACTGGTATATTGCTTTTCATATCTTGAATGTATAAGTAACTTTTTTGGGGGGGGTAATTTTCTAAATTTACATTTACATACACACCAAATTTTATGTTTTATTTTGTTTCAGATCTTATCAGCAGATATAAAAATGAAGCAAATACAGGCTCAAGAAAGTACACGAGAAACAGAATCTTTCTGCTTTAACTATCACCCTATTGCTAAACATTCTGCTATTTTATATGACTGTGTTTCAAAATTAGTGCAAATAGATTCATTCTATCAGTATTCATTAGAATGGTTCATAAATCTCTATATTACATCTATTGAGAGAAGGTAAGACCAGAATAACTCAAACAATTGGCAAAACATGTTTACTGTGTGGAAATGATATTAAGTAGTTGCATAATAATACTAGAACTGCCATAGCAGACATTTTAGTCACTTCCAAATCTTAAAATGAGTTACTATTAGCGTAGTACACAGAGTGTTCTGAGTTCATAACATTTCTTAATTTCCTCTCTATTGTGTGTTATAACAGACTACCAGTCCATCATCATTCATTTTCAGAATAAAGGTTTATACCTAGAACCACCAATACAGCCATTTGATCACTAATATCAATATAGCTACTAAACATTTTAACAGGGTCAAAAACAAACTTCATGATATAAAATTGCACAAATCATTTCCAATGAATACTATGTAGCAGAATTTGAAGCCAGCAATGCAAAATTATATAATTCCTAATATAGTCTCAGTAACATTAATTCCTATACTTTATATTAGTGTGCAATTGTTTGACACACAACCATGGCTAGAAAAATACTTACATGTGAAGAGCTCCTTCAAATTTTGAATGATATTCTAAATAATCTGTTAGAAGTGCACAATATATTAGATGTTGATGATAAGCTGGAGAGCAATTCAGATGGAAATTATCAGCATAAAGACAATGAAAAATGCCCAGAACAAACCACATGCAACACCTGGTCAGTCCATTGTCTTTATCATTATCAAATAGTGACACCATATCTTTAGAGACAGGAATATAATTATTTATAATTTCTTCACAACAACCCTTGGAAATCCTAACAGACTAGGGAATGATTGAACAAGTCTAATTGGAACAGTTAACTGCACAAGAAGACAAATCCCTATTGTAGCAATGAACATGCAAGCACCTCCTCAAAGTTTATTTCTGTTAAATAATACTGGAACAACTGTAACAGTTTATCAAGGTATGTAAACAGAATTGTATTCTTGAGCATTAACTCTACAGTCACTGCAGAAACTACAGGAAAGGAATGCTCTGAAACATTTAGTTTCTATAATGAAAGCAAATATGCTGAGATACGAGGGCGGATTGAAAAGTAACGCACAATAGTTTTTTTACAAAAAAGTTTAATAGTTAAAACAACAACAAAAATTACAAATGAGCTTACAGCTTTTATCTACTTTATGACATAGTCACCAAGTTTCTCAACACATTTCTCCCATCGTGATACCAGTTTCAATATGCCCTGTACGTAGAAGTCCGTTTCCTTGGAGTATAGCCATCTGCGGACTGCTGATTTCACTTCCGCAAAGTGTTGGCCGGCCAGGAATTTCTTCAAGGAACCAAACAGATGAAACTCCGACGGTGCAAGGTCCGGACTGTATGGTGGATGCTGGAGCACCTCCCAACCAAATTTGGTAATTTTCTGGCGAGCAGCAGCAGAAACATGGGGGCGAGCATTGTCATGAAGAATTTTGACATTGTCAGCATTCATGTAGCGTTTGTCATGAAGGGCATGGTCAAAGTTTTCATGTAGGCTGCAGCATTCACAGTGATCCCGTATTCAGCTAAGTCCATGAATACAACACCATGCATGTCCCAGAACACCGTCACAAGCACTTTCCTAGCAGATTGAGTCACTTAGAATTTTTTCTTCTCTGGGGAACCAGCATGTTTCTACTCCATACTTGCCTGCTTGATTTCACATGTAGTGGTATGCCCACGACTCATCACCAGAGATGATTCCTTTCAGAAAGTCACGCCCTTCTGCGGTGTACTGCGTTAGGTGATGCAAGCTTGTCATCATTCGCTGGCCCTTGTGGTTGTCTGTCAGGTTCTTAGGCACCCAGCGAGTACTAACTTTATGAAATTTCAACATGTCATGAACAATATCGTACGCTTCACCATAGGAAATGTTGAACTGTTGTGATAAGGTTCACAGTTGCACACGTCGGTTGTTCAAAATTGCCGCCTCAATGCCTCTGACATTCTGTGGGGTTGCAGCTGTTACCGGCCTACTGGAGCATGACAAATCACTAAGGTTCACACAGTCCTCTAGGAACAATGCACACCACCTGGAGACAATGCTACAGTCCATACAATCATCCCCATACACGCCATGCATGTCCGTGTGAATATCACTCAGTTTATGCCCTTTGGCCCACAAATATCGAACCACACCTCTCTGCTCTTCACACATGGACGACAGTAACATGCGCACCATCTTTGTTGCGTAGTTCACGCTTCTCTCGCTAGAGCTGCACATGAAACAAAAAATAACACTCTGTAGTGAAAACTTCAAACTATATCTTTGTGAAATTGTAACATTCCAGCTGCAAATACCAAGGCAGAAAAAAATTATTGTGTGTTACTTTTTGATCCCCCCTTGTATATTGGGTCAAATTTCACTTCGCACTTATTGTAATTCAGTATGGTGGATACACAATTGAATCATGTCAGTGTAATACTTACAAATAAAAGATTACAATAATAAATATGTACATTCAAATAAACTAGGACACAATGAAATATGTACAATAATGGCAGTCTGTACTACAGTAAAAGTTTGTCAATATTATATTTATATAACATGATATGTACAATACAAACAAAACTACTACTAAATATTCCTCAATACTTTAATAGGCCCTATCTATTAAGAATCATTCCAGTGCTTTTTTAAATTTACTATAACTGATTTAATTTCTTTGAGTAGAGCATTGTAGTTTTATCCCCATAAAACTAGCCATCTTATCTTAAAGAAAAAGTTAATGGCCAGGGATGGAAAGGTCATTTTTATTCCTCATGTTATGGTTATGATTGTCAGTGTGCATTGGTATTTTAAACTTCAATAGATACAGCTTGGTTTTGTATATCTTAAGACTAGGTAGTGTTAGGAGGTAGGAGCTTTAAATGTCGGAAAGTATTTCTGCAGGAGTCATTATATGCAGGATAACCAGGTATCTAACAGGTGTTTTTTATAAGTTAGAGATTTTTTAAAAATTTTCTTTGGTAGTTTTGCCCCTCAGTTCTATGGCAAGAAAGCACTTTGCTCAGTCCACTTCCCAAAGGTGAGTAGTATATGTCTTCTGTAAAATTCTTGATTTAGCAACCATTGATTTCTGTGCAGTTTTCAAGGCAGTGAAAGGAAAAGACATAAGGTGCCATGATGCCATTCTGAACCTTGTAGTAAATTGTACTCGGTGAATATGAGGATCATTAATCTTCCATCTTCTACTAGCACTCCATAAACAAGCTACAACTCAGAGCAGTAGCCCAAACTTTGTATCATGGTTATATTCTGTTGCGAATAATAATTGTCTTTAGTTCTTCCTGCTGACACTCATAATAAGGAATATTTTGATAATAAAGTAGGAGTCTCTCAACATTTGAGCATGTGCAGTATCCAGCAACTGATTTGTAAATTTCAAACAGCTTATTAAAGTGGAAAATAAAGAAACCTAAGGCATCATTGTAAATCTAACCCATTTAGTTCATTCTAGAGTTAACGTTAATGATAATGATGGTGTAAAATGCACATTAATTTAAGACCAGTTTCCATAGAAATATTGAAACAACATTATTTTTCTATTGCTTAAATTGTATTTTAACATTGTGTTAAAACATCCTAACAGTAACTGTTAAAATCCCTAAAGGTAAAAGGTATGAACCTTTTAACCTTTTTATAGATTTAATTATTTTTATAACAGTATATGATAAGGCAGCAGATTTGTGGTTCTGCTTTTAATAAGATTTGACATTTGGCATGATGTCTATATGTTGCAGTAAACTGATCACAGAAGCTATGCCTAATGTGCCTAAGTCACTAAAATGAATTATATTTTTTAAGGGGACCAATATGTGAAAATTGTTGAAAACTCTGATAAACATAGATTTAGTACAGTAGTAAACTCACAGAACACAATCCAATCTAAGCCTAAATCAAATGCTTTTAAGAAAATGCATATAATTATAAAGGTGCAAACACTAAAATCATTAAAGCTCCAACCCAGACAGTGGTTCAGTTTTGAATTATAATATCACTTCTATATCCATAAAAATAATTTCTTTCTGTATTTCGTTTACTGCTTGTTATTACCCAGATTATTCTTGCAGTCCAAAATTTTGCCAATTACTTTAAAACTTTCAACAATGAGCCTTTAGATGATGATAAATTACTTGTGGTTGGAAAATTTTCAGGAAAGTAAACATGGCAAATTGCATACCTTTAAAAATAATTTTATTAATTAAAAAGTGTAAAAAGCAAGAAGTAGAAACTTTAGAATTTGTTTTCTAAAGTAATTAATATTTTATATGCAAATAATGTTATAAGTTTGTAAAAACGATATGTTTGGAACACAAAATTGAAATTTCATTTCAAATTTTTGAAAAATGCAGTGCAAGGAAATGTTCCTGTAAATCATTAAAAAATCATAAAACTTGTTTTTCTCTCAGAAGCTAATCATGGAATAGTTCTGAAAGTTTTGAAGTTTGTTATAGAATATATCACCAACATCTTGTAAAAAAATAAAAATAATTGCTTAAGAAATACCGAATTTTCAAGCTTCTCTCATTGGTCTCCTTAACAGCAGATATTAGAATGATGTATTGAAACAAATTAAAATTATTCAATAATGGCATATCACACAAACTCAAGAAAAAAGTTAAAACCAATTAGACCATTACTATGTACCTAAATACCTTTTTTTTTTCAGCAATAAATCTAAGAATCTGGAACGTCGGCTCAAATATCTCTATGATACATTCACATACAGGCTCTACAAAAATGTTAGTCAGTCATTATTTGAAAAGGACAGGCAACTCTTTGCTTTCATCATGTGCATCAGTGTTATGATGTGAGTTTTGTACCCCAGATATATTTTTTTTATTTATTTATTTGTTTATTTATTTATTTATTTATTTATTTATTGTGCTAATAGTTTTACAATTTTATTGTCTATGAACTTTGACCCTAACCACTCATTCTGTAGACAATCACTACAGTTTATCTACATTTTACAATTTCCTGTCAATAAATTATCTTGCTTCAGTTTTTCATGTACCATTTCCACTTGTTTTTCACTTGTCACTTATTGATTACTTTACCATCACACATTCACCATAGTTTTCCATTCAAAGTAAGATACACTACCTCTTACTTTTCTCTCTCCACTGTCCAAAGCCATTTATTTTTTACTTTACACAAAAACTGTCCAATGCTCCTAGCGTCCTTGCACATCATTTCGATTATAAGCGTATTTCTATTCCCCTTCAACCACTTCTTTTTAAAAAATTCTCTTCTCCAATTTTATGTTCCTTGGCACTTAAATACTGTGTGTTCAATGTCTTCATTACCACCACATATCGGACATTGGTTTTGAGGAATACCCTGTCTTAACCCTCTTAGCCTCCATGCTCCAGTTCTTACCCATGCAATAGATTCTCTCTCTTCTTTGTTTACTATGTCTATATATTTTTCTCTGCCCCATGTATTTTTCATTGGCCTATAACAAACCAATGAGCTCTTTTTGGCAATCTCACTGAACATGTTTTGTATTTCTTATCTTCCAGTCTTTTCCTTGCCTTTTTCCTAAAATTTTTCACATTATTTTATCTCCTTCTCCACATGTCTCCTAACCCATTTTTCTCCAAAATGTGCCATAAATTACTTAACCATCCATCATTCATTAAACTATACTCTTGATATTCTATACATTGTCTTAACACATTACTTTTTCCTAGATTTAAAGTTCTGAACCAAAATTTCAAAGCTCTCTCGATTATCTTCCCCTTAGTCGCCACCCTGCCCAGCTGTAATTGCACTACCCATCTTACAATTTCCTTCGGTAACCCTAGTATTTCTCTACAAAACATCCTGTGCACCTCATCTATACTTTCCCATCCTCTATCTAATCCCCATATTTCTATACCATACATCATTTTTGCTTCCACAACCATCTCATAAACTTTTCCAGCCATTTAACATTAATATTAAATACTCTATATTTGCAGCTTCTAATTGCTGCCATCGCCCCTTTACCTTTTGCCAATGCAAACTTCTTTGTTTCTCCCATTTATTACCTCCATCTATTTTTACTCCTAAATAAATACAGTCAAGCACCATCCTGTAATCTTTATTCTCTCCCTTCCACTTTGCATATTTGCTTAATTTTCCCCCCTTTTTGAATACCACAATCTGTGTTTTCTCTTGATTCACTTTTAACCTCCATTCTTTAAAATATACATCAATTGCTTGTAATGATTGTTTTAAACCACTTACTGTAATAGATCCTACCACTAGGTCATCTGCAAAAAGAAGTCCTGGGATTTGGATATTGTTAATTACTGGTGCCTGTTATTATTCCTTCCAATTTCTAGTAAAACATCATCTATGTATAAATTAAATAAAACTGGGCTTAACTTACATCCTTGCCTAAGGCCTTTCTTTTGTTGAATTTCTCTTGTTAAACAGCCTGTCTCCACCCTTACACAGAAGGTGTTCTCAAAATACAATGCTTTAAGAATATTCACCAATTGCTGACTTACTCCCTTACACACTAATTTATGCCACAGAAGTCGTAACTCAATTCAGTCATAAGCTTTCTTTAAGTCTACAAAAGCCATATACAATTTCCCCCTTTTTTCTTTTAAATATTTGTCTGCTAATGTGTTTATAATAAATAAATTATCAGCTGTTCTCCTTCCCTTGCGAAAGTCCATCTGGAATTCTGAAAGGATACTATATTCCAGAAATATAACGAATGCATTATGTAGCAAATTTATAGATTTTTTTAAAAATAATTAATTTTTTCTTCTTTTTTAAATATGTTGATTTCTTTACTCATTAGGTGATATGGTATACTACAAAAGCATATATATGTTACCTCCAGGTGCAAATAAATAAAAGGAAGAGGTTTTATAACCTAACTTGCTGTTTCATGAATTTCAGAACCATAGACTCATGATTAATGAAATGAAACTTTTTGGATGCTGTTTGCCCTGCTTTGTTTATAGTAAAAATCCTTGCCATACTGTTATTTGTTACATGACATTATTAATTCATCCAAGCATGAATTTGTAATCTTAAACCTGTTTTAAACTTGCCATTAGATAAACTTGGTATAGTTTCTACCTAGTATACATTATATCTGTAACAATTTTTTTACCTCTGTATTTGACATTAACAAGTAAATTACTTACTTCTTCATATTTTACTTATTTTTACAGGAATCAGCAAGTAGTTGAAAAGAATGAAATGGATTTTTTGATAGTAAGAAAGCTTGAAGATAGGAATCCTGTTGAAAATCCTGCAGCAGTTTGGTTATCTGATAGTACATGGAACAAAGTTTGCAGTATGACTGAACTCAAAGCATTTCAAGGTGACAATAGCACCAATATAATAGTGTTAATATCAGTGTATTGGGTGTGCATGAAAGTAAGCATTTTGAGAATAGGAACAAAGGGTTGCAGATGCTCTTTTACCATGTGACTAGGGTAGTAGACATGCTGGCTACTACCCCAGTATAGTAGACAGCGCACATAGCATACATATATGCAATCTGGACAGGCCATAATATGACCCTCTATATAAATGCAATTTCATATTACACTAAGAAACGTAGCTATTTACATAGCACTAAGAGTCATTACAATAATGCTGTATTTTACATATTCTACCAATGAAAATGTAACAAACAGCATAGGAAATACATGCTTTAGTTAAATACTCACTTATTTATATAAATGGGTCAACTAATTTTAAGATTATGTTACAGTAGTGCAGTATTTGAAGTACTATGTTGGAGAGAATACAACAACTTTGTATAGAAAATACATGTTTTTGTTAAATACTCACTTATATACTGACAAGGGTCAACCAATTTTAAGAATCTATTACAGTAATGCAGTGTTTTAAATACTATGTTAATGATCTAATTAAATAAAATCAATGATATACAGACATGGATGAACTAGCTTTAAGGAATAGTGTTGAACTTGAGATACATTGTCTCAGTTAATCTGAAAAATCAATTTTCCATGCTGTTGATCTACAAATTTTTGTATAGAGTAAGAGTATTTGTTATACAAATATTCTATAAGAACACACTTATACTTCTTTTTATCATCAAATGACAATTTTAATTTGTTTGGGAGAGTTTTAAACACTTTAACACACTTACAGTGAACATCACTCTGATAATGAGTCATTGCTAATGAGCAGCATTGAATCTGTGTATATTTATCCTTTTTCTGGTGTTTATATTAGGTATATTTATATTTATGGAGAAATATTCTTGATTATTAAGGCAATGTATCAGTAAAATTTGGTTAAAAATGTGAACTTTTTTTTTTGGCATTTTTATTGTACTTATAAATTCACCTTTCAGGCTACACAATTGGTTTTTAATATTAACAGTTTTAAAGCCACAAAAACTGTTTAATTGGTTCCGTAGGTTATGTAAAGTACCATTTTGAACTTTAAACTCCATTTTTCTCAATTCCTTCTTTTCAGCATTTTTCAGTATTCAAAATGCTCCTTGGACCACAGTTTATAACTTATTAGCTTAAAGTGTTCATAATAGCTTCATGAATTATGGTTTTAAAAATTGTTGTGCACTAATTAAAAAACATTTAATAGTTCAGCAGAAATTAATTACCTTCCACAACCCACACCGAAAAAGTTGAAAAATTTTGTAACATGTGTACAGAAGATTTGTTTCTCTTAAACTAATTTAAATTAAGGAATGCCTCCCAACAATTTAATTATGTTTATATACTAAGCTCAAATTAAAAATTTGGGAGCGTTATGATAAACTTTAGGGCCCAAGGACCATTTCATATTACCATATCAAAAAGTGATTAATTAGGATTAAGAAAGTTAATATCTTAATAATGGTTTGACATAGCTCTTTAAAATTTTTGTGTGCACTATATGTTTTATGTTTTGAATATACATAAAAAGGTCAAAGCAATCAGAAGAAAACTTTAGACTTTTGGATTTTCACAGATACATCGCCTTAATGTAAAAAAAAAAAAACACATATGGGAGAGTATATATTTACTTGGTAGTGTTAGAATATTTAACTTCTGAAACAGAGATTTACATGGTGCTGTGTTGTCTGCACCATGTATTATTCAAACAGCTTTCTTTTGTAGTGTAAAGATTGTTTGTTTTCAACAGAATTGTTTCAGAGTATGAGCCCATACTTCATTGGCTTGTGCAAGGCATGATTCAGCTATTCTTCTCCATATTCAGATCTTGAATTCATCTCAGAATTTCTCATTCAAGGTCTCTTGTTTTTGTAAAACTTCCTCAGCTCTGGTTTTCAAGATATTATTGAAATTTGCCAGGAAATGTTTTAGGTAGTTAATCAAATGCAACAGAATGAAATTAGTACTGCATTAACACATCACATTAGTAATGACACAATGGTAATAATTAAACATAGTTAGTATATAAACTCTATAAATTATATCAATTAAGTTGAAGTCCAATATCTGCTAAGCACTGTTAGCTTAATGTTACAATAAGGGTACTCAGGATGTCTGTCCTTTTGTAAGTAGATGTAAATATGTAAGTAAAATGTTGTTATAGATGTTAACAAAAGTGAACATAATATTATATTCAATAGTTTTTAAGTAAAAGAAAGAGATCACTGTACGACAGGGTAAGTTTTGGAAGAGTAATGACATACCATCTAAATGCTTTATTTCTGTTTCAGGTTTCACACAAAGTTTTAAAGAAAATCTCAATTTATGGAAAGTGTATTACAACAACCCTAAACCAAAAAGAAAAGACATCCCAGATCCATGGAATTCTAGACTTACAGATGTCCAAGAATTAATAATCATAAAAATTTTTCATCCAGAAAAAGTTTGTATGATTAGTGATATTTTTGGCATTTTTTTAAGATGGATTAGTTATATTTTGTGGTACAATGAGCAGCAAAATGTTAATTATATTTGCATTAGAACTCTACAGGGAGCTGCATTCAGCCTGGTGTTTCTTTTGGAATTTCTAAGGAGAAGTTTGCAAGTTAGGTTAAATGACAAGCCATGATATGGATGCCAGATATTAGTGACTTGCAATAGAATAAGATGGAATGGAATTTATTGAGTTTTATTCTGTTTTGCAATTACATTGTTCCTCACAGACTGAACTGCAAGTGAGCAAGATGCTGGACTGACACTGGCTATCTCTTTGTTTTTTCCAGCATGGTAGCTCTCTTTCTTCTTCTTAATAAAGGTGTTTATTACCCAGGTGCCTGTTTTTTGTGAAGCAAAGAAAGCAGCGAGATAACCTTAGTTACTTCTGGTTTTCTCTATTACAGAAGCTAAACGAAGGGTGTATTTCCAAAATGAAAATTCCCCAGTTTTTAAATTTTGGAGTTAAGCATAGCTATACAGAGAGAGTCTTCTGTGAACAAACTAAATGGAAATTATTTCCAAAACAATGTTAATGCAATTTGGAAAGCAATTGAACATCAATGTTATTTGCAAAGCAATATATTTCCCTGATGTTCTATTTCCCAAGGAGTCACATTTCCACTGACTATTAGGAATGCTCCACATAATATTTTTTTCAAATACAGGTCATTTACAAGTACTTTGCATAGACTGGCATGTTAAGGAACAGAAAATTGGAGAAGAAAATTTATTAAAAAGAAGTGGTTGAAGGAGGATAGAAATACACTTATAATCGAAATGATGTGCAAGGACGCTAGGAGTATTGGACACTTTTGTGTAAAGTCAAAAATAAATGGCTTTGGACAGTGAATAGAGAAAAGTAAGAGTTACTTACTCTGAATGGAAAACTATGGTGAATGTGTAATGGTAAAGTAATCAATAAGTGACAAGTGAAAAACAAGTGGAAATGGGACATGAAAAACTGAAGGAAGATAATTTATTGACCGAAATTGTAAAATTAGATAAAATGTAGTGATTGTCTACAGAATGAGTGGCTAGGGTCAAAGTTCAGTAGACAATCAAATTGTAAATCTCTTAGCACAATAAATGTAATTGTAAAGATGCTGTGAATTTGCATATAAAATAAAAAATGGACTTAAAAGCTTGTAAAATAAAAGTGTTTCAAATTTACTTATAGTGCATCAGCAACTATTGAGTTCTATAATAATACAACAATGATAATAATAATAATAATAATAATAATAATAATAATAATAATAACAACAACAACTTTATTGCAGTCAATAGACTCTTACAAGAGCATCTGACACTGTCAATTATAGCTATACAATACAATTTACTTAATAATATTTACATAAGTACACATATCCATTATAATTCATTAATATTACACAAGCATTTCTCTATCAGGAATGATTTTAGGACAGTTTTAAATTTTGAATCTGTGGTATTCTTAATTGCAGATGGTAATTTATTATATAGTATAGCTCCCATTTTATATGGGTCCTTATTTGTTTGACTTTTATTCGTGCTCACCCTATGGTAATCGTTTGCTCTTCTCGTATCGTATGAATGACAGTCTTTATTGAGTATGTTAAATTGCTTTCTATTTTTAACAAGTATAATGGTTTTAAACACATACAGTGAAACTACAGTTAGGATGTTTTGTGTTATAAATGTTTCATGGCAGGATTGCCGAAACTGATGAACACAGTTCTTAAGCACTTTTTTTGTATTTTTAATAATCTGTCCATATTGGTTTTACTTGTTCCCCCCCAAATTTCAATACCATATGTTAGATATGGGTAAATGATGCCAAAGTATGCTGCTTTAAGAATATTGGTGTCTCCGTATTTTGCTAATTGTCTCAATAGATACAGTCCTGTGTTCATTTTTTTACAGACAATTTCTACATGTATGTTGTAAGATAAAGATTCTTCTATGTGTATGCCCAGAAATTTATAGCTTCTTACCTGTTCTAAAGCAGTATTGTTAATGTTTATATTATTGTTTTGAAACGTCATGAATTTTGTTTTTCCTATATTTAACTTTGGTCCATTGTGTAGGAGATAATGTGATATTTCACCTATTGCATTTGTCATTTTACCTTCTAAACATTCTTTACTTTCACTCCAGCATATTACAGATGTATCATCTGCATAGGAGATCACCTTGCTGTTTTCTGGTTCCGGTAAATTATTTATATAGATCATATATTCCCATATATTGTTAAAGAGAGATAAAAAGCGGTCAACTTTTAAACCTGCTAACAAATTGCTGTGTAGTTATATTAAGAAAGAAAAAAAAGCTTAACCATATACAAGAACTTATAAAGAAACTTGCTGTGGATGACAGGTATCTTGCTAGGACATTTTATAAGGAAATATTTTATTCCCACACAACAAACATCACTGAATGTGAGACTGGTGAAGATGAACAGTAGTTAACAGTAATAAAAATGTGTTTAATTAGAACATTATTTTAGTTTTATTTGAGATATCATTATTGTTAAAACTATCCTTTTACACATCTTGACTGCAGACATGATGCACATATAAAATAGTATAGAAACTATTTACTTATAGCCACTGTATGTTCAATTATTTAAATAATAAATAGAAAACATTAAATAAAAATGTAAATGAAAAATATGTTTAATTTCAACATTACTTAAATGCAAGTCATGTGATCTAAGTTGCACCAATCCCATGAGTATATGATTTTTTTCAGTTTCATGTATAGATTTGCAAAAATCGACATAAATTGTGTAATAAAAATGAAGTTTCCATTTTGAAATGCATATTTCGATTCCTGCTTTGTCAACATTGTGATTTTATTCAGAAAAATCAGTTTGGAAATACACCCTTAAAATTTAGGGGATAAAGCATGTAGTGATTCCCCACAATTTCAGGTATAATGACCATTTATGTCTCTCCCCGCTATTACAAATAAAGGCAATTTATAAATACCAGAGTAATTAAAGTAATGTCAAAGCATTACCACAATATTATACAGAATAATAATTGATTGTCAGGATACCTCCCTTGCCTTCTAGTTCATATTACTTTTCATTATTGCAATGCTGTAATACCTACTTTTCTTATTTTCCTCTATCTCCATTATAACCACCTATGGTTTCATAACTTCAAGAAATTCTTGGCTAGAGTTTTCTCTGTTCTGGGATAAACTGTTCTTACAAAGGGTGTTTGGAAATAAATGTATTTATTTTACTCTTTTCTCAGCTTTCAGATAGTATAAATGAACTCATCAGAAACAATATGGGAGAAAAATTTATTCAACCATCTATCCTGGATTTGGAATCTCCATATTCTGACTCTAATTGTTTGGTGCCTTTAATGTTAATTCCTTCTCCAGGATCAGATTCAATGAATATCCTTAATTCCTTTGCAAAGAAAATGGGGTACTCTTCTAAGCTAGCATCCATTTCTCTTGGAGAAGGTCAAGTAAGTATGCAGGGACATAATTATTTTATTTATTTTGTTTCTAAATATGGCTCATTACTATGCATTATTATAGTATTACTACAGAGTCTTCATTTGGATGTGTGGTTGGCCTAACAAGAATTTTCTTGGCCCCAGGAAGCACACTGTTTGTTGGTGGAGTTGGATATTCATAGCCCCTTAAATTTAAGCACACAGATTTCTCATATAAATTTATAAATACAGTAACCACATACCTTCATCATAGAAGACATTGAAATTATGTCCTTTTGTCCCCACACATCCTTCATACCTTTTAAGAAAATTTGCATTAACACTCATTAATTCCTCATGGCCATGTAAATAAAACCATGCTTCAGCCATAAAAAATTAAACAGGGGTCAATAGAGCGATCCTTAGCATTATCCAACACCAAGTTGCAGAAATTAACTTTTTTCGCATTATTGAGTGGTTGCAATTCCCAAACTACAATTATCTAATAGTGTTTCAATTTTAAAAGTTTAGTGACATTCCAAGCTGAAGTTTGCAAAATTCCTGATTCCTGTGCAAGCTTTCAAAGATTTCTTTGAACTTCAATCTAACTTTTCTGTGATGTCAACAAGTTTCCCCTCTGTAAGAACATGATTTAATTTTGGTTTCTTATCAAGAATACATGCCTTTTCCCTAAAACTATTCACAAGATTACAAACTGTTTCTCTGTGAGGTGCACAAACTGCGGGTAATCTGTCTATTTATCACCATCTCACTTCCCTACAAGAGTTTATTGTCACATAGGAATCACACATGAAGATTCTGTATGATTAAGCTACAGACTTTTTGACATCATAACATCATTAACACCTTATAACACTGAAACATGTGGTCTCACAACATGTCAACCTCTGCACAGCACAGACAGACTTCCAACTGATTTTTGGAACATGGAGAGGAGAAAAAATGGAGGAGAAACAGAACTGGCTAGAAACAGTGCAGCATAGGGCAAGCAGTATGGCCATGCATTGAAACGAAGGTTTTGTGTGTTAAAAATAGTAAATGTATAATTTCAGTTATGGTAGCAAATGAAATCCATTATTATTAGCATTTAACAGCCTCTGCAGTCATGTGATCGGTGTATTGGCTTCTTGTTCCAAAGGTCCCAGGTTCTTTGATTCGTGATTGGGAAAAGGGAATTTTACTTTAATTGGAATCATTCCCTACCCTACCTTACAGTGTGAAAGTGTGAATGGATATGTTTCAAATATGTCCACCTGCAATAAGTCTTATTACTCTCATGGCCTGTGTGCTTAACTTAAAATTTGGGGGGGAAAATGGATTCATTTTGTTGTAAATGGCAGCACATGGCAGGCTTAGCCAGAATAATTTTCATTAACAGTTTTTGTTTTATCTCTTTGTGGTTTTTATTTATTATATAACAGAAGTATGAATCTGTAGTTCTGAAGGCTGTAGAAGACCTGAATAAAGAACAAAAGCTAAGAATATAAAACTAGTTATATAACATCATCAAAAGAGATTTTATTATGCAAATTCAGATTTTATACCTGTACAACTAATTGCATATCATTTTACTATATTATGTTCTCCATGGTATTACTTGTCTACTTGTATTACCTGGTCTGGGGAAATTTTCTTCAGTGTGTAGATCATGAAAGAGAGGAGGGTAACAAGTTTTATCATAGTTGGCTATGGTTTCAAAGTAAAAAGTAATATAAACCTAATATAAAAACCCGGTGTAGGTGAGTTAAAACCAAACAGCTATTTCTAAAATCAAAAGTGGATTTTATGTGCAATGAAGCTAAATATGGCTATATAAAGAACCAATTAAAACAATGAAAACCATTTTCATTATGCTTTACTACTCTCCAAGTGTGTTATACTTTCTTGTGTCTGTGTGTGGGTGTGGAGGTGTGTGTGTGTGTGGGGGGGGGTGCGCACATGCGCGCATGGGGGTGAGAGAGAGAGAAAGAGAGAGTCACATTTTAGATCTAATTATTTTTACAGAATTTCTCTCAAGTGGTATAGCTCTTTAGCATTAAATACCCTTTTGCTTTCCATTTCTTCAAATTATCCATTTGCATGAGCATGAAGTTTTGCAGGATCTGTCGTTGAACCACTTTATGTTTTTATGAACTGGGTCTTAGCACTTTTATAGTGCAAGTCACTGTATCATTTTATAGTTTTTAAATTCAGTTCAATTTATTCCATCTATAGCAACCAGTACATGTTTTGGTATTCTTTAAAGTGGCAGATAATTTATACAATATCAAAGTGATCATTATATACATTGAATGTGTGATGTGATACATATAATGTGATACAATTGAAATGACATTATAGGCATAACATTAAAGCTAAAAAAATGTGTATGACCAAAGTACAAGAGTGAGGTTCAGCCTTTCCTGGATACCTGAAATAAAAATAACAATAGCACAGTTTCTTCAATGGTTTAAGATTGTTTAATGCATATTTTAAAGAGGAATTACATTGTTTAGAGATTTATTAGTAGATAGTAACCGATTGAATTTCTCAAATGAATAGAACTGATTTAAAATAAAATTCAGTTTAAAATTGTTTGACATTTCCTATGTCCCGTAGTTATGGAGCTAAGTTGTTATATAATTTTATATTATTATGTTTAAAATAGTTTTCTTATAATTAAGCTTTATTGTTAGGAGATGCAACTTATCTTTATTCCATGTATTATGAGCATAAATTTCTGAAATTATCATGAAACCATCAAGATTGGACTTAACACATGTTAAGATTACTTTTATGTATATACAGGGGGGAAGTTAATAGATTTATTTTTTAAAGTATTCCTTGCAACTCTCTCTTTTTGAAATCCCAACTATGGTTCTCAGGTTTCTTCTTTTTACTTTCTCTACTACGTATAGTAAGCAGGGGAAGTATTGTATTCCATCCAAAGATTTGATACCGAGATTTCACCAGAAATACATGTTTTGAGACCCCCTGAATCCAAAAAACGCATTTTTTGAAATATGTCCGTGTGAGTGTCTGTGTGTCTGTGAACAGCATAACTCAGAAACGAGCATTCGGATAAACACCAAACTTGGTATTTAGGTTCAGTATCTTCCAGAGATGCGACACGAAGGTTTTCAAGAAAATACCTCACTCCAGATTACCCTTTACATGGAACATTTTTCGAAAATTTTAATTTTCTCAAAAATGGCTCTAACGATTTTGATTAAAATATCATATATTTAAGATGCTTTCATGACAAATAAAATGTATATCTTGAATTTCCTGGGAATGTCTCCAAAAGTGTTCTTCATTGTGAACGACGTTTGCATAACTGGTAAACCATAAGAGATAGACAAAATTTTACTACACAAAAAATGTAGATCGCATTAAAATACTCAATTTATGTCATATACATTTTGTTTGTTGAGTGAACCATTTTCAAGATATTGCTTGTTATTCCCTTAAATTTTCCAACACATACTTTTTCTCAAATTCATTTTTTTTTTTTGTCCTGGTAATGAAAAGAGAATGGAATACTCTACATAGCAACCAGCTCTTAAAATATTGGACTATCACTTAAAACCTACCAATTCCCCTTGCATCTACAAGAAAATTAGGAATAAGATTAACATCTCAATATCTCGATTAACATGAAGCATATGGAGAATAAGCGTTTGTAAAAATAGTTTATACAAGAGTAGAGAAAGTCATGTGAGTGTAACACATCAGATTTTTTTTAGGTAGAAAATCACATTGCTGTTTTCACAATTTTCATATAGTATTATTCCACATTGTGAATGTGAGTGAAAATAGGTAAAGTGACAGCTTTTTAGTACATCTATAATGCATGTCTACATTTAATAGCATATAAAGCAAGCCACACTTAATTTCACAGTCAAATTTTTCATGTGATTATCCCAGCAGAGACTGCAGTCATCCATAATCCTAAGAACTTTGTTTCAGGTTCACACTTTAGAAAGGAGAATTTTCAACCAGTGAGAAAGCCCTCTCCAGGTTATGAACATAGAAAACACATGTACTATATGTTTGAATTGATGCTTGTTTTAAGCCAGACAGTTCAGCTGTCTAATAATAGAATAATGGACCACTCTTATATATCTCATAAGCCGTGGCAGTGACAGTGGTGATGGCGGTGGCAGTGGTGGCAATGGCAATGGTGGTGGTGGCAGCATGACAATAGGATTATAAAAATACACATATATTGGAAATTATAACACTACCAGTAGAAAAAAAGCAAAGGTATATTATATGGAAACTCCTCAAACCTTCTTCTTCTTGTTCTTCCATTGATTATCCTCCTTGTTGGATGACTTACAAGCCAATGACTTGGGTCAGTATCCTGTCGAGGAGCAAGCAAACTCTGGATCACAGCATATCCAGGATGGGTGATCAGCCCAGTGCCTGGTATGGGGGTGAAGAGGAAGGAAATGAAATGTAGTGATGAAAGGGATGATAGGAAAATTTGTGGATAAAATTATCCAATGCAGCATTCACCTAGCGACTGAGAAAAACTGTGAAAAAACCTTCGGTCAGATTGGTTTGCCCCAGGGGTTTGAACCCAGGACCTCCCGAATGTTAGCTCTTGTTCATTCCTGTACATTCCTTTCATAGCTCCAAAGCTCATAAACAACCTCTCTTGGAAATCTCCTCTTTCATTTTAGTTAAAGTAACAATTGGTAGCTTGGGTCCTGCATCACCCCATGTGCAGTAAAGTTGCAGTCTAGGTCTGGTGAAATATAAGCCTCACTTCATACAATAGTTTTACCGATGTGTTTTGTTAATTAATATGGCTTTTTAGTCTAGCTTTGAGATAAAATAAGACCAGCTTTAATAGAGATAGAAAGTAGTGGTGAATTTGATGAACTGGGTTTAGGCTCTGAAACAAAAGATAATGTGCAAGTGCATCCAAAAACAGATAGTTAAACTTTTGAAGAAAAAGATGATAATAATAAAAACAAAGGTGGGGAAAATGGTTACAAGTGAAGCATGAATTGTGAGAAATGGCATGGTTTACGCTCTAAAACAGAAGATAATGTGCAGGTGCATCCAAAAACAGATAGACTAATGAAGAACAGGAGGAGGAGGAGGAGGAGGAGGAGGATGATGATGATGATGATGATGATGATGATGATGATGATAAAGACAAGGGTGATATGCACTGATTGGGAAAATGGTTACAAGTGGAGCATGAATTGTGAGAAAGGTGTGTTCAACAACTACAACTAAGAATATAGTTTTTGAAAGGTAATGTTATCAAGATCAAAGCATAGAACCTGCTGTTTACCAAGAACAAAAGAGACCAAATAATGGAGCTGCTTGCCTTAAGAAGTTGCTGCATGACACAGCTTACCATACCAGTATGTATGTATATAATTTACATAATTTTTTTTTATAAAATATATTTCATGAATTTTATGCAGATTCATATAAAAAAGAAAAACTCACCCGCATAGGTCATTAATTACTCTTGATATAGCTATATGTTTTATAGATGTCATCAGTGGCAGCTGCAGCACAAATACAGTTGTAATGCAAGGAATAACTCCCCAGTCGCTAGGTGAATACCAAGGAATACATACACCACCACCACCACCACCACCACCACCACCACCACCACCACATCATTTTGTATGGTCATCTCCAAGTTAGTACCCTAACTGCTACCCGAGGTGGCAAATAGTTCATCGCTAAGAATAACTTCTGGTTAGCTGTTAACCGAAGGTCATAATATGAAAATTTGCCCTGACTTCCAGTTAATATCTAATTGGAACCTTAACTGGGGATTGTAATACAGGCCCTTAATGGTAGAGGCATCATTATATAGCACAAGTACACACACAAATGAAGCTAAGCAAATACTACTATTCCCATTCAAACCGTGTGCAAACTCACAGCTGATTGGGTGCTGTAGTCTTTGCTTGTCTTTCAATTGTCTGCTGGCAGTGTAGGTGCATTGTAAAAAAAATGATTAATTTAATTTTAAATATAAACAATGGAAACTAATGACAAATATAATATAACAAAGGATATCTTTCTGCTAACATTTACACTTAAGTGATTGGTACCTTATTTCTCACTTCTCAGTATGGCACTCCTTGTTGTAGGTGTATGTACAATAAAGTTGGTACCTATGATTTGCATGTGCTGCCAAGATAAGCCATGACAGGTACTAAGTAGCGCGAATATGGGCTGTCTTCTCACCCCTCTAATCCCTGCTAGAGTCTAGATTGAAAGCCCAGAGTGCTATGAATCCATGCCAGGACAGAAGTGGCACAGATCCATAGAATAATAATAGGGTTGCAAACTCGCAATATGCAGTAGCTTCTTCAGCTTCAATCATTTTCTATTGTCAGATAAGCCATTTCATTGTGCCTTTAAGAATAATAAGCATGACCATATTCTTGATGTAATATGGAGTATACAAATAATTTCAAATACATATTTGTTCATTTTATTAAGGTAGTGACATAGTACAGAGGCACTACCCCAGAGCTGCCTCTGGATGTGCTGATGAATAATTGATATTGAATCACTAATTACATTAGCCATTATAGATAACATCTGTTGTTTCTGTACGCCTAATTTATGCAAAAAGTTAAATACATCCTTGTAGATGGTTCCATGGGCACCATATAGAAGACCTTGAACTTGGAAATGAAGTTGACTGAATTGAGGTTTGTATTCCTCTTTCAAAAAAGGAACACAACTTTCATAAATGGTCTTCTTTTCTTTATCCACCTTTCTATAAAATTGCTCACTCATTCCAATTCTTTTAATATTACTTCATCATTCATAAACAATAAGGAACACATCAGAATATTATATAGCTATAATACAGAAAATAAGTACTAGAAGTATGTACATGTATTATCAACAGAATAAGATAAAATATACATGACTTTATCAGTGACATAGTATAACATACCTATATCTCATACCACTTCTGTACTTCATCATCCAATACTAGTTCTGCTGTTGGTAAAACATGTCTGATCTTTTTTCTCCTTGTATTTTAAGACATATTAAAGAAGTTTTTATTCTTTCATTGCGGTATATAAAAATAATTTTTCTCATTCCCAAATACTGTGCAAACATACACACTAGCAGCACAATTTTTTAGAACTTCTATGACTCAGCTTTTGGGTCAATGAAACACCATTCAGCTTACAATATCTTAAAAGTTTTCTGAACATTCTGCATTCATTGTGAACTAAACATTAAGGAAAGAAGTAATAAACTAAAGGAAGCTGCAAAGCTAAAGGGTAAAACTGGAGGTTAACAGATAAGAGACTGAAAATAGTTGCAAAATAATTAAGTCATTTACAGCTGGTTTTCTAAAAGTAAAGAATTCATGTGCACTTTGTACTTTACTCTGAAAAACAAAATGATTCTGAGTTCAGTGTGCAAGGAGTCTAAAGTATGTATACAAGAGTATGTTTTTGTTTTATTCTTCACATACACCTTTTAGCTAAACGGAGTAGATCAATAGCATTTTAATTTCTTTTGCATCACTCCTTTGAGAATTTTTGCCTAGAGTAAATGATATGTAGTTTAACTGTAGTTTAACTGGCTCAGATTAACAAGATTTTACTGTGTTCTTAATAAAGGAAATGAATATGCGTAACCATTACTTTTTATATTATATTCTGTATGGCTCAATGAATGTTAACTGTAAAGAATGCTTTCTATAAAATTTTAGTAGATGTTATAGTGTTAAAAATTCTTCTATTTTGCTCTTTGAGGGATATCTGGATGGATCCTAATCCTTAAACAAAAGAAAAATAATATCTTTGTAAAGGTGTTTATTATGAAGATATTAATATGCAATGATTCATTATTTTTTTCTTTCAGGAACTTACTGCAGTGTCAGTTATTAAAAAGGCCCAACAAGCAGGCTATTGGGTATGCCTACAAAATTGTCATTTGGCAGTTTCTTGGATGCTACAATTGGAGAAACAATGGGAGAGTATGGATTTGAAGAATACAAATTTTAATTTTCGTCTCTGGCTGACAAGTTATTCAACAGACAAGGTAATATAGGTACATATAGGTATATTAATAATGAAATGAAATATTGGGTCATACTAATTGAGAGAGGTACACAATAAACTAAAATATACCAGAAAATAAATTAAGGCGATATTTCCAGAGACATGTTACATCAAGGGAAGAAACTCCATGGTTTCCAATTATACCTCAGATATGAATATTAGTTATATCAGTAAATAATGTTATTAAAGTAAGAGCTATGGAAGGTGTTTAATCCTAGAACACTAACATCTTTTTACCTATGCTAATTATTACTAACAATAATTAAAATTTATGTATTAGATCTTTAAATAGCTTTTAATTAATGATAATTATTATACTTACTTAAAAGTATATTATTGTTTTTATGCCTTTAATTACAATGTATATTGTACAAAAGGTACTGACATTTGCAAACAGTGCACATGATATCTTCAGTGTAAAATTGGTGAAAGCCGTTCACTGTAATAGGATCAGTGTTTTTCATAGGTCCTTATCTTACTATACTAAATTTTTATTTGGTATTTTGTCGCCCGCTTAATTGGCCTTTTCTTCCAATGTTGTCATTTTCCCAATGAATTTGTTATTCTCAGCAACTAAAAGAGAAGTAAACATTGCTTGTTCTTCATCAGAAGATGCAGAAAAGAACTTACCAACCTACTAATGTATTTTTTTATGGATATTTGCAGGCAAATTGCTCTTCCTTTTGTTTTTCCTACTTTCAATCTTTGTATTGGATCATCATCTTCTTGTTCCTCATTTGCAGAAAGATCTGGATTCTTACGACTGTCATCAGAATCCCACAATTTTTCAACTCTTCTTCTAAATCCTCTATCCTCCAATAAATATTTATGCTGCATTACGAAGTAAACACTGAACCCAAAATATTGTTTGATAAATTTATTTAGTGAAAACAAATGATAAAATGCCCAAATAATACATATGACCCTTAATAGATTTGTTAAATCTAATGTGCTGTATCCCCCCTAAAAAAAGTGATGTTAAGTACAATTCATACTGTGTGATATAATGTGGCGCATCAAATGATAATATTTGGAAATGTATAAAAGCAACTATAACATTATAGGTAGGTATATAGTTCTTCAGAACATATAGCATTACTACACTTAATATATTGGTCTATTTAGATAGATAAAATACATTGAAATGCAAGTAATAAAATACACCACCTGCCAAATATTTTTATTTGTAATTTTTTACTGTAAATATTATGATTTTTATTTATAGTAACTTTTGAATTATTTATTTAAGCTTTGATTGTGTATCGGTATCACAATAGCTACTATAGTACCCTTAAGACAGGCCCTTTGCAAAGCTTTCCAGTGGCATAAAATAGGAACTAAATGGTTTAAATTGAGCTCTCAGAAAAATTAGTGGGGAGGATGATTGTTTTGGGGGGATGTGCCATAGCCGTTGGGGAGGATGGGCACTCCTGCATGGCATTGTGGGTAGAGGTCAGTGTTGGGATAGCATTTGATTGGCATAAGAGTTGAAACCTAATAATCATTTGGCTCCTCAGCTGGTCTGCAGTGTACTCT
Organism: Deroplatys truncata; assembly: GCA_030765065.1. Taxonomy (NCBI): domain Eukaryota; kingdom Metazoa; phylum Arthropoda; class Insecta; order Mantodea; family Mantidae; genus Deroplatys; species Deroplatys truncata. Next base: position 85,921,309 of record CM060990.1, on the reverse strand, counting down.
CAAGGATGAGTCACAAGGCTGGATGTATGTTGTTCCAGGCAGCATTGCCAGGTCAAATGATAATTATTGTTTTGTTCAACACTTTCAGCCCAAAATGACATGCCATTATGGCATGCTAAAATCCTCAAAAGTATGATAATTCATAGTATGAGTGTTGGATTAAATATTCATTTATAAGATAATACTCGATGCTAAATATTTGGATGCTGAATTTCTTAAGTATGAAATTTATCTGATTGTAGGTGGCCTATAATATATTGTTTCATATTCTTACATATCATATAGTCACTGGGCCACCTAAATAGCCTCTTTCATAACTAAGCATCTGATTCTTTTTGTTATTGCTGTTATAAACAATTATGTAACACTGCTACAAAATTAATCATGATTGTTGAGTTTGTTGACATCAATATCACCCAGGTTTTTTTTCTCCCTCCTTTCCTTTTCCTTGTGTGTGGCCACCAAATGCCACCAAATCAATCCATGTGCTGGTTGTTATTTCATGCACTAAACTACTGATAAAGCAATAAACTGTTTTCAGATCACAAGCTATATTATGTCACTTGGGTCTTTCCTAAAATTACCACTACCTACTGATAAAATAGAAGCTTGATTTATCTGTATAACCAATCTGTTCCCTGAACCAGTATTCAGTGAACTGTATGGCCACATCTAGCTATAAATGGCATGCTTGCTTTCTTTCCTTAATTTTGTAAAAATGAACCTACTATATTGTGATCAGTTTTATGGAAACAGAAAGAGTACTATTCCCGCTGTCACCTAATCATTGTCTTATCCATGTGCTTCTGAATTAGATGAGGTTTTGCAAGATGTACAATAATTTGTGGTAAAAAGCTATACTTTTGCTTACATGATGGCATAATTTCATGAGGGAGACCTAGCAGCGCTGGTTTCAGGGCTCTTAATATAAGAAAAATCTCATATCAGTATGAGGGATGAAACCTGAGTCTCTGTTCTGCAGGAGGGAAAAATTAATTATTTAAAATGTATTGAATTCTTATAGTTAAAAAATAGATAATAGTCATAAAATTATTATACTGTATTAAAAGCAAAAAAAGAGGACAATATCTGTAATGAGTACATCTTTCCTTCATTGCAGTTTCCACTTTCAATCTTGCAAAATGCAATCAAAATAGTTACTGAATATCCATCTGGGTTACAGCAGAATATTCTTAGCTCCTACTACTCTGATCCTTTGGCAGATATTGCGTTCATTGAGGGATGTCCAGGAAAGCAAAAGGAGTTCTCCAGACTACTGTATGCTATTAGCTTCTTTCATGCAGTAGTTAAGGAAAGAAAAACTTTTGGTCCCATAGGCTGGAATATTCTGTATGAGTTTAATTTATCAGACCTTCAAATGTCTGTAGGACAACTACAGGTATGTACACAAGAAAATATTTGCATTACATAAGTTTCTCATATATACTGAAATACCAATACCTATTTTTATCACTTTATTGTCCTCCAACTAAAATTTTAAAGAAAAGCAATATATCCATGTTTACAAAGGGAAGATGGATAAATGGAAAGTGTATGGCATATTTTTAACTCAGCAGAAGCATTCCAGACTGTAACAGAATCACAAATATCTGAGCATTTCAAACATTATAACATACTTGCTTATTTACCTCCAACAGCATTTAATTTAGAAAGTGGCACACTAAAATTGGAATACTGTGGCTTAATACATTCCCATATGGCATATGGTATTGAAATATGGGAGCTACAAGTAACTTAAATTTAAATATGATTCTAATTTTGAGGAAAAAAGATTTAAAATGCATCTTCAACCTAAAAAGCCCTCAGTCACTAAAATAAGTATTTAGAAAGCAGCATATATTAACAGTGATATCATTGTATGTATGTATATAAGGTTATCTTACTGAAAAAATAAAAAAGTGAATTTATGTTGCTAAATAAAGATCATTATCATTATAACAGCAGAGGAACAAATAACTGTCATAGAGAATATAAAACAAAAATCTCAAACAATAAAGACCCATATATTGTAGGTATTATTATCTACAATAAACTTCCTTCATATATTAAATTAGCACAAGGTAATGCTTTTAAACTATTATTCAAAAAATATATCATTGATAAATGCTTATACAATCTAAACGAATTATATATCTATAACTATTGTATTATATCGTTATGTATTGTTTGTAATTCAATTGAATAATTTGTAAATAATCTGTGAATTAACTTTAAATGTAATAATATTTAATCATTTTTGTGCAAACTATGTTAATGATACTGACTGTGTCTAAAACTTATATCTTAAAAGTCTATAGGCAATAAAAATATTATTATTGTTGTTATTATTATTATCATCATCATCATCATCATCAATTCATTCATCCATTCATTCAATTATCATCATCATTAATGTTGTCACTAGCACAACCACCACATTTTTTCTTCTGTTGTTTTTCAGTTTAACTTCATATATTCTTAAACTGTATATATGTTTCAGATAATAATCAATGAAAATTCTTTGATACCCTTTTCTGCCATTACCTATTTAATTGGAGAATGTAATTATGGTGGACACATAACTGATGAATGGGATCGGTGCACATTATTATGTATACTTGAAGATTATATCAATGCAAGTGTTGTTAGTGATCCGAATTATTCATCCTGCAGTTCTAATGAAGGGAGCTTTAGACTGCCTAGAAAGCTTGAATATGATGCATATATTGAACATATTAAGGTAATTTAACAAAATACTACATGCTTTTAATAATTTTGATAAAATTTTGAAAACAAGCCTAATATTAATAATGGTAATTTATTCAGCCCCAGATTATGGTGGAAAAATGATTAGTAAGGTCATTTTCAAGGTAGTACAAAGAATGTTTTTTATTATAAGAATGTGAATATCAAAGCATTATACTAGACTTATAAACACAGTGAAACCTCTATTTTTCACTTCTTTGGGAGGAGGGGCACCTAATAGGAGTGTAAAATCAAGGAAAGTCTAAAAATCAATAAATGGTAATAAAGTAATGCACAGACAGAACTGCATTGTATTGTATAATTACCTAGTCTTATCATAAATACTGACACTAAAATTTGCCCCTTATCTCTTGATTGATGAAACTACGCAGTGGCTTTCGGAATTTTTATCTTGAATAAATACCCTTCCTCAGCAGTATTACCTATTAACATTCAATATATACCTTTGTTTCAAGATGGAATGGTCTGTGAAAGAAAATCGTATAGCTGTAATAGCGTTACATAAGTGTAAGAAGAATTCAAAGACAATTTTCAATTTGTTAAAACAGCTAGGAATTTCACTCAGATTTGTTAATTGGATCATTAAAAGATTTTACCAATTTTTTAGTGTTGATGATAAACCAAGATCTTGCCGTCCTCTTGGTTCAAACCCCAGATATAATAAAGAAAGTTTGGGAACATGTCAGAAGAAACCCTGTTAGGACAAATAAATAATGGCGCAGCAGCTTCAAATGTCAAGAATGAGTGTCTCTAGGCTATTAAACCAAGACCTAGGACTTTGGGGTTATCACTGATGTACAGGACACATGCTCAACACCCATTTTAAGAAGATTAGACTGGAGAGATCACGTAACCTCCTTAGACAGCATGCTAAAAATCAACTTTGGAAAATCCTTTTTTCAGACGAAAACATTTTTACAATAGGGCAGAAATTCAACAGAGAGAATGACAGAGTATATGCTCAGAGTCATGAGAAATCCCATCAAGTTGCTCCTCTGGTTCTTCGTGGCCATCATCCAGCATCAGTGATGGTTTGGTTGGGAATCTTGTACAAAGGGACTAACGATGTTCATGTCTGCAAAAAGGGGTCATGACCATTGCCAATGTGTATGTAGAGGAAGTCCTGAAACCTCTTAACCAGACAATGTTCACCAGTGATCATTGGATCTTCCAACAGGACAGCACTCTGGCCCATAAAGCTTGGAAAACTCGGCAGTGGTCAAGCAAAACGTTCCAGATTTCATCAGCCATATAAGTTTGTCACTGTCCAGTCCAGACCTGAATCCTCTGGATTATAAACTGTGGGACATTTTGGAGACCAAGACTACCTCTTCAAGTCAGAGCAATCTTGAAAATCTAGAAAAATCCCTGAGGCGAACAGTGACGGATGTGGGCATAAACATCATACGTGTCACTATAGACAACTGGCCAAGGCATTTAAAGGCTTGTGTGAAGACCAAAGATGGGCATTTTGAGTAAAACGATAGTGCAAAGTATTCAGTATAATCTGCACTATTAAGTGGTATATAAAATCTTTAAAAAATGTTTTCATTTAACCCTGAAATTATTCCTTAAGGCTGTGACAGAACTTATGATATGACTAGGTATATTCATCCTATGAGTCACATAAATGTACAAAAGTACCATAATGCAGCATATATTAATTTTTACAGAGTTAACAAATACCAACAGTTATATAAAATGAATTGTTAACTATGAATTAAAATAATACTTTTGTATGTACAGAGTGAGCCAAAAGACTCCGAATCGCCTGTGCAGTGTTTTTCCTCTCCGCGTCCTCAGCGCTCATTGCCGTTATCATAGAAAAGTGCTGATAAAACCATATAACATTTTTAAAACTACTTTTAAAGGCTTTACTTACCAACTTTACGAAAGGAGATGCTGAAACTGGCCACCATCATTGTCCATACATTTTTGGCACCTCTTTAGGAAACTATCCACCACTCGCCGTAGTTCACGCTGAGAAATTTCCTGGCGGATATTTTAATTTTTCCAGGGTGTGTGGGTTTGTCTTGTACACTTTATGTTTTAAGTTACCCCAGAGGGATATTTTATGATCAATATTACCGGCTGCCGATGTTTTTCCACTGGGCGTGTGGAAATATGATAAAAACATGATAACGCACTACTGCTATAAACAAAGTCACGCTGTTGTAGTTTTGCTCTGCAGTGTGAAGTGCATTATTGACTTGACGGTGATGTGATGTAGTTCAGTTATTACGAGTTATTTATTATTTTGTCCTGCACTTAGTCACAAAGTATATTATGGCTCAGTATGTGTTTTCTACGGCACAGCGTGTATTTATTTATGATTCGTATGTGTTAACATGGTCAGCTCGCCAAGTGAAAGTACGATTTGCAGAAAGATTTCCAGGTGTAAAAGTTCCAGGCCGTACAACAATCCATTAACTTTACAGTAAATTTCAGGCCACAGGAAGTGTTCAGGCTAAGAAATCTAAAAGACGGCATTCAGTTCTTATCGAAGAAACATTAGACGACATTGGCCATCATTTGGAAAATTCCCCCCAAAAATTCCATGATGGATAGTTTCCTAAAGAGGTGCCAATAATGTACGGACAACGACGGTGGACAGTTTCAGCATTTCCTTTCATAAAGTTGGTAAGTAAAGCCCTTAAAAGTAGTTTTAAAATGTTGTATGGTTTCATCTGCACCTTTCTATGATAGCGGCAGACAGCAACGAGCGCCGAGGATGGGGACAGGAAAAACATCGCGCAGGTGGTTCGGAGTCTTTTGGCTCATTCTGTAGTATACTATACATAGATTATATTAAATTTAATTTAAATCCTTGGCTATAAGGTAAACATATATTTCCAGAATAAAATTAAGATAGAAGATAAATAAATAATAATACTATAAACAAACAAAATGCATAAAATATTGAAAAAATTGAAAAGAGTATAGCAGCTAATCATTAAGAAGATATTAATTGACTTTAACACAGTGAAATACTAATTAATGGTTTAGTTTTGAGTCAAACTTACACTCTGTGTTGCACTAATTTTGGAACTTAGCTGAGGATGGGGTAATTACACCAAAAAATATATTTTTAGTTACACAAGTTAATATGTAGTTTAATAAAGTTTGTGTATTTAACTCCAACTCAGTGTATCATCACCATCATCATCACTTTGTTAAGTTTCTGCATACCTATGTATACAGTCATATAATTTGTCTGAGCAGTGTTGTGCTGTACCATGATCAAAATGGAACATCCTAATAGCAATGAAGTGTGTGCAGATGTGTACATGCACACAAATACCAAAGTCAATGGTAGTATATAACCATATACTCACAACTATCCCACAAATGGCTCCTTTGTAGACTAGTGTTCACTGAGACCTTTTATTTCTATTACCATATTATAGTTTCAGTCATTTCAGTTGGTACTATCAATTATGAGACAGCATTTTCTGGCTGAATTTCATTATTTATTTTGCAGTATTATTAGTTGCTTTCCAGCCTTTTCTTGCATTCAAATGCTATAATGTTGAAACAAATCAGGGCAAAAAGCAATCAAATATCTTCAACTGTAGCAAAGTAAGAGAGAACTTTTGCACAACCTTGATTGAAACAATACAGTTTAGCCATTGCTTAAATCATTTCAATAGCACTAGTATAAAGAATGACTTTAGTTATCTATTTTAGCGTTTGCCACTAACAACCTCTTCAGAAGTTCTTGGCTTGCATACAAATGCAGAAATTGCAAGAGAGCAGCACTATACAAAAACTCTTTTTGAAAAATGCAGTTTTATATATGGAAACAAGAAAAGAGGGGAAACAAAAGGAATCTCTAATCAATTCCTTCATGATGTTATAACCGATATTCTTGTTCAGGTAATTTTTATTTAACATACTTATTTATAATCTAGACAATCTATCAACTAGAGATTAGATTTATATCACACCAGCAATGTCTAATAGGCTTTTGTAACCTCTAGAGGCAATAAATAAATACAATGCAAATACTATATATTTTAGCATAATTCCTTACTTGTTAATCTTAATGTTGGTTATGATTGTAACTAAATCATTGTGGATTTAGTCTGCAATAAATTTGGTTATAGCTACATAAATAAAATGCAATATTAATTTTTTAAACATTGAATTATAAATTCATAATTTTTTAATTTCTGGTTTAAGATGACAATTTTTAAATTGTTAATCTTCTATAAGAGAGATGCAGAATTGACTCAGTCAAAACTGGCTTTTGCAGCAGGCAGAGCAATGTTCTTCTATCCAATGCTCGGGTTTGCCCTGTCATTCATTCTACCAAATTTTTCTTCATTAATTACATTTTCAATCATCTTATTATTCAGAACCATTCAATCTGGTGAACTATTGTATATCTAGGGCTTGAAAGTTTAATTAGGGTGTTTTCCACTGCTGCATTACATCAATAGTAAGAAACCCCAATACCTAATTGGACAAATTTGAGTAAGCATTTACCATAACCACTAGTTTGTGACAATGCGTCTTTAATGAAGTGTTGCTTCACACATATTCAGAATTAAGTCTTAGACAGTTTTATGCTTGATATCACTTAAGAAAACTTTTTTACATTTTATATAGGTTGCTTGATGTAATACAGACTTAAAAACATGCTGATTTTACTCTGTAAAAGATACAAATTTGAACTTCTCTGACATCTCTAATACTGAAAGCAAGCTATAAATGCAAAAGCATGCAGTACAAGTATGGGCAAAAATGACTACAACCCAAATTATCCATATTAAAATACAAGTATTATGACCTTCAAACTATTTGCAAGATTACACATGACATCTTTTGTGCATGTTTCTCTCTCTCATGCATGCATGCACCATGCGCACATGCACGTATACACACACAGATGTGAGCAAGTGATGCATAATGCACCACTAAGTTCATAGAACTATTGAATATCTGTTGAAACTCCCTTTATCTGCAAAAACTAAAATAGCAGAGATAAGAATTTATCTTAATACTAAGAGGATCAGGAGTTTTGTACTACTTAATAAGACCAGCACCAATCATTTTGATTGGTACATCATTCCTTGTTAATTTTAATTTCTTTCAGGTTATGTTTATCTTTAAGCTACATATTAGAGTTAACAACTACTTTTTTAATGTTTTTTATGTTAATAAAGCATAAATATTATTCTGAAATAAATTAAAGCAATTATTTTCATCAGAAATAATATCACAAATTATGCAATAGAACTATTTTCAAGAATACTACCATAAGCTATCATCTAACTATTAATTCCAACTCTATCACATCCTTATCTTTAATCATAACTTTAGAATTAACTGTTGTCTTTTAATGTCTTTTATTCTCACCATCATCTTTATTCTGTTGTAAAGGGATGTAATCAGTATTACCATTCTCATTGTCAATTGCAACCTCATCTTCTTCACATAAATCGAAAACATCACCCCTTCTGATTCATTATTGGAAAACAATTCAAAGAACAACAATATTTTGTCATGTTGCAGAACTTGCAGATGTCTCCGTGCCATGTTAGTTATCACAAATAAACCAATGTAGAATGGGCTTTCAGTCTTTACACATGTTACTGAAACATAATACATTGATAAATAACAATAAATGATTTTTGAGTTAGCTGTAAATAACAATGGATAGCTAATTTTATTTGCAGAACAACAATGAAAGTATTACCTATAGCAGAAATGATGAAATATGTTACCAGTCAAAGTGACTGGCTGTGGCCCTAAAAGATGGCAATAAGAATAAAATTTTAAAGGGATATATAGTTGCTAAATTCATGAGAATTCATAAACTTTCATTTCACTGGGTTTAACAGTATGTGACATGTACACAATTATAAATTCTTAACCAGCCAATTGGTCCTTCTAGTGTTAATAAAGCTGGATACACTATTTCTGTAAATGTTCACTATATATTTAAGTTAAAAAAAAAAATCTGATGTGCTACATTCACGTGATTTTCTCTACCCAATATGATTTATTTTCATATAGCTACTTCAAACTATTCTATCTACTTCATGTTAGTCCAGATAAATCTTTGCAAAAATTGTTACATTACACATTTTATTGTAGGCACAAGGGGATATAGAAAACAGAATCTATAGTCAGATGTCACTATATGCTCCCTTGAAATTCCATTCTCTTTCCATGTAATCATGAGAAAAACTGAATATTGTCAGCTCTTTAAAAAAGTGGCAAAGTATTGAAAAATTCAATCCAATGATAATGGATATCTCTGAAATGGCTGATGCCACAGGAAAATCTATGTGAAATAAATTGTGTTTTTTAAAGAAATCTATATTTTTTGTGTAGGGAGTTTTTGTCTATATCTTATGGTTTACGCAATATATGAAATTATATAAAGCTTCTTTCAAATGAAGAGGGCTTCACTGGCTATTCCCTGAAAATTTAAGATGCACATATTATTTATCATGTAGATATATTCAACAAATGGCTTTTTTTTTTGTTTGTAATATAGAGTCAACTGAAAAATTCAATGCCACAGCCAGGGTTTGAACACAGTTCTCCCACTCTCCATATGGTTGCTCTAACCATTGAGCTACTGTGACAACATGCCGGTGGGACATTGAATTCCCCAATTGACTCAATTGTTTCCCAGACACCACCAAGGCATCTCACTCGAGATGACAATCTCAGTGACAACCTGCAATCATAAAGAAATTGAGTTTTATTTATGGATGCTCTTTAACTACTATGGTCCTTAACGTACCATTCTATATTGGGCATGAAAGACTGGTAATTTTACTCAGAGGCTTCTTTATCAGGCTTGAGGTTCTTTTACATGCTGTAAATCTATGACATGGGACCACCGACTTTACTTCACTTCTGAAGGAAGCCATGCATGCCCGAAAAAACCCATCACCCTTCACTGGATTTGAACACACGACCTTGAGAACTAGAGGCTAGCATGGTAACCATTACACCACGGAGGACGACCCTGCAATTGTAAGTACCTCAGTGCTGGGTGAGTCCCACTGGCATGTTGTCACAGTAACTTAATGGTTAGAGCAACCTAATGGAGAGTGGGAGAACCATGTTCAAATCCCGGCTGTGGCATTGAATTTTTCAGTTGACTCTATATTGAAAGCTAGCCAAGACCAGGCTAAGGTCTCTAAAAAGTATAATTGATTTCAATTAATTATATATTATAATAATAATAATAATAATAATAATAATAATAATAATAATAAATATGGCATTTTGATCAAAATTGATAGAGCCATTTTTGAGAAAATCAAAATTATTAAAATATTTTTCACATAAAGGGTAGTATGGGGTGGGGACATTTCTTTTTAAATATTTGTGTCACCTCTTTGGAAGATAGTGAACTTATACACCAAGTTTGGTATTTATCTGGCATTTCATTTTTGGGTTATGCTGTTCACAGACATATGGGCCTTTTTCTAAAAATGCTCTTTTTGGGATTCAGGGGGCCTGAAAACATGACTTACCAGTGAAATCTCAACATCCAATCTTTGGGTGGAATACAATACTTCCTCTTACCTATTATGGGTAGGCGGTAGAGAAATTAATAAATGTTTAAGATATAATTAGAGATAATTCAAGCAGCTCTATTCAAGCTGTTTCTATGCTTCTGTGTAATTAAGGGGAAACTAAATGCAAAAATTGCCCAAAAAATTACATTTTTAGTATTTTATGCAATCTTATAAATTGGAATTTAACTTTAATTTTATATATAAAATAAATCCTGTGACACTAGAGCCCGTGAAGGGCCTGGGCCTGCTAACCTGACTGCTGGCCTAATGCCCACGTATGCACAGCAGAGGTGGGCGATCATCCAACCAATGTGGGGAGATGATGTGGCCAGCATTACTCATCCCCAGCCAGAAAGTTGGCTCATGAGACCAGGACTGCTGCCTATCACAGCTCCTCACTTTCCTCACAATGCTGGGTGGGCACTGGTCCTATAGCCAGGGCCTAAAATTTGCACCTCCATGGGTGGGACCAAACCTAGGCGCATTCTGTGCCAGGAACTAGAGCACCATGTTCCAGCCCACTGCACCACTGCAATTTGATATATATGTTATTATAGCCACAATATTTATATTTTAAATATATTTTTAAAAATGGTGCTGCATCTGTCATTTTGTTCTGTAAATTCCGTATAACTTCACAGAAAAAAAAAATTACTCCTATACACTTTGGAGTAGAGAGAGAACCTTTAGCCCATATTTTAGGGGAAGATTTGCTTTACAAATTGGCACTACTGTTAAGTATGGCAGCTTCTGTGTGCTCAAGCCACATGGTTTCTTTCTTTGCAAATATATGAGAGTTTGTTTTCTCCATTTTTTCTTTGAACAGCATTTTTCTGTGAATGACATTTTCTGGTATAAATAACCCGTTTTCTCAGTAACTATTAACAACAACTAAATTAAATTTTAGGATGATGAAAGCAACCTCTAAATGCTATTCTGGATCTACTTTGGTGTTAATAACATGTTTTGTTGTATTTATTTAAAGGTGAGTCAGAATTGTTACACACAACCGTTTCCCGAAACATGTTAAGTGAGTAAACTTAAGTGATGTTAGTGTAACAATTCCGACTCACCTTTAAATAAATTCAATACACATCACTGTTTCTAGCTTCTTTTCAAATATCAATGTTTTGTTGTTTTGTTTATGTTTTTTTAAATAATTGCTAATAGGTAAGCAGTAGAGAAAGTAAAACGGAAAGACAGAAGAGGAAAAAGGGATAAGACTAGGTTTTTTAACCCTCATGAAATGAACAAATTCATTGTTTTCATTCATTCAACACAATATAATACAGATGACAGTACACAATAACAAACCAAAATTTTCTCAAAAATGACTGTAACAATTTTGATTAAAATACCATATTTTTAAGTTATTTTTGTGACAAATAAAACATATATCTTGAATTTCCTAGGAAAGGCCTTTGAAGTCCTCTTTATTCTGAATGATTTTGCATAATTTTATTGGTAAATGCTAAGAGATAGTCAAAATCTTACTACACAAAAAATGTAGATCTTGTTAAAGCACAAATTTATGCCACATAATTTTTTTTTTTTTTTTTTTGTAAATTTAACAATTTCCAAGATATTCCTTGTTATTTTTTTAATTTTCAAACACTTATACTTTTCTCAAATGGAAAGTTGTTCATTTTTTTGCATTGTCATGCAAAGAGCATGGAATTTCAAAGCCATCACATAGCAACGTGCTCTTTAAAAATCTATCACTTTATTACTGTATCATAAAACAAAATGGGTAAATGGGAACTGAAAGTTTATCAGGATTAACAAGAAGTACCTAAAATAATAAGCTTTTTAAGAAACATTTGTAGAAGAATGAGTAGAGAAAGTCATGTGAATGAACACATAAAATTTTGTTGTTGTTTTAGTGACAACATAGATTTATGCTTCAGAGTGCTTAATCAGACCATATACTTTTACTATCCAATAAAACATAGCTTTTGTTTTACAGCTTCCTACTGAGTTGGATACTGAGCTCATAAGAATAAAATATCCTGTCAGATATGAAGAACCAATGAACTTGGTGTTCATTCAGGAAGTTCAGCAACTCACTCTCTTACTCAGAGTAATAGGGTCAACCTTACAATCATTACAGGATGCTATAAAAGGCTTGTCAATCCTGTCTCCAGAAATGGAAAAAATGGCTGATTCTCTATGTGATGGAAAAGTGCCAGAAAAGTGGCATGCCTTTTCATATCCCAGTTTAAAGCCCTTAGGTTCATACATCACTGACTTTCTGGACCGAAGTCAGTTCTTTCAGGTATTATTTTTAATGATCTGTCTAGAGCAACAAACTGCAGAATTGAGAAACATTGTATCAAATTTACTCAATCAATAACCAACATTTTTCAGGAGAGAGTAAAAACTGATATATCCTAAACTTTCAGGAACTGTTTGAAGCTGTTCATACCTATGTAACATATAGTATTATGCAAAGTATATGCTCCTAAATACAGTTATCACAGAAATAATTTTTTATTTAGTAACATTTTTAATAAAAACTATTTCGGAATAAGTACATTTTGAGGAAATAAGACCAAAAATAATCTCATGAGATTAAGAAAAAGGGCAAAAGAAATCTTTTTCATCATATTTTAATTAAACCTTTTACTGCCACTAATAGGAGGTACCTTTATGATATCCTTTGTGTATATTTTGAAAAGAAGTTTTAACTTTTCATTATTATGTAATATTTCTGTTACCTACTGCTGAAAATAATATTAAAAGAAAAAAACATGGAAATCATCTCAATGACCTCTGCACACACTAATTTTATTTGATTCTCGGCTATATAAATAATAAATCTTAACTATATAATACAGGTTAATTTACTTTATTTTTACTTCTTAACTTCCGTAACTTTGCTGTATTTTCATTAACCTTATACTATTGTTACCTGCAGTAGGAATTTAATTTTCCATATTGTAATTTGAATCAACCGAGTGGGATGGTTCAAGCAGTAATGTCTGTGGCCTGCATTCGGGAAGTTGTTGGTTCAAACCCCTGGGGCTGACAAATCTGACCAAATGTTTTTATGCGGTTTTCCTCAGCCACTAGTTGAATGCTCATTATATGTATTTCATTTCCTTCTTCTTCATCAGGCATTAGGCTGATCACCCATTCTGAATATGCTATGATCCAAAGGTTGTCCTCATGGTGTAATGGTTACTGTGCTAGCCCCTAGTTCCCAATGCCGCAGGTTCAAACCTGGCAGAGGGCAATGAATGTTTTCAGGCGTAAAAATCCTTAGCATGGCTTCCTTCAGAAGGGAAGTAAAGCCAGTGGTCCTGTGTCATAGATTTATGGTATACAAAAGAACCTCAAGCCTGATAAAGAGGCCTCTGAGCAAAATTACTGGTCTTTCATGCCTAATATAGAATGGGATGCTAAGGACCACAGCAGTTAAAGAGCATTTCTAAATAAAACTCAACTTAATTTATGATCCAAAGTTTGCTTGCTACTCAATAGGCTACTGACCCAAGAAATTGGCTTGTAAGTCCTTGGGGGTGTAAGTCCTACAATGAGGAGGGTAATCCATTAAAGAAGAAGAAGAAGGTGAAGTAATTTGAATCAATCTACTTGTGCTTCTATATCACAGCTTCCTATCTTACATCTTGAAATGAACAAATTCATTGTTTTCATTCATTCAACACAATATAATACAGATGACAGTACACAATAACAAGATAGTTAATATTACTTAGCACCAATACATGCTGGTTCCACAGAACACCAGCACATTAATGCAATGTTGTGCACAGAGTTCAGATATATACATAATATATAAACTGTGTTTTTGTTTCGATACTTTTCAAATGCCAAAGAGAGGAATACATTTTTCTTATAAAATTAATGTCATTTTCCATAGAGTTTGAGGAATTAGGCTGAATTACAGGTGCAGGTGTTCATCAGTAGAACCAACATACTACTTTGTTCTTACCAAATTTTAAATTACTTCTAGCTTTTAAGCACCAACACCTTAATGATTATTTTCATAAGAATGAACCTTTGGACCTTACATTTTTGACATTCATCCTATGTGGGGAAAAAAGTTAAAAGTTGTAACTTCCATGTAATTTAGTTTTGTTAAACTATTAGGAATTGAGAAACAGTCACAGCAGAAATTTGCTTATCTGAACTTTTCTTAGAGCCTTTCCATTGCATATCCTTGTCCTTCAGCCATTACCTTGACTTCTTTTAACAGATCATACCAAATGAGATGGCTTCACATAATGCACGTAGCTTGCATTCGGGAGATCCTGGTTTTGATTCCTGTTGAACTGGCCACTCTCACCTTGGGTTCTTTTGTGGTTTTGCCAAGTTGGTAGACAAATGCTGGGGTGCTTTCTGTAATGCCACAAATTTTCTTGTCCCTGCTGTTTCATTTCCTTGTTATGTTTCAGGGTTGGAGGATCATGTGAGTGGATGGCATGGTGAGGCATATGCTGGTGGAACTGTCTGTCCTGGCATATGGTATATGAAAAACCCCCCCATAAGACCTTTCATTGGGGATGGAGGCTTTTGTGGGTGGTTCTGCCTGTATTGGGATCTCACACATGGAGTTGTTAGGGACCCCGCCTGCTGCCCTGGATCTGGTTGCCTTCTGTATCCTTCACTTCACACCATCCTCCTGAAGGTTCAGTAGGTACAATAGGCCTGCTATATGCTTCAGTGTTGAAATTCTCTTCCGCACCTAACCTGCTCTGCTATACTCTTCCACAGATCATTAAATTTCTGAAATTTTCTAAGATCTTAAAGTACAGCTACTGTGGATTTAGTAATCATGTTTACTGTGGAAACATTAGCAGATTTCTTCTGAAAATGTACTCCCAAATAATATTCATAAATTTCAAACAAAATAAAAATTAAAAATCATTTACACACTTCAAAAGGAAGACCTTACCAGAGCCATTATTCTTATCTGTATTTGATATTGCTTCCAGGGTTTTCGTTATGATGTTGCACAAATTGCTTGTGTCAGATAGTGACTTAAGTGTTAATGGAGGTCTAGTTCCCAAGTTTGTCTGATTCTTTTGAATATTTTCTCTGAGGAAGCTTTGATAAAGCTGTGTAGTTTATTTCGCACCCCAAACATATTCCTAATAACTCTGACTGCAGTACTCACATCAATAACACACAGATTCAGGATCTGTGCATAACAGTGGACATACACTGCCAGATTGTTTTTATCTCTCATTCTCTTTGCAGCCGCAGAATATGGCCACATATAGCTGCCGCTCCATTGTAATACTAACCTTTCAAGTCTTACATTTTTAAGCCAAAAGATGTTAATACATATTTCAGCAAATGATAAAGTGATTCACCATCTATATTTTCATTTCTGTAAAATTCTGGAAATCTTCCAAGAATGTTTAGATCATAATCACAGCATCACAACACAATGGAAACCTGTTCACTCCTCTTTAAATTCTGGGTTTCAGCTGTTATTACACTGTATATGCCTGCAAATTTCACATCATTTATTATATATCAGTTTATCTTGTATCAGTTCCAGGAAGTCTTTTGATTTGTGGGACTGATGTACTGGAATGTTCTTTTCTTTCTGAAGATAGTAATGAATTAAGTAAATTATTGTCTATTATCTTGTGGTCATAATGAGAACATTTCTAAAACATTCCCTTTGATTTCTGATGCTTCATCCTCTCTATGGCTATGAAGTCCAATGCATTGATGATCACAATATAAAATACTGGTAATAACTGCCTGGAAATGTTTATGATTTTCATACATCATTTGACTTCTTTGAGTATTTAATTTGCTTGCAATTGAACAACATATCAGGGAGTTGTGGATTCTGTTGCTTTGGAAAAATATAGCTTGGGAATGTTGCTTCTCTGATGGCTTTTGCTTTGCTGTTGTGTTCTTCCAATTTCTGGATCCAGTTTTAGTTAATGCATCTTCTGCTTTCAAAATATTTTCACTAAATACTCAGCAGTAATAGCAGTATGCAGTCAGTCACTACACTGCATTCTAGGCAAGTAAATTCATTATACTATTCAGATCTAAACCTTCTTTTGTTTGAATGATATTCTTTTAGTTTATGCTGCTAGGGGTCCAGTCCTATAGAATAAACATTGTTGCTTTCTCACCACTGTTTGATGAATCACGCCCTTCCAAAATATTTAAATTAAAGAAAGTGCTAGGAATGGCTAATAAACAAATCCCAGGCATTGCACCCTCAGTCTTTTGGTCCGCTTTGAGTTCACTATTGCCACTTAGTGGTGTGATGTTTCCAATGAACCTGTTGTTAGTGGGAATGGTGGTGATGACAGTACTTGTTCTGCTACTGCTGCTGTTGGTGGTGGTGATAATGATACTGCTTCTTCTGCTGTTGCTTTTGATGCTGGTGATAATGATACGGGTACTCCTTCTGTCATTGATGATGAGAATTTAGAAGGTGCCTCATCAACAATTGGATCAACTTTTGGTTTCTTCTTAAAGAAATTATGCAATTTTACTGCTTTATGTTTCCTACCCTCCATATAAGCATCTCACTAACCAAAATAACCACAATAAGTTATGAAAATATTAATTGGTTAATTTTGATTAATTGTTTTTATTTAGGAACTAACTACCATACAGTAGCTTGCCTACAACCCATTCATAATTTTTTTTTCCCCATAAATCTCTCTCTCTGCATCTTCATCTGTTAGTTCTCTAGATGCCACGCTTGTTTGGACCCCATCCATCCATTGTTCTGTTGGTCTTCCCCATCCTCTGTTTCCTTAGCTTCCCATTCTAGCTCATTCTTACTATTCTACTGTTTCCCATTCTTTCCACATGGCTGAAACATTTTAATCTTCTCTCTTCTGTTATTTCTAATACATTCTTTTTTACATCCATTATTTCCCAAATTTTTTCATCTTTAATTTTATCCCTTTTCAAGGCTTGAGAAGCCCTCTGCCAAGAATCCATCTCTGTTGTTAATACATAATAATGATGATGATGATGATGTCTACAATGATGATGATGATGATGATGAGATTTTGGAAGGTTCCTCATCAACAATTGGATCAAATTTTGGTTTCTCCTTAAAGAAATTATACAATTAACATATAATTAACATTTTGTGAGCTACTGCTATGCTACAACAATGAACAACCCTTTTGAAAAACTGACTGACATCAACTTATGCACAGCTGTATCATGTGGAAGCACACTAATCACTGAGAACCAGGGACTACTGGGAATTACTGCTCAGTTATATGAGGTGCCAGGTCGAGTTCACTAGTTTCAGCACCAGATGTGCATTTGAAGCAGGCTTCATTACTCAGGTTACAGGGATTTTTTGATTATACAAGGCAAAGAAGCAAATATAAATAAAGGATGAACATAGAGAGGAGAGAGTGAAAGAGAGGGCAAGAGAGAGAGGAGAGTTTCTTTCTTTTCTTTTTTTGTAGTGTTTAACTCCTGTTCTTACTGCATATAGCACCACTTGTGGTGGACACTAATGATACATGAAGTCAAATGATTATTGGGAAAGGAAATTTGGGAAGGGAATGTTCCAGACCTAACATTAAGGTACCTACCTGGCATTTGCTAGTTATAGGACTGAGGAAAACCTGGAAGAAAACCTCAGTCAGGGAGGATGGTCTTGGCTGGATTTGAACCACAAACCTCCTGCTCATGAGTCCATGTTTTGACAAGCTTGGCCATATGTGTCAGTGAGAGGAATGAATTTGCAGTATAGTTAATTTTAAGGAAATAAATATAAGCATAAACCATGCATATGAACTGACTGTTAATGTAAAAAATGACTATGTATTGTAAACTCTAATTTTGGTCTGTAACCCTACACTTGCACTTTGGGAATGTGCAAAATATATTACTACACAGCAAAGCACCAGGCTTATTCAAAAGAATGACGAATAGTGATGATGTTTATGTCACTCCCAGCTTACAGGTAAATATAAACACACACTAATGCTGAGTCCCAAGGTCAGTGCTCCTGGTTGCTTTACCATCATAGGGGTAATTGTGATAAAAAGTTCATAATGCACAGATATTTTAGTGAAAACTATTCTTTAAATTTAAATACAAAAATTAATTTATGTTTTTACTTAAAGTAACTTAAAATAAAACGTTACCAAGTTGAATATATTGGGGGGGTGCAATTTCTTCCCTTGCCCTACCCCCAAATTATGGCTATAGTTTAATTGTAAATGGTGGTGGCTTACAACTTGTGTTTTCATTATGCATAACTATGTGTTGCAAACAGCTGTGATTAACAGCTTTATTTGTACCTTTTCTTGAGTTGTTTTACAACAATATAAAAATCTGATGTGTTACATTCATATGACTTTCTCTGCTCACTCTTCTACAAACTGATCTTACAAAATATTATTCTTCTATCTACTTCTTGTTAACTGAGATGAACTTTCATAACACATTTTCTTGTGGACATATGAAAGATACAGTAGGCTAAAGCAATAGGTAGGCTGATTTTTAAAATGCAGTTTGCTATGTGATGGCTTTGAAATTCCATGCTCTTTGCATGGCAATAAGAGAAAACAAATAGTGACTTACCACTTGAGAAAAGTGTTTGAAAATTCAAACCAATAACAAAGAATATGTCAGAAATGGTTAATTCCACAAAATAATTGTATTTGACATAAACTGCGTGCTTTAACAAGGTCTACATTTTTTGTGTAGTAAGATTTTGTCTATCTTTTATGGTTTACCAATTATACAAAAGTTATTCAGAATGAATAGGACTTCACAGGCTATTGCCAGAAAATTCAACATATACATTTTATTTGCCATGCAAATGTCTTAAACATATGGTATTTTAATAAAAATTGTTAGAACCATTTTTGAGGAAACCATAAATAATGAAAACATTTCCAAGTAAAGGATAGTTTTGGGTGATGGGATTTTCTTGAAAATCTTCATGTCTCATCCTTGGAAGACACTGAACTCAAATACCAAGTTTGGTATTCATAAAATTTTTTGTTCTCTCTCTCTCATATACACATATACATCCAGATGTATTTTTGGATTCAAGGAGCCACAAAACATGTATTTCTGGTGAAATCTCAGTATCTAATTTTTGGGTGGAATACAATACTTCCTCTACTTACTATAGGTACACCTGTGGACAAAAAAAAATGAGTCATCCTCAGATTCTATGTGATGATTGGAGGGCTTCATGTACCTTCATAACAGCAACATTCACAATGCATATGCAGGAAATGTAGAATGGTCTCTGCCCTGTGAGCACAATGGTCACCTTATAATGGTGTTTCTCAGTGGTGATGCTTATAAGCTCCTGAAAACAGAGCCCAGAAAAACGTTTCATTGGCTGAGAAGTTAAGAAGGTACTGCTTGCACTCATAAGCTCCTTGGTTCAAATCTTGCATTAGTTATTGTTATTTTTTATATCGTTAATTTTATGACTGAATGTTTAAAACATGATATTGCTTTAATATAAGTTTAGCATTTTAAGTTTTAGGCATATCTTTGCACACAAAAACACAGTTCTACTAAAATATTCATTTTAAATAACTAAAGAAACAAATGCGAATAAACTGTTATCCACTAAAACTAAAACACATAAAAAATACGCAAAATTAATAGCAGGTGTATCAACCCCGAGCACCTATTAATTGCCCTCATTTCTGGGTTGTAGATGAAACTAAACCTCTGTAGTAACATGGGCGAGAGGCTACAACATCCCAGGTTTCTTGAATTTGTGCCCAGAATCCTGTACAAATTCAAGAATTCCATCAGGATATCTTATCCTCACAGAGGGAATCAAAATATTCTCAAGTATTACCATGTATTGCACACTGTTCAGTGTATTTTCAAGCTGCCACAGCACACCTAGATCATCCTTTGATATCCAACAAGAAGATACAGATATGCGACCATGATGAAATTGTGAAACCACGTATTTTGCATAGTAATAACTATTTTATTATGAACTTTACCAAATGCTGGTATGAAATGGAGTTTATAAAAAATAGTAATCGCTATGTGTTGATTAAACATTATTAACAAAGGAAGAAAAAGCGTTCGCTACATGTGAGAAGCGAACCTGCGGCCTTAACCACAGAAGTACTGTACGCTTTGCCACAGCGTTACAAAGAAGACAGATTGGAGGTAGCATGTTTAATAGTACCATACAACAACTTGCTGCAGTGGCTACACAACTCTATTGTGTATGGTGCAAGCAAGGCGCTGTGCCGTGTAGGACTTAGAAAAGTTTGGCTTTCAAGACATGACTTATTTTTTTGTCCACAGGTTTATATATCTAGCAGAGAAAGTAAGACATGCTAATGGTGATGGGCTCATGTTATTTTCTCATTGCATGTATTGGTGTTAGTGTAGATACAAATGTCACATGCTCTTTGACATGTTCAGTCTGAACAAAAACAAACAAACAAATTTTAGTTGAGAGAGAAATGGTGAGAAAACAGAAGTATGGGATCAAAGCAAAAGAAGAGAAACTTAAGATTCTGTAGCAAGAAAATGCTGTGAAAACAAATTGCAAAGCTAAATATCACTGCCAGATGTTTCGAAAGAGAACAATTTCAGAATTTAGAGTATCAATGACAAAAAGTATCTGTACATACACATGGTTGAAATACAGTTAGGATTTCTGAAATTAATGCTTTATTTGAAAAGTTACTTATCCAAAATAACATTTGACCCCATAGAGAAAAGAAGGGAGCTATTAGAATAGAGCTATTTAGAGGACATATTAATAGTTAATATTGAGATTATTTTACTGACTAATATATTTGCTGAAATGTTCTAGATTTTTAAACTTCTGCTTCAGAATATCATCATTTCCACTCATAAATGCACTAGTTTACGTTAAATGTTTTACCGTTTTTCTTGTTTTTCACAGGAATGGTATAAGAAAGGGAATCCATATATATATAGGATATCTGCATTCTTCTCCATACAGGCATTCTTAATGGCTGCACTGCAAAGTCATGCACGGAAATACAGAATTCCCATTGATCTCTTAATATATGATTTTCAAGTTATGCCATTTGATTACAGTAATGATTCTAAAGCACAAGATGGTGTCTTTATCAATGGATTGTTTCTTGAAGCAGCTCACTGGGATAGGTCAAGGTAATATTATTCTAATTGTAATACACGTATAAGGGAAATGGTGTTCAGAGGGTATAATATCAACTTGTTCAATCGTGGCATCCAAGATCTCTCGAAAGCTATGTTTACATCCCCTTTGTATGAGTGCATACAGAGCTTAATAGGATCATACAATAGACAGTCTTTTAAAGGTGTTCCCACAGAGGCGAATAACATTATAAATGGCAACATGCTGTTGGGCACATTAATGTTAGAATTTCTCAACTCTGCCTGTCCAAAGAATACATCAGCCTTAAGGGGGCAGTTAAGTAACTACTTAGTATATTTCATCCCGTTTTATTTACACTGTGCATGAGACATGTTATGTATTTACAGAAAAGATACATACACTCAAAACAATGCTATTAATATAAAAGATAACATTAGAAAGAAGATAAATTGTAATAATATAAAATTGTACTAACTATAATGTTCCATGTCTTCATCTACAGAGTAAAAACAGTGTTCCATTAATGCAGTTTTGATTTTCTGTTTAAATTTTGCTTCTGAGGTATATTTTTATATTTATTGGTTTATACAGCTTATTCCATGATAAATTAAATTCCTATCAAAGACTGCAGTTCTGTGAATGATGAGGCTGAATTGCCACCTATTTCTTGTACTGTAGTGATGTTTATAACCATTAATTTCACAAAATCATTTATGTGCTTCCTAAAATATATTATTGCTTCTAAGATATATAAGCATGAAAGTAGTATTATACCTAGCAGTTTGAAACCAGGTTTACTTCAATTTGTTTGTTTCAGGTCATTCTTCTGATTATGCTTATTTGTAGTTCAAAAATTCTGTTTCCCGCATTGAAATCTCCCCAGTATATTATTCTATATCTCATTAAACTATTAAAATAAGTTAAGTACAGATTCCTAATTATATTAAAACTTTGTTCCTTATTTGTAGCTCTGAAATAGAAATTCATCTGACTTAATTTAGCAGCCAGTTTTTTTGTCTCATTTTAGGTGCTCATCAATCCATATATCATGACATTTTGTAAAGGGTTTATACTGAATGACTTCATTATCTTGTTTTACTTTTAGTTTATATGCATTAAATGTTCTTTGTCCAGTTACTCTGCACTTAGAGCTCATGCAATTCACTTGTCCTTCTCTATCTAATTTTAAGGGACTCAAATTAAGGACAAGATTGTTTCACTTCTGCAGCACTTAAAAAGATAGTTACAAATCCATTGTTTATTCTCACTTCAATATCTCTTACACAACTCAGCACAAGAACCACTCACTCAGCTGTTATTCCTCTACACTTATGTTAAGGGTTTGAGGTGCTTCTTCCATAGTATTCAAATAGCTGCCCTGTGCTTCACATCTCTCTCCTTTGCCACCAGCACACCAATTGCAACAATGAATCTGATAATGTGGTGCCTCCTATTCTCAATGAAATTACTTAATCCTCTTCCCTTATTGACCATATAGACAGAAAAAATCAAACTTGGTGCACTTATTGCCTTTATGTTGATAATGTGTATGCTACTCTGTGAATATGATTATGAGTTCTCTGAAAGAGATAAGTCAATTCCAGAAATAGATTAGCTTGGCACCAATGTATATTATTTAGTCAAAGAAATACAATACAATGTTGAAAATGCACTCTCCTAGATGCAGTCATGAAAGGCACCTAGTGATAAATGGACATCAGATTTGTATGCAAATGTATATTTAGTTTCTTTTTACTTGCAACATGTTTTGCATTCTTCTGTGCTTGTATGTAAAGTTTGATAGTACATATGATTGCATATTTCTGATGTTGCTGCATATTACATAATTTTTCTGTATTGAGCATATAATGCACATGTTTAAAAATTTTTAATTTTAAAAAATTAATATTTAGAAACATTAGTGACAAAATAATAACGTCCTTACTATGAAAACAATATTTGCGAAGGGACTTGGCTGTAATCAAGGCACATTTCAAAGTTATAGCTGAAGCCCACAAAAAAATAAAAAAAATTAGGTTTGTGTTTTATGAATGTTTATTAGTTATTAATGAGGTTCAAAGTAAACTTGAGAGTGCTCCTTTAAAGTATGCAGGAAAACTAAGTAGTAAATTGCACAGTTTTTAGAGAAAAATCCTGACATTAAAGTTTTGTGTTCTGTGGGTAAATTATCCTGTGAAAGATGAAAACATAGAGCTTCCTGAAGCAATTTCCCCAGAGTTAGTAACTGCTTTGAAATTTTGCCAATAACATCTGTAAATGTGGAAAGATCCTTTTCAGCATACAAACTTGTGTTAACCAATAAGCATCATAAACTTATACTTGAGCATTTGGAGAAATTGATCACTGAATACTGCAAATCAAATTACAACCAGAATGATATCTAAGGAACAATGTGCATTGTAAGTACCAAAAAGTATAAACTTAAAGCTAACAATTTTAGTGCATATCTTCAAAATTTTAGATCATATTTTAAACATTTTGGTAGCATAAATGTATGCACATTTTAGATATTTTTACTGTATACAGATTTGATGTCTAGTGATAAGGTATGAACAAAACCACAGAAGTTATGAATAAATAAAACACTTAGAGAGAGACAGAACAGTATTAGGACATTTAGGTGTATATGAACATTAAAACTGAAATCTTGTGAATATATTTTATTCATTAATTTTAAATGTTGGTGGATATACCCATTGCATTTCTCTATCCAAAGCTAGGACTCCAACATTAGAGCTACCTAAATGTTCAAAATATATCTGTCTAAAACATGAACATACATATATTTTAAGAAGCTTCAAAAGCCAAGCTTTCTATTTGCTTTCCCTCACTCTCTAATACAAATATTGAATAGGTAGCTATAGTGCTCGAGGACCCTAGCTCATTTTATTTCATCCTCTTACTTTAAAAAAATATGTGTAAGTTATAATATACTACCACCACTACCATTGGTATAGCTTAATAAGAGGAATTCATACGTGTAGATAACTCATTTTTTCAAAAATTCACTATAATGACAATTTACCATTCAGGTACAGAATACACAAATACAACCATATGGAATGATTCACCACAGGCACCTCATATGAATGGTTTAGAAAGGCTCCAAGGTTCATGAAAAGGAATGTGATTCCATTCTACCTTAATCCAGTTTAAGCTCTGGTTTGAGATTATTATAGGTCACAGCATAAAATATATTTTATTTTTCAGCTATATTTAATATAAGAGAGATATTTACTATGTTTATTTAAATTTATAGGTGTAAACTAACAGAATCATTGCCCAAGATATTATGGGAGAAATTTCCATGTCTTTGGCTGAAACCAACAATGAAGTTTGATCTCACTACCAGATTCAGATACATCTGTCCCTGTTACAGGAGTTTAGAACGTTATGGAATTAATTCCAATACAGGTCACTCCATTAATTATGTAATGGCTGTTTTGCTTGACACAGATGTAACTCCTTCACATTGGGTAAAACGTGGAGTTGCTCTTTTTTGTCAGTTATACAGTTAAAATTAAAAATAATGTAAATAAATTGAAAAAAAAAGTGCACATTCTTAATCCCCTATGTATAGATGAAGAGGCTCAGTTCTTTTCAAATTAATAGAAAATTATTTAAAATATACTTGATGGAAGTGGAGTCAACCTAAACACTCTTACTAGCTTCACTCATTTATTTTGCAGAACATGTATCGTGAGCATAAGCTCACATCATCAGCAGCCTGTTGACTGCCGGATGAACTCTCAAGTCGTATTGTTGAAAGCCTGGAGTGTCCTCTGGTGGCCTATGGATGAAACTAAATAGAGGGCTGTCTGCTTCTGACACATCAAAGTTCATGATGTGGTTTTCAAACTTCTTTATGTAAATCTTCTCCCATACTTCAAGCTATTTGGGTTTTTGGGCTGGTTTCAGCAACTGGATATTGGTGTCTATTTCATTGTTATAAGTCCGGAAGTGAAAAGCAACTGCTGATTTGTCGGTCTGTTTGAACTTTATGCAATGCCGGTGTTCCTTGAAGTGGATGCCTATGTTCCTTTTTGTTTTTCCTTTTTGCAATTTTTACATTGGATCCGGTAGATTCCTGACATTGGAAAAATGCAAAGGAACATAGGCACCTGCTTCAAGGAACACCGGCATTGCATAAAGTTCAAACAGACCAACAAATCAGCAGTTGCTTTTCACTTCTGGACTGAAAATCATGAAATAGACACCAATATCCAGTTGCTGAAACCAGCCCAAAAACCCAAATAGCTTGAAGTATGGGAGAAGATTTACATAAAGAAGTTTGAAAACTGCATCATGAACTTTGATGTGTCAGAAGCAGATAGCCCTCTATTTAGTTTCATCCTTAGGCCACCAGAAGACACTCCAGGCTTTCAACAATACGACTTGAGAGTTCATCAGACAGTCAACAGGCAGCTGATGATGTGAGCTCTTGCTCACGATGCATGTTATGCAAAATAAATGAGTGAGTGAAGCTAGTAAGAGTGTTTAGGGTGACTCCACTTTCATCAAGTGCATTTTATTAAATGCTTCACTATGTGTGATTCCACCACTTTTTGGAGAAAATTATTTATTTTGCATTAATTTTCATCAGAGCCCAAGGTATGTTGTGCTTAAAAGGAATTAAATTTTGAGCTGTTTTAAGTGATTTGATGCAGCAGGTCACTTAAACTGGTAGCTGTTCTTCCTAAATACTTTTCATTTAAAAATACTAATATGAACTGTGAATGTTTCAACAACTATGAATAAAATGATTTGAAATCTATATATGTAAGATCCTCCTCATCTGATAAATAGCCATTGCTTTCTAAAATAATGCTGAAAATAAAACTGTATGAATATGTACTCATATTTGTAAACCTGAAAGGGATAATATAAGCAAAAAGTGTACAACTAATGTTCCATTTTTGTTTGAAAATTATGATGATGATGATGATGATGATGATGATGATGAGGATGATTTTTTTTAAATAGTGTTTAATGTCTGCTCTTACTTCATATGGCAGCACATGTGGTGACACTAGTGATAGTGATATGAAATGATCACTGGGAAAGGAAATTTGGGAGGGAAGCATTTCAGGCCTAACTTTTTAGTACCTCCCCAGCATTTGCCAATTATGAGGACTGAGGAAACCTGGAAAAACCTTAATCAGGGAGGATGGTCCTGGCGAGATTTAAATTGCAGGCCTCCTGTTCATGAGTTCATGCCTTAAGATCTCAGCTACCTCTGCCGGTATGGTTATCATCATCATTATTAGATATAATGATGGTTATACAGAAAATAATGTGTTCCTGTGCTTATGGGGTTATGATTGAGCACTGATGCCTTCAGCAAGATAACAAAATAAAAAAGGACAAAAATATTAAAAATATACCCTTGTATTTTGTAGGACTAAAATACCATGGCAACCGATGCTGTTTTCAAACTTCTGTGCTGAAAAATGAGCATATATAAGATGAAGGAGGACTCCTCCAATTTCAAATTAAAAAGAACTATTTCTTGGTATCTTTACAGATTCTTAAATTAAGAACAAATGTTCTTATTCTAGGTTATGGTTATTAAAAAATACCTAGCTATTTAATCTTTAAAAAACTTCTGTAGAATTCAGTTTTCTATAAGTGACTTAGTGCTATGTGTTGAATTTATAACTCCAACAGTTTTACAGCTTCTAAATATACAAGTAATACTGAGTACCTAGTAATACAACTAAAACCCATGCTCTCTGATACCTTAATCCCCTTGTTGTGAATAAAAAATGAAAGCATTAAAGTAGACCTGCATTATCACAACTATATACAATCTCTTGAATTGAATTTATTATCCTCCTCTGAATACATATACATATTCAGATGCAGATTTATTCACCATTTACAAAAAAACTTACAAGGTTTTGTCAAAATAAAAGGATAAAAATTGATCATGTATACATACAAAGTACATTAATACTAAGAGTAATATATACAGATATTTTATATTATACAGACTAAATACTATTGACATTTGCTAAAGAGTGAGCCAAAAGACTCCGAACCGCCTGCGCGGTGTTTTTTCTCTCCGCGTCCTCGGCGCTCGTTGCCGTCTGCCGCTATCATAGAAAGGCGCGGATAAAACCATATAACATTTTTAAAACTACTTTTAAAGGCTTTACTTACCAACTTTACGAAAGGAGGTGCTGAAACTGGCCACCGTAGTTGTCCATACATTTTTGGCACCTCTTTAGGAAACTATCCATGACTCGCCGTAGTTCAAGCTGAGAAATTTCCTGCCGGACATTTTGTTTTAATTTTTCCAAGGTGTGTGGGTTTGTCTTGTGCACTTTATGTTTTAAGTTACCCCAGAGGGGTATTTTATGAACAATATTACCGGTTGCCGGTGTTTTTCCACTGGGCGTGTGGAAATATGATAAAAACATGATAACGCACTGCTGCTATAAACAAAGCCACGCTGTCGTAGTTTTGCTCTGCAGTGTGAAGTGCAGTGTTGACTTGACGGTGATGCGATGTAGTTCAGTTATTACGAGTTATTTATTATTTTGTCCTGTACTTAGTCACAAAGTTTATTATGGCTCAGTATATATTTTCTACGGCACAGCGTGTATTTATTTACGATTCGTATGTGTTAACTCGGTCAGCTCGCCAAGTGAAAGTAGGTACGATTTGCAGAAAGATTTCCAGGTGTAAAAGTTCCAGGCCGTACAACAATGCATGAACTTTACAGTAAATTTCAGGCCACAGGAAGTGTTCAGGCTAAGAAATCTAAAAGACGGCGTTCGGTTCTTACCGAAGAAACATTAGACGGCATCGGCCATCGTTTGGAAAATTCCCCCCAAAAATTCCATGATGGATAGTTTCCTAAAGAGGTGCCAAAAATGTACGGACAAGGACGGTGGACAGTTTCAGCATTTCCTTTCATAAAGTTGGTACTTAAAGCCTTTAAAAGTAGTTTTAATAATGTGTATGGTTTCATCCGCGCCTTTCTATGATAGTGTAGTGTGAGGATTCTTAGCTTTTTAAAACTACTTTCGCACGTATTTCTTTTCGGAATTTTTAAAACTATTCTTATTGGTCTTTTCTGTAACCTAAATATTTTTAACCTTTGTTTCTTTCCTGCTGCTTCCCATAAGATGATCCCATAATTTAGATGTGAGTGTATGAAAGGTGATATACTTTTAGAGCACTAACTTTATCTATGATTTGTATTACCTGTTTTAGCACATAAACGCCCATATTAATTTTGTTCTTAATTTTTTCTACGTGTTTAATGCATTTAAAATTAGTATCTATAACTAATCTTAAAAATATTGTCCGCATTACTTATTTGGCAAACTTGTTCATTTTGGATTGCTAGTGTAACGTTTGTCTGCATTTTATTATTTATTTTAATTTTCATTAATTCCATTTTGTGTTTAGTAACATTCCTAGCTTTTATTTATTTATATATATTTATATATACATAAATTTATTTATTTTCAATCAGACAATGTGCAGAGTAAAACAGTATTATTGTAGATCACGTCAAAGTGTTAATTACAATAATATAGTAATAACAATAAAAAGAAGAATACATACAAGTTAATAGTAGCTATTATAACTAAGTACAATGCAAATGTTAAAAATAAATTATATAGGATAGTTAAATTATATTCGAACCCATTCGCGGCCTCTCTCTACTGCGCGAGACAGCCGGCAGTCGCCGGAAATTACGCCGATAGAGGCGGGCTAAAATCCTTACCTTATAATAGATGCTGGAAATGTTGAACTTCTGCTCTCAAACAGGCAGCATATCTCGTGTAAATATTCTCGCTCACTTTCCGAAGCTCAGCAGCAGGATTTTTTTTTTGTAATTTCTTGCACAATGTTTTCTCTAAGTTCCTGTAGTGCGCGAGGATTGGAACGATACACTTTGTCCTTTAAAGAACCCAATAAATAAAAATCACAACTCGTTAGGTCAGGAGAACGAGGGGCCATAAATCAACACTAATTATTCTGCCATCAAACACCTCTCTTATTGCCTGTAATGATTCGGCAGCCGCATATGCTGTTGCAGAATCTTGCTGGAACCAACCATACGATTTCTCTTCTTTTGTCAAGCGATTGCAAAATGGCCTCAGAATTAACCTCTAATATCGCTCTGCATTTATTGTTTCATCAAAGATATGGGCCCTATTATTCTTCTAGCACTTATCGCACACCACACTCCAATTTTCTGATCATAATGCGGCGTTTCATCCAGTAGCACAGGTTTTTCTGAAGCCCAGTATCGACTGTTGTGAGTATTCACACGTCCACTTAGATGAAACTAAGATTCATCAGTGAAAAACGAAAGCTGTGGGTCAATGAAACCCTTTTCTACGGATTTGAAAAACGAGTTACAATAATTCACACGTTTAGCGGGATCATTTGGCTTTAACGCTTTCACTCGTGTGTAGCGATAGGGCTTCAGTTTCAACAGACGTGTAGCATTTCTTGCAGAAGATCGAGATACACCTGTTTGCTGCGCTAGTTTTTTCAGCGATTTTCGAGGCGAACGCCCCAAAGCGGCACCAATCACAAGAATTCCTGCTGCTGAGCTTCGGAGAGTGAGCGAGAATATTTACACGAGATATGCTGCCTGTTTGAGAGCAGAAGGTCAACATTTCCAGCATCTATTATAAGGTAAGAATTTTAGTCCGCCTCTGCCGGTGTAATTTCCCCGGCGACTGCCGGCTGTCTCACGTAGTAGAGAGAGGCGAGTGGTTTCGAATATAATTTAACTACCCTATATATACACAACACTTATAACTTATACGAATTATAATTATTAACAACAAGAATAACAAGAGCTATAGAATATAGATGCAACCAAGTTAGCATATTAAAGAAAAATTGTGCTGTGATTTAAAAACTCTTGCGAGTTATAAAAGCAGTACCTACGTTAATAAATGCTTTTTAGTACCAGTAGAAATAAAAAGCCGCTACGGAGCCAAAGGAAGATGCCGACAACTGATAAGATCCATTGTTCTACGCCGACAAGCCCGCCGGCTCCCTTTGAGGCCTCACATGCCGCCAGGTCTCGTGTCGCTAGGCCCCGCCCCCTCTCTCTTTGTGGCCTTACCTAATGCCGACCGTGTCTGTGCCGACAGGTCCTACCCCCACCCCCATGCGTTCTGGTCGCGTGCCGAAGCGTCCCGTCTTGAGGTGTGCGGTAGGGAATGGTTTTCTCGATGCCTGCCGCCCCTCGGCAAATCAATTAGGTAATGTTCGTCAAACATTATTGAAAAAAAGAATTGGCATTTTATGACTACTAATGCCCGCACATTGCATATCTAATGTTCCTCGAGCAATTAAGTTTTTTGATTAATTAATTGTATATGAATTGACTCGAGCGCAAGTGGTCGTCATCGTATATGTGTGTATAAGTAGCACGCTCACGGGAACAGTCCGCAATGTAATGAAAAAACCCAGCAACCTACTTCTGTCTGAGGATAACGGTAATGTCCATGTATACACACATTAGCGAACAACAGCCGGGCATGTAATGAAAAGCCCCGCAACCTACTTCTGTCTGAGGATAACGGTAATGTCCATGTATACACACATTAGCGAACAACAGCCGGGCATGTAATGAAAAACCCCGCAACCTACTTCTGTCTGAGGATAACGGTAATGTCCATGTATACACACATTAGCTGACAACGTTAGACGTTTTCACCACATTAAACACATTAATAGACTTTAAGATTGCATCCCGGATCTGTATACAGTCATTAGCGAACAATGTCAGTAATTGTTTTCCTAAGTGCTCTGAAAAACCCCAGACACTCAATGTAAATACCTTTTAGCTCATAGAATTTCCATCACAAACTGTGGAAAAACCCTAGTCTAGACAATTTTTTCCCTGATAATTAATGATTAAGTTTCATAGCTCTTATTTCTTTCAATAAAATATTGCGAATAAAGTATTTAGAATTCAGATTGGCGGAAAGAAATATTACATACGGTATTAAAAATAAATAAGCGTCTCATTGATCGGTGAATACTACATATGTTATTAAAAATAAAATAAATACGGATAACATTATAGTTAAATATTATAAATGTTATTAAAAAAATAAATGATTCGGTTAACATTATAGGTGAATATTATATATGTTATTAAAAAATAAATACGGTTAACATTGAACAAAAGAATTGGCATTTTATTACTACTAATGCCCGCACATTACATATCTAATGCTCCTCGAGCAATTAAGTTTTTTGATTAATTAATTGGCCTCTGCCATCTACCTTCTAAAGTAAAGTTTAGATCTGTCTTGGCGTAGAATTTCCATCACAAACAGTGGAAAACACAAGTCTAGACACGTTTAAGCTTACTATAACAATTTTTCCCCTGATAATTAATATAAATTCTACATGAAGATTATTAATGATTAAGTTTCATAGCTCTTATTTCTTTCAATAAGATATTGAATATGACTCTAGCGTTAGGAAAATTAAACGGTGAGAAGCAATATTTTCTACGCTGAAATTATAATTAAAGGCGTACTGTATAGATTCTGTACTTAAGTATTCGAATGTATCTTTGTCATTATTTAAATACTCACATACAAGAATTGCATGCATGATAACAAAAATTAAACTGATTTTTTTACGTGATGTTAAACAAAGAAATATGACCGCTGAGGTACTTCATGTGTTATATGTTTAACATGTGATTTAATTTTTCTCAGATTTCCTTCTATGTTGTACATTATCTCTGCACATTTCTCTCTGTTAAGCAGGTACAAACTTAACCACTCTAATGGAGTGCCTCTTATTCCATAGTTTTCTAATTTCCCTAATAGATTTTTAGTGACAACACAGTCGAAAGCTTTGGCGAGATAGAGAAAAATTGCTACCACATGATATGGAAAATGTCGAGATATATACAAGGTACAAAAATAAATGGTTTTCACAACAGTTACAACCATAAGTGATAATTATGACAAGTATAAGCAACAAAAGAGTATGGTGATTGAAAAATTCTGCCTCATTTGTCCAGTTTCTTAGCACCATCCTCTTCCATACAGGAACAATGCATATACCTTAGTGAAGTTCAGTGTGTGAATTCCCGGGGGGAATGGGTAGGATTCCTCCCCCACCAATGATTTTACCTCAAGAATTTCCCCCCACTAAAATATCATGAAGGGTCATGACTGTAGCGAGCATGTACATATTAGAAGATATATATCATACCCAAGTAATAAGAACATCAGCTCTCAGATAATGAAGAGATTCACTCTCGTAGTACAAGGCAGAAAGAAAATTTACATGTCCAATATTGTGGAACAAACCTAGCAAAAAACAGTGCTTATCATAATGGAATAAACTTATTCAACATAAAGGATATAGCAAATGTAAATCTATTAAAAAAAGCTTAAATCATACCTGC
The DNA here is from genome assembly GCA_030765065.1 of Deroplatys truncata. Classification (NCBI taxonomy): domain Eukaryota; kingdom Metazoa; phylum Arthropoda; class Insecta; order Mantodea; family Mantidae; genus Deroplatys; species Deroplatys truncata. The sequence goes on along the minus strand of CM060990.1, from coordinate 85,888,467 downwards.
ATTTTATTCGGTTTTGGAACATGTAAATAACTAAATAGATAAACTTGTACATTGCAAATACTTGCTACAGTGTGTGTGTGCGCGCGATATATATATATATAGAGAGAGAGAGAGAGAGAGAGAGAGAGAGAGAGAGAGGGAAATAGGTGAAATTTGTAACGTTTCAATCTAGGAAATATTTGTAAACCTTTTTTCTTATTTGCATTGTATTAACTTTGTTATTGTATTGTAAACCGTGACGATTCCATATCATGTATACATGATCTTTAGGATGAAATAAATGAATATGAATATCCCCGGGGGAGGGTGGTTAATTATAACGAGACAAACAGCAAAACATACACCATAGTAAAATATTACCATTTCAAGAATAATTTTTCATTAGATAACTAATAATAATGCATTGAACTTTACTAATATAAATTAAATTGTTAAAATGTCAGCAACAATCGATTGAAAATATTGAATTCGCTCGACAATGATTACGGTTGAGTTTATACGCTCGGCACTCCGCAATGAACAACGGTAGAAATTGTTAATTATTGTTGTCAGTCTATTTATTGAAATAGAGCAGTGAATACTGAAAACCGACGCAATGAAACGTACAGAAAGTGGATTAATTGCCCATTCTTTAAACGCGATAATATTAATACTAATACACCATCAGTATATTCGATGACATCACAAGATTCGGTAAGTGAAAATGTGCAGGAAAACATAAGTAAAATACCTAGAAGTGATGAAGCGATCTCGGAGATAGGATATTTATCTTTTAATGAAGCTTGAGATAAAGTTTTAAGCCACCACGAAGGTGAACCTACATCATCATAGAGTGACAGAAATAACTTTTCAACGTCCTGGCAGAAAAATCGACCATGGTTAATGTTTACTACTATTAATTAAAAAGACGGACTAATGATGTGCATTGTTTGCGTTAAACATTCGCAGCAATCCGTGGTTCAAATCCTGGCTATGGCATTGAATTTTTCAGTCATCTGATTCTACTTTTCCAACCCTGTCCAACACACGGCTTGTGTAAAAGAACAATTAATTCCATTCGCAGCAAGTGTGTAAAACAATTAGAAACTTCATCTAGTGATTTATCTTGGTCAAGAGACGGTACAGCAAAGAAGAATAAGAAAAAGAACCTTGACGCCATATATAAACATGAAAATACTCATTCGTATTGTGTGAGTAGGATATATAGGAGAGAGCTGGCTCAGTTTTTTGCGTTTATATGGGAAAGGATAGGGAAAACGAGGCTAGATGCGACGGTTCAAGGAGGAAAATGCGTTTATATGGGGGAGATAGGGAATACGAGGACTGACGCTAGGCTAGACAGTGGTAGGAGGGAGAGTGCGCTTTATATGAGAGAGGTAGAGGAATATGAGGAGAAGTGCTAGGCTAGACAGAGGCTGAGTAATGTATGGTTTATATGAGCGGTATAGGAAAACGCGGAGATGTGTTAGGCTAGACAGGGCTTGAAACGTAGTGCATGGTTTATATGAGAGATATAGGAAAACGAGGAAAGGTGTTAGGCTAGACAGAAGTCGAGGAGTAGAGTATGGTTTATATGAGAAGTATAGGAAAACGAGGAGAGGTATTAGGTTAGGAGAATTGAGTTTGTGTTTATAAGGAGAGACGAGAAAACGGAGAGAGATCCTATGCTAGGATAGACAGGTGTTAAAGTTAGGGTAGATAGGAAACCAAGGAGTGATACTCAGCTAGAGGGGGGCAGGAGGGAATGAGCTTTTGAGAGGTAGGGGATACGGGGAGTGGTGTTAGACTAGACAGAGGTTTAGAGTATGCGTTTATATGTATGAGAAGTATAGGAACAGGAAGAGGGGTGCTAGGCTAGACAGAGGTTGAGGAGTAGAGTATAGTTTATTTGAGAGGTATAGGAAAACGAGGAGAGGAGTTAGACTAGACAGAGGTCGAGGAGCAGAGTATGGTTTATGTGAGAGTCATAGGTAACCGAGAGAGGCGTTAGGCTAGACAGAGCTAGAGGAGTAGAGTATGGTTTATATGAGAGGTATAGGAACAGGAGGAGAGGTGTTAGGCTAGACAGGTAGTGTAGCAGTAGGAATATGGACTTATATACAGGAGAGATAGGGAATATGAGGTGCTAGACTTGAAAGCGACTTTAGACGTGAACTTAGTGGAAAACTGTTTCATGTCAATGTTCTAGACATACCCATCACGTAACCTATTCAGGGAAAAGGTGACTCGTTCAGGGGAAAAAGGGGACTGCTCAGGGAAAAAGGAGGTCCACAAAGGGAAAAAGTTGACTAGCAAAGGGAAAAACGTGACCAGCAAAGGGAAAAAGGCGACCAGCAAAGGGAAAAAGGCGAGCAGCAAAGGGAAAAAGGTGAGCCATAAAGGTAAAAAGGTGACCTGCAACGGGAAAAGCTAACCCACTAACACTAACAGGTAAGTAATTCAGCTAGTATTGCAAGAGGTTGACTGCATCATAGCAGTGTATGATTTCAATGTAATTCAGCTAGTATCGTATGTATTTAGGCTAATTCATCTAGTAACACAGAATAGATTCCAGAGGCTAACTGCATCATGGCTCTGCATAATTTCACAGATAATTCAGCTAGTATCGTAGGTATTTAGGCTAATTCAGCTAGTATCACAAGAGGATAGATTCTAGGGTTGGGTATAGCTTAGTGTCGTATTTCACAGGTAATTCAGCTAGTATCGTAGGTATTTAGGCTAATTCAGCTAGTAACACAGGAGGCTAGATTCCAGGGTTGGGTATAGCATAGTTTCATATTTCACAGGTAATTCAGAGGGTATCGTAGGTATTTAGGATAATTCAAGTAACATAGGTGTTTAGAGTAATTAAGCAAGTATCACAGGAGGCTAGATTCCAGGGTTGGGTATAGCATAGTTTCATATTTCACAGTTATTTCAGAGGGTATCGTAGGTATTTAGGATAATTCAAGTAACATAGGTGTTTAGAGTAATTAAGCAAGCATTACAGGAGGGTAGGTTCCAGGGGTTGGTTATAACCTAGCTTCGTATTTCACAGATAGTTCAGGTAATATCGTAAGTATTTGAGGTAATCGACAGAGCTTCACAGATATTATTGATAATTTCGATCAGAGATTTGTATCACAGCTATTTAAGGTAAATGCAGCTGATTCAGGTTGTATCAATGGTATTTGAGTCATTTTAATAGGTAATTCTGATAGTATCACAGGTGCTCGTACTAATTTAGAGCAGGAATTCGTATCAGAGCTAGTTAAAGTAATTTCACATGATTCGGGTAGTATCACAGGTATTTAAATCATTTTCATAGCCAATTCAGCTAGTATCGTGAGCATTTAAGCTAATTCAGCTAGTATCACAGGAGGCTAGATTCCAGAGGCTAACTGCATCATAGCTATGCATGATTTCACAGCTAATTCAGCTAGTATCGTAGGTATTTAAATCATTTTCATAGCCAATTCAGCTAGTATCGTGAGCATTTAAGCTAATTCAGCTAGTATCACAGGAGGCTAGATTCCAGAGGCTAACTGCATCATAGCTATGCATGATTTCACAGCTAATTCAGCTAGTATCGTAGGTATTTAGGCTAATTCAGCTAGTATCACAGGAGGTTAGATTCCAGGGTTGGGTATAGCATAGTTTCATATTTCAGAGGGTATCGTAGGTATTTTAGGATAATTCAAGTAACATAGGTGTTTAGAGTAATTAAGCAAGCATTACAGGAGGGTAGGTTCCAGGGGTTGGTTATAGCCTAGTTTCGTATTTTACAGATAGTTCAGGTAATATCGTAAGTATTTGGGTAATCAGCATAGTTTCACAGATGCTCGTGATAATTTCGATCAGAGATTTGTATCACAGCTATTTAAGGTAAATGCAGGTGATTCAGGTTGTATCAATGGTATTTGTGTCATTTTAAAAGGTAATTCAGATAGTGTCTAGGTATTTGGGCGATTCAAGCATCATAGGTGTTTAGAGTAACTCAGCTAGTATCACAGGAGGCTAGATTCAATGATCAGGGTTTCGTATCAGAGCTATTTAATGTAATTTCACTTGATTCGAGTAGTGTCACAGGTATTTAAGTCATTTTAACGGGCAATTCAACTAGTATCACAGGTACTCATGGTAATATAGAGAGTAATTAAATTATAAAACATTTCTCATCCAACGTTACAACAATTTATATACTTTTTTTCTAAATCTTACAAACTTATTATATGTTAAACAATTATTGTACGATGCGGAGAGGGATAAACTGCATATTGGTTCACAAATTGAAAAGCTTTACGTCAACATACCTTTATTTTAGTTCGTTATAGATGTCTCTCCCCTTTTATCTAGGCTTGAGACTAGCACTAGGATTGCTCCTAATGGCAGGGTTACCACCTTCCCTTCCATCTTCTTCTTTCTTCATCAGGCGTCAGCTATCTGCATATACAGCACACAGATACCTTCTTTTTTAAGATTGTAGACTCACTAGAAAATCTTTATCTTTAACTTACATTCTTTTAAGCACTGTTTGTAATGGCGTAATGTCCATACGCATATGTTGTTATCCTGTCCTCAGCAATAATTCTTTTATCATCAAACGGAGTCAAGGCAATTTTATTCACTTGTACTGTAGCAAGGGCATGCTTTCGTGATAGGATCAGATTCATAGGTGTTCTGATGATTTCACTGGTTTTAAGGCAGTCTGTATAGCTGTCAAACGAAATGTACTGCTTAATAGCGCTACGTTTTATACCTTTAATCTTTTTTATCATTGACCCTTGAATATCTAAGGCATACATCTTAGGACGTAGTCCAACAAAGCGTAAGATGATTTTGCTATTAGCCTCATCTTTAAATTTTCCCAATACCTTCTTGTTCTGAGTAGAGTAACATATATGGTTGACAGGGTAATCAGCTGTATCGAGATGCTCAAGAAAACGTAGCTTGTCCTGGTACACATCTTCAGTCGTTACACGATGAATGAACGAATCAGTGTCCATATACATAAGCTTCAGGTTTTCAGCTCCATAATAAGGCAACAAAACGTCGTAATGATAGTTATACATTAATGTCTTGGAGATGTCCAACACACTCATACCAATGTATATAGGCTTGTTGAATACAATCTGACGAGAGGCCATATGTACAGCAGTTAGATTATCAGCATATATCGTCCTGTCGATAAACGTAGGCTTGGCGATCAGCTTCTCTAGAGTTTTTTCATTGGTCACCAGTCGTATATCCATACGGTTACGCAGGTTCTCCATAGTTTTTCCAAACATAGCGTTGTTAAAGAGCTTGTAGAGATCCTTCTCGAAATCATTTGCAGCTTGTTGTCGTAGCCTGTTGTTAAATTCCACATAAGGTTTCAACCACTGAGACTGTCGGAATTGTAGCACACGATGGATTTTTGTTAGTCGTAGTCCATGACTAAGAGCTTGCTTCAAAGCCATGTAATGCACTACATACTTCTTTCGAGGTCCAAGATGAGGTATCAGTTTCTTTGTAGATGATTCCAATGGTTTCATACACTCTGGCAGGAAAGGTAGATCGTTGTGTAGATCGTGAAGTTCAGCAGGATACTCGATGTCGACTTCTAATATGCAGCCATGAGGATCATCTTCTTGTAGTGTTTCTAAGTTGATTTCTTCAGGTGACACCCACTGAAATCCACCAAAAGGAAGGGCGTGACACATTGCCCAGCCATATTGGTTATTAGCGTCCTCGTATGTGATAAATTGGGTTGGTCTCGACGGATCAAACTTCTCCTTATAAGTGTTATTAGCCTCTGCATACCGATGGGAAACTTGGCATAAACCTCCTCTTATACCCGATTCCACCATGAGTAGTTGATCATAATCTTGTAACAGCTCAAGCTTAATTCCAGTATACAGTAACATGGCATCCCATGTAAGACCTGGAGAGGTAAAATAATGGGCAGGATCAACTTTGTGTGTTTTAAGGGTTTGCTCTCTGAACGTCTCAAAGACATCAGCTAGGAGAAGTACATCCGAAGTTAAGTAGAGATCGCTGTGCTCTCCCAGGTTTCTCACATTAAACAGCTCCCATACATTTCTAGCATGATCGTAGTCAGTATCAGTAATTTCTTCTTCATTTAATCTATTGTAGAAGGAGTCCTTAGGAGGCAAGCAGGTCTCGTTCAGAACATCCCATGACGTAACAAAATCATATGGAAATACACCCTTACGGGTCATCAACTTCAATTTGTCTTCTCCAAAGTACTTTAGCGTTTCAGGATACGAGGTTAGATTTTTTACCAACTTATCCAAGCTTGTACTGAGGAATCGGAAGCTATCCACAAATCGAAGCTTTATATCTCCTACATACTTGGTGAATGAGATATAGCTTTCTTCAGAGTTAGGAATTACCTCCACACGTTCACTTGTACAACCCAGCTCCTTAACAATGAAATGAGAGTCATATCCGCTAAGGTTATGCATGAGGACTGGTATATATTTAGGTGTTTTACAGGCTAAATTACATTCATTATGAAGACTTCCACGATATTCACCGCTGATGTGATCATGGTCGCGTACTTTGTAGTTCTCTTCTGTAAAGGGTTTTCCACACAAGTAGCATGCTGAAGAAGACTCAAAATCCTTTTGCTGTTGATCCGTAAGTTTCAGAGGCTTAGCAGATTTGTATATATTACCAATCATTTTTGCAAGAGATGTAAGGTACAGCATAAACTTCTGAGCAGCATCAGCACCACGATACACATAGGGTTGCTTAGGAAGACCAGTTTCGAGATGTTCAAAACTGGATGTAGGCTTCACGTAAACACAGAAGCTCATTGGTGTGTGCTCTTGATAAGGGCTTGTATAGGAAGTTTCAGGATCGGGTATACACGTATGGCATGGAGTGAGAATACTCTCAAAATCCGCATAGATGACATAAGGTACTTTCAGCATCCTCTCAACATTTTTAAACTGAACAATTGATTTCTCCTTGGTAGGCATAACTACCCTCGCAACACCATGTTGAATACAGAAGGCTACATGTTCTTGCAGTTTTTCCTGTCCACTTCGTCCATATCGATCATCAAAATGTGTAAAGCAGCGCTTACAAGTATAAACCCGTCCATTATGGTTAGTTTTCTGGCGTCGAACGCGTTTCTCAAAATTCTTTATATACACGTAGTGATGTTTTCCACTGCTGTCATTCAATAGTAGCAGGTCGCGATGTTCAGGTAGTTCAATGTCAGCAACCTTTATTGGATACACTTCATGCTTCTCATCCAGCCCGAAAACGTTAATGGATATCTTGTTAAACTTCTCAAATTTAGGTATTTGAGAAAGTGGAGTAGGGTAGGAAACACAGCTGAAGTCGTACTTGTCTTGAAGTTGTTTGTATTTGTTCACACGCAGTGCATTCTTCCCTATGAATTTAGCTAATACAGAGTACATGAAACATTTCTCGTCGCTAAAGTTCTGGATGTTTATACATGCTTTCCTTGCTTCAACAGCTGACGGTAGTGGTATGTAGCTACTTCCTCGTAACGGGTTGTACTTGTTGATACGAAGTCGAACTCCTTCCACAGCAAGCAAAGCCCAGCTGCTACCCTTAAGCTGAGACTCCTCCATTTCAGTCACCAATTTCTTGAATTTCACTTCCATCGTTGAGTCCAGATCAGTTTCCAGGAAAACAGCTTGATTCCGTGTTTTAAATGTTTTGTCACAGGTTTCTCCAATACTGTTAACAAATCGACACTCAGCAAGCAGATTAATTTTAACACTCTTATGAATGCTAAGCTCTTTATGCACAGCATGGATTATACGTTGTTTTGCCTCTTGCAGATACATATTTAGGTCCTTAGCTGATTCGCATCGTATAAAATACGATTTCAATCGTCCTTCGAATGAAGTTTCGTATTCTTTCATATCGCAGTCCACCATTGTTGACAGCAACTGATGTTTAGTTGGCTCCAATCTTCTTTTCTTCTGAGGGCTGCTTATTTCACATATATCTTCGTGTCGCTGTCCCTTATAACAATCTTTGAAGGTTACATTACAATGTTTACATTTGAAGAGCTTCTTGCAGCTCATCTCATGTCTTCTCTTGTCATAACCTCGGAGGAACTTCTTCCCACATTTTCCGCATGCATATCCAGTAGCGCTTGGAATAATATCCTTATACGCTGAGTTATTCATCTTTATTCTTGATGTAATAACGTATTAATCACTGATCAATGAAATGTAGACCTCTTCACCTTGACACCACTTTAGAAAGCTGATTATTCTTGGAGAGAACACGATGTTAACACCTCAAGACTAATTAGCACAATGAAGTCCAATGCCCTAGATCACCATATTTATAGAGGGAGCACGAACCTTTTAGATCAATCATAAACTCGCTCCATAACCACCTGTATATGATCGCTCAACGTGTACTAACCCCACAGCCATATAACCTCAAGTCTAGAGACAGGATGTTTATGACGTCACACCCAGAGACAGGATGTCTGGCAGCATCAAACACGTTTAAAATCGTCTCATAACTACCTGCTTATGCTGTCACACCAGCAAGAGAACAGTAGAAATAAAATGGGCGGAGCTTGCCGGCATAGATCAAAGAACTTTATCAGATGTCGGCATCTCTCTACTGTGCCAGAACATACATTTTATTTCTACTGTTTAATCGCTTATATCTCCTGAATGAAAAGAAATGGAACAATGGGATAAAAACTAATCAATTCTTTGGAATGCGCCGCGTCATTAGGACCTTGTTCCAAGTTGACCGGGATGCCTGGGTTCGAATCCTAGGAGTGAATGCAAATTCATCTTCTAATAACTTAGAGACTAATTAAGATAAAGACGCCAAATAAACTTTATTGCGTTTATGCTATTAGGTAGTATCTTGTAAATGTATATTTGGGTACCTGATGTCCTGGGTTCGATCCTTAATTTTAAAAACTTCATTATCTCGGAAACTAAGAAAGCTAGAGGAATGGACCAAAGCATGTTTGATAGCTGTTATAATGTGTAATTAATACTGTATATAATTTTTAATCAGTTGTCTCTAGTTCGAATCCCGATTTTTTAATGACTTCTTAATTTTACTCTATACTCTAGAAAATATCACTTAAATTGATGCTGTAACTACATACAGCACCTTTAAGCTTACCAAACTCATATTATAAATTATTTTGTTTCTGGTGTTCTGGGTTCGAATACTGATTCGATGGAATTTACTTATAAATTTAATAACTCCTAAACCAATTAAGATAAAGACGCCAAATAAACTTTATTGCGTTTGTGTTATTAGGTAGTATCTTGTGGATGTGTAATTATACATGACGTCCTGGGTTCGATCCTAATTTTAAAATTTTCATTATCTCGGGAACTAAGTGAGGTAGAGGAGTGGACTAAAGCATGGTTGATAGCTTCTATGATGGGTAATTAATGCTGTATATAATTGCCAATCAGTTGTGCTTGGTTCGATTCCCCATCTTTTAATGACTTTCTTAATTTTCCTCTGTACACTAGAATATATCACTTAGATCGATGTAACTGCATACAACTTTGTTTAACATGTCAGACTAATATTATAAATTATCTTGTTCCTGGTGTTCTGGGTTCGAATACCGATTCAATGAAATTTACTTGCAAAAATTTAATAACTCGTAATTTAATTTAGATAAACATGTCAAGGTAAACGCAAACACAGTATCTAGTCCTTAAATATCGTTATCGTGACAAATATTACTTTAAAGTACTCAGATCGAATCCCGAAGGGTGATTTCATATATCTTCAAGCTTATGGATCAGATCAGGTTCGAGTAAAGATTAAATGGTAGATGCTGATATTTGGGGAGCTAAAATACATTTATTAAAAGTATTACCGGGTTCGATTTAGAAGCTTAGAATCTGTGTAACTCTGGAAAAATTGCTTTTCTCATGATTGTAGTGAAATGTAATGGTCTTTCTGTGAGAAGATGGAAAGGAAGAATTGAAAAGGGAATAAAACATGAAATAATTAAGTAAATAAGGGGGAAAATCTTCTAGGTTTCCTTTTAAGCTTTTACTTTTAAGTATTGTGATAATACAGCTTGAATTAACCTTGGTACAATAGGTGGTGATGGTGGTGGTGGGCTTGAATTTGAAATATATGTCTGAATGAGCGTGTGGGAATACTTCTCTTGCTGGTGTGACAGCATAAGCAGGTAGTTATGAGACGATTTTAAACGTGTTTGATGCTGCCAGACATCCTGTCTCTGGGTGTGACGTCATAAACATCCTGTCTCTAGACTTGAGGTTATATGGCTGGGGGGTTAGTACACGTTGAGCGATCATATACAGGTGGTTATGGAGCGAGTTTATGATTGATCTAAAAGGTTCGTGCTCCCTCTATAAATATGGTGATCTAGGGCATTGGACTTCATTGTGCTAATTAGTCTTGAGGTGTTAACATCGTGTTCTCTCCAAGAATAATCAGCTTTCTAAAGTGGTGTCAAGGTGAAGAGGTCTACATTTCATTGATCAGTGATTAATACGTTATTACATCAAGAATAAAGATGAATAACTCAGCGTATAAGGATATTATTCCAAGCGCTACTGGATATGCATGCGGAAAATGTGGGAAGAAGTTCCTCCGAGGTTATGACAAGAGAAGACATGAGATGAGCTGCAAGAAGCTCTTCAAATGTAAACATTGTAATGTAACCTTCAAAGATTGTTATAAGGGACAGCGACACGAAGATATATGTGAAATAAGCAGCCCTCAGAAGAAAAGAAGATTGGAGCCAACTAAACATCAGTTGCTGCCAACAATGGAGGACTGCGATATGAAAGAATACGAAACTTCATTCGAAGGACGATTGAAATCGTATTTTATACGATGCGAATCAGCTAAGGACCTAAATATGTATCTGCAAGAGGCAAAACAACGTATAATCCATGCTGTGCATAAAGAGCTTAGCATTCATAAGAGTGTTAAAATTAATCTGCTTGCTGAGTGTCGATTTGTTAACAGTATTGGAGAAACCTGTGACAAAACATTTAAAACACGGAATCAAGCTGTTTTCCTGGAAACTGATCTGGACTCAACGATGGAAGTGAAATTCAAGAAATTGGTGACTGAAATGGAGGAGTCTCAGCTTAAGGGTAGCAGCTGGGCTTTGCTTGCTGTGGAAGGAGTTCGACTTCGTATCAACAAGTACAACCCGTTACGAGGAAGTAGCTACATACCACTACCGTCAGCTGTTGAAGCAAGGAAAGCATGTATAAACATCCAGAACTTTAGCGACGAGAAATGTTTCATGTACTCTGTATTAGCTAAATTCATAGGGAAGAATGCACTGCGTGTGAACAAATACAAACAACTTCAAGACAAGTACGACTTCAGCTGTGTTTCCTACCCTACTCCACTTTCTCAAATACCTAAATTTGAGAAGTTTAACAAGATATCCATTAACGTTTTCGGGCTGGATGAGAAGCATGAAGTGTATCCAATAAAGGTTGCTGACATTGAACTACCTGAACATCGCGACCTGCTACTATTGAATGACAGCAGTGGAAAACATCACTACGTGTATATAAAGAATTTTGAGAAACTCGTTCGACGCCAGAAAACTAACCATAATGGACGGGTTTATACTTGTAAGCGCTGCTTTACACATTTTGATGATCGATATGGACGAAGTGGACAAGAAAAACTGCAAGAACATGTAGCCTTCTGTATTCAACATGGTGTTGCGAGGGTAGTTATGCCTACCAAGGAGAAATCAATTGTTCAGTTTAAAAATGTTGAGAGGATGCTGAAAGTACCTTATGTCATCTATGCGGATTTTGAGAGTATTCTCACTCCATGCCATACGTGTATACCCGATCCTGAAACTTCCTATACAAGCCCTTATCAAGAGCACACACCAATGAGCTTCTGTGTTTACGTGAAGCCTACATCCAGTTTTGAACATCTCGAAACTGGTCTTCCTAAGCAACCCTATGTGTATCGTGGTGCTGATGCTGCTCAAAAGTTTATGCTGTACCTTACATCTCTTGCAAAAATGATTGGTAATATATACAAATCTGCTAAGCCTCTGAAACTTACGGATCAACAGCAAAAGGATTTTGAGTCTTCTTCAGCATGCTACTTGTGTGGAAAACCCTTTACAGAAGAGAACTACAAAGTACGCGACCATGATCACATCAGCGGTGAATATCGCGGAAGTCTTCATAATGAATGTAATTTAGCCTGTAAAACACCTAAATATATACCAGTCCTCATGCATAACCTTAGCGGATATGACTCTCATTTCATTGTTAAGGAGCTGGGTTGTACAAGTGAACGTGTGGAGGTAATTCCTAACTCTGAAGAAAGCTATATCTCATTCACCAAGTATGTAGGAGATATAAAGCTTCGATTTGTGGATAGCTTCCGATTCCTCAGTACAAGCTTGGATAAGTTGGTAAAAAATCTAACCTCGTATCCTGAAACGCTAAAGTACTTTGGAGAAGACAAATTGAAGTTGATGACCCGTAAGGGTGTATTTCCATATGATTTTGTTACGTCATGGGATGTTCTGAACGAGACCTGCTTGCCTCCTAAGGACTCCTTCTACAATAGATTAAATGAAGAAGAAATTACTAATACTGACTACGATCGTGCTAGAAATGTATGGGAGCTGTTTAATGTGAGAAACCTGGGAGAGTACAGCGATCTCTACTTAACTTCGGATGTACTTCTCCTAGCTGATGTCTTTGAGACGTTCAGAGAGCAAACCCTTAAAACACACAAAGTTGATCCTGCCCATTATTTTACCTCTCCAGGTCTTACATGGGATGCCATGTTACTGTATACTGGAATTAAGCTTGAGCTGTTACAAGATTATGATCAACTACTCATGGTGGAATCGGGTATAAGAGGAGGTTTATGCCAAGTTTCCCATCGGTATGCAGAGGCTAATAACACTTATATGGAGAAGTTTGATCCGTCGAGACCAACCCAATTTATCACATACGAGGACGCTAATAACCAATATGGCTGGGCAATGTGTCACGCCCTTCCTTTTGGTGGATTTCAGTGGGTGTCACCTGAAGAAATCAACTTAGAAACACTACAAGAAGATGATCCTCATGGCTGCATATTAGAAGTCGACATCGAGTATCCTGCTGAACTTCACGATCTACACAACGATCTACCTTTCCTGCCAGAGTGTATGAAACCATTGGAATCATCTACAAAGAAACTGATACCTCATCTTGGACCTCGAAAGAAGTATGTAGTGCATTACATGGCTTTGAAGCAAGCTCTTAGTCATGGACTACGACTAACAAAAATCCATCGTGTGCTACAATTCCGACAGTCTCAGTGGTTGAAACCTTATGTGGAATTTAACAACAGGCTACGACAACAAGCTGCAAATGATTTCGAGAAGGATCTCTACAAGCTCTTTAACAACGCTATGTTTGGAAAAACTATGGAGAACCTGCGTAACCGTATGGATATACGACTGGTGACCAATGAAAAAACTCTAGAGAAGCTGATCGCCAAGCCTACGTTTATCGACAGGACGATATATGCTGATAATCTAGCTGCTGTACATATGACCTCTCGTCAGATTGTATTCAACAAGCCTATATACATTGGTATGAGTGTGTTGGACATCTCCAAGACATTAATGTATAACTATCATTACGACGTTTTGTTGCCTTATTATGGAGCTGAAAACCTGAAGCTTATGTATATGGACACTGATTCGTTCATTCATCGTGTAACGACTGAAGATGTGTACCAGGACAAGCTACGTTTTCTTGAGCATCTCGATACAGCTGATTACCCTGTCAACCATATATGTTACTCTACTCAGAACAAGAAGGTATTGGGAAAATTTAAAGATGAGGCTAATAGCAAAATCATCCTACGCTTTGTTGGACTACGTCCTAAGATGTATGCCTTAGATATTCAAGGGTCAATGATAAAAAAGATTAAAGGTATAAAACGTAGCGCTATTAAGCAGTACATTTCGTTTGACAGCTATACAGACTGTCTTAAAACCAGTGAAATCATCAGAACACCTATGAATCTGATCCTATCACGAAAGCATGCCCTTGCTACAGTACAAGTGAATAAAATTGCCTTGACTCCGTTTGATGATAAAAGAATTATTGCTGAGGACAGGATAACAACATATGCGTATGGACATTACGCCATTACAAACAGTGCTTAAAAGAATGTAAGTTAAAGATAAAGATTTTCTAGTGAGTCTACAATCTTAAAAAAGAAGGTATCTGTGTGCTGTATATGCAAATAGCTGACGCCTGATGAAGAAAGAAGAAGATGGAAGGGAAGGTGGTAACCCTGCCATTAGGAGCAATCCTAGTGCTAGTCTCAAGCCTAGATAAAAGGGGAGAGACATCTATAACGAACTAAAATAAAGGTATGTTGACGTAAAGCTTTTCAATTTGTGAACCAATATGCAGTTTATCCCTCTCCGCATCGTACAATAATTGTTTAACATATAATAAGTTTGTAAGATTTAGAAAAAAAGTATATAAATTGTTGTAACGTTGGATGAGAAATGTTTTATAATTTAATTACTCTCTATATTACCATGAGTACCTGTGATACTAGTTGAATTGCCCGTTAAAATGACTTAAATACCTGTGATACTACTCGAATCAAGTGAAATTACATTAAATAGCTCTGATACGAAACCCTGATCATTGAATCTAGCCTCCTGTGATACTAGCTGAGTTACTCTAAACACCTATGATGCTTGAATCGCCCAAATACCTAGACACTATCTGAATTACCTGTTAAAATGACACAAATACCATTGATACAACCTAAATCACCTGCATTTACCTTAAATAGCTGTGATACAAATCTCTGATCGAAATTATCACGAGCATCTGTGAAACCAAATACTTACGATATTACCTGAACTATCTGTAAAATACGAAACTAGGCTATAACCAACCCCTGGAACCTACCCTCCTGTAATGCTTGCTTAATTACTCTAAACACCTATGTTACTTGAATTATCCTAAAATACCTACGATACCCTCTGAAATATGAAACTATGCTATACCCAACCCTGGAATCTAACCTCCTGTGATACTAGCTGAATTAGCCTAAATACCTACGATACTAGCTGAATTAGCTGTGAAATCATGCATAGCTATGATGCAGTTAGCCTCTGGAATCTAGCCTCCTGTGATACTAGCTGAATTAGCTTAAATGCTCACGATACTAGCTGAATTGGCTATGAAAATGATTTAAATACCTACGATACTAGCTGAATTAGCTGTGAAATCATGCATAGCTATGATGCAGTTAGCCTCTGGAATCTAGCCTCCTGTGATACTAGCTGAATTAGCTTAAATGCTCACGATACTAGCTGAAAATGATTTAAATACCTGTGATACTACCCGAATCATGTGAAATTACTTTAACTAGCTCTGATACGAATTCCTGCTCTAAATTAGTACGAGCACCTGTGATACTATCAGAATTACCTATTAAAATGACTCAAATACCATTGATACAACCTGAATCAGCTGCATTTACCTTAAATAGCTGTGATACAAATCTCTGATCGAAATTATCAATAATATCTGTGAAGCTCTGTCGATTACCTCAAATACTTACGATATTACCTGAACTATCTGTGAAATACGAAGCTAGGTTATAACCAACCCCTGGAACCTACCCTCCTGTAATGCTTGCTTAATTACTCTAAACACCTATGTTACTTGAATTATCCTAAATACCTACGATACCCTCTGAAATAACTGTGAAATATGAAACTATGCTATACCCAACCCTGGAATCTAGCCTCCTGTGATACTTGCTTAATTACTCTAAACACCTATGTTACTTGAATTATCCTAAATACCTACGATACCCTCTGAATTACCTGTGAAATATGAAACTATGCTATACCCAACCCTGGAATCTAGCCTCCTGTGATACTAGCTGAATTAGCCTAAATACCTACGATACTAGCTGAATTACCTGTGAAATACGACACTAAGCTATACCCAACCCTAGAATCTATCCTCTTGTGATACTAGCTGAATTAGCCTAAATACCTACGATACTAGCTGAATTATCTGTGAAATTATGCAGAGCCATGATGCAGTTAGCCTCTGGAATCTATTCTGTGTTACTAGATGAATTAGCCTAAATACATACGATACTAGCTGAATTACATGTGAAATCATACACTGCTATGATGCAGTCAACCTCTTGCAATACTAGCTGAATTACTTACCTGTTAGTGTTAGTGGGTTAGCTTTTCCCGTTGCAGGTCACCTTTTTACCTTTATGGCTCACCTTTTTCCCTTTGCTGCTCGCCTTTTTCCCTTTGCTGGTCACCTTTTTCCCTTTGCTGGTCACGTTTTTCCCTTTGCTAGTCAACTTTTTCCCTTTGTGGACCTCCTTTTTCCCTGAGCAGTCCCCTTTTTCCCCTGAACGAGTCACCTTTTCCCTGAATAGGTTACGTGATGGGTATGTCTAGAACATTGACATGAAACAGTTTTCCACTAAGTTCACGTCTAAAGTCGCTTTCAAGTCTAGCACCTCATATTCCCTATCTCTCCTGTATATAAGTCCATATTCCTACTGCTACACTACCTGTCTAGCCTAACACCTCTCCCCCTGTTCCTATACCTCTCATATAAACCATACTCTACTCCTCTAGCTCTGTCTAGCCTAACGCCTCTCTCGTTTACCTATGACTCTCACATAAACCATACTCTGCTCCTCGACCTCTGTCTAGTCTAACTCCTCTCCTCGTTTTCCTATACCTCTCAAATAAACTATACTCTACTCCTCAACCTCTGTCTAGCCTAGCACCCCTCTTCCTGTTCCTATACTTCTCATACATATAAACGCATACTCTAAACCTCTGTCTAGTCTAACACCACTCCCCGTATCCCCATACCTCTCAAAAGCTCATTCCCTCCTGCCCCCCTCTAGCTGAGTATCACTCCTTGGTTTCCTATCTACCCTAACTTTAACACCTGTCTATCCTAGCATAGGATCTCTCTCCGTTTTCTCGTCTCTCCTTATAAACACAAACTCAATTCTCCTAACCTAATACCTCTCCTCGTTTTCCTATACTTCTCATATAAACCATACTCTACTCCTCGACTTCTGTCTAGCCTAACACCTTTCCTCGTTTTCCTATATCTCTCATATAAACCATGCACTACGTTTCAAGCCCTGTCTAGCCTAACACATCTCCGCGTTTTCCTATACCGCTCATATAAACCATACATTACTCAGCCTCTGTCTAGCCTAGCACTTCTCCTCATATTCCTCTACCTCTCTCATATAAAGCGCACTCTCCCTCCTACCACTGTCTAGCCTAGCGTCAGTCCTCGTATTCCCTATCTCCCCCATATAAACGCATTTTCCTCCTTGAACCGTCGCATCTAGCCTCGTTTTCCCTATCCTTTCCCATATAAACGCAAAAAACTGAGCCAGCTCTCTCCTATATATCCTACTTGTGTGCAGCAGGAAAAAATTTGCAAAATTCAGATCCTAGAAACACGTAGAGTAAATGCTCGTGATCTATATTAAAAAAATCAGAAGGAAAAATTAGATGCAACTGTTACGGCCAATTTATGTGGCCGAAAAAGAGAGTGGAGTTTTCGTGACCATACAAAACTTATACAGCTACAAATTGCGAATGGCGTAGTTATGGGAACACATCTTCATACAGATAAGACTGCAGCAACAATATCAAATTTTATTGCAGAAGAATTATTTTTAAAATTATTTAATTTTTTTTAAATTGACTGACTTTTTTTCCATTTCCGTGGATGAGTCTAATCGGTAGGTTTTCTGAAGAACACTTTATTTTATATGTTTCTATGTGAACGAACAAAATAATGCATGCTGGTGTTTCTATAAACTACATAGTACCAGTGGAAAATGTTGACGTAAAGTTCCTTAAAGAAAAAATTATCCAAGTTTTCTCAGAAGACGGCATAGGTGTGGAAATACTTAAAGAAAAGCTTGTAGAATTTGGTTAAGATGGAGCGGCAGTGTTCACCGGTAAAAAAAGGTGTTGCAGCTAAAATTAGGAGAAGCATAACTCCACACCTGATTGGTGTATATTGTATGGTTCTTAGGATGGACCTTGTTTCTGAACACGTTTTATAATCACGTAAATGCTACTCATAATTTTGAATGCTTGTTAGATGAAGTTTATAACGTTTTCAGTAAACCACATACACCTGCAAAACTTAAAAAACATTGCGGCGGCAATACAAAAAGAGTGTGTTTCTTAAGAATTTGTTTGATATGGTACTGATCCTGCTCCTTTCCTTTAGCGAGTAAGATTGGTCTGCGGAATGATGTCCGGAGGTGACCCATCTATCTGCGACGGTAAAGGCATCCCACAAATTCAATGGCGGCACATTAAGTTTAATTGTCATTATAGACCTAAAGTTTTCACCAACAAACGATTTCTTTCGACAGATTTGATTAAGTGACCAGCGATGAAACTTCGTTCACACGCGGCAGTTAACAGAGGCACTGAACAGACTTTCTGTATTAATTTTTCCAGAACAAGCAAATAATTTAAGGTTAGAGAGCCTGGCTTGTACTCTCTCCATTGTGACACAGCAGTATCACCACACAAACCAAGCAACTCAGCTGCTTTATGTACGTCATAATTACGTACAATACGCTTTTACCGCTAATTTTATTTTCTTCAAAAACTGAGAAACATTTTATCACTTCACTTGAAGGAAACGTTCCTTCAAGTTCATTTATTAAAAGTTGAATTATTTGTCCTGTTATTTTGTCAAACTCTGTTTTCACCTTCCTCTTCAGGTTGAAGTTTACAGTATGTTAAGTAATTTTCTTTGCAAACACTCAAAGATCATCCTTAACAAGTATTTCTTTAAGAGTTTGTGTTTTGCGGAGTTAATTTTATTTTATATTTCACTGTAAGCTTACAATTGTTTGATGTATTTTAACATCAATCTTTCTTTTAAAATGGATGTGTTTTCATTGCATACATTTAAAGACAACACATACTTGTAACTTCGCAAACCATTATACGTAATAATGTAAAGGTAAACATTCTTCCCCCACCAACGTTTAAGGATTTCACACTCTGATGAAATTGCTCATTTTACAGCAACATGAAAAAGAGAGCGCTTATATTAATTACAGTTACCCAGGGTAGTATTTTTATAAGACTGTCTGATTTGCAGATATTTGAATTTCTGTGCTGTACAGTATTCCATCTATTCTTTAATTAAGTTTGTTATATAGTAAGAATTTGTCTATCTCATGTTTAATATGTGAATTGGTGGAGTCTGTTCTACATCACCACAGAATGAATGCCCTCACTTGTAGTGTCACTGAAATTAATTGATATTATGACTGCCCAGTTTTTCAACTGTCACTGTTGTAAGTTCTTATCTGGTGCACTTCGTTCATACGTTCAGTTCACTAATGTGAACTAGTTCATTTCTCCATCATTTTACTTCCTTCGTGACGTAGCCTCATCACGCCGGACGGTTCACTTCACTTGGGAGTAGTATACAAGACCTCCACAATCCATTGCCCCGCAGTAGCACTCGCTGCAAGCCACAACAGTTTTTGTCACTAACTCGCTCGGAGAATCGCTCTTGAAGTCGCACCAAAAACGCAGTCGCTAACTCATTCGCACAATGACTGGTTCAACACAACTTTGACTGCTGCCACGAGAACGTTTGCTTATATAGTCAGTGGAATCTTTTCACAAGGTTCTCGAACGTTCTAGAACTATTTCGGCACACTTCTTGGGGAAGGAGGGAAGCTTTCAGAATGTTTTAATTATTTGCTGATAGCGCGCCCGGTATTTTCGCTGGAGAGAACTTGACACCACATAGATGGCACAGAGTGAAAACCAAGGAATTCAAATTTTGACCCTGTTGTTCTCCAAAGGTGGATTCTTTTCTGCCAAACGCTTTATACTTTAACCATTAATGGTGGTTTTGGCCATGATTCAGTTGATTTATTCTTCCTTTGGTATCCTAACCAAAGGATTACTTTGAATGTTCAACTTTGGTTGAGCCGATCAGGAACTCTATTTTTGGTGAACACTCTTGATCTGTATTTATTTATATCAATGTTACACATAGGGTTAAACTTTGTGTATTCATCCTGCAGTGCTACCGGAAAAACATGACAATAATTTAATCCTATTTATTACCCATGGGGAATGTTTCTAATTTTTAGTTAGCCTCATATTACAGTTATCTGTTTCAGAATGTAAAAACTCAAGTTGAATTCAATAATGAATCAGAATTTATCAATCACAGAAGATTGAAATAATTCTAAACCTATGAATTAAAATCCCAGCTGAGTTATGTATATTTTATACCAACAAAATCATCCCTGGGTTGATTCAACCTTGGGCGCATGACCACGTGACTGCTCTTTAATTTTGTTATTGATACTTCCATGAAACTGTGTACTTTAAAAGATCAACCCCATTCACATGTGCTCCTTATCAGATATTCTGTATTTCCCCAAAAGGCCCCTTATATTAATAATATGATGATGATATGATAATTTTTCTTTACATAATAAGCGTCTTACATTACCACGTATTCATAAGCTCTATGCTGATGTAACAAAAGGTTGCAGCAGTCAGACACACTGTCTCTACCGACCACTTCTGAATCTCTCGTTTGACCGCGAGATGTCTGCAGAATTGTAATAGTTGGCAGAAAGCTCTGGAATCCTTAACAACCAGTTGACCCCGAATGTCCGACCGCCAGAAATCTCTAATAATCGGCATCTATTTATAAGATACATATGAAAAGTATAGTTGATATATTTAGCAGGAAAGAACATAGGGGTGGTGGAATTGCATTATTGGCTAAAAATAACCAAAACATAACCAGATCAGAAAAAATACACGATTTGGGTGTTGAAATGGCATGTGAGATTGTAGGGGCCCAAATAGAGGTTAATTATGAAAAGGTTAAGTTCATTGTTTATAGATTACCAAGATTCAATTTATTGAATGCATGTAATTAGTAATAAAATGATGGTTGAAAAACACTTAATATGCAGGAATTTCTATTCATATGCTAATTAGCCCCGCCCCTCCACTCCCCCCAGCTTCTTGGTAGTTTTAGTTGCAGCTGAGGGTCATAAATCTTGTTGAATACAATGGCAGCTTGACAGTTAAGCAATTAAGGTTATCCTTCACCTGTCAAAACGAACAAAGGGGTCATAAATTTAAGGTTCTGTAACAAAGGCAAGATGTTTTTCCTACCCATTCCACATCAGGCCACTTCTGCACCTGTGGCAGTTACCCACCCCCACTTCCATTGTTTCTCGAACACGTGCGGGAAGAAAGAGCTTGCTGGACAAAGGAAGAGATTCTATTGTGTGCCTTTCTATTGTCCGGCGCAAGGCTACTTTCTGGCATACTCATTACACTAGCTTTTAACAAAAGAACAATGCTTACCCTTCAGCTGTCAAAATGAACAAAGCCCATGATGAATTAGGGTCGTGACAACAGAAAACCTTGAGCCTGTTAACAGAGAAACAAGTTCTATTGTCAGGGGCAAGCCTTCTTTAGAAAGACCCCTGCGGCGTTCCCATTCTACTGCCCCCATAACAAAGCCGGTCCCTTTCCATTGTTTCTCGAACACTGCTAGCTTAACAAAAGAATCTGAAGGTTGCCTTATGCTAGTCCTGTCCTTGTTCGCGTGAAAGAGAGAGAAGCTTGTTTACCAGCTATACGTAAACAACGCCAGAGTCAGCCATCATGGTTTTTTGCCCTGAGGGACTGTTCTCTCCGATGTTTTACGAGATCCTACGAATATATCCGAGCATAGTTAAACAAGCTCTCTGTTTATGTAGTTGACTTTTCAATCGCGATATAAAAATGTATTTAACCTATGTCATTACATGCATTAAACCTCTGCGTGGATATCCATAGATCGGAGTTCGATTCTTACTGTAATCAAAAGTTTATTGCTAATGAGATATTAATGATTGATATTATTATATCATTACCCTAATTAATAAAAGGGCGTTCAGAGGATTGTAGCTCGAATCTTACCAAGTGAAACTCTAACGCGTAATAACTATTAAACTATGCACGGGCAGATTAAAAATGTATTTAACAAATATAATTTAATTTTTTATATATCATTACCCTAATTAAAGAAACGGTGTTCAGAGGGTTCTAGCTCGAATCTTACGCAGCGAAACTCTAATGCTTAATAAATATTAAACTATGCAAGGTCAGATTAAAATGCATTTAACAAATATAATTTAATTTTTATATATCATTACAATAATTAATAAAAGGGTGTTCAGGGGTCCTAGATCGAATCTGCGAAAATCTAATGCGCAATATCTATTAAACTATGCACGGCCAGATTAAAATGTATTTAACAAATATAATTTAATTAATGAAAGGGTGTTCAGAGGGTTCTAGCTCGAATCTGCGAAACTCTAATGCTTAATAAATATTAAACTATGTGAGTATTGGGCGGTCAGATTAAAACTTGTTTAACAAATATAATTTAATTTATACATTACAATGTTTAACGAGCTGTGTTCTTAGGAACCCAGAGGCCCCTAGTGCGAATCTTACCCTGCGAAACGCTTTAATAATTATTAAGTTATTGAAGCAGGGGGCGGTCGGATTAAAATTGCATTTAGCAACTATCATTGTTTATGTTGAACCACCGCGTATACTTAGATATCCCGATGCCTAGACACCATTCTTTCTTCTTCTCTCTTTTTCTTTCTATCTATCTCTCATATGATTTTCGCTACACGCTCTTCTTGCATAAACATTCACATGATTTCTCATCGCATTCTTCTATTAACATTCACATGATTTTCTCTACATATTCTTCTGTAAACATTCATATGCTTTTCTCAACACATTACTCTATTGACATTCACATGATTTCACTACACGTTCTTCTTCTGAAAACATTCATATGGTTTTCTCAACACATTCCTCTATTGACATTCACATGATTTCTCCTCGCATTCTTCAATTAACATTCATATGATTTCACTACACGTTCTTCTGAAAACATTCATATGGTTTTCTCAACACATTCCTCTATTGACATTCACATGATTTCTCCTCGCATTCTTCTATTAACATGCATATGATTTCACTACACGTTCTTCTTCTGAAAACATCCATATGGTTTTCTCAACACATTCCTCTATTGACATTCACATGACTTCTCCTCGCATTCTTCTATTAACATTCATATGATTTCACTACGCGTTCTTCTTCTGAAACCATTCATATGGTTTTCTCAACACATTCCTCTATTGACATTCAGATGATTTCTCCTCGCATTCTTCTATTAACATTCATATGATTTCACTAAACGTTCTTCTTCTGCAAAAATTCATATGGTTTTCTCAACACATTCCTCTATTAACATTCATATGATTTCTCCTCGCATTCTTCTATTAACATTCATATGGTTTTCACTATACGTCCTTCGAATGAAAAGAGACAAAATGATGCAATAAAAACTAATTATAGCTCGCGATGCGATGCGTCATTTACAAATTGTTCGAAACTGGTCTGGATGAATGGGTTCAAATCCTAGGAGTGATTACAAATTCATCTTCTAATAACTCCAAAACTAATTAAAATAAAGACGGTAAATAAACTTTATTACTTTTATGTCATTAGCTCGTTTCTTTTGCATGTATATTAGAGTACCAGGTGTCATGGCTTCGATTCTTAATTTTAAAATCTCAATTATCTCAGAAACTAACAGGGATAGAGGAGCGAGCCAAAGCATGATTGTTAGCTCCTATGATGGACAATTAACGCCTTATATAATTTCCAATCAGTTGTCCCTAGTTCGAATCCTGATTTTTCAGTGACTTCCTTAATTTTCCACTGTACACTAGAATATATCACTTAGATGAATGTTGCAACTGCATACAGGTCTTTAAACACGTCAAACTAATATTATAAATAATTTTGTTTCTGGTGTTCTGAGTTCGAATACCGATTCAATGAAATTTACTTATAAATTTAATAACATAGTAAATAATTAGGATAAAGGCACCTAATAAACCTTATTACATTTATGTCATCAGTATCTTGCGGGTGTATATTCGGGTACCTGACGTCCAGGGTTCGATCCTTAAGCTTAAATCTCAATTATCGCAGAAACTAGTAGAGATAGAGCCGTGGACGAAAGCATGTTTATTAGCTCCTGCAATGAACAATTAATGTTGTATATAATTTCCAATCAGTTGCCCCTAGTTCGAATCCCGATCTTTCAATGACTTCCTTAATTTTCCTCTGTACACTAGAATACCCCACTTAGATTGATACTGTAACTGCATGCAGCTTTGTGTAAAGACATTATGGATGTACTCTGTGAGAGAGAGAGAGCGAGAGAGAGCGAGAGGAAGTGAAACACGTAGGGATAGAAGTGCTGAGAGCCTCTGCGCATGCGCAGCAAGAGATGATGTCATTGGCTGCAATAATCACGTGAGTGTAAGCATCACAGCCGTAATGACGTGCCGGCATCGGCTGGAGGGGGTTTAGATCCCTATATAAACAGATATCTGCTCATGTTAGAACTGTTGTGTACTCATTAACTTTACATTTAAGTTTTAAAGAACTTTAAAAGCAACGTGAGCTGCAGGCCATCTACACATACAGCACATATCAAAACACAACAATGCAAGGTGAGTTTTTACATAACTATACAAAATCACTGTTGGCTTTTACAATACATTTAATTTTGTTTAAATGTTGCAGTACATGAAAGACGATTCGTTACAAGAGCATCATATTTTCTAATCTGTACTTTATATTCACATGAATTTTCTACGTACTCTTCTCCAGTTCACAGGATTTTTTCTACTCATTCTTTGTTTCCCTGCAGGTTCATGCTCTATTAACATTCACACAACATTCTCTGCACATTCTTTGCTTGCATTAACATTCACACGATCTTCGCTACACATTCTTCTTACATAAACATTCATACGATTTTCTCCACTCATTCTTTGTTTCGCTATACATTCACACGATTTCCTCTACTCATTCTTTGTTTCTCTACACATTCATATTCACATGATTTTCTGTACTTACTCTTTGTTTCTCTACACATTCATAAGTATACTTAGAAAACATGCACACACCCTAGTTCTAATATAAAGAAGTGTATAACTTGTTCCTCAACTTGAAAAATGTAGTGAAAATAATAATTCATGTCAATGTCTGTTACAGATTGTTTATCTGTTAGACTTAACAAGATGGTTGAAGAGCGTAGTTTCCTACCGACTCGTCGAGTTCAAGATCTCGAAATAGGTCTTAACTATGAGATAAAGTCCTTAAAGCGAGTTCAAACAGGATGTGGTACCAGGATCGTATCTCTCTCTCTCACACACACACAGAGTACATCCATAATGTCTTTACACAAAGCTGCATGCAGTTACCGCATCAATCTAAGTGATGTATTCTAGAGTACAGAGGAAAATCAGTGAAGTCATTGAAAGATCGGGATTCGAACTAGGGTCAGCTGATTGCAAATTATATACAGCATTAATTGTTCATTGTATGAGCTATCAAACATGCTTTCTCTCGTAGCTCTATCTCTGCTAGTTTCAGGGATAATTGAGATTTAAACTTAAGGATCGAACCCTGGACGTCAGGTACCGGGATATACATCCGCAAGATACTATCTGATGACATAAACGCAATAGATTTATTTGGTGCCTTTATCTTAATTATTTACTATGTTATTAAATTTATAAGTAAATTTCATTGAATCAGTATTCGAACTCAGAACGCCAGAAACAAAATTATTCATAATATTAGTTTGATGAGTTTAAAAGACATGTATGCAGTTACAACATTGATCTAAGTGATATATTCTAGAGTACAGAGGAAAATTAATGAAGTCACTTAAAGATCGGGATTCGAACTAGGGACAACTGATTGGAAATTATATAAGGCGTTAATTGTCCATCATAGGAGGTAACCACTATGCTTTGGTCTGCTCCTCTATCCCTGCTAGTTTCTGAGATAATGGAGATTTAAAAATTAAGGATCGAACCCATGACACCTGGTACACTAGTATGCATGCAAAAGAAACGAGCTAATGACATAAAAGTAATAAAGTTTATTTGGCATCTTTATTTTAATTAGTTTTGGAGTTATTAGAAGATGAATTTGTAATCAGTCCTAGGATTCGAACCCATGCATCCAGGCCAGTTTCGAGCAATTCGTAAATGGCGCCTTGCATCCCGAGCTATAATTAGTTTTTATTGCATCATTTTGTCTCTTTTCATTCAGGACATGCGCGTGAGTTGATGTGTGCGTGTGAATGCGTGTGCGTGTGTGGTTGGTGCTGTTGGGCTTAAGTGAACAGGCATATGTGTATGCGTGTGGGTGTGTAAGTTTGTGTGCATGTGTATGTGCTTGCGCGTGTGTGTGTGCGCGGTCGTGTGCGTATGCGTATGTGCTTGCGCGCGTGTGTGTACATGTGTGGGTTGGTGTGTGTAAGTGAGCTGGTATATGTGTGTGTGTGTTTGTGTATGTGTGTGTGTTTGTGTATGTGTGTGTGTGGTTGTGCATGTATGTGTGTGCGTGTACTGGTGTATGTTTGCTGATGTGTGTACAAGTGCTCGTGTATATGTGAACGCCTGAATGTGTACAAGTCGTGGAGAAAGAAAGAGATAGATAGAAAGAAAAAGAGAGGAGAAGAAGAAAGAATATTGACTAGGCATCGGGATATCTAAGTATGTATCAGGGTTTAATATAAATAATTATATTTGTTAAATGCATTTTTAATCCGATCGCCCCTGCTTCAATATTTTAATAGTTATTATAGCGTTTCGATGGGTAAGATTCGAACTAGGGGGCCTCTGGGTTCCTAAGAATACAGCTCGTTAAACATTGTAATGTCGTATAAATTAAATTATATTTGTTAAACACGTTTTAATCCGACCGCCCCATACTCACATATTTATTAAGCATTAGAGTTTCGCTGGGCAAGATTCGAGCTAGGATCCTCTGAACACCCTTTCATTAAGCCGTGTAATGACATAATAATGTTTTACCTTAGCAAAGTGCCAATTTGGATACCTAAGTATACATCGGTGTTTAATATAAATAATTATAATTGTTAAATGCATTTTAATCTGACCGCACATACTCACATAATTTAATATTTATTAAGCGGTAGAGTTTCGCTGGGTAAGATTCGATCTAGGACCCCCTGAACACTCTTTTACTAATTAGGGTAATGATATATAAAAAATTGAATTATATTTGTTAAATACATTTTAATCTGGCCGTGCGTAGTTTAATAGCTATTACGCATTAGAATTTCGCTAGGTAAGATTCGAGCTACAATCCTCTGAACGCCTTTTTATTAATTAGGGTAATTATATATAAAAATGAAATTATATTTGTTAAATACATTTTAAACTGACCTTGCATAATTTAATAGTTATTACACTTTAGAGTTTCGCTGGGTAAGATTCAAGCTAGAACCCTCTGAACACCCTTTTATTAATTAGGGTAATGATATATAAAAAACTAAATTATATTTGTTAAATACATTTTTAATCTGGCGGCGCATAGTTTAATAGTTATTACGCATTAGAGTTTCACATGGTAAGATTCGAGCTACAATCCTCTGAACGCCTTTTTATTAATTAGGGCAATGATATAATAATATCAATAATCAATTTCTTATTTGCAATAAACTTTTGATTACAGTAAGAATCGAGCACCGATCTATGGATATCCACGCAGAGGTTTAATGCATGTAATGACATAGGTTAAATACATTTTTATATCGCGATTGAAAAGTCAACTACATAAACAGAGCGCTTGTTTAACTATGCTCGGATATATTCGTAGGATCTCGTAAAACATCGGAGAGAACAGTCCCTCAGGGCAAAAACCATGATGGCTGACTCTGACGTTGTTAAAGTGTTTACGTATAGCTGATAAACAAGCTTCTCTCTCTTTCACGCGAACAAGGACAAGGCTAGCATAAAGCCACCCTCGGATTCTTTTGTCAAGCATGCAGTGCTCGAGAAACAATGGAAAGGGACCGGCTTTGTTATAGGGTTGTGGAATGAGAAATGCCAGATGGTCTTTCTAAAGTAGTCTTGCCCCGGACAATATAAAGGAACACAATAGAATCTCTTCCTTTGTCCTGCATCCACATTGTTCATTTTGAAAGAAGGCTTGCCCCGGACAATAGAACTTGTTTCTCTGTTAACAGGCTCCAGGTTCGCTTTTGTCACGACCCTAATTCATCATGGCCTTTGTTCATTTTGACAGCTGAAGGGCAAGCATTGTTCTTTTGTTAAAAGCCAGTGGAATGAGTATGCCAGAAAGTAGCCTTGCCCCGGACAATAGAAAGGCACACAATAGAATCTCTTCCTTTGTCCAGCAAGCTCTTTCTTCCCGCACGTGTTTGAGAAACAATGGAAGTGGGGGTGGGTAACTGCCACAGGTGCAGAAGTGGTCGGATGTTGAATGGGTAGGAAAAACATCTCGCCTTTGTTACAGAACCATAAATTTATGACCCCTTTGTTCGGTTTGACAGGTGAAGGATAACCTTAATTGCTTAACTGTCAAGCTTCCATTGTACTCAACAAGATTTACGACCGCAGCTGCACGTAAAACTACCGAGGCACTGCGGGGGAGGGGGGAAGTGGGGGAGAGGAGCTCATTTGCATATGAATAGACATTCCATGAATATTAAGTGTTTTTCAACCATCATTTTATTACTACTCATGTATATAGTGTTAAGGTAGTGTTTAAAGCAAGTAGCAAAATAATAATAATAATAATAATAATAATAATAATACTAATGGGTGACTTTAACATACTTGCAGACTATGTGAACTGGGACTTCAAAATGCTACAGAATATGTTTCACTCATTTAATATAAAAATACAAAACTAGATGCAACTAGGGAAACTATAAATTCTATTTCAGTTATTGACCATATAATCAGTAATCTAAGGGATGGTCAATATGTTGCTGGTAACATGACTAATTACCTATCAGATCATCATGCTCAATATTTAGACATAATTAATTGCACATTAGCCAAATCAGATCCCACTGAAAAAAGAACCTGTAGGGAATTTACGGAACCAAATATTCTAAAATAAAAAAAATGGTCTGTCTAATGAAAAATGAGAGATAATATATAGCAAGGGTGACGAAAATGCCTTTCTCTCTCGAGTCATCAAATATGCAACACTCACTACACCACTCAGCAACATATGGAAAATAAATGAATAGACAGCTAGAAAAGGAGTTGCGCCTGTGAGTCACAGTGCCTCGCGAGTCGCACTTTCGCTACCACTGTTATATAGCATCGAAAATATAAATGATAAATGGAATAAGTTCTACAATATTCTAAACCATAACATTGAGTTATACTGCCCTATAGTAAGTAAAACTTGGAAACTTTATCATAAACTCAGAGCAAGGATCTCTAGTGAGGTACGATGCTAAGAAATAAAAGAAAGACATGTACCTGCTAGCTAAATCAACAAAAGCTGAGTACTATATGCATAAATATAAACAGTATAAAAAAGCATGTGAGGGTGAGCTGATAAACATTAAGTCACAAAAGGTAATGAGCAAGCTCTCTGACACAAGCAATTACTCAAAAACGGCATGAACGATAATTAACAGCATGAAAAAAGAAACTCTAAAGCAAGAAAATATAAATCTTCTTATCAATAACACGCTAGAACAAAATTCACTGCTAATTTGTAATCACTTTAATAACTACTTTATAAATGTTGCTAGTACACAAAATAGTACTCAAAGTATTCCTAATATTTCAGATCATAAAACTAAAAATAGTCTTGTAAACTCTATTTACGTGATACTATGTCAGATGAGATCCTAGGTTTAATTAATGGGCTTAATAACAAAGGTTCCACTGAATGGGATGGCATTAGTATCAAGTTGTTGAAAAAATGTAAACATTTTGTAATCGCCCCCTTGGTCTATCTGATAAATGAATCGTTAAGGCAGGACATATTTCCAGTCTGCTTAAAAATCAGTATTGTTACTCCGATACACAAAAAAAGTTATGCAAAACTATAGACCAATCTCTCTCACTCCTGTAATTGCAAAATTGTTTTAAAAATGCTAATGAAAAAAATTATCGCTTGTTTTAGAAAAACATAATGTTCTCAGTGACTTTCAACATGGTTTTCGAGCTAAAATATCAACTATCGCTGCACTGGTAAGTGGTTTCACAGTGAAACCACCTTTTAATTTAATGTTTTACCGCAAGGCTCAGGGGTTATACTATAAAACCGCTTCGTCTCTCTGGTAGGTGCTACCCTCTTGCATCAAGAATCGCAAACCTCTGCCTTCTTGGCAATTGCGTTTGAGCGCGAAAGAACCAAAGCACATGGTTGCCTGCAGTGGTCAAGGAAATTGCTTTGTTGCTGCGTCGTTATAGTATATAAATTGTGATATTGTTTATACTACCTGCAAGTAGCTCTAGATCTGGTAAGTAACTAAAGGTTATACATTGTTTATTATAGTAATATTAAAGTTTGAGCCTTTGCTTGCATATTTCCGATATTGTTATGAAAATTGTGTGTGTGGTTTCACTGTGAAGCCACTGGGGCTTATGCGTTACTGAGGGAAGGTCTTTGTTTTAGGTTTGAGTGTGAGATCATGGCTTCTGGAAAGAAGTTTAAAGCAAGTGAGTTAACTAGTGAAATGTTAATGGAAATACTGGACGAAATACCCAGTGATAGTGAGTCAGTTATATCAGATAACGAAAGTGAGAGTGGTGATGAAGAAATACACAATGCTTAAGATAGAAACGCATTCACGGTCAATGAAAATGTCCCATGTGATTGAATGTGATCCTCCAAATTATGAACAAAATGAACAGGAAACAGCAGATAATACTGTAATATGAGAGCAATTTCCAATTTACATAGGTTCTAGAAAGTTCTGTAATAATGTCGGTCCTAATATTGAAGAGGAAATAGAAACTCCAACAGATGTTTTCCTTACTCTTTTCCCTCCTGAGCTATTGCAACTTATTGCATATGAAACAAACCTATATGCAACTCAAAATATGGGTGGATCAACAACCTTTCTGCAAACAAACGTAGAGGAAGTACGTAGCTTTCTTGCAATAATCCTACTAATGGGAATAAAAAAGTGCCCAGTTATAAAGACTACTGGTTCTCAGATCCAGCTCCGAGAGATGTATACATTTCTTCAACTTTTTCAGGAAACAGATTTTCTTGGTTTCTGGATAACATTCATCTAAACAACACAGCAAGCAGCCAAAGAAAGGAGAAGATGAATATGATGAGTTATATAAGGTACGTCCTCTTCTAAATGTTCTCTCGACTACTTTCCACAACCTATATAAGCCAACGGAGAATCAGAGTGTGGATGAATCAATGATCAAATTCAAGGGCCGTTCCAGTTTGAAACAGTATTTACCACAAAAGCCAATAAAAAGAGGTTATAAAATATGGGTGCGAGCAAATGAAAATGGCTTCATCTCACAATTTGAAATATATACAGAAAAAAAATCTCGGAGCTAGAGTGGTCAAAACTATGACAGAATCTCTCAGGGGATTGAACCACAAGGTACTTTTTGATAATTATTTTACCTCATTGCCTCTCATGATACATCTCCTGCAACATCAAATATATGCTTGTAGAACTGTTCGACAGGGACGTGTTGGGTTGCCTTTGGATTTCACTCATGAAAAGACGATGAACAGGGGAAAGTTCCAATTTAGGTGCTCAAGAGAAGAAATTGTGACAATCCTGTGGAGGGATAAGAAAGGAATCCTGTTTCTCTCTAATTATCACAACGTAGAGGAAGTGTCAACGCAACAAGAAAAATAAGGATGGCACAGTGACAGCAATTTCATGCCCACAACTTGTGAAAGACTACAATGCCCATATGGGATACGTGGATAAAGCGGATATGTTGAAATCTGTATATGAAATGGACAGGAAAAGTAAGAAGTGGTGGCAACGCATACTTTGGCATTTTGTAGATGTGACAGTTATAAACTCTTATCTGATTTTCAAAGAGAGATGTGAAGAGAGCAGATCCATATCTCTTAAACAGTTTCGCCTTGCGGTCATTGCAGGTTTGATTGGAGCTACAAAGCCATCTCCAAATAGTGGAAGAAGAATTTCAAAGAAACAAAACTCCTTCAAGCCCTGTGTAGCTCCCGAAAAACGCTTTGATACAGCTGCACACTTACCTGTGATAAGTACTTCTCGTCGATGTGCCCTTTGCAGCACAAAAGCTAGTCCACATCGTACAAAGTGGAGCTGTGAAATATGTGATGTCGGTCTCTGTGCTAATAGTGACAAAAACTGCTTTGCTATGTACCATAAAAAAAGAGTGAGGGGCAATCACCAGAACTGTCATTTCAGACCAATGGTAACCATGTAACCATGACTGATAAACAAAAGTGTAAACATTCTAATGGAATAATCATTCAATAAATTTGTAACACGTAGTATTTGAATTGTTATTACTTGAAATATTTGTCAGAACAGATTTTGATTCCTCGCCAGAACTGTCATTTCGGACCAGTGGTTTCACCATGTAACCACCACTGATAAAGTGTAAACATTGTAATATAATAACCACTCAATATATTTGCAACATATAGTATTTGCGTTATTACGTAAAATAAACATTTGTCACAACAGATTTTGGTTCCTTGGGCCACAAAGGGTTAAGCAATTTGGATAACAAAAGTAAGTTGCTAGTATATTTCTCGACTTACCTAAGGCGTTCGATCGTGTCCAACATGATATATTGCGATTAACATTAGAAAAGTATGGAATTAGGGGAGTTGCTAACAGATTAATCTCATCATATTTAAAAGGGTGAATACAATACACAGAAATAAGTTTCAAACAAGGAATTAACACAGCAAAAGTTAAATCTGCAGCAGAAATTGCCAGACAGGTGTACCACAGGGCTCAGTGCTTGGCCCTTTACTTTTTATACTTTACATAAATGACATGTATGCTTCAGAAAATTGTAAAAATATGTTATGCTGATGACACCACTATTATCTGTAATGCAAATAATGATTGTGACCTTCAGTCACTAGATATCAAGGAATCGCTTAGGATAGATAACTTTTTCAAAACCTTAAGCCTCATGAACAATTCTGAAAAGACTAATATAATTAAATTTGAACTAAAGCAGATGCTATGCTTCATATTAACCTTGCAGGTACAGTGGTAAAGGAATACCCCCTACACAATTCTTAGCTATACAGGTTGATAAATACATATCATGGACTATTCACACTGACAACCTATGTAAAAAAATTAGTAAAGGCCTGTACCTATTGAGAGAGTTTGCAAAAATATGTAACATGAATGTTCTCAAAAATATATATTATAGCTTAATTTACTCGCACATATAATATTGCATAGAAGTATGGGCTGGCTGTAGTAATACCCTCATCCAGAGGGTTCTAGTACTCCAAAGAAATGTATCAGAACAATGTTCAAAATGGGGGAACGTGAGCCCTGTAAGGGAGTCTTCAAGAGAGAAAAACTGTTTACTATAGTGTCTTTGTACATATATAAAGTAATCTATCTGATTGAACTGCACAAACCTAAAACAAACAGGAAATACATGGCCACAACAAAAGGTGCAAATTGGACTTGCACTAAAATAGTTATAATTTAAAAACTATAAACAAAGATTATTTTATATTTGGGGTATATATGCACAACCGACTATCAATTGAAGTAAAATGTGAAAGCAACAGATTTAAATTCAAACAGAGGTAAAACAATCTTTTATACAACCCTGTATATAATATTAATGATTTTCTTCTTTACACTTAATAATGCTTGAAAGAGCCTGTATACAATATTCATACTTTCAACAAAGTGCACAAAAGCACGTATATTTTCTAAGTTTTTATCTTTGTACTTGACAATGCTCGAAACTTGTAATTGAGTCTATGGGCAATAAATGATAAATAAATATATGAATGCTCGGTGGTCCTGTTGAGTTGCAGTCCAAGCGACGACGTGACGGGAACTCAAGTTAAATAGTTATAGTGACCACGCAGATGGAAGAAAAGCAGGCTGTTTATTAAGCTTCAAAAGCGAGGCAATGTGGTGTTCAGTTCGAGCCCCGTGGAAACGACCTACGTGGATGCTGCCAAAGTCAGAATAACCAAGCAAGTGTGCTGAATTTTGGTACAAAGCCCTGCACTAAAAAATTAAAACATGCGTAAATAACAAATAGACCCTGAGGGTATTCGCATTATACATGTGATGTGTTACCGAGTTAGACCATTGGAGTAAAAATGAATGATAATGCAGTCCGCGAAATGAAGGCGTTAAGAAGGTAAATTTAATTGGAGGAAAAACGACGTTTTAATATAATTGGAATGGGACTACTGAACGCTGAATGCTCTTTTTCATCTACTGTCACCACACGCATTTCATTAACTTCGGAGTCTAGCTTCCTGCTCTGCCTACAAGTAAATAGTAATGTAGTTGATTTCTCAAGGTTGAGAGCAAAGATTTGGAACGTTCAAACGATATACCGGAGGTCAATAGACTAACGTGACTATAAAAATGGTATTAGCCACGGCCAATATTATTTGTGCTCTATGGACCACAATCACCTGAGAATCATTTAATAAATAGGACACTTCCATCGAAAGTCTAGAAGTCAAACTATACTATCATCGTATATTAACAATATTTTGCAATATAGTAAATTCAACAATATAAAATGTGCGAAATCATTGCAAACTCGCGATATTTTCATGCCAGTAAAGGAAATTTATTATTCGAATCGGAGTAGGCGGTGAACCTGTAAAACCGGCGTTTTTGTTTTGTGTCAGGTTCAAATATAGTTCAGAGAATTTGTGTCGTATGTGTGATTGTGATACAATTTTAATATTGTTAAATATGTACTCCATGTCACCATTTAGTTCGTTACGAACCCTAAGGGGGGCCTCTTCCCGCTTCCCGCGCATTCACTGCTTGTCGAGCTGTCTGCTAGTGACGTCACGTGGAAGGTAGTTGGCATCGCTATTCCCACGTGGAATTATATTTACGATATAATTCAAATCCTGACATGCTTTCTGACATGATATGGTCACCTCAAGCAAATTTATTTGAAACAAAACTCTCATTCCGTAACATATAAAATAGAAAAATAATACAGAGGAAGAAACAAAACTATGCCATATACTCTAACAGCTTGTCTTGTTAAACAACACATTTTTTTTGGTTGCTTTAAATTTTTCAACATTTAAGTTATAATTGCAATGCATTTCTTGCAAAAGATAGCAAGTATTATTGCCTTGTATACACGTAATAAACGAAGAGAGGGAGGGAGAGACAAGGGGAAGAAAAACTATATTATATTAAAATAAAATAGAACCTTCAGGCTATGCATTATTTCTGCAATTTTACTTTCCCTCCTATTTACTTATAGTAAGTAGAGGAAATATTGTATTCCACCCAAAATTTCGATACCGAGATTTCACTGGAAACACATGTTTTGAGACTCTTGAATCTAAAAACCACGTTTTTAGAAAAAGGTTGTGCGTGCGTGTGAACAGCATAACTCAAAACGAAAAGTCGGTTAAACACCAAACTTGGAATTTAACTCCAGCATCTTCGAGGATGCGACATGATTTTTTAAGAAGATTCCGTATCACGAACTACCCCTTACATGGGAAATTATCCATTACTTTTATGTTCTCAAAAATTACTAATACCATTTTGATTAAAGTGCATATGTTTAAAACATTGGCATGACAAAATGTATATTTCGAATTTCCTGTAATTAACCTGTGAAAACTTCATTTGAATGGCTTGTATAATTTGGTAAAGGTTAAAAGATTAAAAAAATACTTTAAAAAGAAGTAGATCTCGTTAAAGCACACATTTTATGCCAAATAAATATTGTTATGGCGTTAACTATGTACAAGATATTCTGTGTTATTTGTCTGAATGTTCAAATACTTAAACTTTTTAAGTGGTAAGTCGCTATTCGGCTTTTTTCCCTCGTGGTCATGCAAAGAGCATGGAATTTCAAAGCCATCACATAGCGACACGCTTTATAATTTGACTATTGGTTTAGCTTTCTAAAACCTTCTTACGCATGCAACTAAATGTGTAATTACAGTTCATCTCTGTTTAACAAGTTAGATAGAAGAATAAACTTCTTTATGAATATTTTGTAGAAGAGTGAGCAAAGAAAGTCATGTGAATGTAGAAAATACGAGTTTCATAATTACAATATATATTGTGCATATTTTCACACTTTAAACACCTATAAATAATTTTAGTTATATATGTTACGCGTTTTCAGAGATGACGACAGTGATAAAAGTAAGCTATAGAAAATCCTTATTTGAGGTTGTAAAATAATGTAATTTTATCGCAGATTACACTTTCTAGTTGAATACCATCACAATGTTATATCATTACAATGATATTCCTCAGCATGGACCGAGTGTTTTTTCCCTTAAAAAGGCAAAGAAAATGTTTTTCTTATTTCGGATTAAAAGAGCACTTGCATAGGTATGCAAAAAGGTCATCAGCCTTTTGTACACGTTATACCTGAATTTCCACATGATTTGGTATTTAAGGCGGTATATTACCCTAAGGCAAAGCGAAAGTTATTAGATTAGGCCTTCTTTTATCTTTCTTTTGAACTTCTTAAAAGTTTTGGAGACGTTGTGTCCGAGTCCTTGTGCATTTGAAACAGCGTGAACAGGTCTCATAAAGCGTGCCAAATTACCCTATTAGGTGCATTTGATTGCACGTCGCACTAATTTCTAAAACAGCATATTTCCTATTTTCTGGGGAAAAACCATTCTTAAATAACGCCTATATAATTATTTCGTGGAATCGCAGAACAACTCTTTAAATGATATTTTTCTGTAATGCGTTGTACTGACCAATCATGAGCAACAATTTTGTACTCCACAGGTGCAAACGTTGTTTGGTAAGCATTGTTGCTCACTAAATAAGAATGCTCTTTCCGATTACTTATAAGTTAGTTCTAGTTGTGGATGGATTTGGAAATACAAGTGTGGTGTGTATTCGTGTTCAAAATGAATGTTAAAAATAGTTAACTGTGCTGTTGCGTAATGTTCTAATATAGGAACAAAAACCGCTGGAATTATGTATCATAGATTTCCTAAAATGATAAACTAAGGCGCATGTGGGTGTCTCGCTGTAAACGGAGTGATAAATTCAACACTGATAATGCTCGAGTCTGCTCAGTATATTTTAGGCCTGAGGACTATGAATGGGACTTAAAAAATGAATTACTTGGCTTACCTCTACGGAAAAGTTTACGTGGTGTGCAGTGCCGTGTCTATCTCCCGATGATATGATTCCATGGCTTTCATATTTCAAACACTTAGCGACATAATTTGCTCTAAATTATCTGATTTCGACAAAAGAATTGTTTGTATATACGTCAGGACCTGCACATTTATTAGGATACGGCATTTGAATGCAAAATTAAAAGCTGCAACCGTGGAAAAAAGAAATACAAGGAAATATCAACAGTGGGTGGCATCTATTTCTTCTACAACGGCAGCATGACCAGCCATTTATAAATTTAAATCTACTTTTAAGATTAAACAAATAATAATTTGTTACTTTTTATTTTAGTAATAGTTTGGATGGTGGTATTGATAAAATTGGTTTGTAATTAGTAGAATGAGTTGAGAAAAGTTTCCTATGCATTTTCAGTTAAAGTATCTTTGATAACATATGTCATTGCATTATGTTACACTTCCTTAATTACTGCTTAACCGTTTACACAATGGATATACCAATCCGTGCCTTAAATTGTACGTATTAAAACGGGTTTAAACCGTTCTCTTTCAATTACTATCCAAAGAGCGCGCGTGCTCAACCTTCCACAGGCGCGCAGCTAATGAGAGCGAAATGGCCGGAGTGGCCTATCTTCCGTATACTCAAGCAAGTTACCTTGGTTACGAACTTCGAAACTTGAAACAGCCAATCATAAAATTCGCCTTTCCCGCGAAAGAAGTAGTGAAACACCGTGTTTATGTGGGGAGTTAGTGCCTTCTGGTGCCTTCTGTTTCGAGTTCTTCAATTCAACCAAACTCCTATCCTCCATGTGGACTCTAGTTCTAGAAGAAATGTTAAAAGTTGTTGTATGTGTTGGTTTAACTGTTTTGTTCTGTTGGCTGGCGTATGCCAATTTCGGAAAAGGTGGTGTTGTTATTGAAGGATGCAGACCTTGGGGAAACAAAAGAGAGATAATAGCATACAAGTGTGCTGCGGGAACCAGAAATAGCTTTGGGAAATTATTTAATGAAATGAGAAACATAGCGCCAAATGGTAGAATATATGTGTTGTTTTACAAAGGTGCCTATTTATCGGAGGTAAGCTATTGACCGATCGTTCATATTTTGAGTTATACATATATTTAATAGCTCGTGTTCAGAAATGCATTATGCTATGTTACTTGGCTGTTATATGTCGACCTGAATATATAACATGGGATGATTGAAAAAAAAAACCATTAATGTTGCTGTAGTAAAAGGGTAAACTTATACTCCATACAGTACTACACAGTGGAATGCCTTTCCGACATTATGCTCTAGTTGTGGCCCGCACAACGATCCCACTGTCCCACACAGCGATGACGATTATGTCGTATTAAAGAAGTTGCTTTACCGTAACAGTGGTACATAGTTAACGCAAGCTTACATAAAAAAAAACCCTAACCTAAGGCTAACCTTCCCTGAATTCAGAAACGTAAACTTATATAAAAAGAAGTAATCCCAACCTAAGGTTACGTTTGTGGGTAGGGGTTGGGCTATTGGGTCAAGCTGTTATTCTAAGTCCTGGCGCATGCGCACAGGGTAAAACATGCTCGTGACGTCGTCTGGTAAGATGCAGGACGGGGAAAAGCAGGGTGACCATACGCGCGAAATAAGCATTAAAAGCACTAGAGGATACCGTGTAACAGTCACACTATATACGCTTTAAATACGTGTTTATTTGTACACCAAATAAAACGCGGCGTGACAGTCACATGAAGTACGTTTTTATAGCCTGTTTAGCAATCCACTTAATACGTGCGTACGTTTTTAATACTATATCTTAATTATAGTACCAAAAACAGTAGATAACACCAGAAAAATGCGCGCGAAATGCGAAAATAGAGATTGAAGGACAAAATATTCATGAAATTTGAGCGTAATAGCACTAGATCGTAAATTAGGTCTATCGGAAAAATGATAAGCAACTGACGAATTTAATGCCGTACTTGCATGTTGTCATGGTAGCTCAATGGTTACAAAACTGGACAAAAACTGGGAGGTTCGTGGTTCAAATCCCGCCGATGGCATTGGATTTTTCAGTCGTCTGATTCTACCTTTTCTATTCTAACTAAAGATTCTTACTTTCTCTACTACGTATAGTAAGCAGAGGAAGTATTGCATTCCACTCAAAATTTCGATATCGAGATTCCACCGGAAATGCATTTTTGAGGTGCCCTGAATCCAAATAAAGCATTTTTGAAACGTGTCTGTCAGGCTGCGACCAGCATAACTCTAAAACGAAAAGTCGGATAAATGCGGAACTTGGTACTTGAGTTTACTATCTTTCAAGGATGCGACGCAGCATAACTCAAAAACGAAAAGTCGGATAAATACTTGAGTTTACTATCGTATCTTTCAAGGATGCGACACGAAGGTTTTAAAGGAAATCCCCCACCCCAGACTACCCTTTACATGGAACATTTTTCGAACATTTTGCTTTTCTCACACACTTTGTCATATACCTTTTTGTTTTCTTTTTTTTTTTTTTTGTCGAGTGAACCATTTCCGAGGTATTCCTTGTTATTTGTTTGAATTTTTCTAATACTTATACTTTTTCTCAAATGAAAATTCGTTATTCGTTTTTTTGTCCTGCACATACAAAGAATATGAAATGCGAGCAACCAGCTCTTAAAACATTTGACTATCGCTTAAAGCCTATCATATTCCCCTTGCACCTACAAGAAAATTAGCAATCGGATTAACACGAAGTAGACGGAAAATAAGCATTTGTACAAAAATGTGTACAAGAGTAGAGAAAGTCATGTGAGTGCAATACACCAGATTATTTTTCTGTCTATAAACTGAAATCCAAATAAACTGTTGTAGAAATAGCTACATTACACATTAAGTTATAATGGGAACAGCGATAGTCAAATGTTTTAAAACTGGACGCCACACACTGGCCTTAAAGTTGCATACTGTTTCCATGCAATCGCCAGAAACATCGAAAATCTATGGGACTTAAAAAGAAACGACAAAGCACTGAACAAATCGAACCATTAATAACGAATATGTCGGAAGTGGTGATGCCACCAAAAAAAAAAAAAAGTATTTGAAATAAATTGGTTATAAAGCAGTATACATTTGTTGTGCAGTACATTTTCGTCTAACGCCTAACGTTTACCAGTTATACAAGATTATACAAAATTCCTTCCAAATGAAGTAGGTACACTTCACGACTATTCCCAGAAAATTCAAGGCATACATTATATTTGTCATGTAAATATGTTTAATACATGGCGTTTTCATCAAAATAGTTAGAGCCATTTTTTAGAAAATGAAGAATTGCAAAATGTTCCATGAAAACAGTAGTTTGGGGTGGAGGAATTTTCTTGAAAATCTTCGTGTCGTATCTTTGGAAGTTACTGAGCCTAAATATAATGTTTGGTATTTATCTGACTTTTCGGTTTTGAGTTATGCTGTTAAAACACACAGATGCACGCGAGTGCACGGACCTTTTCCTAAACATGCCATTTTTTTCATTCAGGGGCTCTCTAAACATGTTTTCCTGTGAAATCTCGGTATTGAATTTATGGGTGGAATGCAATACCTTCTCTACCTACCAGGTACGTGGTAGAGAAAGTAAAAACTGAACTTCGAAATCTACCTCCACTTACAGGCTGGGACTAACCAAATATTTTCGGGAGCAATGTGCATAATTATGTGAAACCTGGCCAACGACTAGTTCCTTACATTTGTCGTCCATTGATATGATTAAAACATATTTTATACCCAAGTGCCCAACTCCACGACGACTGTGCTCTACCTTGCTAGCAAATGTTCAAGTCCCAGCGCATGCGCTCTGGCTTGACCCAAGTGCCCAACCTCGCAAATACGGTGCTCTGCCTTCCTGGCAAATGTGAAGTCCCAGCGCATGCGCTCTGGCTTGACCCGAGTGCCCAACTCCACGAAGACGGTGCTAGCAAATGTTAAAGTCCCAGCGCATGCGCTCTGGCTTGACCCAAGTGCCCAACTCCGCATGTGAGCTCTGTTTACCAACGGAAATGTTTGAAGTTTCTGCACACTACCATTTTACTTCATTTGTTGAAACCCAGCACCTTAATAAAAATTCAAGGCGACGTTTTTGTTTATTGTCGCCCAATGAAACATTCCTACAATGTAGGTTTTTCTTTTTATATTTAAATAATGGGGGGGGGATATTTGCTGTGTTTAATATGGATTTTATATAGGGATGGAGATGTATTACGCGCTTAATATAGATTTTATATGGGGATGGAGAGGAATTGTGTGCTTAGTATGGATTTATATGGGGATGGAGAGGAATTATGCATGTTTAATATAGATTTATATGGGGATGGAGAGGAATTGTGTGCTTAATATGGATTTATATGGGGATGGAGAGGAATTATGCATGTTTAATACAGATTTATATGGGGATGGAGAGGAATTGTGCGCTTAGTATGGATTTGTATGGGGATGGAGAGGAATTGTGTGCTTAATATGGATTTATATGGGGATGGTGATGAATTATGTGTGTTAATGCGATATATTTGGAAATAGAGATGTGTATTTAGAAGGGGTTGGGATTTTCAATGTTTTTTTCAGTTGGGAAAACATATGTGGCATAAGCAGTTGTGGAGGTCAGAAGACATGGCTATCTTCCCTACACCTGGATAGGCCATGGAGATATCCTGTAGAAGTACTTCAAAGCACTGGGTGTCACTCTGGAGACGATTCAATTTGTTCTCCCGGTACATCCATTCTCCAACGTAACCGGTAGCACGCTCCACACTGGTACATGAAGAGAGTACCTGCTTTAAAGTTCTCCATGACCTTTCTTTGTTTTGCATGTGATATCGCAGTGGGCTCACGTTAGGGGCTGGTGCAGGTCCTACCCATTGTTTATCTAGGCATTCGGGATTAAATTGCCCTTCTGGCACCCAGAAAGGATCCCTATTTCTGGGAGGATTTATGAAGTTTCTACTATGGTTTACCGTCCCGTGGCCACTGAATACAGTATCACATACCCTGTATGCCCTCCATTCGTCCGTTACAATGAAACTCTCCTCATCAATGTAATCCTGAAGAATGGGCAGCAGAGTTGCTCTGGACCGGTTGGGCACCAGGAGTCCAAAGCGCAGCTTAGTTGTTCGGCTTAGCCCTCCGACCAACCAGTGATTCCGCCACATCACCTGCCATCCAACATTATACTTTCTCTTGAAGAGGTGAGTCTCGTCCACTTCAACAATGTCATTGCGACCACCAAGTTGACGAAAATCGTGCCAGGCTATCTTGGTGGCCACATCGCGGAAGTAGCCGCTCCAGGCTACGGCGGTATCATGTGCTACTCCCAGTTCTTTCTCAATATAAGTTAAGGGACACTTCTGCAGCCACATAAATGCGAACTGAACAATGACATTAGTACCCAGTTCGCCATTAAACCTTACACGCTGGAGAAACGTATTGTTGGTAGCTTCCAGTCGGTGGCCGTTTGGACATCTAAACCTCCAACCAACGCCTCGATTGGCCGATGCTACAGTGCTCATCTGGGCATTGCACTGGGGGCACCTGTGGCCTCGGTTGGCACGACGGTTTTGCATTTCTGCATTCCTATCTGGTACAACTCCATACAATACCAGAAACTCCATACCTTTCTGGTTTGCCTGTCTTTTCTGCTCAGCTGTTAAACAGTATCCAAAATGAGCATTTAAAAGTCTGCTGCATAGAGTGCCGTTGCCAACAAGTTCACGTGCGTCCATCCTGAAGGCAAACTGATGACAATGAATCGCATTGAACATTTGCAATGCGATAAATACCCAAAACAGGGGTGTTTCTGTGTTTACCGGAAATGGTCAGGTACTATTGCATCTTATTGTTACTGGGTTGCACGAGGTGGTGGATGGGGGAAGGGCAAGATAAGGAGAGGAGACAAGAATTAAAGCTGATGCAAAACTTCTGGAATCGTGACCCTGATTGCCACCCGAGCCGCCGAGCCTAGGAATGGTTTATGTTTAGCTTAATCAACGAAAGCGATATAATAGCTTTGTTTACTCACAGTGCGTAACACATACAGTCTGCGTAGAAAGTGTCCGCATCTAGTTGTAATTTCAAAGAGAGCAATACCTAAATAGTGCTTATTGTATATTTGTAACATTTATAACCATGGCTCCTAGGTTTTCAAAGTTAAGTGTACGGTATTATACAGTCAAAGCAGAGAAATAATTGCAAATGTCCTCGACTTCATGAAGCAAGAAGCAGAGATGAAGGAAGAAAATATATGTTCACCCGAGTTCCACAAAAGCCTTAAAGTTCTCAAAGATAAGAAAAAATCGTACTGATGAAAGAGTATAATTGATCACAGTTAGGAAGAAACATAAGGTCCCTAAACGTATTACAGAAATAGACGATTTCGAAAAAGGCGTCATTCGGCGCACGATTCACAATTTCTATGTGGAAGAAAATAACAACAAGCAGATAGCTCATCAAGCTGAAAGACAGCATAAATTTTCAAGGTGGTACTACAAGTCTCAGAAAAATTATAAAAGATTTAGGGTTCAAGTGGAAGAAAACGAAATCAAATAGAAGAGTTATAATAGAAAATATATAGATAGATATAGAATAGAAACATACAATCCCAGCTGGAAGAGTACTGTTCTCAGAGGTACAAATTAGAGGGTCAAACTATAGTGTATGAAGATGAGTCATACTTTCACAGCAGTCATACAGCATCTAAAAGTTAAGAGTGATGATAGTGAATTAGGTTTGCAGGCACCTGTTGCCAAAGGGCAAATACTTATTATCGTTCATGCTGTTGGAAAGATCGGCTTCGTTCCAAATCCCTTCTTTTACAAGTCGCGACAAAAAAACAGGAGATTTTCATTAAGAAATGAATACAGAAAATTACATGAAGTGAATTAACACCATGTTGATACCTAATATGCCTACTGGGTCTGTTCTGGTTATCGACAATGCTTCACGATTAAAAAAATTGATCGTTAAATGTATGGAAAACGTAGTTATTTTATATATCATGAAGCTATTCATTGTTAACCATGTTTAAGACTATCATTACTACCTAACTCCGATTCACGCCGTAGCCTATCTTTATTTATTTCTACATTTTCATATAAGGGAAAATGTATCAGTAAATTTAACTTAATTTAAAACCTTAAACCTCAACTATTGTTGAGGAACAAATAATTGTCGGTGCGGTAGTCTGTGTGCGTGAACAGT
Source organism: Deroplatys truncata (assembly GCA_030765065.1). Taxonomy (NCBI): domain Eukaryota; kingdom Metazoa; phylum Arthropoda; class Insecta; order Mantodea; family Mantidae; genus Deroplatys; species Deroplatys truncata. The sequence goes on along the minus strand of CM060990.1, from coordinate 85,843,916 downwards.
GGTAAACATAACGAAACCAATATTTCCTTAAATGTTAAACTTTTTATTAAACCATTATACCACAATTAAATATTTTGCAACTGTTTTATTCATGATTTTGCATTATGTTTCTTAATATGAAAAAATTTCTCCTAAATGCTTTCTAGTATTATCAACCATGGCGCTGTATTAGGAAGATTGCTAATAATATTAGACCATTGTTGCAGTTGTACATTTTGTAACACCATACTGACAAAAGTCGCAATATATTTAAATGTTACTTACCTCAATCTCTTCATATACACCGTTTAAATTTAAATATATGTGCAATTAACCTATTTTGATTTTCAACATGTACTTGCTACACATCATAGCTTATGCTTCAACATATAATTTACGCAGTGTCTCAATTTCGCCGAAAAGGGGACACTATCTCATCCTTTCCCTGTGAAATTCATATGTTAAGATTTAAACATTTATGACGTACATTCACAAGACTTTCTCTAACCCTTTCTATTTCACAAGTATATATAATACACGGGAGAGAAATAAAATGTCCTCCGTGGTGTAGTGGTTACCATGCTAGCCTCTAGTTCCCAAGATCGTGGGTTCAAACCCGGACGGAGGGCGATGGACTTTTTTCGGGCATAAAAATCCTTAGCATGTTTTCCTTTGGAAGGGAAGTAAAGCTGGTGGTCCCGTGTCGTAGATTTATCGTAAAAGAACCTCAACCCTGATAAAGAGGCCCCTGAGCAAAATATCCGGTTTTTCACCCCAATATAGAATGGGACGCTAAGGACCACAGCAATTAAACAGCGTCAATAAATAAAACTCAATTTCAATTTGAGAAATAAAATGGCAGTGAATGACTCAGAATACCTCGGAAATGGTTCACTCGACAAAAAAAAAAGAAAAAAAAAGTGTGTGAGAAAAGCAAAATGTTCGAAAAATGTTCCATGTAAAGGGTAGTCTGGGGTGGGGGATTTCCTTTAAAACCTTCGTGTCGCATCCTTGAAAGATACGATAGTAAACTCAAGTATTTATCCGACTTTTCGTTTTTGAGTTATGCTGTTCGCAGCCTGACAGACACGTTTGAAAAATGGTTTATTTGCATTCAGGGCACCTCAAAACATGCATTTCCGGTGGAATCTCGATATCGAAGTTTTGGGTGGAATCCAATACTTCCTCTTCTTCTATACGTAATAGAGAAAGTAAGAAGCTTTAGTTAGAATAGGAAAGGTGGAATCAGACGACTGAAAAATCCAATGCCATCGGCGGGATTTGAACCACGAACCTTCCACTTTTTGTCCAGTTGTTCTAACCATTGTGCTACCATGGCAACATGCAAGTACGGCATTAAATTTTCTAGTGTTATCTACTGTTTTTGGTACTATTAATAAGATATAGTATTAAAAACGTACGCACGTCGAGTAACTGACACAACGTTTCTTAAGTATTAAGTGGAGAGATAAACAGGCTATAAAAACGTACGTCATGTGACTGTTACGCCGTGTTTTAAACATGTCATAAATACGTACGTTGTGCGACTGTCACGCCACATTTTATTTGGTGTACAAATAAACACGTGTTTAAAGCGTACATCGTGTGACTGTTACACGGTCTCCTCTAGTGCTTTTAATGCTTATTTCGCGTGTATGGTCACCCTGCTTTTCCCCATCCTGCATCTTACCAGACGACGTCATGTAGATGTTTTACCCTGTGCGCATGCGCCGGGACTTAGAATAACAGCTTGACCCGATAGACCAACACCTACCCGTTTGTTTTGTTTCGTACGCGATTCGCCTATACAAGTAAAACACCGTCGAGGGGCGGGTAGGTGGACACAAGCTATTGAACGGGCAACAACTACAGCAGATTTGCCTTGCAATCAGATGATTTATTGCAGTAAACAAGATTAACTCCAACCCATTTGAAACCCAAGTGTTCAGCAAAAGCAATAGAGATGATCTGTTTGGCTGCAAATTACAGCAGTCATATACGGAGCTTTCATTTGGATGCATGGCCATATTATGGAAAGTTGCCTGTCTGCACTGTGCTGTTTCTAACCAGTTCTGTTCTCCCTCCATTTTCCCTCCTCTCCAAGTGCCAATTAATCAGTTGACACAAAGTGCTTGTACAAAGGTTGTTATGTTGCGAGACCACAAATTTCAGTGTTATAGTATGTTAGTGCTGTTATAATGCACTGGGAAGTAAGCTGTTTGCTGACAGAGTCAGATATTCATGGTAATATTCAGAATATTACTCCAATTGCTGCTGATAAAACAATAACAGTAATGAGTGCATATCCAGTGGTCCATCAAAAACTAACTCATGAAATAACAGCAGCATATAGGTATTTTGATAACAGCATATTAAAAATGTATATACCAAAAAAGCAATGCATTTTCACACCACTCAGAATAAAAACTTTGTGTCCATCAAAAACAAACCCATCAAATAACAGCAGCATCTAGGTATTTTGATAACAGCATATTAAAAATGTATATACAAAAAAAGCAATGCATTTTTACACCACTCAGAATAAAAGCTCTGTTAAGTCTAAGGTATTAATAAATGATGTAATGATCGATAATGTAAATGCCACCAAGTTTATAGGTACAGTCTGAATTCAGAGTGCTTTAAAATGGGACAAGCATATTAATCCTTTAGTAAAAAGACAGTATGGTGTGTTACATTTTTAGGAAATTAGCAGACACAATTAGTAAGAAACAATCAGGCATGTATTTTGCATTTGCACATTCAATCCTTAGATATGCAACAGTCTTTTGGGGAAGTTATCATTCTAAATAGCTCTTCATAATGCAAAAAAGAATAATAAGAATATTGTTAGGAGTGAATCAGAAGCTCATTTGACCATTGTTCAGAAAACTTAACATCTTATCACTCCTGAGCATTTACTTATACGAATCAATCTTTTTCACAAAAAGAATCCTAGACAGTGATAATATATGTATTAAGAATACAGGTATAGATGAACACAACACTAGATAACATGGTAATTTACACATAATGAAAGCAAGTACTAATATGGAAACCATTGATATCAAATGTTATTACCAGAAATGTAACCTAATTTAACAATCTGTAATATATATATATATATATATATATATATATATATATATAATATATATATATATATACACATTAGCACAGTGATGTTCTATATAAACAATTGTAACATTTAGTCTGCAAGTTATTTTGACTTCTCCAATATCATTTACGTTTTGAATGCATTTTATGATTAACTGGATCATCATACTACTACTACTTCTATGACGATGACTACAATTCAAGTGTATAGATTTATCATGCAAATTATAACTACAATAAATATACCTTTGTCATAGAAGTTGTTGGAAATTATGTCCTTGTGCTGCCACACATCTCTCATACCTTTTAAGAAAATTTACATTAACACTCATTAATTCTTCAGGGCTACGTAAATGAGAACCATCCTTCATCTGCAAAAAAGAATTATATGTGGGTCAATAGAGCGATCATTATATGTCACTCAACATCCAATTGCAGAAATTAACTCTACGCACATGATTGCAATTTCTGAACTACAGTTATAGGGTTTTAATTTTAAAAGTTTAGTGGCATTCCAAGCCAAATTTTGTGATTTCCAGATTCCTGTGCAAGCTTTCTAAGAGATTTCTTTGGACTTCGTTCCAGTTTTTCTCCAATGGCATCAAGTTTTACCTCTGAGAATACACAGATTTACTTTTGGTTTATCAAGAGTAGATTCTGTTTCCCTAAATCTATTCACAAGATTACGAGCCACTTCTCTAGGAATTGCATGAACAGAAGGAAATTTGTCTATAAATTGCATCTCACTTTTATACCAGAGTTTGTGTCGCATGGGAATCGTACATAAATATTCTGTGCTAAAATATATAAGGCTTTTTAGCATTATAACAGGACTAACACACTATAGCGCTGAAATATGTGGTCTCAAAACGTATCAACCTCTGTATAAAGAATTCCTATCAACCGATTAGCTGGCACATGGAGAGGTAACAGTGGTTAGAAAGCTATAGCAGGGTAAGCAATTCCTCATAATATGGTCACACGTCAAAATGAAGGCTCTGTATTGGCCTGTGTAGTGAATAGGATAAACACTGTCCCGTAATCTAGTGGAATTTATAGATTTAGGATTACCAAGGATGTTTTATCTGCTTAAGTTACTGTTTATTTAGATATGTGGGTAAATAGTCACTTATGCATATATTAATGCAGTTTTGTAAATAATTCTTTTGTAGCTTTGTTTTTTCAACACTGAAACATATACCTAAATGTCTCTTCTATACGTGCAGTTGACAATGATTAGAGTAAGTGACTTTACATGTATTCCATTAAAGCTCCATATTTTTACTGCATGGGATATGAATTTTGAACAAAGATGGCTTTTCTTATTGTTTTTCCACACATTTTTTAAGGCAATTACAGCAATAAGTGATTTTAGACCAAACTGTACCTTTAATGAGGACACCTATTAATAAATATGCTTAAATGCTTTTAATTTGCAACTCACTACATGGAGATTGATCTTTTGTTGCTTCCTTCAGAGTCCAGAAACACGTTCTCTTTATGCCATTGGATTTCCAATAGAATGTAAGGACTACGGGAAATGGGCTGATAGAGGTTTTAGGAGGTTTCTATTCAAGCAAGTACAGTTTGCAGTACTAGCCTCATATCCACTTCATTACAGATTTTCAGAAAGTCTTGCAGTGCGACGAACTTATCCAGAGCTATACAGATATATTAAGGTAAGCTGATTTGAAAGGTTAACATCGCTTTTGTTTGCATAGAAATTCACAAACAGTTTGTGGACTGCTTTAAGAACAGGAGTGCGAGAGGTCATTGAGGGGATGGTTCTACAAGAGAACACCTTGTAGAAAACATTGTGGATATCTTGCCCAATCTTTTCTAATTACATTGGCAAAATACAGAGCCTTCATTTGGATGTATGCCTAGTCTAATGGAGATTTGCTTGACTTTAGGAAGCATTCTGTTGCTTGCAGAGTTGGATATTCATAGCATCTTAAATATAAGCGCACAGATTTCTCATGCAAATTATAACTACAGTAACCACATAGCTTAATAAAGATGATGTTGGAAATGTTGCCCTTGTTCTGTTACACATCTCTCACACCTTTTAAGAAAATTTGAAGTAACACTAGACATTAATTGTTAATGGCCATTTAAATAAAACCATGTTTTGTATGTAAAAAGAATTAAACTCTCATCAATAGAGTGATTATTATAATTATCCAATACCCAATATGCAGAAATTAATTCTACTCTTATTATTGTGTGGTTGCAATTCCTAAACTACAGTTATCTTACAGGATTTTAATTTTTGAATGTTTAATGGCATTACAAGCAGAGGTTTGTGAAATACCTGATTCCTGTGCAAGCTTTCTCAAAAATTTCTTGGGACTTTGTTCTAACTTTTCTCCAATGTCGTCAAGCTTTTTATCTGTAAGAACATGGTGATTTACTTCTGGTTTGTTTTCAAGAATAGAAGCTTCCTTAAATCTATTCATAAGATTATGAACCGTTTCTCTGTGAGGCACACAAACAGCAATGAATCTGTCTACAAATTGCCATCTCACTTCTCTACAAGAGTTTGTCATGCAGGATACATGAGGATCTGTGTTTTGAAGTATAAAGTACTTTTTGCATTATAGCAGCACTAACACTAACTCTGAAACATGTGATGTCGCAACGTATCAACCTCTGTACAAAGACTTCACGTCAACTGATTAGACAACACATGGAGAGGAGGGAAGGTGTAGGGGGAACAGAACTGTTTAGACACAGTACAGTACAGAGTAAGCAAATCCCAGTAATCCAGCCAAACATTCAAATGAAGGCTCTGTATTAGGCGTAAACATTCAATCGTTTCCTGTCTGGAGCAACTTTTACTCTTCATAATACAGCTTTGGAGTATGTGTAATATATGTGAGGAACCGGTTACAACTGAATTGCCTTAATGTGATGGATAGTGTGGCGACCTATCAATCACTTACTCTTTTCACTCATGGTTCTAGATGCGCTGCAGTAGTAACTTTTTATGTTTGGTTACATTTTCAAGTTGTTTATTTTAATTCAATGTATTTTGTCTGTTACATTTTTCTTGTTCTTTGCTTTACAGTTTTGTTTGTTTATTTTTTAATTTGGGCTTTGACTTTTCTTATTTGAGTTTTCTTTCAATTTAAATCATTTTTCCTTTAGCAGTTATCTGCTCAGTTTCCCTTATAGGTTTCAAATAAGGTGGAATTTAACATTTGAACACACAGAAGGAAATAAAACTAAATATTAAAAATGAAATTCAAGTTACACCAACAAAGAAGTGAACTATTAAAAACATAAGCACTATAAACAGTGACATTTCTTCATATTGAATTTGGAATCAGTCACATTAGCTTTACACAAACCTTCACTTACTAAGTTTTTAAAACTGGAATTTTTTTGAGGGCATTCATCCTCATCATCAGCAGTTAGGTGACTGAAGCATGTTCCTTCTTCTTCTGCTACTCCTCCTCGTCTCTTCCTCCTCTCCTGGTTGGGTTGATAAACAAACCTCTCAATAACAGTCCTAGATGCACTAAAATCAGAAATCTACCAGATCAACTGGGAAGATTGTGAGAAATACTACATAGGAAAAACCAAGAGAAATTTGAGCATCAGATTGAAAGAACACACGAAAAAATATATATAAAAACAGAAATAAACAAACAGACAATTCTGCTGTTCACACCATTTTTGGATTGAGAACCACAACATTGATCAAGCCATAAAGTTGTTAAAACAAGTTTCCTCGTCACTAGAGTATAGAGTATAGTATTTATTGTGCTAAGAGTTTTACAAATTTGATTGTCTACTGCACTTTGACCCTGGTCACTCATTCAGTAGACAATCACTACAGTTTATTTACATTTTACAATTTCTTGTCAATAAATTATCTTGCTCTTCTTTTTTTCATGTCCCATTTCCACTTGTTTTTCTCTTTTCATTTATTGATTACTTAACCATCACACATTCACTATAGTTTTCCATTCAAAGTAAGATGCACTACCTCTTACTTTTCTCTTTCCACTGTCCAAAGCCATTTATTTTTTACTTTACACAAAAACTGTCCAATGCTTCTAGTGTCCTTGCATATCATTTCAATCATAGGTGTATTTCTATCCCCCTTCAACCACTTCTTATTAAAAAATTCTTTTCTCCAATTTTCTGTTCCTTGGCACTTAAATACTATGTGTTCAATCTCTTCATTACCACCACATATCGGACATTGGTTCTGAGGAATACTCTGTCTTAGCCCTTTTAGCCTCCATGCTCCGGTTCTTAACCATGCAATAGATTCTCTCTCTTCTTTATTTACTATGTCTATATATTTTTCATTGGCCTATAATAAACTATTGAGCTCTTTTCGGCAATCTCACTGAACATGATTTGTATTTCTATATCTTCCAGTCTTTTCCTCGCCTTTTTCCAAAAATTTTTCACGTTATTTTCTCTCCTTCTCCATATATCTCCTAACCCATTTTTCTCCAAAATGTTCCATAATTTACTTACCCATACATCATTCATTAAGCTATTCTCTTGGTATTCAATACATTGTCTTAACACATTACTTTTTCCTAGATTTAAAGTTCTGAACCAAAATTTCAAAGCTCTTTCCATTATCTTCCCCTTAGTTGCCACCCTGCCCATCTTTAATTGTGCTACCTGTCTTACAATTGACTTCGGTAGCCCTAGTATTTCTCTACAAAACATCCTGTGCATCACATCTATACTTTCCCATCCTCTATCTAATCCCCATATTTCTATACCATACATCATTTTTGCCTCCACAACCATCTCATAAACTTTTTCCAGCCATTTAACATTTATATTAGGTACTTTATATTTGCAGCTTCTGATTGCTGCCATTGCCCCTTTACCTTTTGCCAATGCAAACTTCTTTTGTTTCTCCCATTTATTACCTCCATCTATTTTTACTCCTAAATAGATACAGTCACGCACTACCCTGTAATCTTTATTCTCTCCCTTCCACTTTTCATATTTGCTTAATTTTCCCCCCTTTTTGAAAACCACAATCTGTGTTTCCTCTTGATTCACTTTTAACCTCCATTCTTTACAGTATACATCAATTGCTTGTAGTGATTGTTTTAAACCACTTACTGTAATAGATCCTACCACTAGGTCATCTGCAAAAAGAAGTCCTGGGATTTGGATGTTGTTAATGACTGGTGCACAGTTATTATTCCTTCCAATTTCTAGTAAGACATCATCTATGTATAAATTAAATAAAACTGGGCTTAACTTACATCCTTGCCTAAGGCCTTTCTTTTGTGGAATTTCTTTTGTTACACAGCCTGTCTCCACCCTTACACAGAAGGTGTTCTCAAAATACAGTGCTTTAAGAATATTCACCAATTGCTGACTTACTCCCTTACACACTAATTTATGCCACAGAAGTTGTAGCTCAATTCGGTCATAAGCTTTCTCTAAGTCTACAAAAGCCATATACAATTTACCCCTTTTTTCTTTTAAATATTTGTGTGTTAATGTCTTTATAATAAATAAATTATCAATTGTTCTCCTTTGCTTGCAAAAGCCCATCTGGAATTCCGAAAGGATATTATATTCTTCAACCCAAAATTGTAGTCTCGCTGCCAAAATGCCCGCAAAAAGTTTTCCTATATTCGATAATAATGCAATACCTCTGTAGTTATTAGGTTTATCGACATTGCCCTTGCCTTTATATATAGGATGGATGATAGCTTCCCTCCATCGTTTAGGTAAATAACCCTTTCTAATAATTACATTAAATAAATCTAATAAAATGTTCACTCTTCCTGTTTCATTACACCACTCCTTAAGAAACTCTGTTGGGATGCCATCAATTCCAGTAGCTTTATTTTTCTTCAGTAACTTCACTTGTTTTATTATTTCCTCACTCCTAATTTCACCATCCAATATCTCTACAAAAACATTCCTTATTTCCAAAAATCCCGTACTTCCTATACTCCTTACTTCCTCATATAATGTTTTAAAATATTCCATCCATTGTCCTGGCTCAACATTGGGTTTAGTTACACATTTATTATAGGTCGACTTAAGAACCTGCCATACCTTATTAACATTATTTTCATTTAGACATTTTATCAAATTCCTTTCATTGCATTCTCTCCAGTCCTTTTTCTTTTGCTCTAACAATAAATTATGTGAGTTCCTCCCTTGCATATAAGCGTCCCTAGATTTTCTATCACCTAATTCCCTCCACCTAACCAACAGTTGTTTTACTTGTCTTTTTGATACCCTACATTCTTCATCAAACCAGTCCTTATCATATATGTAAGCCCTCTTTTTCGTTTTCATTTCCTCTCCCGCCCTTTGCATAACTGTATTAAGGATATCTATTGCATTCTCAATTTGATTATTCTTAACCATGAATGTTACTCCACATAGACATATCTTTCCATAATTCGAATCTAGAGTCTGTTTAAATGTGTCACAAAATTCTTCTTTCCATTTATAGCTAATATACTCTTTTTTACAATAGCTTTCCACTCTTATATTGTGTTTTACTTGTACAGTGTGCATCATAAAATCCACAATCAGTGGATAATGCCCGCTAGTTGAGCTTAAATTTAATACCTTAAAATTACTTAAAATATGTCCTAAATTCGGAGGCCACAACACAAAATCTATTACACTCTGCCCATTATTGCTAACAAAGGTAAATTCTCCTTGTTCATCTTCCCCACATTTTCCATTCAAAATTTCTAAAGCATTCAACTCACAAAAATCAATAAATTTTTCACACTCTTTATCAACAAATTTGTCCTTGCTTTGCCTAAGTTTTTCACTTTTAAACACAATTTCATCACTCATCCAATCATTTCCAACATATGTATCACTTTCCCCAATCCTGATATTAAAGTCTCCCATTAGTATTACCTCTGCAGTTACAAATTTCTCCTTCAGCCTATCTATATTTTTTTATTTGATTAAGGAGATCAGGATTATGAAACCGCGAGGATGCAGGGGGGTTATATATTATTCCTACACAGAGTATATTCCCATCTATGTACTTAACATCCATTATAACCCACAGTATTTCTTTACTACTAGACCATGTTTCTTTAATTTCCTTACTTAAGCTGTGCCTTATAAAGAAACCTATACCTCCAGATACTCTTCCCTTTCTAGCTATCACCTCTTCTTTCCTACCAATGTATTCAAAGTCCTTTATATTTATCTGTTTCTCTTTTAACCACGTTTCTACTACCGCTAAATAATCCACTTTCGCCAAGAGCTGTTTCAAAACTCCCACATATAACTTGTTTTTTAAACCCTCACAGTTCCAGAAGCCCATTCTCCTTGTTGTCCCTTTTTCCTATTGTGAACCTGCTCTGTATCTAAATCCATCTAATCTTTTCCTACTTCTTAATTCAATTCCTTCTTTCGGCATTAACATTTTATTTTTATCTGATACCACAATGCTCCCATGTTCGGATGAAACAATGCTATCTTCTTCCCCCTCTTCCGTATTCTCCCCACTTCCTTGATACCATATCTTCTTTCTCCCCTCCGTTAGCGCGCGCGCAACTTCTGCCTCTCCCCTCTTGGGTGACGTCACTCCTCTGGCTCCTCCCTCCGCCACTGTTGTCGCCACCATTGCAGTCCTACCGCGCTCAGCTGATTCAACTGTTTGGGCCCTCCTTCCGCTTGACGTCATCACACGGTCATCAATTTTTTGCTCTCTGCTGTTAGCTACGCTGTTTGGACTAGCCTCGCCATTAAGTACTTCTTTCTTCATGTTTGCTGCAAATTGCCGAGTTCTGAACTTTGATCTTCCTGTTTCATTTTTTAAAGCTATCGCTGACAGCTGTTGATTCATTTCCGCTCTTTCATGTCGATTTTCTCTTGAATCTATATTGTCCGTATCACGTACCCTTTCATTGTCAATCCACAGCTGAAAGTTTGTAATATACGCCATTTTTCCCAAAGCTCTTGCTTCTTTCATTTTCTGAATTAAATTTCATTGTAATGCTCTCTTATTTGGTGAAAGGTCTTTGTTAATAAAGATATTTGTTCCTTTCAATTTTTTGGCTGTCCTAAGCACTTCATGCACTAACTGTATTGTTGCTAGCTTCACCATTATTGCCCTCTTTCCAACTTGTCTCCCAAATCTAAAAGCCTCAACAATTTGCCATCCGTACATCTCTAATTCAAGCTTCTCCTTCATTATCTGCGCTATTTCTTCAGCTGGCCGTATCCCTCTTCTCACACACCTAGAAACACCAGATTAAATCTTCTTTCCCTCTCCTCCATTCTTTCCATTCTTTCCTTAATTGCATTTACTTCCTGGTTTTGCTTCATACACTTCATCTATAACTAGAGAACTGGCTATTTGGGAGAAAATATTAATTGTCAAGAATGCAGATAATATAATAAATTTTGAAATCCTGCCAACGAATAGTTTGTTAGAGCTTTGTTATCCTACCAGTAGATGGCAGCAGTATCCAACCCAGTTGGGAGAGGAGGAAGAGGAAGGAACATGCTTGAGTCATCTAACTGCTAATGATGAGGACAAATGCCCTCGAAAATGTTTCAGTTTTAAAAACTTAGTAAGTGAAGGTTTCTGTAAAGATAGTGTGACTCATTTGAAATTAACAAAGTAATTGTTTTACAAAAGGAGTATTATATTTTGCAAGTATGAATATTTCCAAAGTGAGGTCATAAACAAAAGAAATGAAATGCAATAAGCAATATGCAAATATGACATGTGAAACAGATATCACTTCAACATGATTCTAACAATGAGCAAAAAGAGAGAATAAACAAATAGGTAGCCACAGTATCCTTTATTCTATTATGCCAATTCACTTGAAATATGCTCATTTATAATAGGACTGAAGCTTTCCTCATAACATGATGACTCTAAATTTTCTTGGGCTTCTAGCCAAATAAATAGTTGGTTTCCAACCAATGTTTCGAAGCTGTTCATCATTAACCTGGCTAAAATCCCGAGAAAATTTACAGTTAGCTACGCTTATTTGTGTTATATTATAACACTAGTTTAAACAGAATAAAAGCTACTCCTGTTAGGAAAATAATGTGTTTACACCAAATATTTATGTAAGTTAAAGCTGGTTCACAATAACTGAGAAGGGTAACAAGAACGAGAATGACAAAGTTAAAATGTGGTATTGTAATGTGAGCTTTCACAATTAACGGGAGCTTTCCCAAGTCACAGAAACAGGAAAGAAGACTTGGTCAAGTTTTAATTTTCTTGTTCTCGTTCCCAGGCATGGATATTAGATCCATATTGTGCATAATTGACTCTTCACTGTAGAAATTATTTATGGTATCCATGACATGAAACACCTGCTAGAGCTCTCTCTCTAGTTGCTAGCTGGGAAAATGAAACTGGAAGAAATTCCAGCAGTTGTACATCCTGACTCAGGTTCTTTGAGTGTTGGTTTTGGCATTGTTTCTTTCAGCAAAAATGTCATCTGTAGTTTATTCATATGCAACTCAACACTGGCTATTGTCCCAAAAACAGCAAAAACTACAAATAACAGCAAATGAAATCGGAAGAAATCCCAGGAAATGTGCATCCTGACTCCCTCAGATTCATTGAGTGTTGGTTTTTAGCAAAAGTGTGACTTGTTTGTTTATGTGAAACTCAAAATGCTATTGCCTTAAAAAAAAATAGTAAAAGCTACAAAGAGCAACCAAAATCCAGTGGAAATTTAACAGAGAACAATAAAGTACAACTAATAAATTTAATATCGATAGATGTGTATTGCTTAAAACATTTATACATGCATAGCAGTGTTAAGTACAGGGTCATCAAAGTAAGTGGCAATGCTGCTAATGGCACCTGGGTCATGGGCACGCCACTCACCTACTGACATTTCATCCCTGTGTGAATCGTCATATGCATCAAAACAAACAGGATGAACAACAAGGCCAACTAGTACCATTATTATTTCGCAAAGTACAAAATTGAATGTCCCCTACATTACTTAACTTTTCAAATATGATGTTGGAAACAATCTCCTTGGGTTCAAACACATACATTACAGCGTCATAACAGGTTATGATTCACATCTGGCAGCTGTTCTTGAGTTGGTTATTTCTTCCCCTATATTATTTTGCAGTTTTTGTAATGTTTTAGGATTTTGGTTACACATTTTGTCTTTGAAATTGCCCACCAGTAAAAAATCACAACACCAACACAAGGTACCAACACAAATATTCAGGTGCTATGACAACATGGTATCTGATATGATTTGTGTACAGAAGTTAGAAACTTGATGCATTTTGATTTAGATAATTGTTTCAAAGTTGGACTTTGTAACACTAAAACATCACTAAAAGGTAATTTTACTTGGACATGTTTCGAGGCTTGTTTATCTCATTACCAGTATTCTCCAACTGGTGCAGTATTTTTCCCAGTGGTTTTGGAAGGGGTTGGCTTTGATGTGATTGGTGCTTGTGTTATGAATTTCCAGAGGATACTGTGTGGCAGCAGATCAAAATTTAGGATGTTGTTGTGGTTTGTTTAAGATATCAGATTTTTTTCCCAGACATCTAATTCTGCTGTGTATCTTGTGGATATTACGAGTGTTATATTTTGTACACTTCTAGTCAACCAACCATGAAATAGTACAAAATATAACACTTGTAAAATGTGCAAGATATGCATTTGCTGGCTAATGTTTCTGTTTGATTTCCTCTCTGGAGCATAATTTGCTCTACACAAAATTAATAAAAAGATCAAACAGTTCAGACAAATGTGAGTAAATCACATTTTGCTCGACAAAAATTTACTTGCGTTTATTGAAGCAAGACCTACCCTTTTTTTTCCGTTTTTACTAACCTTCATCAATTCTCCACAGTTTAATTACATATGACTATTTCAGCTGTAGTAATTTATGCATTATATGTCAGCAAACTTCCAAATTGGCAAATCTAACATTTTAAAACTTTTACTGTAGAAGAAGCAAAACTACGTTTACTTTTAGTGTTTGTATAAGTCTGGGTTTTTAGCTTTTATAAGCAGAATTTTTCCCAACCAAATAAGAAACACTAACTTATGTAGTAGAAACATAACATTTCAGGATATATTTTTCTCCTCGGCTACAATTGACTGTTGATTCATCCACTTTGATAGAGGTCACCTCCTCAGAATGTGGAATTGGAAGAGAATCATCTGATGGTTTCTTTTAACAAATCACTGTGTGCAAGCATACCTAAAAAGAACTTTGACATAGTCACAAGTGGTTTTCTAGTGTTGGTATATAATTTAGAGAATGAAGTAATACACTTGCTAAAGATGCATCATGAGAATAATTTCACTTCAGAAGTAAATTTTACAGAGACCAAAGGTCTAGCAATGGGAAATTTATTTATCAGTCACATGGAAATAGATATAGTATAGAATCTTTCCCACATACTTTCAGAGTATTATATATATATATATATCTATATTGTCATAGCCTCTTTTAACTAATGCTCAAAATGAAGTGGGCAACTCGCTTGCAAGGGTACCGGAAAATTAACAAACTTATAACATGGCGAGGCTACGACGAGGGACGCAGCTAAAGAAAGTACAGAAATATTATCAAACACTGGCAAAAAGGGGTGCTACATGGCTCAAAAGGAAGGAAGGAACTTTATACTATCAGAAATAATACAGGAAGGAAATGTATGGTAGAGGATTTATTAGATAAAGATATATACGTTACCCCACATTATTAGCTCCCATGTCTGTCGGGCGAGGCCTCCATGCATGCCTGCACGGAAATGGCAATTCCACGTCTTTACTGCTTGACTGCTACTCACTGACTCGACTGCCCCAAGCAACACTTTCTAAAGCGTTGGGGACGCCAACCAACCTATCCCCACCTAAAATTACTAATTCCCCCACCCAAGCTCTAACTGCCATCTCGAATTACGGTGACCAGAGAGACGTATGCGCGACAATCTCTGCATACGTCACATCTTCCCCTGGCCACCGAGATCGACGCCCTCATCGACACAAGGGAAATGTACAAAAAACAATTACAAGAAAGAGCAAAACATGACATACAAAAAAAAATGAAATGACTACAGAAGAAATATTTATGAATGTATATGGAGCACCCAAACGAAGACATGAAAAACAATATTGACTGGCATATTTATGAGTCTCGAGTGTTAACGGATTATGTATCTTCCGAGCACTTATGCTCGAGCACCCTGCACACGCACACACACCATGCTGCCACTGTCACATGCACACTACACTGCACCTGGATTGATGTTCCGACGTAACTGTTTGTGGGTGGGATTTGCAGATCACCCACAATGACGAATTATATCCTAACTGTAATCTTTTTGATGCTGCAGGTCGTTGAAGATGAAGAAGGGATGGGCAATCGCTGGCTTGGACTGCCCCCCAAAATAGTGGCTCCTTATGCCACTGCAGTGTAGTGGCTGCACGGCAGCTCTCCTGTGGTGTCTCTGGCGTGACTGGCGGGGAGTGCTTGTCTTATCCGCTCGAGCTCCGCCATCAGCAAAGTGACTACAACAGAAACCATAGAATGGTAGAAAGGGTGCTCCAACAGATCATCACACATAAAAGAGATAGTATGTCATTTACAATAAAATATTTTAAATGTCCAGAAGGTTTGCACTCAGTAAATCCTTTTAACATGGGGCAAAGAGAGAGAAAAAATGACTACATGTTGACATAAAAACTAAATTTTACAGGGGGTTACCATCCAAAATTTAACACACAATGCTTTAAAATCCAAATACAAAATCACAAAAGAACCAGAATACATAAACATTATATCAGTGACATTCATTGTTTCCATACAATAACATGATGGAAAAATATAAACTTATTTGGGATCCCAATATTATTTCTTAACCAGCTGGTACTATTAATGAAAAGAAAATAAGTGCACTTACAATACATTCATACATGACAATGAAATGAAAGCATTCACACTTACCATGGCCCAAATTATACACAACACTCACTTAACTAGCTACTCAAAACTACTGTATGCATTACTACAAACTTCAAAAATAAATCCACGGTACAAATTCAAACTACACCACGTTACATTCTTTCAACTACAATAATCATACTCTACTGTCCTTAACACCAATTCTCCTCCACATTACTATCTTATTCATCTCATTATTATCATCATCTCAATCATCATCATCAGTATTTCAATCATCATCATCTTTATCTTTATCTTAACTTTCAACTTTCTCGTAGACAGTAATTTCTGAGAAAACAAAACATCTTCACTGACGTGTCCCATTCAACATGCTGTAAAGTCAAAAATACGTGACAGGCATAACGTTCATGACATTATACTGTTGCAACCACATCCTCCGAATCAAAATTAAGCTGGAAAACAGGTGGTATTAAAACTTGCTATATAAGATGGTACTAAACTTGCTGCATAAACACAAAAAAAAAATTATTCTCATTACATACACTTCAATACATTTACTCTCTCGTGTGAATACATCACACACGCTATACTGGGCACGTTACAGCAACACCAATAAGCAAAATCTCTCAAATCATCACATCAAATCAACTTTCCAGGTACATGTATCCTTCCTGAAAAATCAACACATTTACACTTCAACTATCGGGGTTACACTTTGGCACTTCCACTGAAGCTGACATCTCATCTCTTCTCATCTCATCTCTCACTTTACCACCATCGGGGTTACTCTTACGCACTTCCACCGAGGCAAATATTAACTCATATCTCTCACATAACCTCAAAACACACATACATACACTATTCATGCAACAATTTTCTGCAAAGAAAAGATCACAGCATCATAATGAAACCTAAAATCAAATCAAATCGAATGCAACAAAACAAAATCACATCATTACTCAAAACAATACTGTCACATAACATTCCTGAAAATCAAAGCTTAATTAAGCACACGGTACACATCAAACACATTCCTGCAGCATAACATAACAAAACAAATGATTTGCAATGTCCAAAACATAATTAAAAATTTCAGTTACATAAAATAATAATACACTTTTATTTTAGCAGAGACATTCATATCACACATTATTCCTGAAAAGCAAAGCTTAATGAAGCATCAGTCAGTGAAACAATAAAAATTTAGCATACCTGTGTGAGTCGTGAAACTGTTTCATTCGTCCAAACTTTAGCACACACAATGTTCACATACTTACAGGTTATGTTTTTTTTTTTCTTATTCTTTTTACCACAAAATTCCAGTGCAATTTTCCAAAATCTGGTAACACACATATAGCTGACCCATCAACATCCACGTCGTACTGGTCCATATTAGAGGCACATTAAACCTAATTAGGTGAAGATACTGGCAAGGTTGGTAGTAGCTCCTGAAACTTTTACTTATGTGAGTCATTTTGAAACATTTTCCCCCAAAAATATGCATTGCATAACTAGATAAACCAAACTTGGCAACGGTGAAGCAAAATTATCATCATTATCTTTACCACTATTCTTACCGCGAGTGTACAATGCACAAAAATTTTCAATGTATATGCTCGACTTCTTTCGTTTTATTACTTTATTATTCCAAACAGATGCACCACACTTTTTATACACACGCAGGTTTTAAACACACAACACACGAATTTTGAAATATTTGCTGCACTTTCGAGTCGTTAAGAAATCACAACTTACAAGATGACGCAACCAATAAATGCAATGTTACGTAGATCAGCTAACACACGCAACTATATTATCAAAGTTACAATTAACGCCCAATTTTTCACAATTCACAAAAATTTATACTTTAAAATAACCAGCACGAATAATTTAGCACAGTAATAGAATTTAGTAGAAATGACGCCAAAGTAAGGGGAAAATGGAGCCAGGAGTTTTAGCGTCACGTCGACAGACAATGGAAAAATATAAAAATGAACTTAAAATTTAAATTCAGACTCGGGACTTTCAGAAAGCAAAGCAACAAGAATTGAGAATACAGAAACCACAAATTATACCACCGAAATCCTTACCCTTAAGCCAAGAAACAGATTCACATTTTTAGCAACCACGTGGAGGACCAAAACCGTTACATTTTACAGGAGAAAAAAAAAATTTTGCACTTAAAAACCTCAGAAAAAAATTAAACTATATCCGGCCCTCCACCAATTGTCGTAGCCTCTTTTAACTAATGCTCAAAATGAAGTGGGCGACTCGCTTGCAAGGGTACCGGAAAATTAACAAACTTATAACATGGCGAGGCTACGACGAGGGGCGCAGCTAAAGAAAGTACAGAAATATTATCAAACACTGGCAAAAAGGGGCGCTACATGGCTCAAAAGGAAGGAAGGAACTTTATACTATCAGAAATAATACAGGAAGGAAATGGATGGTAGAGGATTTATTAGATAAAGATATATATGTTACCCCACATTATTAGCTCCCATGTCTGTCGGGCGAGGCCGCCATGCATGCCTGCACAGAGATGGCAATTCCACGTCTTTACTGCTTGACTGCTACTCACTGACTCGACTGCCCCAAGCAACACTTTCTAAAGCGTCGGGGACGCCAACCAACCTATCCCCACCTAAAATTACTAATTCCCCCACCCAAGCTCTAACCGCCATCTCGAATCACGGTGACCAGAGAGACGTATGCGCGACAATCTCTGCATACGTCACAATATATATATATATATATATATATATATATATATATATATATATAGACAATATTTTGCCATAGTTAACAGGAACATGATAGACAGTCCTCTGAAGTTAGTAAGTAAATCTGCATCGTAGCAGCCTCAAATTCATCTCAGGTGTTGAATGCGGTAACATGCATCCATTTTTAGACATAAAAGTAATCCATAAAAATCCTATGTCTTACATTCACACGACTTTCTTGCTCCACTATCGTTTATTTTTGTATAGTTTCTTCAAACTATTCTGACAAAAGCTTATTTTCCTATCTATTTCATGTTAATATAGATAAACATTTGCAGAAGTAGATTCATTACACGTTTCATTGTAGATAAAAGATGGATAGAGGAAACTGAATCCACAGCCAGCTGTTTAAAAGCAGCTCGCTGTATGCTGACTTTAAAATTCCATGCTCTTTCCAGAACATCATGAAAAACAAGTGAATAGTGACAACACTTGAAAAAAATCACCAAGTATTTATAACAATTGAAACCAATGGAAAGTGGTTGATACTATAAAGAAGGTTATTGGAAATAAGTTGTGTGCATTAAACAGATGTACATTTTTTTTTTTTTTTGTATAATTTGTTTTGTCTATCTCTTATGGTTTACCCATTATGCAATATTATACACGATTCCTTCCAAATGAAGTGGACTTCACAGGCTATTCCCAGAAAATTCAAGGTAAGTCTACATTTCGTCATGTAAATATGTTAAATATATGGTATTTTAATTAAACTTTTTATAGTCATTTTTGAGAAAATCCAAAATTTCGAAAACTTTTCTATGTAAGGGTGCTTTGTTGATGGGAATTTTCTTGAAAATCTTCATGTTGCATCCTTGGAAAATACTGAACTTAAATATAGTTTAGTGTTTATCCATCCTTTTGTTTTGGAGTTGTCTGTTCACAGACACATTTACATACACACAGACCTTTTTCTAAGATTTTTTATTCAGGATGCCTCAAAACATTAATTTCCTTTGAAATCTTGGTATCAAATTTTTGGGTTGAATACAATATTTCCTGTACTAGATATGTGGTAGTGATAGTAGTAAAAGGAGGATGGAATTAGGAATTCCCTATAACAATACACAACTACATTAATAACAATAGTTAGATTCAACAGCATAGAAATAGGCCGATTTAATTTCACTAGCATTCAGTGTGGTAAATGTCCCACTTGAGGGAAATGTTTGGAAGTTCACATATCATCCATGGGCAATAAATAAGTATCGTTATTTCAAGAAGCAAACAAAAAAACAAAAAAAACAAAAAAAAAAAGAAAGAAAGAAAAGAAGAAAAAAAAGAAAGAAAATTGTTTCCAACATGTAAACTAAGGGGTGTATGAAATTAGCTGCAAAAGCATGATGAAAATTCTGCAGTAGTGTTTAATTTTAGGCACTTCAAGGAAGAAGTAAAATTGTGTAATCCAAAACCCTATAGAATTAACCATTTGGGGGGGATTACTCATCTTGAATAATGATTCAGTCAAAGCAGACATAGGTAATCTTAAGCAGTTGGCTTCAGATCACACACGCGCACCCCCCCCCCCCCATATTTCAATACAATGAACATAAACAATAGCAGCGTAGTGCCTCTGATGGCAGGTAAACACGGTCTGGCAAGTCCCATCTGCAAATACCAACATTGTATGAGGGGTGGGTGGTGGTTTGTTACCTGTGATATCTCTGCCTAAAGTCCAATAACAGTTCAGCTTTGTTTCCTTTCATCCTGTCTTTAATGCTTAGAAATTCCCATACCTGGCCATAAGCTTTGATATATCCAATGAACCAGATCTCATCATGAAATACATGAAACCCAGAAAACAAAACTCCACATGAAGAGGCTGAATCTGCAGTCAACTGTAGCTGAGGGCAAAGGCAAGTTGCCATTTTCAGCATGTGCTTAAATTTAAAATTTCTTGCATAAATTAGTAAAGTTGGAAGTCTTTGTTCTTCTTAGGCATTATGCATTCATTTCAGTGTGCTTTCCCATCAATTATGTGTAGACTTTTAACCTTTTATTATCACAGCCTTTTTAGGTTTTGAAACAGTCATTTTATAGCAATCGATAACACAGGATTCACAGTAGAGAGAGAGAGATGGCAATGTTTGCTATCTGTTCTTACTGCATATGGCACCACGGATGGTGGACACTGATGATACATGAAATGAAATAATATTTGAGAAAGGAAATTAGGGGAGGAAACATTTCAAGACCAAATTTAGGGTACCTCTCTGGCATTTGCCAGTTATGAGGACTTACTAAAACCTGGAGTAAGCCTCAGTTAGGATGGATGGTCCTGGTGGGATTTGAACTGCATACCTCCCGTTAATGAGACCATACTTTAACTACCTCAGCCACCCATGTCGGTACAATATTTATGACATGGCATATTAAACTCAATTGCCTTTTATGACAGTTCATTGTTATATATTGGAA
Source organism: Deroplatys truncata (assembly GCA_030765065.1). NCBI lineage: Eukaryota > Metazoa > Arthropoda > Insecta > Mantodea > Mantidae > Deroplatys > Deroplatys truncata. The sequence goes on along the minus strand of CM060990.1, from coordinate 85,822,720 downwards.
TTATCACAATAATGTGAAGTTATTCATAAAAGAACAATACTGCTTAAATTTCCCAAAACAAATATGTTCATAAACTGATAGTGCAATATAAAACAGAAGGTAATGCTACTGCAACATTGCTGATTATTAATTTATGTAATTAATTAATTTGCTACCACAGTGGGCAGTCTGCATTGACTTAGCACTTTAATAGTAATAATAATAATTTGATACCTTTTTGTTTTTTTTCCTATCAGGCCAGATAAAGAAAAGTTTTCCCATTATAATGTGTTCTGCACTGCATTATTGAATCACATTTCCTTTTGAAGACTTGGCTGTGAGATTCATTGTAAAGCACATTACAAAATAAATCTGTCTTGTTTCAGGAGCGAAATTTGTGCGCTCATCCTGCTATAGAAGTCTATGATTACAAGAAGAAGGAAGTTACTTTTATACAGCCATTGGTACGCCAGTGTTGTTTTTATGTCCCAGAAGCTGTCTCTTTGGAATGAAGATATTTTGAATCATGTACCTGGAAATTAATGGTATACACAAAATGAAGTTCCTACTGCACAGGATAGCAGCCAATAGGTGCATTATTACGCTTGAAAGGAACTCTGTGCTCATTTGTTAAACTTCATCAACATAGAGGAATGGTGTTATAAATAAGAGAGTTACATTTTAGCAATTTTGGTGAGAGCAATGTTTGTTTTCCAAAATAAGTACTGGCCAATGCAGCTTACATGGATGCTATCAGCGGCATCAGAATATATAAGTTGCATTGTCCTTTTAAAAATAACATTAGATTTCTTAGAAACCACACCAAAGCGTCCAGGGGGAAGCAATATGCCACTCCCATGACTGCACTCTGTCTGTAATGTCCTCTGAATGGAGGCAGAGGATGATGCTGTGTGTTAGGTCTCGGCCAAATTGGGCTGTTGTGCCACGGAACAAGTATGGCATGTGCTGTTTCTGTCAGCAACCAATACCATATCAATACATGTGCATTATGTGATACATGGTTTCCTATAAACTGCTGTAAACGTATAGTCTGATTTGTTATGTTTGCTGTGTTGACCAATAAGTGTATTTGTATCCATCTCATCTGAATTGTTGCTCATAGCACAACTATTACTCTAGTTAAGAGGTTGTCAGAATATTATGCGAATCTTTTGAGATTAACATGTTAAACATTCATGTTATTTGCTCTACCGTGACACATTGATTCTCAAACTGTGTTGCAAAACGTTAAAGCTACTCAAATTAGCAATAAATAAAGCTAGAAAAACTTTAAAAAAATGGTGTAACCAAAGGACAGCTGGAAGAAGGGTATAGGTAAAAATGTAGAAGAATTAAGATAATTGACGAGAACTGCCTTTACCCAGCATCTCTTGCTGTAATATGACAATATCCATACACATTGTGGGGTTGCTTTACCTTGCATTTATGATTAATTTCCTTGTTTACGTTTAAATAATACACCAGTGGAACATTCCAAAACTTTAAATTACAACCCTCTTCCATAAAGGAAGGCACAAATAAAGGAATTGCAATGCTGTAACATTACTGGGATATAGAATCAGTCCTATTTTGCAGTAATGAGGATAATTAGATTGTTAATTTTACAAAACATGTATGTTTTTAATAGAATGCTTTTACAACTTTAAAACTAATAATCCCATTTATTTCTTATCGATATTTTAAATGTGAATGCTTTCAGAACATTAGAACTAAATAATCCCATTTATTTCTTGTCATTTTAACTGAAAGAATCCTGAACATATAAAGACTATCTCAGTATCATTGTGAAACATGGCTATAATATTTAAGTTAATTTAAATGTGTATCATTAACGAAAAATTGAAGTATGCTATAACATTGACCTCTGCCTTCTTAAAAGTAATAAGAAAGTGGTCATTTTATCACTATTGACAAATCTCAGTAGATTCATCATTAATTTAACCCTTAATTGTGCAAATTATTTTGCTATATATGCTGCTCTTACTCTAATTCCTAAACCGGTTTTTATACCTCTGTTACAGGCACTTTAATGTAAGTGGTTCGAATAGCCATGATTATTAAGGTGAGACGAAATGGACTGGCCATCCATTCAAAGCCAAACAGTGTGTGTTCAAATCTCATTGACTACAGTAAAATGGGCCTATTGTAATGCGCTACCTTAGGATCAGACTGACGTAACTACACTTTTTGCCGTTTTTGAGTTAAGACTACTTCCATAATCAGAAAATTGCGCTCTATCTTAGAATCAAACAATCGTATCTCTAGCTATAATAGTGTTGAAGTTAAGTGTCGACGTAACTACAATGTCATACTTTTTGTAAGAATCAAAGGAATGTAAAAGTCGTTACGTTTGACTGACCCTAACGCTATCTGCAAAATAATTTTGGTAAGGATCAGAGGATGGTAAAAGCTGATACGTTTGTCTGACCCTCACACTTCATTTTATTACTCACACCTGATAAGCTCTTATGTTTATCTCATCCTTCCTGCCTATGTGACTGACCACTGTAATTTTCCTGTTATTTTTCAATTATTACCTTTACATACACAATTCCACGTTTGAAGGAGTACACATCACCAAATCGCACACGAAAGTGCATGTATTTAAAGGCAATTTGTTATTTAGTGCAATATTGCTTAGCACTGTGTTTTTAGCTCACAGGCATTACAGTTGTAGATTTAAAAACCAAAGAGAAACTATCCGATCTGAAAGAGTTATGCCAGAAAGGGATAATTCCACGGAAGTACCATCAGCTTTATTCCTCACTTCACTCCCATTACAACAGTGTAATATTAATGTAATTTTCTTTATCATTTATTTTAAGCTTTAATAAAATGTCCTACAATAACAAAGCATGTGCAGTTTCACAAGTTTCATAAGATTGCAATACCCATAGAGTCGCAGCAGGAAATCGTAGTTTATTTAGGATCAAAGAGACATAACTACAGCATGTTTTATTAAAATATTAAATATCTACTTAATAAATGATTATTACAAACTAAACATCAATGCCAATCATTGGCCAAATGAACTAGGTTATCAAATTTCATAACAAAAGTTTGTGTTCAGCAACGTTAATATACATATAGCAGCATCACAAACTTAAAAACTTAAATATCTCAAAACATACATTCATGTAGTTACGTCAGTCTGATCCTAAGGTAGCGATTATGGTTGGGGAGGACCTACGTAAAATAAACAGTGTGATGGCACACATGGATGATGATACATTTGACTGCAGTTGCATGGATTTTGCTTTTTCTAAAAAACACACTATAATAGTATTGAAGTTTATCAATATATTTATGATATAAAATAGCTATAAATACTTACATTTTGTTGTTATAGGCCAGTATAAAATGAGAATAACAAAAATACACTTCAAATATTTTAAAAGTAAATTCTTAATATGCACTTTGCATATCTGCAAAGCAACATATTTAAGGGTTAATCTTTTTCCACTCTGGCAAAGACTTTTTCCTCCATGTCTAACAGGAAGATGACTTTGCCAGGGTAAAATCATAACTAAGCCGCGTTTCTTCTAAGCTTACTCAGCATGTAAACATACCAAACTGTAATTATTTAGAAAAATTGAGATGTGAAACATTTAACATCACTTAAGTTAACATCACATATTTTTTTCGTCTTGACTGGTTTCAAGAACTGTCGCTCCCAACCTTGGAAGTGGCTGACTGGTTCCTCATGGTGTGGTGTGTATACAAATAACAATAATACAAAATTCTATGTTAATACCTTTCTTCCAGTAAACCCTTCAGTTATGCATTTTAAACAAACAATGCAATAATTATTCTTCATAGGCACCTAAAAGCATTTGTGGTTGCTGAAGAATTTCTTGGGTCTTCCATTTTTAGTAGATATGTCTGATGCATTGCTTACTAGATATTACAAGCTGGTGTATTCTTGTTCCTGAATAGGTCTCTGAAGTATTTGCACACAGCTATTAGGATTGCTCGATCACACCATAAAGTTGGGAATGCTGCCATTGCTGTGTATTATGGAGTTGTCAAAGCGAGTGATTAAGTACAAATTATAGATATGTTGTGAAACTTAAAAAATCGAGAGAGTATGTTTGTGTTTGTCTAGAATTACTAATCATTTTAAGATAAAATACCTTCATAAGTTCTCTCTGTTTGATGCACAATGGACCCAACATTAAGTGACATATTTGGAGTTAAAGTAAAAGTTAATTGCTTGTTAAAGTAGCTTGTAAACATTTCTAATGAATTGTATGCAGAACATGAAAGTTGTGAAGAAATCAGGTTATACCGGTGCTAGTTTAACATCATTAATCATCCAAAAAGTGGTGGAATCACACACAGTGAAGCAATTAATAAAATATACTTGATGAAAGTTAAAAGTTGTCAACCTAAACACTCTTACTACCTTCACTCATTTATTTTTCAGAACATGTATCGCGAGCATGATCTCATATCATCAGCTGCCTGTTGACTGCCAGATGAATTCTAAAGTTGTGTTGTTGAAAGCCTGGAGTGTCCTCTGGATGAAAGTAAATAGAGAGTTGTCTGCTTCTGGCAAATCAAAGTTCATGATGCGGTTTTCAAACTTTTTTATTAAATCTTCTCCCATACTTCAAGCTCTTTGGGTTTTTGGGCTGGATTCAGCAACTGGATATTGGTGTCTATTTCATGGTTTTGAGTCCAGAAATGAAAAGCAACTGCTGATTTGTAAGTTTGTTTGAACTTTGTGCAATGTCGGTGTTCATTGAAGCAGGTGCGTATGTTCCTATTCATTTTTCCAGTGTAAACCTTTTCATAATTTTCACATTGGATCCAGTAGATTCCTCACTTGTCCTGGGGTATGGGATCAGATTTTCTTGTTTTAATGAGATTTTTTTATGCTAAATTTGTTGTAAGGTGCAAGGGTAATGTTATGATTCTTGAATATTTTCTGAAATTTGTGAAAGTGACCTGGGAGGTATGTGAATTTCCTGAGATTGATTTTTTTCTGCTGTGTTAGAAAGTGTGGTGACCTGCTTGATGCAGTTTTGTCTTTTGAATTTACGTATTTTTCTATCTACCATTTCCTGGCTGAATCCATTCTCGCATATGGGCGACTGTGTAAGATGATGACCTGTGTATGCTAGAATCTATGGCCAAATTGTTTTATTGGCATTTGCAACGGTTGACCTCTTTTGTGTTCATATAAACTGATGGTTATGTTGTTTTTGTGACCACTCGTTCAATTGAGTATACCTATATGGCAGAATAAAGAAGGTTTAATTGAATCCATAGAGCCCAATGAGCACAATCGGTGAATCAACTAGAAGTTATAAGATGAGCGTAGAGGTGTACATTAATTTGTTCTGACTTTGGCTTCCTTTGTGCAAACTGTTGTTAAAACTGTAAATTAATATTGAGAATCTTAATTGCTTCATTGTGTGAAAGTTCCCACATAATTTAGTTTTTAAATGTTTGAGGTGTTATTTGTTCTGTTCTTTTGCACTTTAAGAAATACTTCATAAAGGAAATGTTGATATGGAATACTTTAAATTGCATAAAATGTGTTGTACAAAATTACTGTTTTTTTTTTTGCCATGTCAGCAAATTGATGTATTCTATGCCATGAAACTAACAGTCATGTCTTAATGCAGCCCTGTAAAATTTTTGAAAATTTCTGTGTACAGCTGTGTAGCCCCTCCTCTCTATATTTGTGTATGTATATGTGTTCATGTGTGTGTTCTTTTTTATAGAAACAAATTAAGTGCAATTTAAAACTAACCTAATAAAACAGTCTAGTATTTTATGTGTGGTTGACAAACAAATGGTAAAGGGCTTCTATAACCAATTGATAAATTAGATCACTAAAAGGGAACACAAAAAAAAAGAAAAAAATCTTATGAAAGGAAATGTAACACTGAATATGTTGTGTGTTTTCAGTATGTATTGTCCTGTAGTGTTTCTCATAACCTCTAGTTTTGATTATTATGATCTAATCACGCTAATTTTAAGTAAAGATACAATGAGGAATAGACTTTCCATAGGAAAATGTGCACAAAACACCAAAACTCATGTGCATTTTTTCTCATAAGAAATGTATTAACTCTCTGTACCATACATTTGATATTAAAGCAGGTTCCCCTCCACATTAAATGTAACTCAAGATTTAAGTATACTCCTGTGAGTTATGTCATGCTCACCCCTTATAGGTAATCTGTTCATCTAGTACACTTTTATTGTTCACTCACTTGGCCCAATTTTAGCCCAGATATGTTCTAGTTTTTAGCTCAGTTACTTGCAATTAAAAGTTCCATTTTGTTAAGTTGTAACGAGTACTTAATGGGTATGTTCTAGTCTCTGCGAATCTTTTGTGAGGTATCACAAAAACTAAAGTATGATATACCTTTAACTATATCTGCATCTTGTTACACTAATAATGAGTTCTGTTTGGAACTCGTTTGCATTTAATTTTAAGACTGAAGCAAAACTACATAATTAATGGTAATGGAAAAGAATACACTTCTGTTTGTTATATACTTTTCCTTATTTTTCAAGTTACATGTGTGAATATAAGGATGTTAATTGTATTTTTAATATTTTTGTGCAGTAAATATTTTATCAGATAAATGAGTTGTATAATCCTCATTTACAAAATATTTTTGTTATCCTGTATTTTGCAGCAGCTTGGAAGCAATGCCATCAAATCTGAGTTATAAGAGAGTGAATATAAGGTCCTTGAAGTTTAATCACTCTGTAATAATGCATTGCATACTTGCCAACATTTACAGCTTGCCCGTAAAATGAATGGGAACCCCCTCTCCCTTCATTCCTGTTAAAAGTTGCTTTTCAATTCTTATTTCTATTACAGAGGTGTTTGTGGTGGAAGTTTCAGGTGACTCACTTGGTATATTCCATTTGGAGATACAGATAGCAAAGAGATGGGTTGAGGAAAAGCCTTTAATTGTAGGTGAGCAGCATGGACAGGTTAAGATAAAGTTTGATGGAATCCAAGGTATTTTGACGTTTGATCACCTCTGCCAGCAGTAATTTAATGCAAACTTTTAATATATTATTACAGTTAACGCCTGTTTATGGAATAATTTTTCATTAATAATTTAGTTTCTGCTTCACTGTGTTGCAGTCCAATTAATATCTCCTGAAGAATTTTCATTAATTTGAATTTCAGAAATAATTTTATTACATTAATATTTTTGGCATTTGTTGGTGAAATTGGACCTCAGTATCCTAAATCCACAGTACGTACTCTTTAGCGCCAAATATCTTAAAACTCTAAAAAACTGATGACCACTCAACTTGTTTGAAACTGGAATGTTGTTTGAATTGCATCGTTTTTGGCCCAGAGTGATATTTAGGGCCAATCTAAGTGTTGAAATATTGAGTAGTTTACCTTGTGCTCAGTATATGGTGCTGCTTATAAGTATCTTAGAACTGTTCTCATTCTGACATTACGTTGCTTATCTTCTTCCCATGTTCCCTCCATGCACTGAGCACAATGACAACCACTCAAAACTTCAGAGCTTGAAAATGGCCTTAAACGTCGCTCTAGGCCAAAATTGTTTCCATATCTGAGAGGCTTACCTCCTCAAACAGCTACCCAGGCAACCCAAATGAAATCTCAGGCTCAAAGAAGTTGAGTGTTCCTTGTGAGAAAGTGAATGCTGAATATAGGAAATAACAGGGTATGTTGAAGATGCATTCACTGGCAGAAGCAGCTCCACTGTTCGGCCAAGATCTTGAGCTTATTTCATATAGTTACAAATGAGTCAAGGGTTTATGGGCTTGTCTTTCATAAAGTCACAATGAATGATTGTTAACTATATCTCCAGTAATACTATTAGTGCTGATAGCTGTTCGGTAATTTAATTTAGGTTAACAAATGCTTGTCAGGTCTCAAATTGTCTTAACGGCAAGCATGAGTTTGAAATCTCAATAAAATTGCGCAAGAAAATTATAAGCAAGAGGGGGATTTGGTAAGAATAAATGCGAGAATGACACAAGTTTTTGTACTTTTAGTATAATCACTGAAGTGACTTACCTGTTTTATTACATGTTATGCAGTGTGAGATCAATACTGCTTTTATATTTTGAGTCTGCAGATCACCAATTCTCCATTTTTACAGTATATATCAAGCATCAATAGTGAACAGGAAAATGCATGAGAATAGGCTTCCTATATCCCTTGTTGAATTGAAGCAATAAAAATGAATGTAGGAGAAAAAAATACTATCAATTAGTTTTTGAGCCCCATTCTTCAAAACTATTAATTAGGTTTGATTCCGATTGTTGAATAAGGCAGCAATGAGACCATACATTGGCTGAAAGGCACTCGCCTGTAATTATCAGTGAAATCATATAGTTTACAGTTGTAGCAAAAGTCAGCTATGTTTTTGGCAAGTCTCTAACTAAGCTGACATACTTAAAAACATTTGGCCAGGTCTTTACATAACCATTTCATTGAAAGAGTCATCACTGGACATTAACAACACTAGAATAAGCTGAAAAACACTATAATGCTGCTTCAGGCACTTAAGACATCATGACTTTGCAATGTTTATAAGGGGAATGGGTACTGATTCTTACACAATTTCAGTATTTCAATACATAAATTTAGTTGAACAGTTCTAGGCTTCTACTGCTCAGATTAAAATGAAATTTGGCATGAATATACAGTGATGCAGTGTGATTCTAGTGATATAAGCAACAACTATGTAATTATTTAAAGTGGCCACAAGAAAGGTCATAACTGATTACATGTTTTTGAAAAAAATAGTTTATCTAATACTTGTGGTGCACTTTACTTCAACAGTATTCAGGCATATTCCTTGAATATTTTTTAGGACATTAAGCAATGTCTGTTCTTAATTTGTAACCTAAATTTACTTAAATATTTCTGACTGTATTTAAGAGAAATAATACTGAACTTTGATGAATATTTTTTATACCTTTTTTTCCAGAAATGCTTTTTTTTAAATTTTATATCTTGGATTTATCTAATAACAACAATAATAGGTTATGTTTGTGGAAAACATATTTCATAAACCGCAGTAAAATTTTCATTAAAATATGAGAGCTGTCCCAGAAGTACCCGATCTAACAAAGAAAACAAAAATTTTGGGTAAAAACATCTTTATTTCTCTACATAGTCTCCTTTCAGCTCGATACACTTTTCCCAGCGATGTTCAATAGCATTGATACCCTGTTTATAGTGAGAACCGTCGAGTTTTTGCAAAGTAGCCATCAACTGCAAACTCCACCTCTTCATTGTTGGCAAATCTTTTATCACCAAGCCATTTCTTCAACTTTGGAAACAGAAAATAATCAGAGGGGGCTAAGTCTGGCGAATAGGTGCATGAGGAAGCAATTTGAACTCTAACTCATTGATTTTGGCTATGCTGATAATGGATGTGTGAATTGGTGTATTGTCTTGATGAAACAGAACTTTCTTTTTCGCCAAATGCGGCCATTTTTGCTTGATTTCATCATTCAAACGCTGCAATAAGTTTGCATAATAGTCGCCATTGATTGCTTTTCCTTTTTGAAAATAATCAATGAAAATTATCTCGTGCACATCCCAAAAAATTGACGCGATGACCTTGCCTGCAGATGGAACTGTCTTCACCTCCTTTGGAGCTGATTCTCCCCTTTCAATTCACTGTTTTGACTGTTCCTTTGTCTCAGGTGTGAATTAATGGACCCATGTTTCATCCATGGTTATGAATCGACGCAAAAACTTGGCTTTATTGCAGCGAAACATCGCCAAACATTTGCTGAAACATCCTCACAATGCTGCTTTTGTTCCATTGTGAGTAAACGCGGCACCCATCTTGCTCACATCTTTCTCATGTATAAATTTTCAGTTAGTATGCATGTACAGCACTTTTTGAAATGCCTACAATGTCTGCTAGCTCGCACGCTTTCAGTCGATGGTCATCCAATACCATTTTGTGGATTTTCTTTTCAATTTCTGGTGTGGTCATCTCATTTGGTCGACCACTGCGATGTTTGTCTTGGCAGCTCGTACTCTGCCACCCAATATTTTACTGTTGTAAATGAAGGAGCAGACTCCCCCAGAGTAGAATCTAGCTCAACTTTAATATTAGTTGGACCTTTCAAATGAAATTATTGTATCACATAACGATGACCAGTTTTATCCATGTTTACAAATTCACTGAGAGAGTTCGTATTAATGGCTGCCAAACAGTTTCTAAACAACGTAGCATCATCAAACTTAAGTGGGACTTTCTACCATAGTCATTTCTTTGAAACAACAACCACTATGTATACGTCAGGTCGGGTACTTCTGGGACTGCCCTTGTAGGTTTAGTAGTTTTGAAGGAAAGTGCAACTAAGTTTGAAAAATTTGATGTTATGGACAATTTCAATTGTGTCATTTGTTGGCTCCACCAGCTAAGTAGGTGTGACCCAGTGCACTGCCATATTTAAATGGACCATTTAAAGTCCTGCAGGTGTGTGTGCGCGTGCGCGGGCGTGCGGGGTGTGGGGTGCTGGTGAGAGATATATATATATATATATCTTCTAAAGAGGAAGATTTCTGCTTTTTTTTAAGATGCAAAACAAAAAATAATTTTTTTTGAGCCCAAATCACTACCCAGTCCTCTTAATCTAATCTTTAGGGCAATTTATTACATAATATGAAGCTGACTCACGCTATTCCCACCTCCTCTCCAACAAGCTTTAGACTATTTCTATGAACGTTCTTGTCAGTGGAGAACAGTTTCAATATGACATTAATGCAAGATACTACAGCACTGCCAGATAGCACTTTGTTTTTTTAAACTTATCTACATGGACATTTAGTCATGATTGAATTTAAAACATATTGACATAAAATTTACTCTCCTGACTTCACAAGATTGTTGTGAAAACTAAAGATACCATGCTTTGGAAAACATGCTTATTTTCATTGGTATCTGACTGAAATTCAGTAGGCGTTGGTAAACCATATTATAATTTCTGTAAAAATTCTTATTACTGGGATGCTGTCTGTTTTTTTTTTTTCCCCATAAAATCCATTTTTTTCATCAAAAAGTTTCCACATTCCTTGTTATCTTCTTGCATTGTGTAAGGTAAGAACGGTTCCTGTTTCTACATTAAAAATTGTGGTGGCAATGTTCCAATCAGGGCTGGCCTTAGCTGATGTGAGCCCATGTGCAAACCTTCATCGCGGGGCCCCTACAATTACTGATATATCAAAAAATACTACTAGCCATTCTATAGCCTACTCATATGATATGCAAAGAATTTATGAAATTTTAATAGGTAGACTAATTAATGAATGTTAATAATAAAAACGAACCACTTATTGATATTTCTTCAAATTTTATTAAAATTCAAGATGAAAACGTTTAACAGTTATTGTTTACTCTTTAAAGTATTCATTATTACACTATTTTTAGATTTAAGAAATTAAAAAGTTTGTGCTCACCATAATTTTGAAGGAGATCCAAAATTTTTACAAGAATAGAAACCTTTATCATTGCACGAGTCATTTCCGATATCTTTTCTCTCTATTGGGTAAAGCTCTTGTGTAAAGATGAGATGAAATTGTTGTTCTGCTCTAATTTAAAGGATAATAAAAATTTAGAACTTTAGCAGGGCGTTTTTGCATAATTTCGTCAATGATGCAGGATGTTAATGTATTGGATGTTAATGTACCTGAATATCTGGATGTGACTATTTCATTGTCACTACTACTAGTGAATGTGAGAGAAGGTAGGTTCACAATCCAATACTTCATTTTTTTTTTTTTTTTCACTTAAACCACCAGATAAAAATTCACTACTATTACATCTGTCATTACTTAAGCATCCTTCACTTTCATTCTCCATTTTTGAACATTTGGATTGAAGAAACTTTGAAAACATCATTTTGTGAGTTCAAAAACTGTTCATGATGTAACTTTCTCTTGGTTTTTTCAGCACCTGATTCGTATTTTGATATTTGTCCCTTTCATGAGACATTTTGCTCTCAGCACTTTAAATTTTACAGTATAATAAAAGAATAACTTTCATTTTAACATACGTAGAAGATGCTCACAACACGAATCGTGTAACCAAAAAGCATTAAACATACTTTGTAAGTTTAAACTTGCAACAAACTGAACTACACTATATTGCTATTAAAAATAATTGTCTTGTAGAAATCCCAAAATCCTTTACTACTGAGCAATGTAAATAACCTCATGGTGCATGGAGAGGGATGATGAATGACATTAAGGTGTCAAATATAGTACACCGAAAGTAATAATTGTACCTGAATATGAGGAGTAACTTTTCAAAATGCAATAAGTTCATAAATACAAATTTTACTGTAGAAGCCAAAATCTGGTTGAGTAAAGCTTTATAATAATTTAAGTGTAGGGACTTATTAAGAATTCTCAATATAGAAAAATAGGATAGGTGGGAAAAATCTATTTTATTTAAAGGCGTAGTTGAAAATTGAATTTTGAAAATCTGTTAGCTTGTTTCATTTTGCAACAACGAAGGGACAAAATGTGTTTTGAAACAAATTTATACAGAAATACTGCAAGAATCTATTCTTTAGTTTTTATTTTTAGCCAAATAATTGATATAATGAAATCAGTAATTCAGAAAGGTGTTCCCAACCAATTATTGAAACAAGACAACCAAAATCAGACATTTGTTTTAAAAGTTACATATAATTTGTTTGAAAAATGTCCTAACATTACTTAAGCAGTGCAATCAAAATTGTAATTAAGGTGGACATTTTCAAACATTATTTTAAGAATACAGTCAAAATTGTTATCTGCTTTAATTACAGGTATATCTTTTTCTTCAAATTTTCAAAACATTATGTTAAGCAATTCAATCAAAATCATTAATAGTTCAGCAAGTTCTTTTCACACCTTGTATTATAATTAATAACAGGATCAAAATTAATTTGTTTCTAATGAATCTGCAAAGTTCTGTTTTGGCATATATTCACACAGTATCTAAGGAATAAAATCAATATTAATAATTCACAAAAATCTTTGGACATTCATTGAACAAAGCAGTAAAAAATTATGCAGTTTTAAAATAAAGTGTAGAAATCCGTTTTATCGCAGGTATTAGAAAATCAAATGATATTGATATGACAAATATCACCATCAAAAATAGTTTCACAGACTTAGTGTATTTTATTAAAATGTTGAAATTGAATGGATATAATGCCTCTTACTCTTCAGAGCAGTTGTATCCAGGTCTGGATATGCTGTAGTATCGGATTATGGGCGAAATCACTATACACATATAACACATGTATACCTGTACTGCTTTTATTTCTTTAATACCCATCATTACATGTAATAAACAACAATGAACCTGGTGCTTAGGTATTTTCATGAATTTATGGCATATTTTGTCACTTTTGTTCCATATTACTATCAGAAGTCACATCACATCTCACCCATGTCATCATGGGAACGTTCATTCTGTTGTCTTTCTGCTGCCTACATTTGAAATCCAACATAGCTGAAAATATGATTGAGGGCGCTAAGCTGCAAGGTGTAGCCAAGGGATTGAGGGCTCTCAGCCTCAAAGCGTAGCCAACCTTCCAGCTATCACCAAAGCATTGTTTCACAAGATTGAGCAAGTCTCTCCTTTTTTCTGATTTTATAGTGTGTAATAAACTGACAGCATATGGGTCACTATGCCCTTCTGCTACTAGAAGAGTGGCGGTACACGCACACCTCCATGTTCATTTACATCAAGGGTGGCAAAAATGCCTTCCTTTCGTGAGTCACCAAATATGCAACACGCACTGCATCACTCAGCAGCATGTGAAAAACAAAGGGACAGTGGCAGAGAGAGGATGGTGCCTATGAGTCAAAATGACTTGCGAGTCCTGTTTTCGCCACCTCTGATTTACATGAACTTCAGGGCTAGCACAAAACACATCAAACCTGCCACATATGACAATATGTTGGCCACAACAATTACTGGTATACAACCAAAAACATTATTGGGAAGGTTTGGAATGCTTACTTTCTCAGTTTACCTTTTTTTCTTTTATTAGACTTCAGATACAACATACGTTAGGGATCATAACAAGTTGGATTTATCAAGATTTGAACCAATTTCAATGCTAAACTGATTACATTTTGAATCAAAGCAAATTGTAGCTTGATGCAGCCCTTCTTTTGTGTTAGAAATCTGCTTCAAACTAATTTACATCAGCATCTGAATTTATCGTGTTTTGAAACGTCATTTCTCATATTTACATTTGAAAGGAGGATTAATACATTAACTTTTAGGAGTACTTATTAGGGTATAGGCAACAACATGTATTAATGTATGGGTTGGGGGGTGTGATAATGGAACAATAAGGAACAAGTAATTTCCTTGTCAGTTTTCCATGAAGCTCACCATAATGGATTTATGATTCACATTTTATTTAATTTAAATCAGCAACTTATCACAAAATGTAAAGAATTACGTTACAATGACAAGTTTTATAAAAAGAAATGCATTCTGTATGGTATTCTTTTTAATCATCTGTTATGAAGACTTCTATGTTCCTAGAGTCAAGTCCCTTTACTGCTGGCTATGTAGAACATGTGATATTGAGGAAGTTGAAGCTCTAGTTAGCTGACTAACTGGAAGGCAAAAACAGTAACAGTAGGCATAAATGCATAAGAAGCAATGCAAAAAAAGACCAAATTTATTTCAATGCTAATTGTTTGACAATATCAGTGAAGCAGTTACTGCTGCCTTTATCATTGTTGGCATATATGCCTCAAATGTCTGTTCCAAGTGAAATAAAATCCATCTATTATCAAGATGAAGCTTATTCTCCAATTGAATAAAATGCAAAGGAACATCTTCGATGAACTTTAATACAGAATATTTGTATTTAAAATGGCTTACAACAGAGGGGGATAAGTAGCACAGAGAGTAGGTTACAACTTAATATTTTGTTTTTTGAGTTTTGTTTCTCATTTAGGTTTATATTTATGTTCTATATTTTTATCTATATGCACCAAATTGTCAACATGTCACTTATGAATGATCTCACTATGTGGTGAAGTGGACAGCATGATGGCTTTTAAATCTAGTGGTTCAAATTCAGGCTTGTTAGGGGATTTTTTGCATACACCTTATTTTTCAAGTTCCCCGCAGATAAAAATCACATTCAGTTAAATCAGGGGTTCGTGAGGGCCATAATTCTGTACTAGTTACCCTATTTTCAAAAATTTCCTGAATTAAATTTAATAACTCATCAACTCTACGTGCATTGGCAAAATACAGACTGACATTCAACGTTGGTCAACTGTTAAAAACTGATGTGAGCAAGTCATTGCTATATCTGTATTTATTGTTTGTTCAAAAGAATACAAGTCTTATTCTGTATGCATTTACTGCACATCAGTTTTCGTGTCATGCAAGGGAATCTCTTGTGATAAATCCAATTTCTCTGTATTCCAATATGTGTTATTTTCCGATGAAACATAGCCATATAAATGAAACCATGCTTTGTCAGAGAAGAATGTTAACCGTGGTCAATTGCTCTATCATTTTGCAAAATCCAATTACAGAAATTTACTCGATTTTGTTAATCACGTGAAAAACAAGGAGTGTGCAACAAGCCCCATCATTGTAAGAACTGAAATAAAACATCAGGCGAGAAATTCACTCAATTTCAGAATTGAATTTTCCAATGCAAATGAGAATTTCAAGAGGATGCCAGTAATGTGTGGATAGAGGAGTACAACACTTCCAACATCTCTTATGATGAGGTAAATACTTATTATCATTGTAATTATAACTGAAGACATGAGGAGGCTGCAGGGATATTATAACTGTTTCGGCAGAAGTTGTAGAGTGGCTACAGTGTGAAGGGAAAGCACTGTTTATGCTTGTTCCAAACTGAGTTTTCATTCAGATTGTAAGGTGAGCTGACTGAAATGGCGTACTTCTCAGAAATTGAAAAAGTATTGGCTCAAAGTGATATTTAGAGCCTTTCTGAGCACTGAAGTTTTAAGTGGTGAGCTTTGTGTTTGATGTATTGAGTGATTTCCCAGAGCGTTATCCCTTCAGTCTTTCTGATGTGTTCAGCTTCTTCTATTCTTACACTTCATCAAGATCTCTAGGAGGAGCTGTAGATTCATTGAGCAATTCTATTTAGGTAATAGAGTACTGAGGGGATCATATGTATGTTAAAAACTTATTTGAATGCATAAAATACACATGCTTTTATGGAATGAAGGTTATCTAATCTGCAGAAATATGTCCATTTGCAATTGTGATCTGCATGTCTTGGGTCCCTACCATTCTTAGAATCATTAATGTAGAGTGAAAGTTAGTTTGTGAAAGTGATCACTACTGTCAGGAAAGTTATACATATACACATATCACAAAGTGCCTGTGATATGTGATGAAGTTATGAACTGCATACATGTACCATGAATCAGGCTGTGCTGTGCAAGTTGCAGAGTGTTAACTGAATTAAAAAACATAAAATTAGTAGTGTTTAACAGCTGTTTTTACTACTTTCTACACCACAGGTGGTGAACACTGATGAGTCATGCAATTTAAATTGAGTTTTATTTATGGGCGCTGTATAACTGCTGCAGTCCTTAGCGTCCCAGTCTATATTGGGCGTGAAAGACCGGTAATTTTGCTCAGAGGTCTCTTTATCAGGCTAGAGGTTCTTTTACTTGCCATAAATCTATGACACGGGACCACTGACTTTACTTCCCTTCTGAAGGAAGCCATGCTAAGGATTTTTATGCCCGAAAAAAAATCCATTGCCCTACGCCAGGTTTGAACCCAGAGCCTCGGGAACTGGAGGCTAGCATGGTAACCACTACACCACGGAGGACAACAAGACATACAATGAAATGGTATTTGGGAAGGAAACATTTCAGGCCTAGGTTTAGGGTACCTCTGCAGCATTTGCCAGTTACGAGGACTGAGGAAAATCTGGAATAAACCTCAGTCAGGGAAGACGGTCCTGGTGGGATTTGAACTGTGGAGCACCCATGTTGATAAATGTTAAATTATTCTTCCTAGTGTGTCCATTTCCTTACTTCCACAAAGATACTTGTAGCTGTTTAAGTCTTCAAGGAAGAGATGAGAAAGTTGGTAAACCAAATAATTGAGTCTATAAGGTTCAACAAGTTTTGTATGTTAGGCAGATACACATAAATTTATAGGCGAGAGAACAAGAGAGAACATTGCTTCAAGAGAGGTATTGGAATGTGTAGGTTATTGTGAAATATGCAATTTGATGTATATAACTATCTCATCTATGCATGAGAGAATTATTTTATAATGATTGATGTACCCTATGTTTAGAGCTACATAACGGTCTTTAAAATTAGTTACCTGTATGGTAAATATGAGATACCTCCATCATGTTGTTAAATTTAGAGTCTGCAGCATTCTAACTTGGTCAAAAGCTATATATGTTCCATTAAACAATGTTTGTTGCATGATTTATATGCTTTGATTGGTAGGAGAATTAGTGGTGGCTAGAGCTGAATTATTTCCTGATTGATTATGTTCAGGTCATAAAAAAAGGTGTCCATGATTTCGGTTGTCAATTAGGATAGCTATAAGCAAGGGATCAGTATGAAATCGATGTAAGACTGTATAACAGTTGTAGGAGTTTTGATATTTGCCACTGCATTGACCTTGAAGTCATTGGGTGCATGTGCAGACACCTTCATGCTGTGCAGTGCCATTTTACTAGGGAGCTGGCCAGTCCCTCCATAGTAATCATGGTGAGTGTACAGCAGAAAGGATGCATGTGTTGAGGTATGCTGATTTTAAGTCGGTTGTTTTAGTGCAATGTCATTTCCAGCATACTTATGGACAAAATTCCCCTTAAGACAAAATCATTCTTCAGTGGTTTAACCAGTTTGAAGAAACTGGAAATGTTAACATTAAGAAATTCCCAGGCCAGCCATGCACTTTGGGAGAGAATGTGGAGCATTTGAGACAGTCATGTTTGTTTAGTCCTAAAAGGTCCATCTCTCCAATGGGCATTTTATTTTGGGCTTATCCTAAGAACTTGTTTATACATAAAAAGTCCAGAATCTGCAACATTTAAGAGAGAGAATCATTGTGGTAATAGCGACTGTTATTCTTGATATGATTTAGTACAGAGCGGGAGATTGACCATCACTTAGATGTTTGCGATACAACAGGGGAAGCTCATATTAAAACTTTCTGGGTTAGGTATGTAAAAAACAGTAAGATTTTCCACATGATTTGGTGTATAAGTAAATAGTATAGCTTTATTATAAATTAGTTATTTCATTTCAAAATGATGGGACACCTTTTTTGATGACCTTACATATATGCTGTTTTACATTTGGGTACTTTTGACTTTCATTTTACAATCAGTGTAGCTTGGGTGCAGTGTTTTGTAAGCATACCTAAAGATCTTTCAGATCATTTGTGTATTGATGAGTCTTACAGCCCATATTAGTGTTTTGAAAAATCCCTCAGTGAGAGTAAAGCTACAAGGTTTCTTTTTTGATTGGTGGAGTGTTTTAGCACCTGATATGGGATTGAAGCTGGTCATCATCATAGTCCCCAGAAAAATATTCTGTTGATTCAAAGGAATCTGCTAATAATGGTGGTTTTACAGTGATTATGTCAGTGAAAGCTTTACTGAAAAAGAGCAGGGTGTTTTAGACTAAAACTACTAGGCTGTTTTGCTGCTGTGTATGATACAAATTGGCTTTCGTATGAAAGCACAACATCTGTTGTTTTTCTCTCTATAGTGAGAAATGGCAGGTATACTAATAATATAGGGTAGTTAAATTATATTCTAACCCACTCGCAGCCTCTCTCTACTGCGCAAGACAGCTGGCAGTCGCCAGGGAAATTACACCGGCAGAGGCGGACTAAAATCCTTACCTTATAATAGATGCTGGAAATGTTGACCTTCTGCTCTCAAACAGGCAGCATATCTTGTGTAAATATTCTCGCTCACTCTCCGAAGCCCAGCAGCAGGAATTCTTGTGATGAAACGCCCCGTTATGATCAGAAAATTTGAGTGTGGTGTGCGATAAGTGCTAGAAGAATAATAGGGCCCATATTCTTTGATGAAACAATAAATGCAGAGCGATATCAGAGGTTAATTCTGAGGCCATTTTGCAATCGCTTGTCAGATGAAGAGAAATCATATGGTTGGTTCCATCAAGATTCTGCAATAGCACATACGGCTGCCGAATCATTACATGCAATAAGAGAGGTGTTTGATGACAGAATAGTTAGTGTTGATTTGTGGCCCCCTCGTTCTCCTGACCTAATAAGTTGTGATTTTTATTTATGGGGTTATTTAAAAGATAAAGTGTATCGTTCCAATCCTTGCACACTACAAGAACTTAGAGAAAACATTGTGCAAGAAATCACAAGAATTCCTACTGCTGAGCCTCGGAGAGTGAGCGAGAATATTTACACGAGATATGCTGCCTGTTTGAGAGCAGAAGGGCAACATTTCCAGCAACTATTATAAGGTAAGGATTTTAGTCTGCCTCTGCCGGCTGTCTCGTACAATAGAGAGAGGCTGCGAGTGGGTTTGAATATAATTTAACTACCCTATACTTGTCTTATGTGGGTTACCAAGTTTGTTAGGTGCTGAGGATAGCCTTAGAAATTGTACTGAATGGATGTTCTTAGGTTTGCTTGTTTGTACAGATTCTTGCAGGTGGGGGCATTGACTGTGGTATAAATCCAACAATTATTGTGCCCTGGTAGTTTTATGTTCAAACCATGAGTATTTTGAGAAAGTCATCTGGAGACTCATACGTTTGTGTCCTGAAGCTTAGGATATGGAGGAGCCACTAGGTTTTTAGGTTCTAGCTCTTATACAAAGAATGAAAGAAACCAATTTTAACTCCACACTCCTCTTGCACTATGCTACTATTGTAATGTCTTTGGGTATGAGGGGGCAGATATGAGACACATCTTTTGTAAGGTGGTGTTAACAGTCGTATTTGGTGAAAATATGTTAACTTCTGTTGTATATTTTGATGCTAAGCCTTTGGTCAGTTTTAAATTGGAGAGCTAAACACTCATTCTAGAATAATTGTAAATTGATACATACTGGGTATTGTTTGAAGCATTAAGTCTATTTATGAACATTGCATAGGTTTCTATTTTAATCCATCCTGAAGCTCAATAACTATTGTTTTCTTTTTTCAGAGGAGAAAAGTGTACTGTTAGGATAGTTAGTACACTGCTTTTCTTTCACACTGTGGCCACTGCATGACTGCTTGCATGCCATCCACTACAGCTTGGACTTTCACCAAAACAGTTATAATATCCATGCAAGCACCTCATTTTCTCATAGTTACAGTTACAATTACACATACCTTATCATAACGGATGTTGGAAATGTTGTCCCTCTCTATCCACACATTTCTGGTGTCTTCTTAGGAAAGTTTCATTCACACTTGAAGTTCACCATAAATGAAAATTGCATACCTACAGTTAAATAAGGGAATCTTGAGGGCCATAATACTTTACTAATTACCCTATGTTCAAAAATTTTCTGAACTAAACCAAATGACTCATTGCTGTATGCGCAGTAGCAAACGGTTTGTTGGTAAAACTCAGACTGACATTCAACATTGGTCAGCTGTTGAAAAAATTGTGTAAGCCATTCCTGTACCTCTTTGTGTTTATTGTTTGTTCAGAAAATTAATGGATCCTATTATTCTGTATGCATTTACTGCAAACTATACACTAGTTTTTGCTCATGCAAGGAAATCTCGTGTATAAAATTGGGTTTCACTGTGCTTAAATATATGATGGAACATAACCGTGTAAATGGAACCATGCTTCATTAGAGAAGAATATTAAGCATGGATCAATAATTTACTCTATCATTCAAATTTCATAAAATCCAATTACAGAAATTTACCTAACTCTGATGATCACGTGAAAAATAAAGTGTATGCAACAAACCCCATACATTGGAAGAACTAAAAGGAAACATCAAGGGAGAAATTCACTCAATTTCGGATATTGAACTCTTGAGTGTCAATTAAAATTTTCTGAAAATCTTCCAGAAATGTGTGGATGGAAAAGAAAAAGGTTTTTATTTAACATCTCTTGTGGTAAGGTATGTGCTTATTATCATTGTAATTGTAACAGTAACTATGAGAATGTGAGGCAGTTGCACAGATATTTAACTGTGGGAGTCTTAGATGTAGCGGCCGGCACGCAAGCTGCCGTGCGGTGATGATGGTATGAAAGAAAAGCACCGTAGTTGTTTTTGGTTGTATGAATAGCAATGAAGAACATTGGTTTAGGTTAAAATTGCTAGCAGCCAAGAGAAATTAAATCTCCCCATCTTACACAGTTGAAATGCATGCAGCAATTTTCCACTTAATATAACAGGCCACAAATGCTGATTGTCTTCTTTTTTTGGTTCAGTTATATTTTAAACCTTTTAATTTATATTCAAATACAAGTTACTGCCAATACTTGTGCCTATGATACTGGTGAATGATTATAGCATAAAAATAGGTGCTTCAAAGAATCCGTGGTATTCAAATAAGCCTGAAATCTAGAAGTAAAACGCCTCTTCCATGTACACAGGATATCACCTTTCTTTTCAAAAGGTGGTAATTATTAAGCTAGATAAGGGCAAATATTATTTTAAACCTCAAGTGTTTACTGCCAGCATTTAATTTTGGAGCAAACATTACATTTGATTGAGAATAAAGCTCAAAGATATAGGAAACACATACTTTAACGTGTTTGTTTACTTTGATGTGATGTACTTTGATGCTGCAATATGCTGATAATCTACTTTCATAGCCACTAAACTAGAGGTAACATGCTAGCTCTAGTTTCTGAGGTCACAGGTTCAAACCCGGCAGAGGGCAATGGATTTTTTTTGGAGCGTAAAAATCCTTAGAATGGCTTCCTTTGGAAGGGAAGTAAAGCCGGTGGTCCCATGTCATAGGTATATGGCACATAAAAGAACCTCAAGCCTGATAAAGGCACTTCTGAGCAAATTTCTGGTCTTTCATGCCCAATATAGAATGGTACACTAAGAACCACAGTAGTTAAAGAGCATCCATAAATAAAACTCAGTTTAATGTATAGCTACTAAAGAAAGAAAGGAATAAAAGGATATTGGCATTTGCACTTACAGAATACAATATTTGAGTCTTATAACTAAATGTACTGCAAAGAAATAAATCTAAGATTTCATATCTCATTTATTATCATATAATGCTTTACAGATTGGTGATATAGAATAACTGGGAATGTAGGGTTGCAAGCAGAAATAACAGATATGGACAAAGATATGGTAATTTTTTTACAGATATGCTAATATCACTTAATACTCTTGATGTAGTCACATATAAATGAAAAGATATATTGAACTGTTTTAGAGATATGCTTTTTTTTTTTTTTTTAAATTGACCATACTGTGTTTTCACAAATATACACAATTATTTCATAATTACTTATTATACACTGAAATTCATCAAAGCACACAAAATGCAAGATTCAGAAATTCTGGGTTTTGTATACCATGAAATAATGGAACATGAACATATTAGCTTGCAACATTGATATTTAGTTCTGTGTGTTAACAAAACTATAAGTACAACTTTGGGATATTTTTACGCTTTCATGTATTGTAAAATTAGGATTGCTACTCCCTTCTTAGAGAGCAAAAGTATCTGCTGTCTAGGGTTCAATGAATATAATGGTTAGTGTTCTTAAATTACATGATATCCAATATTCTATCACAATCCCTTAGCTGAATTTACCACTTTATAGTATAAGTATTACTGTTGAGTGTAATGTACAAGTCTTGATGCATCTCCATCTGGTGCAACACTATATTGCTTTTAGCACTATATTAATTTTATTTGTTATAATGCTATATTTAAGAAAACCTGTCACTTTAGGAATTATTTATATAGGAAAGGTGAAAATTAACATTTCCTTAAAATAGATCAAGTTATAAAGCTATTGAGGTATATTTTATCAGCATTCATTCAGTCTTGCAGTGCCAGTGTGGCATGCAACCAGTATTATGTTTAGCTTCTTTAGTGATAATATTTGCTAGCATTTTGTTTGGACAGAACTAATGATGCAGACTAGTTTTCCCTTGCTGCTCACACCTATCTCACGAGTATGAGCAGGGTTGGTCCACTTCAGCATTTTTGTTTATTTTATATGTATTGATGGATCATCGATGAAGTACATATTTGTATCTTTTGAAAGACTTTCTATGAACCATTCGTAATGAGTAACAAATGTAGCACATTTTGATAAATATGTAATTAATATTGTTAAATGTTAAAAATTAATATTTTAAGTGTTAAAAACTTAAAGATACACTACTTAATAAAATTGTCATGTACTAAAGAAACCCTTAAGTAAATCCTCACCACAAGTTTGTTTAAGCAACAAACTGTTCCTGCTTTGTTCTTACTTATTCATAAGACGAATTATCTACATCATTTTACTCTTTCTTTATGGTTCATTTAGCAGTATGAGTATGCTGTTCTCAAGACAGTGGTACAAGGTGATTCCAACTGAAATGCTGCCAAATAAAATTATAGTTCTATAGGTTACAAACTCCTAAGCACATTTTTACAAACAGCATGAATAGCAGGCTTAAGCTATATAACTTTTTAACAACTCATGATTGTTAAAAGCAGTGCTGTAGATTTGCTCAGTCTCTAATTTAAAAGACTTTATATATCACTAATCTGTGTAATTTAACAAATGCTTGAGTGCATTTTATGACATCCTGAATTGGATTAAATCCATATTTCTTTCAATGGCGATTACCCGGACATATATCATATGCCAGGCAGCCATATTTTGAATTATTAAACCTTCACTTTTAATAGTGCTTTGAATCTTAATAATTTTTAGAATATTATGTCACATATTTCTATACACTAAGCAAAATAAAAGTAAAAGGTATGTACATGTGGAAATATAAACACTTATTTTCATGCCAACTGAACTGAAATGTGTCTAACATTTGACGACTTGATTTTTCACTATGTTGTTTAAGCACATTGTACTCTTCATTTTGTTACTGCATACTTGTGTAGGCTATAACTGTTACTTTCTGCATGGTAGTAATGCATCTTGTTTGCTCCTTAAAAAACATTCAGTAATGATCACACTGCTTATAATTCATGTTTCTGTTTTGGAAGGAAAATATTTTATTTATTGTTTTCATTATAACTGTAAATCATTGTGTTACTGCTAGACATTACCTTGCTGAATTTTGTATGCTAAATATTTTAATTTGTAAGCCTGGAACATATACAGGGCCTTAATGAATAACTCCAACATAATTTTCGTGGGTATAGTGCAATCCAAGCCAACAATATGAGAGAGTTAAAGTTGATGTTCCAATATTAATGACATGTTAATTCCGTTTCTTAAATATATTCACTTATTCTATACCTTCTTGATGCTATTGCTCATCAGCTGCAGTAATCCATTTGCCAAATGTTTCCTTTTAAAAGTATTTTTAGTTGGCAAAAACTACTGCGCCATGCAAATCTGTGCTACTGGCAGTGGATTTATAAATGTTATGTTTAATTTATTTATTTATTTTGTATATATATATATATATATATATATATATATATATATATATATATTATTTTTTTTCATGTTATGTAGTATTTGATGCTTTCTTATTCAAACTCCAAGATAAATAATTAATATTGATTTGGGTGACCAGATCTCTGGGTGTAACCTGGAATGCCAGATTTGCATTGCAATTTCCAGCTCTCTGATATATATTTAATAACCTCTGTATTTTCAATTATCAAAACATGTCTACATAATATTACTAATATTATTTTCATCCGGCCTTAAATATAACATTTTGTCAATAAATTTACAGGCTAGTAAGTCTTACCTTGGCTAGTAATTATCTCCAGCTTGTTATTTGAGTTAGATTATTGCATTAACAGACATAGTCCTTAAAGTTATGTCCTTCAGGTTGAACCTTTTAGTCTGATGCCTACACATGGCATATGTGAAAGAACAATTAATTAGCACTGATTGATCTAATAGTGGTTAAGTGTAAAGCTGAGACTTAAAGTACTTACGAGATTGAAAATGGCCATCGGTGTATGTTATCTCAAAAATAAATTTAAGAATGCCTTTTAGTTTACGGGGAATTTAATGTTGTTCTGGCATGTTGCCATTATGGTTCAGTTGGTTAGAGCATTGGTATGGTAAGCCAAAGACTTCAGGTTCAAATCAATTCAGTGGCAATGAAGTTTACAGTCTGATTCTACCTTTCCAAACTGGGTCTACTCACAGCATGTGTGAAAGAAAACTTAATTAAATATGCTAATGTTTACTGATCTAATTTACACAATGATAAGCACATACAAAAAATACAAATGAATAAACTTAAAGAATGAAAGTGTTATTGCATTGTTAAAAATTAAGTAATCATTACTATGTTGTAAAGAAGGAATAAACTGAGTAAATATCATTGGCTCAGTTCTATTGGTTTCCTTTTTTGGCATCATCTTTAGACTGTAAAGAGGAGCTGTTGCCTGCATCAATCCAGTCAGTGTAGAGATTTATAGTGGGCCAGGAATGTTCAAGAGATATTGGGAATCCTCCTTTTTCCCTTCCTCGTGTCACATTTTAATTGAGGTTTAATATCGCCATTTTGAGTAGGTAATTCCTTTTATCATCATAGGAGATGGTTGCCTGCATCTCCACAGTCAATGGTGAGATTCATAATGGGCCAGGAATTTTCCAGTACCATATTTTATTGGTGTTTGGAATTACCTTTTTGAGTACCCTTTAACTATCACAAATATTTACTACCAATTAAAGGAAGTTATAAACAAAGAAAAAACATTAATATGATATTGGTTCACCAACATGAAATATTTTATTGTGCTGTTCCTTCCTGACAACACACCCATTTTACTAAACGGATGCTTTTGAAGTTTTTCCAGCTATTACTTGTCTTCCTTTTTAGCTGAAATGGAAGTGGTCAGCAAAATGCTAATGCTTTGGCAGTTTAAAATCAAAATTTATTTTGAATGTATGATTTTATGGTTTTCTATCTCATGTTGTTTGGCTTGGACTTTTTTATGCCCCAAAAAATTCAAGAATTGTTACTAACACCCTGTATGAGTAAATTTATCTGCCTTTGTGTACTTATTTTCAACAGCCCTGCGCAGAAAAAAGGGAGAAGTATTTTAAACTTTAATGATAAATAGTGCGTGTTGTATTATCTAATAATGATTAATAGAACACTTACTTTACTTTTAGCTCTTCCCTGAACTCTCTGAGAATTGAAGTCTATATTAACACCATTTAAATGGGTTTAAACAAAATGTCAGGCTGCATATCTGCATTTAATGTCACAGAAGCTATAACTTAAACATCTAATCAAATTACAATCAAATAAAAATATTAGTAACACAACTCAAGTGTCTTAATCTTGCTAAATAGTAATAATAAAAAGTTAGCAAATCTTGAAAACAGAAACGTGAGCTGCTTATTTTGTAATGAAAGATAAGATAAATAATTGGTGATATATATCAGGGCCCTTTCTTCCAGTATACTCACATAATTTTATTGTATCATATACACTTTTCTCAGAAATCATTATGAGGGATTTGAGTTGTCTGATGAAGAAATGCATTTCAAAGTAAAAATGTATCAACATGATAGCTGTTTAAGTTTAAATGGTTGTGACACTACTCGTGCACCCATTGATTTGGATATAAATGCAAGGGGCTTTAAGTGACATTGTATAGATAGAAAACCATGTATGTAAAATTTAGTAATTTATATTTTAGCTAAAATATATAACTTAAAGAAATCATTAAAACTATTTTAAATCTTCCTTACCTTCACATCTATTAATGCTACACTAGAGATAAGGTATTCTGGATTATAGTATTAAACAGAAATGAAAGCTTCTCCAGTCTAGATTAAAACTGTGCATAAAAAACTTCCAGTGCCACTTTTTAGACTACTAATGTTATTTATTTATTTTTATACTATGTCCTCTTTGTAGCCATGTATGAATTTTCACAAATGAGAAAGTTTTGTGTTAACACTAATGTTATCTATCATACAGTGTTTAGTCCTTAGTGCACCACTTAGCTGCAACATTTTATTTTGTATAAATACACATGACATTGAAATATTTTAGATGAGCTCCATAAAATATTACATAAATCTTTTAAATCTCAAATTATGTAATGTGGAGGGAATGTGTTGTATTTAACTTACAGAGAAGTAATTGTAAATGTTTATATAATATTAGCATGTTGTTTCATAATGATTCAGGAATAATGATAAATGTGCAATGTAGAGTTCCAGTAAATACAATGAATGGTTTAAGGTAAATATGTATTTATAATGTATAAAATTTGAATAATTTATTTAATTTCTTCAGTTACTGAAATTATGAAAATGTATAAAATAGTTAAACTGTTTCCTAAAATTAAACTTGATATCTCAATATGGGGAATTATTGAAATGATTTGAAGGAGTAAGAAGAAAAGACGCTCTGATTATTAATTTATGATAACCTCTGGTATACAATAGTCAAAGAAGTTAATACCAATTTTTGAAAGTATACTGGTTCTCTTTAGAATTCTCTAGACTATGTTGTATCATCAGTGAACAATTGAAAAGTTTTATCTTTTGACACAAACATCATTTTAGTTATAAAACTTACAGGATTGCTTTCTATTAAATTAATTATTTTAAAATTCTTGTTTTTTTTAATAGATTTTTGTTTAATGCATTGCTTGCTTCAGATTTTCAGTATCATATTTGTTTCATTCTAGATGTAAAACATATTTAATTAAAAACCGCTTCTTGCTTAATTTTTTGCATATGTGCTGAAGTTTACAAAATATTAAGAGGATGTTGTGGATGTGACATTTTAAAATATTTGTATATGAAGTAAATAGGAATTACTTCTGTGAATTTATAGTCTGCTTGAGAAACAACATGCAAGGATTATAAGAGCATGTGGCAAAAATAACATAATATACAGTTCATTCATGTATATACAGTGTGTCCCACAAACAGGTTTACACTCTTTGAACATCAATAACACAAAATATTGCAGACAACCTGATGGATCATTTTGTATTTGGATCTGGCATAATTAGTGCTTGTTTCCGTTCATTTGTTTTTTTTTTTATTTGAATGAAACATTTGTGGAGAGGTGGATAGGTTGAAGTGTAAGGTATTCACCAAGATCTCCCAATCTAATGCTGTTAGACTTCTTTCCATGGGAACTCTGAAAAACACTGTCTATGCCACAAAACCATGTACGCTGGATTCCATGAGAGAGGTGATTGTGACTGCCTGTGATTCTATTCATATGGAAACCATATCACATGTTTGTTGATCTGTTCCACAGCGTTCCAGACGATGTAGTATTGCTGCCAGTGAAAGACATTTTGAACATCTTCTACATTAGAACATCATCACTAATGTTTTGAACATCTATGTGACTTAACAAAATCATAGGTTTGTTAATTTTGTTTTGAGTTATTAAAATTCAAAGAATGTAGATCCCTTTGTGGGACATTGTATATAAAGCATAAAGTAAGTTTTGCTGATCACTTGAAATTATTCTCACATAATTAAATATTTTTAAGCAAATGAATTAATAAGTCTGCTTAACCCCCACAACAATGGCTTATTATAGAGAACTACAGTAACATTCACTGCTGTATTATATTATTCTTATGACTATTAGGATCTTATCTTTGAGGATAGTAGTAATGACTAGTAACA
Source organism: Deroplatys truncata (assembly GCA_030765065.1). NCBI lineage: Eukaryota > Metazoa > Arthropoda > Insecta > Mantodea > Mantidae > Deroplatys > Deroplatys truncata. Next base: position 85,793,936 of record CM060990.1, on the reverse strand, counting down.
ACAAGACTTGTTAATAAAAGGCAAAACAAAAACAATCTCTTAAGCATTCACCTTAGCATTTAAATGGTACACTGCTATAGAAAAAATTAGGAGCATTTACACTGTTGTACAAGTAAGATATAAATTCAATATTATATTTATTCACCAATTAACCAAGTTTCAGTGGTGATAGATGGTGCTGGAAGGTATGAGGCCTGACCACTGCATGGAGCCGTTGTATTGATAATCAGACAGCATATGAGTTAGCAATCTCAGACAGTGGAGTTATAAACCCTCTAAATGATTGACTGGTCTTACAGTGAATGTCAGATTGTGGTCAAAGTATTGTGTTGGTATAGTAATTTGAATTAGTTATAAGAGGTTCATAGTTAATTAAAAAGGATAAGTTACTTCCAAGACAAAAATGCATCAAAAGCTTTTCTGATATATGATGGTTAATGACTACTATTTATACACTCCCAAACATTTTGTAAACCTCTTGCTTGTTTACTCTCATAAATCTTATTCTTTTATATCCTTTAACACACTGGCAAAAATAATGTCTGTTGTAACTGTCAGAAATGTTTGTAATTACACTTAGGCCTTTTCCATTATGCTCTATTTTACACTATTAGGTTTTAAATACAGCTTCACTCTGACAATCAATTACCTAAGGCATTTTTATTGTCCTTATGTACTTATATTTGATTATTTTAGCAGTAGTTATAAATTATGACTTTTTTTAAGAAAGGACTCATAAGAAAATACTTTAAAAGGGTTCATAAAAATTATACAATACTACTGCCTTTAGGAAGAAATGAATGCATAAAAATATACAATCCTATTATTTTAGTGGTATATAAAACTTAGTTATATGATGTCCTAGAGCAATATTTATATATTTTAAAAACCTTCAATTTTCAGAGCTGATAATATGACCTTTATGCACTATGCTTTTATGGCCATTTTTTGCTTTTAAAATATCTTATTTTAGATATGTATATACACAGCAGATGTTATTCTTTTCTGATTTATGATTAATAACTTCCAATGGATGCTTGGTGTGGGATAGAGATTCCCATAATTGGCAAGATTCTACCCTTTTCTGATCCTTTAAAAATAAATGTAAAGAAGATGAGCCAACTGGGTTGGCAAATCATATTATATAATATTTTGTAAGTATAACAAAAATCATGGTTATGTTTCTCCTGCACCCAAAACTTCATGTACATATTTAAAATATATGAAAATAACTGCATTTTGAACATGAAAAGGAGCTGCAAGAACTAAATGAAACTGACATTTTACATAATCTTGTTGTTACTCTAATAGAGAGGGTGTTTAATATCCCTGTTTTGCAGGGGTTTTGCAGATGCTACAGTAGCTGTTGAAAGCAGCTGCAATTTCTCTCCAAAAGCACATGAGCAAAATATGAAATTGGCCCCAAAATTAATATCTACAAGTGGAAATGTCACAACAATAAATGACAGTGTGTTTGAAACAAATTTGAAGCTCAGCGACACTGATGAAATTATAGCTATTCACACCAATGGAATGATCACCTCAGAGTGTGTTTAATGATAAATGGCATTTAAATAACCCAGAATCTTGATAAACAGCATTTTCAGAAAAAAAAAATGCTTTTGCCGAATGCTACCCTCTGCTACAGCCATTTTCCTAACAACACCTCTCAAGTTTGTATTTACCAATTAAGTTTCTATCTGACACCGATATGATGATGAAGAATGCTTTTAAATAATTATTGCACCTCCCAAACAATATACCAGATGCTGTGCTTTATAATGTAAAGATATAGAATTATAAATGTATTGGAATCTTTTGTGCAAAATATAAATTCTTCTTAAAAATTAATTTCTGGCAGCAGCATGCATGTTTAACTAAATAGAGTTCTTGTGGCTGAATCTTTAGAAATTCTTCTAGAATATAGATTTAGAAGAATTAATTGTACATCTCCTGAAAATACACACACCAATGTATCTAGAGTGAAAAGTTTGAAAGTTGGTGTCCCTTGTCTTAGAAGTGCACATATATCATGTTATACAATGTGCTGCTAACTCTGGGTCAGTAAATCTGAAGGTTTAATTAATAGTGAATTGAAAGAGAGAATCAAAATGGCTGTCAGTGTTGGTATTAACCATCCCTGGTAGCTCCCAAAGTGATAACTGATGTAGGCTTATGTTAGTATTAAAACCTTGGATATGTTTTGATTCCTGTCCATATAAAAAATGTTGCAGACTCCTAGCCACTATAAAATAGAATCTATGATAACTGATGATCCAGCATTACAAAGAAACATATGAGCTCTTCAATATCATAGCAACTGACCTTTTGATGAGAGCAAGAAGAAGAATTCCAACCTTTGTTAAGTTTTGCTATGATTTTAAATTTAAAAAAAAACATTTAATTTAGCAAATTGTACTGTTAGGAATAAAAGGCTGAAGTACACTTTTGAGAAACTGTTTATATAATAGACACTAAAATTGATTTTTCAACCATAATTATATTGTAAATCTCTGTATTTCTTTTGTTTTCTCTCTTTTTCTTTTTTATTTCTTTAGTTTTAGTGCATTTGATTAATTCTCCTTTTCCCCATTGTTATCAAGATTTATCTTCTTTTTGGTATGCTTTGTATTTTTGGCAACTCCTAAATTGGAAGAGTTGTAGTTGACTTTACCAAATAAAATATAATAGGAATTACTACTCAGGACATGTATCTGTAGCGTTGTTTATTTTTGTCTAACACAGAACTATCCCTGTTGCAGGCAAGTGCAGGCTACTTGAATGTAAACATGATAATAGTGCTACCAAACCAGCGCTATTGCTAAATGTCCTGAAAATACATGTTTATGAAGAAAAACTATTAAAATGATAACTTCTATTAATGTTGTACATAATCAGTGAGATATTATAACTACTTTTTGTTGTCTAAAATATAGAATGTATGAATATAATATTTTATTTATAACATGGTTGTCTAAGTTAGGAATGCATACTGGTGGTGGCAATGCTAGGTTAAACAACTTGTGCTTTCAGGAGGCACCTGATTTAAAACAGCGCTAGGAGATTTTTTCCATTTACAAAACTTCAAATGAAGATGATGATGGTTTGCAATTCAATAAATAATACAAAAATAAGAAACTTAAGGAAGTTTGAGTATGTTAATTTGTCACCTGTATTTCTTGGATATCCTTGATATGCGTAATAAAAATTAGGGTGCACAAATAAGTGAGAGATGGACCTTCAATAGGAAAAACGAAGAAAAAGAGAGAGAACAGTTTTTAACATATTTTGTGATTTCAAATAATAATTCACATAAAGACTGAAGCACTGTGCTCTGACTGACTTGTGAATAAACAGTTCATAATAAAATATGGCAAAACCTTTATTCAAAATGGCTCCTTAATGAATTATTGAATTACGATAAGAGTAGATGTACCTTTATGTGATAATTTTTCTGATTCTAACAAATTATGATTATGATGATATTCTAGATATTAACCATAGATAACAACAAATCAGAAAATAATCCAGTTGCTTTATTAGTGTGGCTCTGGCAGTGGTGGCATATTAGTAGTTCCCTTGCCCTAAGGTAAATTTTGCTTTATAATTTTTCAAGACAAGTGGTAGATAGTTAATATTCTACCTTAGTGAGAGGTATATAGTGCACTACTAAAATATACAATGCATTCTATAAAGAGATACATTTAGTTTTTTGTGTATGAATTGATGTAAAAAGAAATCTGTGAACTTCCAAAATCTTCACATTACATCATAGGTACCAGTAAATGAGAAGCTCACATCGTAAAGCTTATATTTATTCATTTTTATGTATTTAAAATAACTTCAAGATTATACCAGCTAAAAAGTGAATTTAAGAAGCTCTAGAAAATAAGTTCTCATATTAATAAAAAGAAAAGTGAACATATGAGAGTAAGGCCAAACATTTGTTTTTGATTGGAATTCATGTATAAGTATGTGCACCACTTTGAATAATTTTTCTTAGCCCATAGAAGAGAATGAAAATCTCAGTTCAGCACATATAAGTTAGTTTTCTAAGCCAATATTGCTACAGGATGTAATGGAAAATAGTGCAAACATGTAAAATGAATTAATATATTGGATCAAGGGTATATTCATAGGTAATTGCTGTCCTCACCTCAGTATTTCAGTGTACATGCAGAAGAAGCATTCTTACTTTTTACACGAAAATTCTACCAAAAGAAATGGCAATTATGAAATGGATAACAGAATTTGCCACTTTAGATTGATGTTAATATCCTATTTCTTGTTAATGGAAATGATGATGATTCAAATATCACTACCACCATAACCAAATTGCTTATAATATGCAAGCTTAGATAAAATTGGTTGCAGGGAAACTTCATGCATATAAGTCATATTATCAGCTATTTCTTTCTTTAGTAATTATCAACCAAAAAGCAAATAGTTGTTAACTTTGCTGTAATGGTTAGTTTTCCTAAGCAATGCTGTGAAGAGGCTGATTATGGAAACATGGAAGACATCTATTTATGTAAATAGAAGAAATGAAGTGAGATAATTGTTACTTTGGATGAGTAACTGTAGACATTAGTTTTTCATTATCTTTTGTTTTGTTTCTCACTCCAAACTAAGATTTTAAATATGTAGCTTACACATATAGAAACATTCTGAAATTTTATTCAATACATAATGTATAGCAAAGGCAGAAATATGCAAATAATAAAATAAACTCTTTCTACATTTCCTTTTGGTGGTGTTAAAGGCACCAATACCATCAAAGCATCAAATAAAACTCATTGTAAGACATGCTGCATAGTTATAGGAAGTTAAGAAACAAGCAATAAGTACACAATATTCTAATATCTTAAATTATGGATTTTAACATAATTACAAGCAATAGGTACACAATATTCTAATATCTTAAATTATGGATTTTAACAATTAAAAGCAATCACAATGCCGATTAGATTAAACCTTCTTATAATATTCACAACTTACAATGACAAAACAAATGCAGGGAGCTACAATAATGATAGTGCCATTTTATACTTGATATCAGCAACACTGGACTGCGTACAACTTCATTGAGGTGTTTCATTATGGAAAGTCAGATGTTTAGATGTCTGCTCTGTGAGGCCATGAATGTTTCTCTTATAAACTCTATGAACTTCTATTTTGTATAGTTTTCATATAATTTTCCTACTCTTTTGTGGACGGTCAAATTCATTAATTGATTCACAATATATATAAGTGTGGGTACCTAATAATACCTGTATAGTATCTAATATTTCTTCAAATCATTCAATTCCCCTTTTCCTTTTTTGTCTTGGAAGACTGTGACTTTAGTTCAGCTAACCTTTTAAAGCTAAAAGCAAAGGCAAGCTTTTCTCCAAATCATTTTGTTTATATTGTTAGAGTAGATTTTGGAAAAATATCAGCTTGCAAATATGGGCTTTCCTCAAACTTACTTTGAATAATGGGGTATAGTTAATCCTTTTACAATATGAAACTGGATATACCATTGCTCGTCTTATACCTTATTTTAAGTAAAAGTTACTGTCAAAGAACATTTTTAATAATTATCAACTTTAAAGTAGGTTGCACAAAGATGCAAAATGTTTAATATTAATTACACCAAGTGTATGAAAAGCAAATTATTTTCCGAGGAAGAAAACTTATTAAAATGAGGGATTTTAGTGGTTACCAATCCTTTATGCATCTGAAGTTTGTAGAATATTTTATGTATCAAAGAGACAAATTTGTTTAAAATTCATTAAAAATCTTGCACTAAAGGACTAATAAATACCACAACAATTTATTGTCTTCGGTTATTGTCAACAGCAATAATGCTGTATTATACTGTTGTATAGAAATCTGGTATATCACAACTATATTCTAATTAAGAACAGTAGAAAAATGTGAACTAGTAAACATGTTACAGATTAATCCAATTTATATTCAATGTTTTGAGAGGCATAATTTTTAATCTTTTGTGTCTGAGTATGAACATTTAAGAGATTCATTCAGTACATAAATATGCAGTCATAGAATATCAAATATCTATACCTATTTCTTTTACTTTTGTGGCATTTATTTTGCCTTGTAAAGAAAGCTTCAATCTTAATAATTAAGCTGCATTTAATTAAATTTGTTAAGTATAAGCAGTAAAGTTACCTGCTCATTTCCTTCATCAGTTTTTTGATTTCTTGATCATATGTAATTTTTTTTCCTTTCTTTCTAATTTCCTTTTCACTAAAACTGACATGCTGGAAGATAGATGTGGCTTGCCCACTAAGCTATAGCCACAGTGAAAGTTTTCTTTGACACTGTTTAAGTATTCCCTGGTTATTTACATCCTGATATAGTTTTTCCACTCTCTACTAGCAAAATCCTTCCTTCTAGACTTCACAAATGAATAATATGATCATCATGAACAGAAAATTGATCGTATTTTAACAAGGCACATAAAGGAGACTGTGCCTAAATAGTGCTACTATTGTATTCAGAATTATGTTATTCCACTTAGACAAACTCTTAGAGATAAATACTTTTTTGGGTTGATCTTGCATGCTTTACTATCAAGTTCATAATGACTGAAAATGAACAAATATTTCCCTTGTAATTTATTTTTGTGCCAACTATTAACTTAAACATATATGACAGAAACAAAGTGAATATAAAGCTGACTCAAGAAATTTATGTGGTACAGTAAGATATGTAGTATTACATATTCATAGCAGAAATAATGACTATCCATTCTTGTTAGATATCTCATTGTTGTCTGCTTTCTTGCCCTTCAGAAGATACAGGTAACCTTAGCTCATTAATCACATGTGACTTTAACATTTAGATCTGCACTGGAATTCATGAGTGCAGCGTTAGCATTATACTGGGTTTCTTAATATTTTTGACCAAGAATATTAGATTTTATTAATGTTCAAAGAAATACTTACACATAAGCAATTATGTACCTAAGACAAATTAATAAGCTTGAGGAAAAAAGTCAATATCCTTATGAACTTCTAATTTTTTCATCTGAACTATGATAGATCATAGCCTACAATTAACAAATTTAGATGATAAAATTGTAATTTTAGATGCTACTTGGATGTATCATTAAGGTGAAGTTTTTGTGTTAATAGTAAAGCTAATCAGATAGGTGTATTGAGCATGTAAACTATGAACTTGAATGTTGTTTACCTTAAATCTGGCCCTCCTCATCAGTGCAGACATGCTAACATCTAACATTTCACTCATTAATAACATGAGTTTACAAATATAATTTATTTCTTTACATACATACTATTTAGCCAACATTCTTGCAAGGGACCTTTAATATTTCCATTTCACATCCGTGAAAATATATTGAGTATAAAATATTCAGAATATGACTTTATCATACTGCACAACACTGTTTTATATTAGCATCAGGATTAAGACACAGGACTAAAAATATTTTTGTGTTTTTTCTTTATGGAAAGGTTTGAACATAATCCATAAACATTAACCTAGTCTCACAATTCTAATCAGTGTCATGCTTTGCAGAAAAGAAGAAAATTGAGATTGCAATGACCTACAAAGTTCCCAACACAGAGATATAGTTAAAACATCTCCTGTGATGTTTCTTTTCTGTCTGGTCACACATCAACAGAACCCTGAAAACAAGAATTTTAACAAGTTAGTTAATGAAGTAAGATTTAGAGAAAAGTTAAGAATATACAAAGGTAGGTTAAACCTTATCAAATATATTATATCCTCAGTTATGTTTTCAAAGTGAGACAAGCTAAAATCAGATGATAATAATAATATAAATGAGAGAACGTAAAAGTGAATTCTCTTATGGAACTAAAACAGTAGTACTTAGATGCATGTTGGCAGAGGCATAGCTGGGGGGGGGGGCTAAAGTGGCTTCATTAAAGCAATAGCAGTTTTCTAGGTTGATGGGAACGAGATACTTTGAGTCGTATCACTGGTATTGCTATATTTACATCACATGTCATAAATTTTTTTTAAAAAATTTGTCCCTATACATAAACAACCCCCTTAATATTTTTCTCGCTACACTGCTGCATGTTGGTACTGTCATTCAAATTCAAGCTAAAACATGTAGAAGATTCAGAGTACTGTTACTTTACATGGTTTAAAAAAGATCATGCATTTTTGTTTGCTGCTTTGTGTTTTCCACATAGTAATACACTAGTAGATTATATGCACTAATCACTAAAATGCTGTCATCATTTAGGCTTTACAATGATAGAAATCATTTGTGTAATTTCTGGAGCTTGAATTGCCTCTTGTACAGTGGAAGAACTTTCATTACTTAGGCCTACTTCTTTATCAGCATCATCAGATGCAACCTGGGAAAAATGACCTTGCCTGACTTGTTAACATGTGCACAGATATAATGCATTCCTGAAATATTGATGCCTCGTCCAACATACCTTGTTTTGTGCCGTGACAGCAAAGGTGCAATATACAAAAACTATGAATAATATATCTTGACATAGCATAAACATAACATATAAATGAGCAAGTAAATACAAATTTTTCATACATGGGACCAGAAAAATGTGACATTTAATGTTACACATATATGCATCCACGTTACCTTCCGCTACCAGACCCTGATTCAGAGATACATGCTCGACCAGATTTACAACCCTGAGCTACGCCGAGGCAAGAGCGACTTCTACAACGACGCAGAAGCTGGAAGAACTAAGTTAATGTGTAACATAGCTATCATCAGTGATAGGCTCCATAATGAGCTTGCAATAACGCCCAGAGAAATAAACTTTTATAATTACATGGTGACCGCCGCGTTCTGAAGCTCGGTATCATGCATTACTTTCCGAGGTCAGATTTGTATTGGTTACATCTCGGTACAGTAAAATTCTTCCTTACTTATGTACAAAGAGCGCCGAAGAAAATCTCACTGCAACTCGCGTCTGCGTCATATTATTTATTGTACGTGGCCTTGCGAAGCCATGGCCGGTTCATTGGTTACTTTATGACACGGTGCAAGGGTGCGCCAGTACTTCTGCTAAATAGTTGCACCAATAACCACAACAAAGGTTACAACATGGCGTAGAAACGAAATATGCGTTTACGCTCTTGATCGTATTGGCTAAAAGAGAAAGAGGTAGAGTGAGTGCATTCAGTTTGTCATGCAGATCTCTTGTGATTGGTAGCCCATACCTTATCGGCTAGTGCAGGACACGTCTTTGAAAGTGTTAAAAGCTAAGGGAAAACTTTGAGCGCCCAGGTTAGCGGAATGTGCAGTGTGAGAAGATTTTCAAATTAAAGCTTGAATGGTATTCATTAAATACATGGCAATACTTTATAACAAAAAATAAACAGAACTGTATTCTCACAGTGGTATCAATGCTTGTTGCTGCATAGAAGCAAACATAACTAAATAATAAATAAAGTAGCATGTTTTCCCTTTAATTCAAACTATAATTGATTAATATACCTTTACTAACATATTGCTGCTTATAGGAATACAACAGGATTATAGACACAATATAACCCTATTTTATTGCCATAATCTGTATGTCATATTCGGTAAACCATATATATCTCCAGTTTCTAAACATGATCAAGTCAATTATAACAAACGCGTAATTTGCATTTAGTAAACAAGTATGTAGACCGTCTTACCCACTTTCCTGAAATAGTTTTACCCAGTAATTTACTATAAAGACACTTTTATACAATTGCGTTGCAATTGTAATAGTGCGACCAGCCTCCCACATACCCACGATACGTCCACGAGTAATTTCGCTAGTATACGACATGACTGGTTCTGAGACAAACATGTTTTCGTTTCAATAACACCAGAAAAGGCAAAGGCACCATCCTCCCCCTCTTTCCCTCCTTATTGCTGTGTTATCAAGCCACCACGCTCCGAGATAGGTAGGGTGAAGGACACGCCTCAAAAAAAAAAAAAAAAAAAAAAAAAAACCAGCAAACTATACAAAATCCGCCGAAGATTTTCTGTAGATGTAGAACAGTGAAATTAGTTGACAGCAAACATGGAACGCTACTGAATCGGCGGACAATCATTTGGCGTACGGCTCAGAGAATTTACCAGGAACGATTTCCAAACGGTGTATTTGCCAGCATTCATCGCAGAGGGTCGAGGACGGAGACGTTCTATGCGAGCTCCTGAAGCCAAGGGGCAGTGTTGCGGTGTGCAGAGAACAATCCTTTGTGAGTACCCGAGTTATCGCTCACGATTGAACATTAGTCATTCCGCCGTTAGAAGAATTCTGCAGTCGCAGCTGTTGCATATCAAATGAGATTTATCAATGTGTAGACAGAGACTGTGAGCGACTTGCTTCTTGGACTATACCTTTTGCTGCGATGACTCAACGCCAATACTTACGTAGCAGTTTGGCAGGAATCTCTACCTAAGATACTGTAACCGCTTCCTCTTAATATCAGATAAGAAATGTATTTCAACATGAAGGGGCACCAGCTAATTTTGAGATTGAAGTACGTACCCATTTGACAGCTACATTCCGTGCTCACTGGATAGATTGGGGACTAAAGAAATCCCTGTTGATTCGGGAGATCTTGTTGCATGCATTACCAGCGCAGCGGCTGAAATCAGGGAAATGTCTTCCGGCTTTGAAAGGGTACGGCAAACTATGGCATGTCGCGCTGCTTGTCTGGAATTAAATGGTCATTTTTTAATTTTTAATGGTCAAATTTTGTGGTGCGTTTCAGCACTTGTTATAGTGATAAGACGGTTAGATAATGGAGCCAACTGCTTATTGAACACTGAAGTGAGGGTTTTTCCATTTTCTTTCGGTATGATTTGCGTGCTTTTCTGTATTTTTGGGTCAAAAACAAAATATCTAAAATTAACGATTGTATTCAATTTTCCACATGCCTATTTACTTCAATGCCTTCCTGGGATCGACCAATTTAATGGCATACAAACCTCGTGCACTGAAACGAAGCGTTGTTGCCCATGGAATACCTTAACAAACAGTGCTTCAAAGGACGTTATCTTTCTGATCCTAAAGTTTGTCGGTCTAATTTAGAAACACTGTATAATCGAAACCCAAATAAGATATTCAAAATATGACAAGTCTCATTTTACTCTAAACACAATGAGATCCTCTTATTAGTCCTTCCTGCATCTTTGACAATGTGAAGGTTTAGTTTTATTTCCCGCCGAATTCTATTCGTGAGGTCATCGTCAGTAGGTAAATCATGGTAAACAATCTTCTAGGTATGTAGCTACATAAAACAGTTACGATATTATAATAATAATTATACTAGAATGTATAAGTGGTCGTCTCCTTAGCGCAGCTGCTTACCAAGCGGGAGACCCGGGTTGGATTCCCGGTACCGGAGTGGGGATTTTCTCCCGCTGGGAGACCTGGCCCAGGGTGCACTCAGCCTCGTTAGGTCCCTGAGGAGCTACTTGAATGAAAAATAGCGGTTTCAGGTTGAGGAGACCGCATATACCGACCGGGAGGGACCCGGGGCGCTGACCACGTCCCACCCTCCAGTGCTGCACCCCCTCATGACGCCTATTGTGAGCAGAGGTGGGGACGCAACGGTCGGGCGGGCGGCATTAGTATTCATAATATAAACATTATAATACTATACAAGTATACAATTAATAATACACAAACAGTATGTCGGCTATATCGATGTAACAATCAACACTAGATGTTAGTACGCCAAATACACCTCCCTCGTATATTCAAATATGAATTCTTATGAAGAAGTTGCAACCTTTCACAATTTGCATATACACGGCTCTTTTTTAAACAATAACTGCTGGTAATGAGATAACATCCATTTTATTTTGGGCATTGACGAGCTCATTTTAATATCCTTGTGCATGTATATGCATATTTTGAGACTTTTCGTAATCATTATACATGTAGGATTCTTAAACTGAGAAGGAGGCCTATGAAAGTTTTGTCAAGAAATTTATGCCTCGTATCAATTGGAATATTCGGCACTTGCAACAATGGAAATGCTGTAGCATTCAAGTACACAATTGCCTGTTTCAAGGAAGATGCTGAAGATATTCATTGTGGTTTATGTCGGTTTGGGTGGCTAAGTTGGTTAGGCGCTGGCCTTCTGATCCCAAATTCGCGGGTTCAAACCCGGCTCAGACCGATGGTTTTTAAGCGTGCTTAAAATCTATTGACAGCCCCCATGTTAGTAGATTTACTAGCATGTAAAAGAACTTGTGCGAGACGAAATTCCGACACACCGGCGGCGTGATATGATTCATGCAACTGACAGCGTCGTTAAACAAATTATTATTATTATTATTATTATTATTATTATTATTATTATTATTATTAATTGTGATTTCTGGGCTAGCTGGTAGGTCTAATGATCTTTATATCGATGGGCTTTCGGAAATATACTACAATTTTCTTACTGCAGAAACATGACACTATCAAAAAGTAATTCATTTGATACACTGAAATGCTATTTAAAGTATTCAAACATAGAAGGATAAAAGTGAGGAGAAATATTTTTCTTTAGTAAAACGAAATACCGCCTTCGTTGTACACAGACATAAAGTTTTACTAATTAAACTTTGTACATGTTCAATATACACGCCAAACCTCTGTGTATTGTTGAATACAACTGGAAAATAATCTCCCTTAAACAAGTCAATAGCTTTGAAATATTAGAATGATTAAATATGAGCCATGGCCGAGGGGTTAGACCGCTCGCCTCCGACCAAGGCGGTCCGGATTCAATCCCAGGGGCCCGCATGGTGGACGAAGCGGCGTCTGGGCAGGTTTTCACCAGGTTCTCCGGTTTCCCCCTCCATTCATTCCACCAACTGCTCCATCATCACCCTTTCATCCATTTCGCCTTCATTTCATACCATTTTCTTCCCTTACTGTCATACCTGGCTACGGACCGATCCCCCGTTTCGGGTTCTTCATTCTCTGATTCAATGTTCGTCTACTCCTCAACAGGCCTCTGACTAGGGCACTCTGCTAGGGCACGGTCACCCTACATACGAGGAGGTAAGCCGACTAAGTAAATTTGAGCACTAATGTTGTGATGCTGGAATTACTTGAATACGTTTTCATCTATCTCCTAGTCCTATATTTCCACGTTACTCTCTTAGTGTTTCATAAATTACTGCTTATTTTTAACGTTTAGTGCATATTCAAGTACATAGTTGTAAATTATAAGATGAAGAATCTTCCGGGCTGTTTTGCCGTGGTCTGCTGGAGATTAGAGTTCCAGACGTTTCATCTACTACTGCGGTAGACATCAGACATCTGGTGACGCGGCGAAACCTTCGAGGAGACTTCGACAGCGCCACTGAGGATGTCTACCGCAGCAGTAGATGAAACGTCTGGAACTCTAATCTCCAGCAGACCACAGCAAAACAGCCCGTAAGATTATTCATCTTATAATTTCAACGCCGGCCCTGAAAGCCTACCTACTCTCATGACATAGATTTAACATTTTAGTGCATATTTTCATAGCTGCATATCTTGAGGGGGTTTACTGCCTATAAATCTTTGAGGTGTCCATTTCATGCGGGCTCTGTGAATTTTCAAAAAGTTGTGGTTTGTAAGAGTATTGATATGCGAATTCCTACAAATACAAATTTTCCCCTCCCGCTTAGCACAGGATTAGGGTTGAGTAACCTTAATATAGGCTGGTATGGTTAAATTTTTTATATTTGTTTATTGTTTAAAATTATAAAGCTGTCAAACAGTTAGGTATTAAGTCAATCAAAACATTGTTTAAAATAAATATGTCAATTTCTTGATGTTTTATTTCTGTAGGACGCTTTATTATCGTAATCAAATTTTGTGAAGCACCCACGTGAACATTCATCCATCCATCCATCCTCTCTTGTACCAAATGTTTCTTTCTTCATCGTCATACTACCTTGGTGATGAACCGAGCGGGATGGCTCAGGTGGTTACGTCTGTGGTCCTGGATCGATTCCCGGCGACATCCCACTCTGGCCCATAGGTTTTTCGTGGTTTTCCCGGGTCGACAGGCGAATGCTGAGAAGGTTCATCTTCTATCACGACTCTCCTTCCTGTCGTCCTCCGTGATCTAGGGGTACCATGCTAGCCTCTAGTTCCCGAGGTCGCGGGTTCAAGCCCGGCGGAAGGCGATGGATTTTTTCGGGCGTAAAAATCCTTAGCATGACTTCCTTCGGAAGGGAAGTAAAGCCGGTGGTCTCGTATCGTAGATTTACGGTACGTAAAAGAACCTCAAGTGTGATAAAGAGGCCTCTGAGCAAAACTCCCGGTCTTTCACGCCCAGTACAGTGTGGGACGCTAAGGGCCATAGCAGTTAAAGGGCGTCCATAATTAAAAAAAAAACTCAATTTCGACTCTTCCTTCCTCTCATTTCCTGTACATCATTTTCCGTGTCATCTATTTCAGGGTTGTAGGGCGATGCGACGGTGTTCTGCGAGTTGCGGCTGGGCGGTGGCTTGCGCTCTGTAAAGATTTCTTCCCTCGCGTCGCTGCGGTGCCGCTCAGTTAGGTCTCCCTTCAGCGTGGGGCTCCACTCTGGGGGATCCTGGAGTTTGGTGGCTTCTGGGCAGGGACCGTGCGGCGTCCGATGCGTTCTATCTGAAAGCTTTAGGGACCCCGTCCTTGCTTGTGCCTAGGTATCCGGATCTGGTCGCCCTTCGGGTCTCTCCCCTCATCCTTCCCTCCCAGAGTTCACGTTGGAAGCATAAAGGGCCGACTGGTCTGCATGCGGTGCCCTGCCCCGTTTCCGGGGACCCCTCCGTGATACGTACCTTTACCTTGGTGATGAAGATGTGTACAGGGAGGCTGACTATTGACTGTGGTCAGAGTACAGCAACTTTAACCTGTAAGCGATTGTTTACTGGCGAGAGTCAAATAGGAAAGGGTTGACGCAGTTGTTTGCCATATCTTCGTGAACTTATCATCGAAAACATTAATTTGACATATCTATTTTAAACACTTGTTACCGAGCCTTAGTGCCTAGCTGTTTGACAGTGCTATAATTTTAAACAAAGAACAACGATAACATTTTAACCACATCACCCTGTACTAAGGTTGCTCAGAATGCTTCTCCAACCTACAATGTACAAACATCCCATTTCTCCACTATTAACAGGAATTCACACATACACTTTCTTCACAGATTTCTACCTGCTGCGATTTTGTAGGGATTCAGAGCGACCCATTTCATAGTAGCAGCTGTTCTGTTTTCATTCGTATGCATTATTGGATCTAGAGCCGCGGTTTGATCATACATATCAGAATAATGTGCCGGGTATCATAAAAGTAACGAACAGTGCACAGTGATCATTTGAGGGTCTTTGTTTCTCTACCATTGTTTCGTTATCTACGCTTACAAATTTCGAATTTCGCTCAGAATTCATATTCCGGATCTTGCCGTTTTCCTCCTGGCTTCCACGGTTGCGCCCTCAACTTTCATCGATTTTAATGCACGCCTCAGATCGGAAAGACTCTAAAAGGCCGTCATTGGTGTTTTCTTTGCTTAAAGCCGCACCATTAATATTGCCATAGTAAACCTCTCAGAGCGTTTGAAGAAGGTCGATCCTCTGCCAAATTACCCTTCTCGGCGTCTTTTGGTGAATCCAAAATCCTTTACTCGATGGGTTGCCATTTCTTAATTAACTGTGCGAATGCAAGTTCATCTTTCTCATCATCAGTACCTTTTAATAGCTTTCTTTCTCATTCGAGACTCGTTGTATATTCTGCAATGTCTACAAACAATAAACTGCATGTTTAATTATATTTTCAGTGGTAGCACATAAATTATTCGTTCCTTTCTCATCATCACGAGGCAAAGAGTCGGTTCAGCCCTCGGTTCTACCAGCCAGAAATGCACCAAAAAAAAAAAAGCGTCCTCAGTAGAACACAATTTGTATGAGACGTTCTAATTTGCAACCTAATAATGTGAACAGTTAGTTTTTCCTTCAAAGAAATTCTGCTCCTTGGAAAAAGACGCGATTCTTGCATTAAGCAACTCATCATAAACAAATGCGATTTAAATAATTAAGACAATACCATCGTTTTGTGTTCACAGGATGAGGTAAACCCTGGAAAGAAACCTTATCTGGGGTGCTCACCCAAAAGAAGTTAACAACCTGGCCTCCGCGGATCACAGGATAGAAGCACCATTTATTACATCATGGAGATAAACTAGGTAATTAGAAATTTACATTTATACCTAATTTAAGGATAACTTAAAATATTCCGACAAAACAGGTAGTGTTTTTTTTAATAAAAATTGTTAACGCTAGTCCATTGTTTCTGTAAAACGTAATATTTGTCGTCTAAATATTTTCTTAATAGAAGAAACGGATACTATGAATAAATCAGCCAATGCGTTATATTTAGGAACGTAACAAACAGTAATTTGTATTGACATTTTAACGCAATTAAATGTTAATTTAATTTCATAAGAATGAACTTCTTAGAACGTTATTGCTGTAAAACTTACTCACTGTTAGTCTTCTTCCTCACAAATACTTTCATTAGTGGAATTAAGCTATTTTGCATAAAAGTATATGCCAGACTTGTTTGTATATTTCAATTGCCAGTTTTGATTAAAAGCTACTGAATATTTAAAATCGGTGACTATGTAAGTAAGTTATAATTTTATGTGGAACGTATATTTGATTTCAAAAGGGACAGACTTGTGCTATGACTATATTCCCGGTAATATTTAAAGTTGTCTTATCTGCATCTGCGTTTTTCTGCTAAGGTAATTTTATGCTCGACCATGCCAAAATTTAGTATTTATACGACTGGTAGCAGTACTTTAATGGGCCTCATTAAAGTACACCTGTTCATTAAAGTATTGGTATTCGACCAATCAGAAGTGGCCACGTAACATTGTGAAAGCGCAAGTATCGATTATTCTGCATAGTACATCTCACAACGCTAGCAATTTTGTTTGACACAGGTGCTACAAGGTTCTTGTATTGTAACCATAGATAAAGGAGTAACGATTGTAACACATCATTCAAACCAGAAACGAATACTTATGAAACCTTTAATTTAGATACATGGACGAGCATAAACAGTCGTATGAAACTTGACTATAATGGTGATTAAAACGCTCGTATGATAATTATTAACCGAGCTTCGCTTCGCTCGCTCGCTCGGCTAATAATAATAATACTAGCGTTTCAATTACTACCATTATGGTCTCGTTGCATAATATACTATTAACGTATCGTAACTCTTTCTAATGCTAAACAAGTCGCTAAAGTAATGATCGAGACGAGCGGGGCCGCGGAATTGTTGAGCTCGAGTCGTACTCGTTAGGAATGAAAGATATGAGCCGGGCCTAACCTTATTTTCTCATCTCTGTCTGCTGAACGTCTCTATCTAGACCACAATGCACGTTAAACCTCTGACTTTTCGCCATGAATTTTGCATCGTTTTCTCGAGAATGTCAAATACAGTATTTTCAAACGAAGACGAATAGACATCCTTCCAATCGGAAATTATCCTATCATTAGTTTGAATGTGTTTTCTGTTGAATTATACTCTTTTTTTAAGAATGCTTACTCAGCCTTATGTTTGCAGGATGAGTTAACGTGGTATATTTTAAAATTAAACATTAAATTAGGAATCGTTTGTTTGTACGTCTTAATTTTTCTTACTACTTCTCCAGGTGTACACAACAATTCTAAAGAGGCTTTACTAATGCTGGAGTGAATATGCTATGAATTCAACCGTTTTGTCAAGAATCCTTCATTCTTGTACAAATCTATCTCTGCAATGGCATTCTTTACCCATATTAGGCGGAATTTCAGGCCTTGTCATTGATGAACAAGAGTTAGAAAGCTAATTATACGAAAATACGCGGCTTCATTGGGATACCAAGTTCGAAATTTTGTTGACAGAAGCGATTAATCATAACGACTGGTAGCAAAAATTAATTGACAGTCCAAAATCAAGTACCAGATCACCCATTTAAACTACTTATACTAACTGACTGTATTGGACCGGCCCGACTACCCACTCTTAGTCTACATTTAGGGTCAGGGAATCGCGCAACAGTATAAATACACCTCAGCTGCATTCCAAGTACGGATGTCTATTTCAGTCACATACTACTTTACCACTGTAGTTTCTGGCCTGGGTACTTGCAATTCAAACTGGCAGCTGAGTTTTGGATATGCTGATTTAATCCCACACGACTTTCACTCACAGGAATTTCAAGGTAGGCTTTGGCATGGAGGTTTAGCCATTCTTCTCTCGTAAGAAAATAAATTATCTCGCCATTAATATTAAAGGAAATCAGAGAACCAAATATTCTTAACAGCTTACAACTGATGAACGTTAATTTGATTTAATTAAATATAATTTAACAGATCTTAAAAATACGCTAACATGGCCTTATTTCATTATGACTCGTGCGTAACACTAAGATTTTTCAGCAAAATGTTAACTAATATGTTGTTATGAACCCGAAACAATGGGATTTAGAAGAGGGCATCTATGTCTTACGGCTTCTGAACGTGCGCTGTTCAGAGATTATAGAAAACAGGGCCACAAACTAGGATCTACAGACAATATGTGCCCTTCGACACCGATGTACCTCTTGTTATTTGCTTCGAAGCAACATTAGGTTCATATTTAAGGATTCAAATCATCACAACGTTGAAAGATCCTCTCTCAAGAGGAATCCACTATCGCTAAAAGATAATACCTTTAATGTGACTTTTCAAAACCTGTGTACTCTCTTATGTGACAAGGGTCACAATTTCTTTCGTTCTCTGGATTACACCTTGATTTCTATACAGATAAGTTGAATTTTACCCCTATAAAGTATGTTGCGTCCTAAACCCCAGGAAAATTACCATTAGATAGAAATTGTACACACTTAACAAAGCATTACTCTACCAATTGGAACACTGTGCCTACCTTTCTCTTTATAATGACAATTATGAGGAATTGTTTATCCTCCCTGGATAAATTGTATCGGAAATTCCATTAAAGTCGCCGAATATAAAATTTAAGGAGCCAATATAATTTGAATGTTAGGTCATTATTTGTACAGTTTTCTAAATTTAGGTGAATATTTGTTTGTAAATTACCACATGGCTTTTATTTTTGTACCATTGTTCATATAAATTTATTTGAGGTGTACGATTTAAGAATCTTATGAAATGGCTAACACGCTTTGGATATAGTAAACGCCTCGTATTTAAACATTTATTGCGTTCTGACAATTGGAATTCATTTTCCTTTCCGTGTCACTTCACCCGTATGGGCACAATCCCAGTTTTGCTATACTCTATATACTTACCACCAGATTAAAGATTAAGTGTTACTAATTATTAACTTACCGGCATGGGTTCTTGGTAGGATCTATGTCTGTAGAATTGGTCGGCATATTTGGCTGAGGTGGGAGCTAGAAGATCTGGAAACGCCAGCAGGCTTCCTTTCCTTTGGTTCAAAGGCATCATGCTCTTCTCATAGTTTCCATAACGAAGAGCCTCATAGTTTTGATTAGGAGGCTCATGCACTACCTGGCCGTAGTAAGAGCTACTAGATGTGAGTCCTCGAAGAGCAGCAGCACGCGCAGCCTCTTCTTCAGCCATTCGCTGTTCTTGGAGTTCTCTTGCCCTTTCCGACCGTATCAGATCCTTCACTTGCTGAAAACTGCCGCTCGCCACCGGTGCTGGCATTGCATAGTGTGGATCGACAGGTAAGCTGGCACCTCCAGAGCGGAAAGATGTCACTTTGCGTCGTGGTATGCCAGTATTAGCTTGTGGACCGGTTCCAATCAGGCGAGCGGCTACCTCCTCGTAATTACGATATATTCCACCATCGGCACCAACCCGGGTGCGAGATCTGGGAGGAGCATGGACCACCCTGCCGTAAACGTGCCCTGTGCGTGAGCGACCGCCACCTATTCTGACGCCGGCACTCCTAGATCTTGCATACGGTTCCCAAATGTTGTAGGCAAATGGATCTCTATACGTGGGAATTTCATTGGTAATTTCGGTTGCCCGGGACTGTCGTTTTGAAAAATGCCACATGGCTCGTAACTCTTCACAGCTTGGTTCCGCATCCCACCTCGTTGCTCGACTTGATATGATGCTGGATGGAACCAGGTCTGATTCGAGGTTAACTGCATCAGTGTCTCCTATTTCCGTGCCACCTTCTGTTTGGAGCTTGTAACCTGATGATGCTGGTAACACCGCACACAATGCCACGGTCATGCTGATGTACAGGATACAGGTTCCTGGATTTCGCATACTGAGTACCTGCGAACAAACGAATGCCAGTTAATTTTAAGGCCACCCTGCTTGTTATTTTACTTGAACCTTTACCAGCTACATTAACCTGAATTCACTTCATTTTAGTTTCTTATTTTTAAGTTTGGGTTACTCCCCTTGTCTTTCACAAAACCGGGAAGAAGTTACTCTGGAAAATTTTGGGTGAATTGAGGATAAAGCATAAAATAACTTAATGATTAGATCAAAAGCGCGATATCAGACACTGAAGGTGTGAAGCTGCATTCCCTCTCATCTCACTTAAGTCAGCGGGACTGGATAAATGATCTTACCAACCCGGAGTTCAAAATCGAGTAGTAGTTTCTGTGTAATCCGATTCGTGAAAACGCTGTTGAAAAAATAACTGAAGTTCTTCACACATTAACTGCAACTGATATAAAATCACCCGTATATTTAACAGAAGAAAAATTAAATTGAATGTTTATTTATGGACGCTCTTTAACTGCTGTGGTCCTTAGCGTCCCATTCTATATTGGGCGAGAAAGACCGCTTATTTTGCTCAAAGGCCTCTTTATCAGGCTTGAGGTTGTTTTACGTGCTGTAAATCTACGATACGGGACCACCGGTTTTACTTCCCTTCCGAAGGAAGCCATGCTAAGGATTTTTACACCCAAAAAAATCCATCGCTCTTCGCCGGATTTGAACCCGCGACCTCGGGGACTAGAGGCTAGCATGATAACCACTACACCACGGAGGACAACTTAACAGAAGAAAAGGAGAAAATAACAAGAGGGGTAGAATACTTCACAGCTTCGGTGTTTAGAATCGCAGTCCGTACTAGATAGTTCCTAAAACATATAAAGCCTGTTACCTGTAAATTACTGCAATATTTCAGGTTTAAAAATCTTCTTTAAATGGGGATTAAAAAGAAAATTGCACTTAACATTGTTTTGTTATAAGTGGAGTTAAATAATTAGCATTATTGGGTTGTGACAACAGTCAAATTTTCTAGGAAAAACATTTCTCTAAATACATGCAATTATCATTAACTTCGCTAATGGATATTTATGAAAGTTGACGGGCGTATCAAAGCACTGTTTTCGTATACTATAATGTGTTAAACTCGAATGCATGTATGAATAAGTGTACTTATTTAAATCTTCATTATTTATTTATTTTATTTTGTGAACATTACAGGTTTCCCCAATTACAATGTTCACTTAATTAAATACAATATTCTTACAGTTACAACTCAACGAAAAAATGTACACAACATGCATTCAATCGAACATGACAAAAAGTTACAAAATAAAACAAAACAAATAACACAAATTACACAAAATAACACAAAAATTAGAAAATTGGTAATTTGGTACATGATAAATTAGTCAATGTACAATTAGGAGAGTATTTATGTGCATCAGTGTTGACTCGTGCAATAAAGAAGATATTAAGAAAACGGTTTGGTGTAATATTGGGAACATAAAAGTATATTAATTGTCTTAGGTTTGAATCATCTACCTTGTTATTTAACAATTTGTAAAGGAAAAGTAACAAGTGACGATTCCTTCTATGAGATAATCTTTTAAACTGAGATAATTGAAGTAATGTGTCATAAGCTATTAAATTAGGGAAAAAACGAAATTTTTTGAAAAATACATACTTAAGAAATTACGCTGAATTATTTCAATAAGTTTAACATATTTATCATTATAAGGACTCCATATAATAGAAGCATATTCAAGCTTGGATCTCACAAATGAATTGTACAATATGAAAAAAAATTCTTGTATCAGAAATGAGATGAATTGCGAATGATAAATCCCAGATTTTTATGTGCTACACTAACAATAGTATTAATATGTTTTGCGAATGATATATTACATTCCTATCAATCGCAGGGATCCAACAGACCATGTCCGCTTTTATAATACATGCAATAATAAATCAAAACTCGCCACAGGAAAACACAACTGCAAGAAGAAAGTGAGATAAACTTTCAAATATAGTAGCTTAAATAAAAGCAACCAACAAAACAAAGGTAAACATATTTTCAATATTTATAGTTTTGATTTTTCGAGAAATGATTATCTAAATGCAGTGCTACTCGAGGTAGTGAAGCATTCTTACATTTTCTGCTCAAGATATTCTAAGATAACCAGAATT
This sequence comes from Deroplatys truncata, assembly GCA_030765065.1. Lineage (NCBI taxonomy): Eukaryota > Metazoa > Arthropoda > Insecta > Mantodea > Mantidae > Deroplatys > Deroplatys truncata. The sequence continues at coordinate 85,771,534 of CM060990.1, read as the reverse complement.
AATAATTAGCACAAGTTTTATATTTTGGCAACATGCCTGCTGTATTCCAGAGGATTTTGAAATGCAAGCATCACACGGAATACGCTAAATTGCTGTCTTTTACAAGTGAGGAAGTTCTATGCACATTTAAATTAGTGGACATTAGAGTATTAGTATCATTGATTAAAACAAGCCTGTTAACAAACTGCATTGTTTCATAAACGAATATGAGACACGCTTAAGTTGACTTGCTCAAAACCTTAGTACAGATTTATTACTTTCTTTACTACGTATAGTAAGTAGGGGAATTATTGCATTCCACCCAAAATGTCGATATCGAGATTTCACCAGAAATACATGTTTTGAGGCCTCCTGAGTAATAAAAAATGCATGTTTAGAAAAAGGCCTGTGTGAATGTGTGTCTGCGAACAACATAACTCAAAAACGAAAAGTTGGATAATTACCAAACTTGGTATTTAGGCTCAGTATCTCTCAAAGATGCGACACGAAAATTTTCAAGAAAATCCCCCCACCACAGACTATCCTTTACATGGGATATTTTTCGAAAAGTTTGTTTTCTCAAAAATGGCTCTAACGATTTTGATTAAAATATCATATATTTAAGATATTTTATGACAAATAAAATGTATATCTTGAATTTTCTGGGAATGTCCCCAAAAGTCCTCTTCTTTCTGAATGGCTTATCCATAACTGGCAAACCGTAAGATATAGACAATCTTTTTTCTACACAAAAATGTAGATCTCGTTAAAACACACAATTTATGTCATGCACATTTTTTTTTGGTCGAGTGAACCCTTTCCGAGATATTCCTTGCTATTTGTTTGAATGTTCAAATACTGATGCTTTTTCTCAAATGGGAATTCGTTATTCGTTTTTTTTATGTCCTGGACATACAAAGAGAATGGAATGCTCTACATAGCAACCAGCTCTTAAAAGATTTGACTATCGCTTAAAGCCTGCCATATTCCCCTTGCACCTACAAGAAAATTAGCAATACGATTAACATCTCGATATCTCGATTAACGTGGAGTAGGTGGCGTATAAGCGATTGTAAAAATAGTTTGTACAAGAGTAGAGAAAGTCATGTAGATGTAAACCATCAGATTTTTTCTGTTTGTTTGTGCAGTCAGGTCTGATATATTCAAGAAGAAAAGAATTGTGTCATATTACCCATAAATGGAAAATAAAGTTTTTTGAATATGCAAAGGAAAACGGAGAAGCTGCCAATATACCAGTGATTTAGATAGCAAATATGATTTCTAAAGCGTATATTATAGGTGTAGGTCTGGGCTATACAACGAAGGGGAACACTGCGACCTACATAAATCTATTGTGGCTATCACCCCACAGGAGGTTGCAGGCTGTAGGCATGCAGGCCACAGAGACACGCGGAAGTCCCTACAGTTCCAGGCTCGAAGACGTCCCACTGCTGAAGCTGCCTAGAGAGGGCGATGAACGACTCGTCGACCAGACAGCCCTCTAGTGCCCACGGGGAGTACTTTGCTTTGAGCAAGCATCTGCGCCATCTGTCCGGCACCGCCATACGCCACGAAACATAGAAGCGCACCTGGAAGATGAAGGAAACGGAATGAAAAGGTAACGATGTTAGATGAGAATCCACTCCAGCATTCGCCTACCGGTCAGAGAAAGCATGAAAAAACCAAGATCAGAGTGGGCGGAATCGAACCCGGGACCTCCCGAATGCGAGCCTCACACGTTACCACAGAGCCATCTCGCTCGGTAAAGCGTATATTACTTTAGGCAATACCTAAGGGAGCTATGTGTTTTTGAAGTATACCTACTGCATATTGCGGATACTTGGACACTACAACGAAGTGAGGAAAGATGATTGGGTAGATTTTGAATGCTGATGTGGAGAAGTACAGAGCCTGTGAAATAGACGACTATATCAACAATAAAACTGTTTTAAAAATTCTGTGTTACACTCACATGATTTTTTTCTACTCTTGTACTGACTAATTTTACAAACGCTTATTCTCCATCTACTTCACGTTAATCGATATAAAAATTTGCAGAAACTATCGTATTGCTAATTTTCTTGTAGGTGCAAGGGGAATATGGTAGGCTTTAAGCGATAGTCGAATCTTTTAAGTGCTGGTTGCTGTGTCGAGCATTCCGTTCTCTTTGCATATCCAGGACAAAAAAAAAAAAAAAAGAATAACGAATTCCCGTTTGAGAAAAAGTACAAGTATTAGAAAATTCAAACAAATAAGGAATATCTCGGAAATGGTTCACTCGACAAAAAAAATGTATATGACATAAATTGTGTGTTTTGACGAGATCTACATTTTTTGTGTAGCAAAAGTTTGTCTATCTCTTAAGGTTTACCAGTTATGCAAAATTCAGTCAGAATGAGCACTTTTGGGGACATTCCTTGAAAATTCAAGATATACATTTCATTTGCCATGAAAGTATCTTAAACGCATGACATTTTAACCAAAATCGTTAGAGCCATTTTTGAGAAAATCAATATGTTCGAAAAATATTCCATGTAAAGGGTAGTCTGGGGTGGGGGTATTTTCCTGAAAATCTTCGTGTCGCATCTTTGAAGGATGCTGAATCTAAATTCCAAGTTTGATATTTATCCGAGTTTTCGTTTTTGAGTTATGCTGTTCATAGACACAGAGACACACACGGACCTTTTTCTAAAAATGCTGTTTTGTTATTCAGGGGTCTTAAAACATGTATTTCCGGTGAAATCTCGATATCGAAGTTTTGGGTGGAATGCAATACGTCCCCTACTTACCATACGTAGCAGAGAAAGTAAACAGAATGGACGAAGGAAGAATAGATATAAACTGGAAGCAATGTCCTATTTTTCCTTCTTTCTTTTTTTCTTTGAATAGTGTTTAATATCCGCGTTTACTTCATACGGCACCACAGGTGGTAAATACTGATGTTACATGAAATGAAATTATAATTAGAAAAGGAAATTTGGTAAGGAAAAGCTCCAGGCTTAAGTTTAGGGTTCTCACCAGAATTTGCCATCGTTGAGGACTTAGGAAAGCATTGAAAAAACCTCGATCTAGAGGGATTTGAACCTCAGACCTCCCGTTCACGACACCGTGCCTTAACGATTTGAAGTAATGGTAAAAGAGAAAAGTGTTCGGTGCAGAAGAGGATATAGATGACAAATAATATTGAGATAAATTGAATGCATGCTCACTAAAACGGGGTAGCCATCAATTTAAAATAAAATAGTTGGGTACATGCTTCGATCTACTGCAGAAACTGCAATACCTCTTGTGTGATTTCGGCTAACGTGAGTAAATAAAACATGTTTTATGACAGTTTGTTGAAAGCATGCCATATTGTTTTGTTACAGCAAAATTAAGCTCACTTGGAACGTTATACAGGAAGTGGTGCAGATGGCGCGATTGTGTAAAATGGCTGTTTATTCCCATGTATGCTAGAATCTAAGGATGATTTGTTTTATTGACATTTGCAAAGGTTGACTTTCTTTGTTCTGATTATCGCACTCCTTCTACCTTATACTATTTTTGACCAATAAGACGCTACAAAACGACGTGTTTCAACCAATCATGGCTGCTTATCCCACATTTTTTTATCACCTCCCTAACATTTGCCTGTTTTTATCACCTCCGTAGCATCTGTTAATTTGTTTGCGATCGTCATTTGTTTTCCGCATAGATATTCAAAGTTAGCTTCACCAAAACAGCAACGACACCAAACAACAAAAGAGAAACAGAAACAGCATATGGAAGTAGTTCGATCAATTAATTTAGCAAGATAATTACTATTTTATTGTATTTATTTCTTGTAACTTTATGTACTTTGTTTTAATCGTAAGATAATCAATTAAATTCCATTCAAGTTTTGATTTTCTGTAGATAAATAAAATACTCTAGTGAGATTACTGTTGATAAAATGATGGTTGGCCCGTTTTTGCGAGCACCCATTCAATTGTTTATGTTCGGAGACGAAGAGGAAAACGGAAACGGGAGGAATGCAACACCTGTTTTTAGAAAGCTATTAATTGATATAAGTGATTAATTGATTAAATACGTTTTGCAATTATGTACATTGGCTGTAAGTACGCATAAGATAAAACCTGAAAAAAATAACAATCAGAAAGAGTTTGCTTCGGAGACCTTTTTTGGCGATAAGAACGCTTTGAGCATTTACTTAAAAATGGATTATTTATTGGAAGCATTCGTGTGTGAAGGTGTCAGGTATTTGATATGCTTTACGGTGAAAGAAATGGAATGAAAGCTGTCCTGTAATTTACGCACAGAGAAAGCAGGCAATCAGAGAAGAGTTGAAATACCTCAATAGGTAAACCTCTGCACAAGTGAAAGCTGTCACTGGCAGCATCTTCACAAATAAAACAAAGCTTTCAATTAAAGAGATGTCTGTGCAGCTATTTTACGAGTTTAATTGCTTGCTCTTTGTTTATAACTGGAATCTACACGGAATGAAAAGGAAGCGATTAAAAGACCGGGAAAAAGAAAGGACTGTGTCAGAACACAATAAAGGGAGAGAACTGCCTCGCCACGTATTTTTGTCTATGTGTTGCGGCTTTAGAGATAACACATACATATTTAACACGTATCCGTTCCTCGTCTCTTTTCATGCCGTAACATGGGACGACCCGCTGATAATATCGCATTGAAAGCCAACCTACACGCGTTTCAGAAAATTGCATTTCAAATTAACACATGGCTGGATGCAGATTATCGGCATTTCAGGTGTTTTGAAAAAATATTTAGAGCAATGTTGCAGTATATGTTAGTGTTTCGATACGAAATGCCCATCTGTACATCCCCTCAAGAAAGTCTTCGTTGCACTTTAAAATGTTCTAGCAGTCAAATAAATGGAGGGAAAAATAGTCTTTTTGACATAAAGATAAAATACTAATACAGTTTAGATGTTTTGGCGGTTTTTCAGATCTTCATTTTATCAGTTTTAGAAATTTTTGAAATATACCAAAACTGCAAAATTCAGAATTATCTTACATGCATTTTAGAGCAATTTTTTGCGTGTATTACTTGATTTTGCTGTGAAAACAGGATTTTATTTGACGGAGAAATGAAATATCAAAGTTGAGAATTTTCAACGTTTTCGCTTTAATTCATTTTCAGCTCCCGTTTTACGACTTCACGAATTTATTTCTCCACCAGTTTAAGTCACATGTCGATGAAAGTGTGTGAATGTATGCACAAAAAATGCTCTACTCAATGCAAGTAAGATAATTTTGAAAAGACCACGTACAAAAAAGTTGCAATTTTTGCATATTTTCAAAAATTTGTAAATCAGATAAAATGAACGATCTTAGAAAACGCCAAAAAACGTAAACTGTATTACCATTTGATCTCTATGTATAAAGGAAATTAGATTTTCCCTCCATTAATTTGGCTGCTAGAATTTTTTAAAATGCAGACGAATACTTTCTTGAGCAGGTGTATGTCAGTAAAGTGTTTGTGAACGGACTTTTGTGGTTATATAAAGGTATATTTAGACGTTCTAATGCACATGTGAAAAGTAGTTCGCTTAAGCCAGACAAATGGTCTTAGAGTTGCCTATTGGACCAATAGTTTTGTTTCTGTTGCTTGTGAGCAGTCTAAGGGTTTCCTATTGTACCACATGTCTTGATATTTGTTGATTAGTGTTCAGTGCCCTTTCAATGTTCAGTGCCGGTTATGAGGATTGAGGAAAACCCTGAAAAAAGCTTCAGTTAGGGAGGACGGTCCTGGCGGGATTTGAACCGCAGATCTCCGGTTCACGAGTCCGTAGCATAACGAACTCGACTACCCGTGTAGTGCTTTTTTGCTACCAAGTGGAGTAATTTTTTGTGCATTGTGTTTTTCTTGTTTTCCGTTGACCTGGTTGTTTTCTGTTTCTGTTTTCTTTTACGTTAGAAAAAATACATGCACGCCTATCTACACGAGCACAAACAAACATGCAGGGAGACTATATACATATATAATTTTTTTCAGTTCTTTCATACATAAATTATGTCCATGCAAGAGATAGTATAGATCTTTTTTTTTTTAGTTCCATTTATACCCCGCCTTTAACTTCATTGATCTTATCGGCGGCCTTTCCTTTGGAACTTATTGCCTAAGGCAATGGTGTTAACTCGTATTCGCTTGTCGTTAGGTTTCTTTCGCTTTGAGTTTTAATAATTAGATCTCACACGTGTTCACACTCTCATACATACTTCCAGACTCTGGGGAGGATAGGAAATAATCTTGGCTAGAGAAAAATTCCCATCTCCAGCCGGGAATCGAACCGGAGACCCCTTGCACAGCAGGTAGGTGCTCATATACATCTTTTTTAGGCCTGTAGCTTATATTTTATGCGAATAGTCGCATTTTGAAAGAAAGAAATAAAAAAAGCCTTTAAAAAGTTGCAGTAATTTAAAACCTATTAGACTGATACCAATAAAATTTGAGATTGTTGATACCAATAATAATAAATTACTATACACCAACAATTAAGGCTCTAATCTAAACTAAACAATGCGAGAAATAGTCATTTTACCCATACCTCCCGTCTTAAACAGCACGCCAAAAGTTTCACTTTATAGTATACTGCTGTATGTGACGAAAATTCTTTCGGGGTTTTGTATAAAAGACTGGAGAGATGGAAATGTCCAATTTTGAAAACAGACGCCTCGTTTGTTTGCTTTCAATCACACTTCTGTATTCTATTGCCATAAAATGTTGCCATCCATCACTAGTATTTAAAGTCGTATATTAATGACTCCTCGGTAACTTGTGGGGCTCTCATTCAGGAGGTCCCTGGTTCGATTCCCGTCGACCGCCCACTCTGACCTTGGGTTTTTCGTGGTTTTTCTCTGATCGGTAGGCGAAAGCTGGGGTGGTTTCTCATCTACCACGATTTCCTTTGACCATTTCCCTTTAATTCCGTTTCCTTCTCATATTTCAGGCGTGATTTCAAATTTCGTGGGTTGTGGCAGTGCCGGACAAATGACGCGGATGTTTGCTCCAAGGAAAGAGTATTTCCTGTGGATACTAGAGCGCTGCCTGGCTGAACGGCTCATTCATGGCCCTCTCTGGGCAGCTCCAGTAGTGACACGAGTCTTCGAGCTAGGAACTGTTAGGGACTTCCGCGCATCTCTGTGGCCTGTCTGCCTGCGGCCTGTAGCATCCTGTGGTTCCTTCACTTCATCCTTGTACAAATTTTACAGCCTCGGAGTAAGGAAAGAGGCTTCGCTCTGCTTTTATCTTCCATAAAACTCTATTTTTTCTAAAGAAATCCCAAGCGGACACTTCTTGTTCATCTGTATGGCTGCAGCAGCTATACAGTGCAGAGCACGAAGCTCCAAAAAGGCGAAATAATAATAGAAAAGGTAGTTTTGATGAACAAAGCCTCGTCATTATGCCAGCGGAATTGACAAAAAAAGCAAGATGATTATACTTTCTGCGTGGTAGCGTCCAAATTACTATCCATCATATCTCGACTGTTGAGGCTCTCATATTCCATCATAGCTCTGAAATCGAACAAGAGAGCTGAAATGATATCCTCTAGTTCACTCGCTGCATAGCTCAGCTTTGCTTATGAGGTCTTTCTCTTTTTGTCAAATGTTTCATCATTCAGCAGGTTGTCATCTACGATTTGCATACGGTCACATCTCTTTCATAGGCTACAGAGAGCTCTAGGATTTCTAGTTTTTATTTCTCTACCGCTTACCTATGTCAAGTAGACGATGCATTATACTTGTATGTTATAAAACTTCTATAATGAAATTTCACTTAAAATACCTTTTTGGGTCCCCTGGACTTAAACTCAAAAGATAATTCTTTCATTAAAAGATAAAATGAATGTTCAATTGCAAATAAATATTAAACTACTAGGCCTGATTTGAACGTAAAGTGTTTTGGGATAGTCGTATCGAACCTTTGTGTTCAAGGGTATTTAGAGTATCTTTCTGGTTAGTAATTTGAAATAATTACCATCCAAATTCTGCTTAAGAATACAATACCCTGCTTTCTTCAACAGTATACTATTTTATGGAATTAGAATATGGGGAAATACTTAGTTCTAGTGTATCTAAACTTTTTCAACAAAAATAAAAAAGCTTACGTATAATAACAGGTGCCCAATTCAATGACCATTGCAAACCCTTATTTAAGAAAGAGAAAAATTTGACAACTGTTAATCTATATACACTGGAATGTTTATAATGCGCGGACTCAATGAATGCATCAATAATCAGGGCATATATTATAATCGTGTAAGCCCAATTATCTCTTAATAAAACCGCCACTATCATTATCGAATCAAACATTCATTTAATGCTATCTCTCTAAAGTTTTTCAACCAATTACTTCAGAGCGCACATGACATCAATTTATTAAGATTTAAAGTCATCTATGGAGACGCCTAACCGACAACCTATTTTATAAAGTGGAAGAAACCTATGAGCAAATAGAAACCCTATATTGCTTTGTTATACATGTATGCAAAAAAAAAAAAAAATATAAATATAAGTTCAAAAAGAAAAGTTGTATCGTGTGAACACCAAATTCCATAATATATAAGCACAGCATCGGCTGGCCCCGTAGTTCAGTTGGTAGAACACTTGCCTGCTGTCCGAGGGGTCCCGGGTTCGTTTCCCGGCTGGGGGTTGGGAATTTTTTTCTCTAGCCAATATTATTCTATGTGAATGTGTGTGTGATCTAATGATTAAAACTCAAACGGTGCAAGAAACCCAACAAGAGAATACGAGTTAACACCATTTCCAATAGGCAATAAGTTCCAGGGGAAAGGCTGGGTATAAATGGTGCTAAAAAAAGTTCGGTGTCTTTCAAAGATAAACAAAAAAAAACTTAAAGAGATTAAAATGGTATATTATTAATGCTAAGCAAGCTTAATAAAAAAAAACTACACATAGAATTGGAGCTAAATTCGCAGGAGTGTTCGAATTAATATCAAGATAAAATACAACAAATTTCAGCATATTATTCTCAGTTTTCTAGAAAATGTTATTTTCGTCTCATTCTCCCCTTGAAATAGCATATAATTAATATATTGGCATAACGAGTTAACCTGAATTTTCTTAAATAGCCTGTAAATATCTCCTCTTAACTATCATTGAGTTGTGCATATCCTAGAAACTACACGAGACAGAAACAAAAGCTTACTACAAAAAAAAAAAGCCTAAAAGTCAGGTATGAAGTTTGTGTCAACACTTATTCGCGGATTTGCTGTTTCCAAAATATTACCGGTTTGAAATCTGGTGCGCAGTATTATGTTTGAAAATTTGTGTTTCTTTTTTTATCTTTTCATAAAGACAGAAAAAACTGAGTTTTGACATAAACAGTTGAAAGTTGTTTCCTTAAGTGAATTTAGTCCATATTACTTAAATCGAAACGATTTCTAAACAAATATTTTTTGTCTTTAACGCAAGTTACAAAATCAACTTTTCTGTTTATTTTTAATTTATGCAATCTGTTAAATGACAGGTATACCTTAAGTCCGTCTTTGCCACTGACTCCACAGCCCATTTGCGTATTGAGGTAGTCGGTCTACACAATTTGTGATGGCGATTTCATAGACACACAAGCTACTCCGGAATGATGTCCAACTCAATAACATACACTGGGTGAAGTGAATAAAGATCCAATAAATACTAGAAGCATTAAGAATAAGAAAAAAACAATTGCTTACAAGCATTTAGAACTAGCATTAGCAATAGCTTGTTTTGGTGTGAATAATCTTTTTCTAATGCTAGTAAGTGAATGTTGGGAAATTAAAGCATTTGCTGTCAAAGGAATGACAGGGGGAATACAAAGCCAGACTGCTTGATTGTTGAGATTCTAGCACGTGCGCCATGTTGATTGTTATTTGCTAATCACCTCTTCCGAAAGCGAACACACGGAAAGTAAAGACAATGAAGATTTCTGCGATACGCAATGGAAATTTGCATCAATTTTAAAAAATCTTATGTGTTACACTCACATGACTTTCTCTACTCTTGTACAAACTATTGTTACAAACTCTTATTCTCCATCTATGTCATATTAATCGAGATAAACATTTGCAGAAACGATCTTTTGACATGCAAAGAGAATTATATTTTACACATAGCGACCAGTTCTAAAAATATTTGACTGTCGCTTAAGGCGTACTATGTTCCCCTTGTTTTGTATTTGCAAGGGCAAAATAGAAATACATAACTGGTAAACCATAAGAGATAGACATAATTTTACTACACAAAAAATTTAGATCGCGTTAAAATACACAATTTCTGTCATATACATTTTTTTTTGAGTGAACCATTTTCGAGATATTGCTTGTTATTCCTTTAAATTTTTCAATGCTTATTTTCTCAAGCGGGAATTCGTTATTCATTTTTTTGTCTTGGATATGCAAAGAGTATTAATCTGTGGGAAAGAGAATGGTGCTGCACATAGCAACCAGCTATTAACAGATATGTCTATGCTTAAAGGCTACCGTTTCCTACGGTTTAACAGTTGTACAAAAGACATTCACAATGAGACTACTTCACAGCTATTCCCAGAAAATTGAAGTTATACATTTTATTTGTCATGCAGATATCTTAAACATACCGTACCGTAATCAAAAGGGTTAGAGCCATTTTTAAGACAATAAAAATAACGAACTTTCTTCCACTAAACGGGTAGTTTGCGGTGTGGGAATTTTCTTGAAAATCTACGGTTTGTTAAATTTTTTTATACGCTACTATTATAGTGTGTGTGTGTGTGTGCGAGTATGTGCCCAGTATCCGTGCGCCACAAGCCAAAACGACGACATTATAGAAAAACTTTATCATTTGCCTACCGGACAGGGACAACCGCGAAAAACCTGAAAAAAGCTCTAAGAGTATTCTAACGCCTACCGATCTGGAAAACCCATGAAAACAAGATAGTACACTTTTTTTGCCGCTTTCGACCGGCAATGAGAACCCTGCTCCTACGTACGCTAGCGACCAGGTTTTTGGTATAGTTAAATTACGTCTGTGCAAAGGGCGTCTGTACCGCTTTAAAAAACCTAGGTATATCAGTGCGTAGTGATGTTGGTTGATCTTAAAGCTGGTTAAGCATTTTTCAAAAACAGTTTGCTACACGCTACTATTAAATGTGTGTGTGTGTGTGTGCGAGTATGTGCCTAGTATCCGTGCGCCGACAAGGTAAAACTTCATCATTTGCCTACCGGGCAGGGACAACCACTAAAAATCTGAGAAAACCTCGAAAATTAGAAACGGCTTCGTCAACCACTACAGAAAACGCTTACCAACCAGGGAAAACCTATGAAAAAGCAGAAAGAGCTTGCATTCGTTTACCAACCGCAGAAAACCCCCCAAAACTAGTTATTTTTTAAAAAAACGAAAAAACAAAAAGAAAAAAAAGAAAAAAAGGAAAAGACGAATAATATAAGTATGGCAACTGCAACGGGTGTGTGTGTGTGTGTGTGTGTGTGCCTATTTAATTTTTATTTTCTTTTGCACTGCACACATTTGTGTTACAATATATATGCATTTTCAATTTTGGGAAAACCTATGAAAAAGCAGAAACAGCTTGCATTCGTCTACCAACCAGAGAAAACCCCGAAACACTAGTTATTTAAAATGGCTGATGAGTTCTGGATAGGCTTTTGCAAATGTTGTTGGTAGCAAAACTTACCTTTCCCATCACCTCCAACATACCCCACTCCCACACCTTTTTCTTTCCAGCAATCATAATCTCTCTTATTCTTACCAATCAACAACTTTCATTTGTTCCTTTCCACCAATAACATCACTTCTTATTCCCACCAATCACAACTTCACACGTCACTTTCTGTTATACTTTTTATCCCTCGCTCCCCATCTTTTCCCTCTTTCAGTCCCGACCTCCGCACAGACAACACCTCGCCACCCCGCTCCTCTCCATCACGTGACCTCCATACTCTTTCATCTTCCTTCCTTCATCTTCCACCCGAATTAACGAACCAATCAAAACACTCCACGTCACTTCCTGTTTTTCCTTCATCTTACCCTAATCTTCAATTCTTTTAACTCGTCCCGGATGAACCAATTGCAATAACGATAATCCTTCCGCTCAGGGCGCTTTTCAAACTTGCCGCCGCCGTCGCACGCAGCGACACTAGCGCCCCTAGCGGCAGGATTATCGTTAATCCAATTGGCTCATCCGGGACTTATACTACTCAGGCTAGTTTACTGGTAAGGGTGCCAATCCACGTGATACGGATGACGACGGGCACAAGCACAGACGGGGTCCGTAGTGTTTCCAGATTGAATGCATCTGAACGCCGCACGGTCCTGCCCACAAGCTACGGAACCTCCGGCAGTCCCCCCCTCCCCGAAGTTAGAGCACACTTGCAGTCCCCGCAGCGACGCCAGGGATGAAACCTTTGCATGACGCACAGTCGCAACCCGCCTGGTCCTACAACCCTGAAGCAGATGATGGGCACAGGAAATGAGAGGTAGGAGAGTCGTGGTAGAAAATGAACCACCCCAGTATTCGCCTGTCGACCCGGGCAAACCACGAAAAACCCATGTGCCAGAGTGTGCGGTCGCCGGGGATCGAACCCAGGACCTCCCGAGTGCGGATCACAGACGTTGCCGCCTGATCCATTCCGCTCGTTAACATTGCCGCATGGTAGAAACGGTACTTAAACTCACCGTTTTTGAAATGGCTACCGGTATTGAGGCCTAAGTTTTAAGCTCAACTATTCTGCATCTATGTGTCTAATGCAACTATCCTCGGAGTTTAAGCATTGTTAGTTATTTGAATGACTGTTGTTAATGTTTGTATACACTTGCCAGTTTGCGCTTGGCGTTGAGTGCTTGCAGCTGTCATGCAATGTGTCTGTGCTTTCACATATAGACAACATATATTTTGCTGGGAGAAGATTCATTTCATATTTTAAAATGCGTTAAATGCTGAAAAGTGCTGTGTTTACAAGCCAATTTATTGTCGCTTTTCCTTTACAACAAGAGTGGCGAAAATGCCTTTCTCCCTCGAGTCATCAAATATGCAACACGCACTACAGCACTCAACAGCATATGAAAATCAAATGAATAGACAGCTAGAAAAGGAGTGGCGCCTGCGAGTCACACTGCTTCGCAAGTCCCGTTTTCGCCACCACTGCTTTACAATATACACATTCATACCACCTTGCTTTGTTATAAATGTTCGTAATTCCTTTCTCTTATTCCTTTGCTTCTGGTCACTGTAGGGAATCCCGATGCTCCTGCTATTATATTTATCTTCTTCTTCAGGGATTAGGCATTTCTGCCTGTTCCGTCTTCGCATTCCAACTGCTCCCATCTTCTTCTACAACTCTTCTTCCACGATGATTGCATCTTCTTATTAAAACTGGCATTATTTCTTCATTATTCATATGTTCTTTCCAATTCTTTTTATTTTCTTCTATTTGTATCTTGTAATTTATATATGCCTAATTCCTCTCGAATTCTTTCATTTCTCATAAATCCCGTCTGGTGCATTCTTTACTCTTCTTAAAAACCTCATTTCTGCTGCCTGTAATCTGCTTTTGTCTCTTTCTTTTAATATCCAGGATTCACTTCCATACATGAGCACTGGAACTGCCATGATTTTATAAAATTTCAATTTCTTTTCTTGTTTTATTATTCAAAGTTCTTGCTATGGTTGCACATATCGCTGAAACTCGTTTATCTTGTTTTCTAAATCATAGCTTACTTCACAACCCAAAAAGCTGAAATTCGAGAGCTGTTCCAGGCATTTATTTTGAATGCTTATTTTTGAACTCACCGGATATTTTCCTCGATGTGCCATTATTTTTGTTTTCTTTGTGGATATGTTTAAATTATATTCCTTTCCCAATAAATACATTTTATACATGGGGCGTTGGAGCCTCTCTTCATTATCCTGTATTATTACTACTTCATCAGCGTAGAGGATCACATTTAAGTTTTTATTTATACTCAGATGTATTCCTTTCTCACCTCCTTTTTCCAAATCTTAATCAAGTCATCTACGTGTATATTAAATAGCGTGGGATATTAGATTTATAATAATCGACATTTATCACGTAAAAAGAGTGTTTGTTACCTGTCTTTGCCTGCAAAGTTAATTAAGTGCATTTATTTACGAATTTTTCTTGCTTTTCAAAAAGGAACTTATACAGCGTTATTAAAATAACTGCAGTTTTAGAAGGATGAGGACATGAAAACCATAATGCAGTGGTTTCTTATTATACTGACTACAAAACTAGAAATGAGTTATATTCATCAGATATTCAAAATATATTATATACAGGATGAATCACTTAAAACTTGCACCGCAAATATTTTCGGAAATGGAAAGTGCTATTCATGTGCAGTTTTCACAGTATTGATTTTTAGTCAGGGGCTCGTACATTTAACCTATAAACAGATTTTAATAATACTGAGGAAGTGTATTTTTTGAGCAAACATACAATTTTTTAAATGAAATAATGCCTAGTTACATCAACAGAATAAAGGTAGGGTAAATTAGAATGTCAGTGGCCTTTGTTGCAAGATTCTAGTGCAAGTGGTTTACGAGAAATCTTATTTTGAAATTTTTACGCACCGACACTTGTACAACCTATGGTAGCACAAACTAAAAAAAAACCAAAGGGAATTACAATACTTCTGTGGATTCTTACAAGTAAAGAGAACATAGATCTTCAAAGGTTGTGTTCAAAATGACCACCGGCAGCTTCAATACACGCTTCCAGTCTGCTATGGAAAGACTGCTGCACACGTTCTAGCATTTCAGCGGAAATTTCAGAGCAGGCAGCAGTAATACGTCGTTTCATATCGTCTGGTGTAGTTGGTACGTCCTTGTAGACAGTGTCCTTCAGCCTTCCCCACAGAAAAAAGTCTAAAGGGGTCAGATCCGGTGAACGGGCCGGCCAAGATACAGGTCCTCTTCGTCCAATCCAACGATTTGGAAGCAATCCGTTAAGACAAGCTGTAGTACTTCGTGCACTATGGGCTGGGCAGCCATCATGTTGGTACCAAGGTTCCTCCTAGTCTGCAAAGGAACGTCTTCTAGCATCTGTGGCAGATGGTCTGTCAGGAGGCTGCGATACTTGTGCGAGTTCATTGTTCCTTCTGTGAGCAAAGGGCATATGAGCTAATGGTTCACTATCCCGCACCACACGTTTAAACTCCATGGGCGCTGACGTTCCACCTGACGAAGCCAACGTGGATTGTCAACAGACCACTAGTGCATGTTTCTGCGGTTTACTTGGCCATGATTAGTAAATGTTGCCTCATCACTAAACAAGATACATGATGAATCTGGAGTATCATGTCTTAATGCTCATGTACAAAAGTTAACACGATTCTCAACATCGTTTCCATGCAGCTATTGATGGAAAGAGATGTGATAGGCATGGAACCTATGTCGATGGAGAATGCGCAGTACACTTGCCTGACTTATGCCACTTTCACGTGCGATTGTGCGGGAACTAATTTGCGGATCTACTGCAACGGCAGCCAAAACATTAATTTCTGCCTCTTCTCCAGTCACTTGTTTGTTTCTGTTACGTTTTTTAGGTGTTACAGTACCACTTTCACGTAATTGGTTGAAGAGGTTGACAAATAATTGCCGAGATGGATGACGTCTATTGGGATACGTTTCCGCATACACCGTAGAGGAACGAACTGCATTCTTCCTATACTCTCCATACACCATGAGCATGTCGGCTTTTTCTGCATTAGTAAACCCCATCTTCCACTCACGACTTACTGCTTGAACTGTCACAAACTAACTGACCAGAAAGTCGCAATGCAATCAACGTACAGAAAACACAATGCAAACAAACATAACAACATCGTACCTAGCAACTAAGCAGGTTGAATGGGACAAACAATTGTCGGGGTGGAAACTTTTCAAAATACGATTTCTCGTAAACCACTTGCACTAGATTCCTGCAACAAAGACCATTGACATTCTAATTTACCCTACCTTTATTCTGTTGATGTAACTAGGCATTGTTCCATTTAAAAAATTGTATATTTGTTAAAAAATACACTTTCTCAGTATTATTAAAATCTGTTCATAGGCTAAATGTACGAGCCCCTGACTACCAATCAATGCTGTGAAAACTGCACATCAATAGCACTTTCCATTTCCGAAATATTTGCGGTGCAAGTTTTAGGTGATTCACCCTGTATAATCTCTGATTACAATTGTTTGTTCCTACATTTCGTTTTTGTTTCAGAAAGTACTAATTTAATACTGGATCCCATATTTTATGTTGCCAAAGCCCACAGAATTTATAGTGAATATTGCAGCATTATAGAATCTAATGTGCCATTTCATTTGTTTTGGTTAAATAAACATTTAGAGGAATTAAAGTATCAGGAAATCACTTTAAATATTGTATGCTGATTAAACAGTACATTGTGGGCTGTAAATAAGACATAATTAAAGAAAAACATTCAGATGTCGTGTTACTTTAAAAAAATGTGTTTGGAAGTGTCAAATAAATGCAAACTTTGACGAAAAAGTAAGAAATTTCACCCATTGCTCCGCTTAATGTGAAGTACAAATTTAACCAATTTTGTAGCGAAGCATTAGTCAAGAAACTGTCACTACATTACAATATGCTATCGCAGCCATTTTTACTTTCTCTACCACGTTCCTAGTAGGCAACGAAAGTATTTCACTCCACACAAAAACCGTATATCGGGTCTTTACCGTAAATACATGTTTTGAGATCCCTGAATAAAAAGAAAATTTTAAATATAAGATCTTGGTATTTAAGTTCAGTATCTTCCAAAATTGACATGAAGATTTTCAAGAAAGTCCCCCACCCAAAACCATCCTTTACATGGACATTTTTTCGATGTCTTTGATTTTCTCAATGATGGCCCTAACGATTTTGATTAAAAGACCGTACATTTAAGACATTTATATGACAAATAGAACTGGTCTTCTATTTTCTGGGAATAGCCTTTGAAGTCCTCCTCATTTGCATTGAATTTGGTGTAATTTTGTATAACTGGTAAACGTTATGAGAGAGAAAAATACATACTACACAGATGTAGATTTTTTTAAAACACAAAGTTTATTTCAAAAACTTTTTGTGGCATTAGCTTTTTCCGAGATATCCCTTTTATTGTTGGTTTGAATTTTTCTATACTTTGTAATTTTTTGAAGTGCTATCGCTGTTCTCTTGTTTCTCGCTGTTCTCTCTTTCTCATGGAAAGAGTGTGAAATTTAAAGGCCAGCATAAGCCAAGCTTTTAAACATCTGACTATCGATTCGGCTTCCTCTATCCCCCCTGTACACTGGCTTCCATTTATGCCGTCCCCGCAGCTTTGGGAGGCATTCTACTGGCTTTCAGTGTTGAACATGTATAGCAAGGAGGAGGTGCGTGTATCTGTTGACATTTTCGTGCCTGCAGTGTCGTCCTGTTTTACGTGCACAATTCTAGGTTATTTTCATATGAATATACAACTTTGAGCAGTAGCTTTACTCTTTATCACTTACATATAATAACCATATTTAAATATATAAGTAGTTAAAGCCCTGTTTTGCACAACTTCTCCATGAAAATGTATTTTTAGTGGCAACATAATGTAAAACTGAAATACATGCTTTTTACTCTCATACATACTTTATTTTAATAATTCGTCCAATCTCCATTCTTGTCCAATACCTGATTTAGCTGCCTAGACACTGAATCACTCGTCGCCCACTGGGAACACTCTCATGAAATGGGGGAGTATATGCGTTTAGAGTCAAAGTCCTTCCAGCACCTAAGTGGTTCAGTGCCTAGGCGGCTAAATCAGGTATTGGACAAGAATGGAGATTGGACAGATTATTAAAGTAATGTCTAGTGAATGTGTCCTCTTTGAGAGTAAAAAGTTCAATTTACTTCAGTTTTACATTATATTGTCAATAATAATAATTGTGCAAAAAATGTATTATTTAGTTGTATACTTAGATTGTACAGATGCTTCCAATAATCTATAGTAAATGTGTTCTCTTTGAGAGTGAAAAGCATAATATATTTCAGTTTTATATTATGTTGCCATTAAAAATACGTTTTTCAAAATTAAAAATTAAACTGAGTTTTATTTATGGACGCTGTTTAACTACTGTGGACCTTAGCTTCCCATTCTATATTGGGCGTGAAATAGCGGTAATTTTGCTCAGAGGCCCCTTTATCAGACTTGAGGTTCTTTTACGTGCCGTAAATCTACGACACGGGACCACCGGCTTTACCATGCTAAGAATTTTTACGCCCGAAAAAAATACATCGCCCTCCGCCGGGTTTGAACCCACGAGCTCGGGAACTAGAGTCTAGCATGGTAACCACTACACCACGGAGGACGACAAAATATATTTTTCGTGGAGATATTGTGCAAAACATGGTTTCATTTAGTTATATATTATTTTAACGTGGTTATTATAAGTGATGGAGAGTAAAGCCAGTACTCAAAGTTGTAAATTCATATGTGAATAATTTATAACTGTGCACGTAAAACAGGATGTCACTGCATGTGCGAAAAGGTAAACAGATACACGTACCTCCTCCTTGCTATACACCCTCGCCTGTGAAGGCCTCACAAAGCTGCAGGAACGGCATAAATGGAAGCCACTGTACCTACGACGAAATGTGTTAATGAAAATATTTCTGCAAATGTTTATCTCGATTAACATAAAGGCGGATAGAAAAATAAGCTTTCGTAAGAATAGCTTGTAGAAGGTATATACACATATACGATAGTGGATAGTGAAAGTTATGTGAATCTAACACATCAGATTTTTTAAACATAAAGTTGCACTTGCCTATACACTTGCACCTATGCTAATAGTCTCACTTGGAATGCAGTTGCCACATAGGTGTTTAAGGTTTATTAGAAGCGTTTGTGAATTTCGTTAGCGTCGTGAGACAAAGGTTTTTCAGTACTTCATTCACACTTTTCTATTATCTTTACTGTTTTCAACCAGACTGGTAATATGATCCCTCAATGTGATTTTGGGTATAGAGCTACAACAGGAGCCCCTCCCTTGATTCAATTGCTGTGTCATACATCAAACATGGAAATGGCTCGTACGGTCAAGTGAGGTGAAGTGGGGAGAATGAGAGGTCCTAAGAGGCCATGGTAGTGCTCGCCAAATTTGGGGCTTAAGCCTGGTGCGTAATGAACTGGGACGGTAACAAGTACATAAAGGTTAAGTGAATGACATGCACGTGGACGGCTTTGATTCAAAATCACGCGAGAGTAGAAGCGACAAGCAGAGAAAACAAGTGGATCGCCGAATTTGTGCATTCAGACGCCATTTTTGTACTGCGCCAATGATATCCTTTATCTGCTTACGAGTTGAAAAAAATCTTAGAAATTCACTACGTAAGTTTTCAGAAAGGTTTAATATACAGTGCTTTTCCTTTACACTGCGGCCACCGCACGGCGGCTCGCGCGCCGGCCGCTACATCTCGGACTACTGCCGAAATAGTTATAATATCCGCGCAACCGCCTCACGTTCTCGTATTTACAATTATAATGATAATAATCACATACCTTATCATAAGAGATGTTGGAAATGTCCTTTTCTACCCACACATTTCTGGCATCTCATTTACACTCGAGGGTTCAATATCTGGAATTGAGTGACTTTCTCGCCTGATGTCTTCTTTTAGTTCTTCCAATGTATGGGTTTGCTGCATACACTTAAATTTTAACGGGTAAGCATGGTTACGTTCCGTCGTAAAATAGCAGATACTGAAGCACAAAGCTACCCGATTTTACACACGAACGAGTTTCCCTTTCATGATGCGAAAATTGGCGTGCGCTGTGCAGTTAATGCATACTGAATTATAGGACCTATATTTTCGAAACAAACAATAAATGCAGAGAGGTATAGGAATGACTTACACAATTTTTTGAATAGCTGACCGACGTTATCTTATATTCCTTAACGGAGAGGACTCGGCACCGATCCATAGTGGATATTGTACCTACGTCCCACGAGGAGGCGACCCCGGGAGGAAGTATGAGGTAGAGGAGACACTCGGCGGCCGGATCCAGGAGTGACGGTACAGCAATGACAGAGTCTAAGTTTCCAGAAGTAGACACCTCGGCAGACAGACAGGCAGACTGGAGATCCCGTCCCACACAGAGGGAGTTCCACGCCTCTCAAAGGGTTTCGGATACTCCGGCAGTCAGCCGAAAGCCCAGGGTAGGAGAGAGTTCACACAGAGCATCCTTTTCCCATGCCACGCTGCACCGAAACACCATCGCCAATACTTCCGACCCTGAAAGACACCAACGGGATGAAGGATGAATGGAACGAAATGGAGGGACAGGAAATTCGGGGGTTGAAAACCACTCCGGCATTCGCCTGACGTCCCGGGAAAGCCCCCGAAAAAACCTATGAGTCAGAGTGGGCTCGAATCCGCAACCTCCCGAATGCGGACCACAGACGTTGCTGCCTGAGCCATGCCGCTCGTTAACCGACGTTAAATGTCAGCCTGAGTATTTCCAACAAGACTTTTGCTACCGTGCATACAACTGATGAGCCATTAATTTTATTTCAGGACATTTTTTGAAGATGGGGTAATTAGTAATGTATCATGGCCCTCAATGTCCCCTGACTACATTGTATGCGATTTTCATCTGTGGGGGAACTTGAAAAATAAATTGAATGAACAAAAAACATACATTAGAACTAAAAGAAAACGTCAGGTGAGAAATTCACTCAATTTCGTATATTGAACTCTCGAATGTAAATGAAAATTTTCTGAGAAGCTGCCAGAAATGCGTGGCTACAGAAGGATAAAATTTACATCTCTTGTGATAAGGTATATGCTTACTATCATTGTAATTGTAACTGCAACTATGAGAATATGTGGCGGTTGCGCGTATATGTTTCATCGGGAGTCCGAGCTGCGGCGACCGGCGTGGTAGCAGCCGTGCGATGGCCGCATCGTGAAGGAAAAGCGAATAATGCGAATTCAACCTCAAGAATACTTCTCCGAATTTCTGAGTCAGTTAAAAACATTCAGGAGCGTAAATTTTGTTCATTGATCCGTTTTTGCAAAAATCACATTAAGTTTAATATCTTGTACGTTCAAGATTGAAATATTAGCTGCTTTGTTCGTAATTGCCTTAAAGATGGAAAAGCATGCTATGGTCTACCTATAAGCCAATATGCATGAACAACAGTACAGTATATACAGTGTGCTGCGGCCGAGAACGTGAACGGCTTGAGTTAAAAGCACCTGTAGCCTCTTCTTTGATTCATTCATTCATGCATTCATTATCTGTTTACCCTCCTCTTATGTAGGACTTACACCCCCCCAGGACTTACAAGCGGGTGCCTGGGGTCAGAGGCCCGTCGAGGAGCAGACACTCATGGATCAGACAGAGCATCCAGGATGGGTGATCAGCCCGATGCCTGGTATGGGATGAAGGAAGTAGATGAAACGAAATGTTGGTGAAATGGATGAAAGGAAAGGTGATGATGGAGCAGTTGGTGGAATGAATGGCGGGGGAAACCGGAGAACCCGGAGAAAACCCGCCCAGACGCCGCTTCGTCCACCACAAATCCCACATGCAGGTCCCTGGGATTGAACCCGGGCCGCCTCGGTGGGAGGCGAGCAGTCTAACCACTCGGCCACGGCGCCCCCTCTTCTTTGAACCTGGTAAAAAAGAACGTAGATTAAAATGTTCTCAGTTGTCGCGCCGTTCTGCTTACTGTTGATTGTTTAAGCACCTTTAAGGGCATGTACTGCTTTCGCTAGATTAACCAATTGGTACGTCTACTTGGGAGCAGATACGGTGATCCATTACCCTAGATGGCAATAGTAGTTTTCTTCCGTAAGGTTTCCACATTTATCCAACAAAAATTTAGATCCAACCCAACCCTTAGCATGTCTCTCTATGAATGGCTTGAAACAAATCCATAGACACAAACATGAACCGATGAGCGATGTTATACCCGGTGTGAAACAAAGGAATGGTCAGAAATAGCGTACCTCGACTTCAACTCTGATTCTTGTAAGCAGGTAGACGTGGCTAGCCCAACGTGATATAATTAAAGACTCGACCTTGTTGAGGGAGGGGCTGGTGGAAAATGTGTTACCTGCAGCACTGAGATCCACAACAACCATTATATTTATTTCATACGTTTCTTTTGAAGTGGACTTGGAAGCGAAGTATAAAATTATTGCCACAATTTGATTATTACTGGCAAAAAATACATTCCTATGTATTTGAAAATTTCAATAATTACTTTGGTGATTAATCACTTTAAATATAGATCCATAAAAGTAATAATAGTAATAATAATAACAGCAACACTGATATTATCCTAGTAGTAAAGAAACATCGCTAAATACGAGATTGCTGTCGTAGGCCTTATTAATGTTTTCGTGATTGTTATTAACTTAATGATATTCATCCAACAGAAATACAGGTAGTTCACACGGGTATGTCTCACCATATCTCCAGCAATTTCAAGCACGGACTCGCGCCAGACTCCACAACCAACAACCGTAAACTCGGTGGCCTCTTCTGAGGTCACTACCAAGCACTCTCGTGCACAGCACCACATTTTACGAAATAAAGTCAACTCCCAGAACCTTCCGTAACTCCCCGGTTGGCAGTCAGGGCCCTGGCGCCATGGCTGTCACCCGGACACCTTTCCCTTACCCACTGCCAGAGCAGTAAGCTGGCAGTTATTCCTACGCACTAACGGTGGTGCAAAGGCGGAACCCCAACATCTTTCCTTATTTCTCCTATCAACTCCTCTCCTTAAGTTCACCTTCCCAATTCCCTAACACCCCCCCCCCCCAAAGGCTAGAATTATGCAAGAGGGGAGGTAGAAAGTTGCCTCTTGGGGTGAGTGGAGCTGTACATTCCACTACCAACTTAAATCCCCTCATTCCTATATTGACTACCTTTTCTCCTCCCAAGTGCACACTGCATATTATCTATCCGGAAGATAAATGCTCTCTCCTGAGTTACCAACCGATTAAACTAACGCATTGTTGGAGTTAATTGTTCTTCCACACAAGCCATGTTTAGGCCAAGATTGGAAAGGTAGAATCAGATGACTGAAAAAATCAATGCCGTAGCCGGAATTTTCTAACGTATTAGTATCCGAAATATCTAGTAATATTTATTTTACGCCATATATAGTAACTTCGGATTTGTAAGGTTGGTACGACACCACTCATTTGGTTCCTTCCACTTTTACAGTGTTAAATAAATAAGCAATAATTCATTTATTTCACAATGTTTTGGACGTATCCTTACGTCCATACTTATCAGACCCCCCCCACAATGGGCACAAGATCTGCACAACATTGGTTGCACAGTTTTGAATACCACTATAAAAATCTGGTGTGATACATTCACATGCTTTCTCTATCCACTACCGTTTATTTTGGTGATGGAGATAATACTACTATTTCTCGATACTCGATACTTTATTAAGAACTGTAAAGGCGATAGCTTGTTTGGTGAATTATGTCCTTCTTAGTAGTTTTCTGTGTGTAAGTAACCAATTTTGTATTGTATGCTAATTCCGACGTTGTTCCTTTTTGACATTCTTCAGTTGACAGGAATTTTTTTTATCTTGATACTTCCGCATGTTATATATCCCCTATTGTTAGTCAAGGCTAATAATAATAATAATAATAATAATAATAATAATAATATTTTATTTGCTTCCCTTTTATGTAACTATATTTTGTCCTGTAAGCTTTCTTTTTAAGGAAAGTCCACAGAAAAACAAATAATAGAAATTCTTCTTTATTCTGCAATCTTAAAAATATAAACAAGTATGTATTTTACATGAAACTTAAACAACTAAAAATAACACATATTTCCATACGCTACAGCTGCATTATCTCACATTTTAAGTTTGATTTGTTTCTGCTGTGTTCACAATTTTGGTCACCGAAGTAGGTAAATGTAATGGCTGAGAGCGAGTCACCAAGCCAGGTTTTGCATGATTTCATTTAGACACAAGAGTTTCTGAAATGTTGCATTCGTTCACCCACAGGAAACGCATTCAAGGTCTACCAAGAACTATAGTGCAGAAAATCTTTAGGGACACGTGCGAGACAGTAACACGAAGTCTCGACTCCTTTCATTCCTTATCTAGCATAAAGTTAAACGCAACAACTTTCAGTAACGCAAAACTTAAAAATGTAAAAGTATCGAAGGTTTATCTCACAGTACTGGACATACTTTGATATCACCGAATATCGAGAATATGGAAGTATTGACGGTATCCAGGTCCCATCCCTAGTTTATTTCTATATTGCCTCTCCAGACTATTCTAACGAAAGCTTATTTTTTTAGCTACTTCATGTTAATCCTCTGCAGAAATATGTCGTTTCCTTACACATTTCGTTGTAGGTACAAAAGGGATAGAGGAAACCGAACCGATTGTCAGGTGTTTCGGGAAGTAGTGCGCTATAATATGCCTGCCTTGAACGTCCAGTCTTTCCATGACATCGTGAAAAACAACTGAACAGCGACAGCACTTAAAATGACAAAATATTGAAACATTCAAACCAATAATTACGGATATCTCAGAGATAGTTAATGCTACGATAAAGTTATTTGAAATAAATTGTGTGGTTTAAAGAGATCTATACTTTTTTGCAGTGCGTTTCTGTCTATCTCTTACAGTTTACCAGTTATATGACATTTGTATACAAAATTCCTTGCGAATGAAGAGGACTTCGGAGGCTATTCCCTTAAAATTCAACATATACATTTTATTTGTCATGTAAATATCTTAAATATATGGTATTTTAATTAACACCATTAGAGCCATTTTTGAGAAATTAAGAAATTTCGAAAAATTTCCATGTAAAGGGTAATTTGGTATTTATCCGACTTTTCGTTTTTGAGTTGTGCTGTTGAGAGACACACACGCGCGCGCGCGCACACACACACACACACACACACACACTCTTCTCCTAAAAATGCTTTTGCTTTGGATTCAGGGGGCCTGGAAACATAATATATTTCCGGGGAAACCCAATATTGAATTTCTGACTGGAATGCAATGCTTCCTCTACCCATTTGGTACGTGGTACAGAAAGTAAAACCGAACTTCTCGTCAGTTGTCTGATTTAAGGCTAGGAGTTAGGGGTAGGCAGAAAAAGGGGCCTCCATAACTGGAGCACAGCACCGCAAGTAGGCCATAGTGGGCCCTTTTTGCTTCCAACGTGACACCTGGGAGGAAGGGGAGACCGGAAGGGCGACCAGATCTGGACACGATGTGCGCTAGCGAGGACGGGGTTCCTAACGATTCCAACATGGTGCCAGTCCTGACACCGAATCGTTCTCCGTGGTGTAGTGGTTACCATGCTAGACTCTAATAGCGGAGGTCGTGGGATCAAACCCGGCGGAGGGCGATGGATTTTTTTCGGGCGTAAAAATCCTTAGCATGGCTTCCTTCGGAAGGGAAGTAAAGCCGGTGGTCCCGTGTCGTAGATTTACGGCACGTAAAAGAACCTCAAGCCTGATAAAGAGGACTCTGACCAAAATTACGGTCTTTCACGCCCAATATAGAATGGGACGCTAAGGACCACAGTAGTTTAAGAGCGTCCATAACTAAAATTCCATTTATTTAATTTTCCTGCCGCCGACTGGCTCTGCCTAAGCCATTTGCAACCCGGGGGTCCCGTGGCAGTCCCAAAAAGGTGGCTCCAGCAGTCCCACCAAACGCCAGTTAGAAATCTTTCCTAAGCGCAGATTCCACCGTCCTGCCGCAGCACACAAACCGTCGTCGCATGGTCATACAACCCTGAAATAGATGAGGTGAAACAGATGAAAGTAAGTAGAAGGGGAACCACCCCAGAATTCACCTACCGAGTCGTCCTCTGTGGTGTAGTGGTTACCATGCTTAGCCACTAGTTCCCGAGGTCGCAGGTTCAAACCCGGCGGAGGGCGATGAATTTTTTCGGGCGTAAAAATCCTTAGCATGGCTTCCTTCGGAAGGGAAGTAAAGCCGGTGGTCCCGTGTCGTAGATTTACGGTCACGTAAAAGAACCTGAAGCCTGATAAACAGGCCTCTGAGCAAAATTACGGGTCCTTCACGCCCAATATAGAATGGGACGCTAAGGACTATAGCAGTTAAAGAGCGTCCATAAATAAAACTCAGTTTTTAATTTTATTCATCTACCGACCCGGGAAACCATAAAAAACCCATTATTAGAGTGGCCGGCCCGACCGGAATCGAACCCGGGACTTTCGAATACGAGCCAACTCGCTCGGCTCTGATTTACGGTAACATACGCACAAACTAATGGTTTAAAGAGGCATTTTATTGTTTTGTTTCAGTATGGCGCATTGTACACGTTAGCATCGGTTATTTATTCAACGAGACAGATTTCGTTACAGTTCTATTGTAAATATGTTTTCATGAGATTAGGGTACGGTAACCTGGGTGGATATGTGGGTGGCTCTTGGAAAAGTGTGCGCGTTAAGCGATCCTTTTATGCATCCCCCTCTCTAGTGAATATTGAAATATGTGAGCGCTGGTGAAGCCAGGGAACGGCAACAATATATTTCTGCCTCAATAAATACTTTATTTCCGGTGGCACACGGTCTTCTCGCTCACGTGCTTTGTTATCTGAGTTTTGGTGTTTCTATTCAACGGTGCAGATGCTCTCATTCAATTATATTCTAAATTTGCTTTCATCCCACAGTATTCAGTTCATTATTTAAGATTTTCCATTTACTGCATCTGCTTTGCGTTTCTTTAATTCGAATAGCATAGTTGTAGTCGTGGTCACAACAGTTATTTTGTCCATTGCCAACGCCTGTTATCACGATATTCATTCACCATGATATAAGGGGAGCCAAAATGGTTCAGACCTTGGCTATACTGTGTGACTGTGTAGCATGGCGAAATGATATGTAGGTGGGTTGTAAAGGACTAACAATTTTTTTTTACGTTTTGAATTATTATGGGGACCTCTCAGAGTACTCAGTCTCGAAGAATATCTATTAAAATTGACGACCCTGCCAGTGTAACTAAAGTTTCTGATTCTGTTGTGCAACGATTGAAAGGAGCAGCCGATAACCAAGGTACACAGACTTCGCCGCAACCTCAGCAGACATCAAGGCAAAGTGAATCTTCAGAGCCGACAGTTTCAGGCGGAATTTACCCTACTAGTAAAAGTATTGGCAACGTAGATTAAAAATAATGGAAGATAGTCACAAGATTATTAATGCAAAATTAGAAGAGGAATACAATAAAGGAGTAAAAGACGTTGAAGATCTATTTGCACGATTGCCTGCAGCCCGGGATAAACAGTCATGCGATGCAGCTAAAGCCTTAGTCAAGAAATGTTATCAGCAATATCCTAAGGAAGTTCTTAAATGTGCCAGGGAGCTGTGCTTTTGCAGCTTGTGTAGATATGAAGAGGATTAAAATAATTGATAGCAGGCAGTAATTGCAATATTGCACAGCAAAATTGTACTTAGTAGTGTTCAAAATAATGTTTATCTGAGTATGGTGCTTTCGTATGTCAATAATACCAAAGATGAAATTCATAATGGTGAACTACAGCCAAAATGCCATGTTTCACTGTTGTGATATGACACGAAACAAACTCAGTAATTTGGTATTTCCAACTTTAGAATATTGTGTATTAGGTACTTAGCCTGAAAATTTCAGCAAATGTGTTTTCAAACATTACTGTTTCTGAAACTTCAGTTGCATTGTGCTAATGCATTTTCATTGTAAAACTCATTAAAACAAGTTAAGTGAAAAAAAAATGGCAAACATTCCAAAAACTGACACTTTTAGTTATATCTGCAATTTTGTTTTAAATTCAGTCTCTTCTTTCATTTGATATATATTTTATCATTGTAGGCACAATGCTTAGATTTTAAATATGATTTTAAAGATGGTACTGCGTTTGCCAATAATTAATAAATTATTACACATTGAAAAGCAGAGCTCTTCGGGAAGGACATAAGTGTGTAAAATTTTTTTTTAATAAAAGTTAAAACTAGGAAGGATTATGAGGGTTTCATATTCATATTACCCAATTTCCCGTTTCAATGAATATCAGAGTTTTTTGACACAATATTACGAGCATGACAGATTTTTAATGAGTTCAAGACCAAAAGGGTAAATGGGGAGGATTAAAATCTTTTAAAATTGAGTGAGTATATCCCAAGAGCTCAGTAGCATAATTAAATGTGATTCGTTGGAAGATTTTTAGCGAGCATTGCCCTCTGTTGGAACTTGGAAGCGGGGAGAGTTCCAAGGACTCACATCGATGTATTGTAATGCATGATGCGTTGCAATGCAACTCTTTGCACAATGCAATGTACTCTTTATACTATCAGAGCGTTACTTTTAGAACTGTTTATAAAAGTTTGTTGGAGGACTATTTTTTTTTTGGAACTGAACCTGGCGGCGCCGTGGCCGAGTGTTTAGACCGTTCAATCCCAGGGACCCACATGTTGGATTTATGGTGGATGAAGCGGCGTCTGGGCGGGTTTTCTCCGGGTTCTCCCGTTTCCCCCGCCATTCATTCCACCAACTGCTCCATCATCACCTTTCCTTTCATTCATTTCATCATCATTTTGTTTCATCTACTTCCTTCCTCCCATACCAGGCATCGGGATGATCACCCATCCTGGTTATTCTGTCTGATTCATGAGTGTCTGCTCCTCGACGGGCCTCTGGCCCTAGGCACCCGCCTGTAAGTCCTGGGGGGGTGTAAGTCCTACATATGAGGACGTTAAACAGATAATGAATGAATAACTGAACCTATGGTACGAGTGGATCTTCGGAACCTTTCCAAAATAACTTTTTATTTATTTAGGAATTATCTACTATACAGTACTTTCCCATTCCTACTTTTATTTCTCCATAAATCCTCTTCATCAGTTAGTCCTCTAGACGCCTTGCTTCTTCGGACCCCATCCATCCATTATTCTCTTGGTCTTCCCCGTCCTGTTTCAGCTTCCCATTCTAGCACCATTCTTACTATTCTATCATTTCCCATTCTTTTCCCATGGCTGAAACATTGTAATCTTCTCTCTTCTATTGTTTCCAATACATTCTTTTTACATCCATTATTTACCGAATTTTTGTATTTATAATTTTATCCTTTCTAGAGATTGGAGAAGCCCTCCAAAAATCCATCTTTGTTAATAGTTTTCTTTCTTGTTGCCCATTCATTGTCCACGTTTCTGCTTTGTACTATTGACTTATAAATGAACTTTTTAGTTTTACTTAAAATGTTTCTGCTCCATAAAATCGAGTTTTACATTTCAATTTTTTTTCTTCCTTCATTCATTCTTTTTTCTATTTCTTATCTATTAGTTCCATTTGTTGCTATGATTGATCCCAATTACTTAAATTTAAATTCTAATTTCCTCATTGATAACCTCTAATGTTTCATCCGTGTTCATTGTTGATGATAATAAATATTATTTTCTTAAAGTTAATATCAAGTCCCCATATTTTATATTCTTCAATTAATTTTCTCATCATGTATGGAGCGTCCTGAATATCTTGTGTTGTTATTACTTGGTCGTCTGCAAAATTTAATTGATGTAGGTGTAATTTTGATTCACTGGAATTTCCATCGTATTGTATTTTTTGGACCATTGCAGTAAATAAGCGTCTCTCTCTCTTCACACGCATATATGTATATATATGTATATATAAATGATAATTTATGTGACTCCAATTTAACAAATAAAGTTAAGATATAAAGTGATTTCGCGAAGAAAGACAAAAAAAATCGTCCTGTTATAATACATTAGGCCAAACATTATTATGGCTGATTGAAGATTAATATTTTCAATTTTTATTGATGTATTATATCAAATATAATATATATCATTAAACTATTATAGTGCATAAACTATTAATAGTGTATGGAAAAACGTTTTGGGAAAATTGTTGCCATGTGACCAAGATTTTAATGTTGCAAACAAGACCTATAAGAACAATTACAAATTCAGAACAGACTACCCATTTTAGGCACTTTTTAAAAATTTACAGATTATGACAGTTATAAATTTATACATATTTTAGTTAATCTAAATCTTTGCGATGAAATAAATGTTATACAATCTTATCGAACTAGAAACATCAATTTTTACAGAAACCTCCGGTTATATTTCTTAACAGTACACAGAGTTTTGTGTATAGGGGCTGAAGTTTTATACATATTTGTTTGCCTCAAACATCAAATGACTTTACCCAATAATATGTTTAAGAAGTTGAAAATATGGTTTCTGAATAATCCTAACTACGCTGTTAAGAAGTTTTTAAATTCTGATCAGGTAATATATAACGTAAGATCTGTATATAGACGATGTCTATTCTTATTGTACTTTATGGCTTAATAAAGCTTTAATATTATTATTATTATTTTATTGAAACAAAAATTGACATAGCATGTTGTAGCCCTAAGTTTCCCTATACCGTTCCAAAACCCTATAACGGTAATGTTACCTAAAATCATGCGACTTCTAACCGGAAGGTCACTTGTTCTGTTGTTAGTTAATTTCGTTTTGGTTTTTCAGCATGTGATGTTAAAAGCTTTCTATAACCATCTCGTTCTGATAGCCCTAATACATACTATTAGTGTGAAATGTACCAAAGTCCATATTCATGATGTCATATTTTGTTCTTGTGAATCTCTGGGTTCAAACAATGGCATTTTAAATTATTTCAAACGTTATAATGCTTAAAGGTACAAAGGATGACATCGTTTGTAATGAACAGTGAGTTTTCCTTTTTTGCATATCTAAACTACAGAGTTGACGATAATAATAGTTGGCGGCGGGGTAGCGCAGTGATATAATTTCCAGCTCTCATATTGAGGGTCTGGGGTTCGATTCCCGACCCTGAGGTGGCGATTTTAAGTCGTCCCTATTCAGGCCTTCACTTCTGACTTGCTCATGTAAAGTACCTCCCTGGTTTAACGTGGTTCGTAGTCCACGGTAAAAGCTGTAGGTTCTCTCATTCCATCGCCATCCTCATCATCACACTACCACCGGAGGTAATGGACCACCCACTGGGTGCCTTCACCTCAGAACTTGGTGGAATGAGGTACTCCCTGAAGGTCATAGGCCATAGATGGTGAGCGTTAGAGACGAGGATAGTAATAGTTAAGACACGATTTTTTGGTCAAGAAATGAAATATAAGAATTTAAGAAATTGGTTTTTGGGTTTACTATTTAGTCTTAATAGTCTTGTGCTTCTAAAATGGGTTCGAACTAAATACTTGCTTTTGATTTACATCAATTATTGTGAACATAAACCCACGGTTAGACAATACGAATTATTATTATTATTATTATTATTATTATTATTGTAAATAGTAGTAGTAGTAATAGTAGCTTAACGGAGTACATAATAGCTCTAAATTTCTCGGGCTTCTGATGGTTTATGTTTGAAAGGATTATTAAAATGAAAATTTGAAAACCTTTTCAATTTCTTTTATAATTCAATTAAACCCTTCATGTAACATTGAGAAGGAAGAACAAAAGCATGAGAATACAAATCAGTTATAAGGGGGTCATCTTAGGATAAAAATAAATTAATTGAAACGTAGTAATTTGGTTTTGTACCACTATTATAACCCGGCGGAGGGCGATGGATTTTTTCGGGCGTAAAAATCCTTAGCACGGCTTCCTTCGGAAGGGAAATAAATCCGGTGGTCCCGTGTCGTAGATTTACGGCACGTAAAAGAACCTCAAGCCTGATAAAGAGGCCTCTGAGCAGAATTACCGGTGTTTCACGCCCAATATGGAATGGGACGCTAAGGACCATAGTAGTTAAAGAGCGTCCATAAATAAAACTCAATTTAATTTTTACCACTATTATTGACTGTTCGCCAGTTTTTTATTCACTGTGACAGACTTAACGATTAAGAAAGTATAGCTAATTAATACATAACACAAAGATAAGTGATACTATACTAATTACATTGCTAAAGAAGAACAGTAAAGTTGGATATCTTTTTCGACAGCGAACGAAAAGATTCTAACATCATTAGTGTAACATTTTCAAGCACTGGTAATATTCTCGCTGTATTTACGTTATGTTATATTCTGATAAGTATTTTTAATAAATACTGTTTTACAAATAATGTTAACATTGAATTTTGATATTTGCATTTGGAATATACCGTACCGCTCACATTCCCCTTTGCGTTTTTAACTTAGGTAACCTGCTAAGTATTATATGTATCTACGGTCTGTCTTCGTCTCCACTAACAGTTCGTTTATGTATCTAGATAAATAAAAGCTCTACATTTGAGGCAACTACGGTTTAGGGAAAAGAAGATACTTTGTATTGCAGTCCAAAAGAAAATAAAACCTTATTCGTTACATTCACATGAATTTCTCTACACACTATCATTTATTTTTATAAGGCTCTACAAATTAATCTTACAAAACCTTATTTTTCTGTTTACTTTATGTTATCGAGATAAATGTTTGCAGAATTAGTTTCATTTCACAGTTCGTTGTAGGTAAAAGGGGGATGCAGGAAACCAAAGCGATAGTCAAATGTTTAAATGCGGATCGCTCTTTCCATAACATCGCGAAAAACAGCTGAACGGCAACGGCACTTCAAAAATTAACTAAGAATTGAAAAATTCAAACCAATAAAAGTGAATATCTCGGAAATAGCTGATGCCACAGTAAAAGTTATTTAAAATAAATTGTGTGCTATAAAGATATCTACACTTTTTGTGTAGTAAGTTTTTGTCTATCTCTTATGGTTTCCCGGTTATACAAAATTATATAACATTCCTTCCCAGTGAGGAAACCTCCATGGGCTATTCCCGAAGATTCAGTATTGAGGCAGTATTTTTAACATTTAAATGATTCAGTCTAATTATATAATATATATTCAATAACAGCCCGCCTTAAAGCAATATGTGTATAAAATAACATAAAATGTATGTAACAGTCATTGTATTAATGTTTATATTATTATGTACATGTTTAATAATGTTATGTGAATGTATTACATAATTTAATAAAGTAGGAGCTGTGAGAATATAGGTCAAAAGTTGCTAACAATGAGGTAACCTTGAGGCAATAATGAATTAAAAATTTTAATAATGCTACTAGTAATTCTTGGAGCAACAATAATGTAATTTTTAAAACAGTTTAAAAATAGCCAATCAACAACCAGAAAAAGCTTAAGTTAAATAAAAGTGTTCTATTGGAGTAGGATTAGCCAATCAGAAACTGAAATAGAGCAAATTGTACAAATTCAGGCAGAATGTAGACAATGTTCCTAACTGGACGCGAGACGCGTCCTCAAGAAGTTTAATACGTATCCAGTGTGAGACAAAAATTCATTACGGCGAGAACATTATAAAGATTACGTGTTTAAAACGTGCAAGTAATTAATAAATAATCTCACAGCTCTCTATATTAGTGAAGTGTTATTTAACCGTGTCAAGGATTAATAAAAGGAGTGAAGTTAAGATTATAATCTGTGTAAGCCTACATTCTTTAGCCGTATCACACCCTGTTAGGAGAAACAAGTTTCTACAAATTAATACTGACGCCGCCGAGGCAAACATAAATGTATATGATATTTAAAGAAACATTAAAATACAAAGTTGGGGCGAAGGCCACCGGAAAGTAAACTTGGGGCGAAGGCCACCGGAAAGTAAAGTTGGGGCAAAGACCACCGGAAAGTGAACATTGGGGCGAAGGCCACCGGAAACTTTGTACCATACGTGGGACAGTTACTACATCAAGTTTGGCTCCCCAACAGTTAAACTACAATACAACCTACTTCAAATAAACTTTCCATATAAGGTGCAAATAACGTAATAATAATAATAAATTTTCAGTATATACAGTTTATATTTCATGTAAATATTTTTAATGTGTGGTATTTTAATCAAATCGCTAGAGCAGTGAAGTCCAACCTGTGCTCTTAAGAGCTAAGGTTCAAAGTCCATAGTTCACCCCACCTACTATATTTGAAGAGATTGATAAGCTAAACCAAATTTCAGTTCTTGGCAGCACGAGTGGAAATGAGTGGGAAGGGAAACTCCCTTCCTCCCCTCTCTGTACAAGGTTGGGCATCCTTGCGCTATAGGCATTTTTGAGAAAATAACAAATTTCTAAAAAGTTTTCCATGTAAAGAATAGTTTGTGTTGGAGGTACTTTCTTTGATGTCTTCGTGTCGAATCTTTGGAAGGTACTGATCATAAATACCAAATTTTCTTTGTCCGACATTTCTTTTTTGTGTTATATAGTTCACACACACACTCCCAGGGACCTTTTCTAAAATATTTGTGTTTTGGATTCAGGGGGCAGCAAAATATATATTTTCGGTGAAATCACTATATCGAATTTTTTGGTTCTCTACCTTTTAGGTGGTAGATAAAGTAAAAAAGTGGTAGTAGTGGTGGTATTTATTAAGGACTTAGTATTACATTAATTGCATAACACAGTCGCATGGGTCGTAAGACCCATTTCATGCTCTCTAGAAAAATACCTGGTCTGTATACGTGACTTGCAGAATCGACCAGAAAACCACTTATTTTTATAATCACCACATTATATACATACATATAAAATTGAAAAAATACTGAATCACACACGCAAAAACACACACAGACACACACACACACACACACACACACACACACACACACACAAGTGCTCAGGCACCAGTAAAAAAACTATTAACCCTTATACTGAGAGCTGCATCTGTTCTCTATTTCGTCCTCCGTAGTCTAGGGGTACCATGATAGCCTCTATTTCTCGAGGTCGCGGGTTCAAACCCGGCGGAGGACGATGAATTTTTTTCGGGCGTAAAAATCCCTAGCATGGCTTCTTTCGGAAGGAAAGTAAAGCCGGTGGTCCTGTGTCGTAGATTTACGGCACGTAAAAGAACCTCAAGCCTGATAGAGACCTATGAGCAAAATTTCCGATCTTTCACGCCCAATATAGAATTGGGACGTTAAGGACCATGGTAGTCAAAGAGCGATCATAAACAAAATTCAATTTAATTTAAAGTTTTCTATTTGATCTCAGAAAAGTTTACGAATCATT
Organism: Deroplatys truncata; assembly: GCA_030765065.1. NCBI lineage: Eukaryota > Metazoa > Arthropoda > Insecta > Mantodea > Mantidae > Deroplatys > Deroplatys truncata. The sequence goes on along the minus strand of CM060990.1, from coordinate 85,736,489 downwards.
CCTGCTGCACTTTTTCAAAACTCCCGAAGATTATTATTATTGTCCATTCCAAACCAGAGTTCCCACTGATGTTTAGAAGCACGTGATTCTGCTTGTCTCGAACCCAAGAATACACTTAAATAGTTCCTTAATACATGTATTGTATTATGAAATATTAGAGCAGAAAAGATATAGAACTGCACATTTTATTACGGTTATCATAAGAACTCGTCGTTAAAGGTAATGGATATATACTAGCTGTTAAGAGATTACAAAATAGGATTTTTCGTCCGCTATTGCGCTAACGCCGAGAGCATCTTGCTTGTTAATACCAACCACATGCATGACTGCCACTATCTTACATATACAATAAATGCGGCAATGAATTCCCAGAGGCGCTATCTGAGTACCGAATAAACACTTTGCGTAACACAGGAAATATGATAAGCGAACGGTCATTCATAATACGCAGGCACGCATATGCTCAGCTCAGGTCAAATCTTCTGATTTAGTCAGTTGGTATTTGAGTTCACATGGCAGAGGAAAGTGCGTGTAGTGCGAATAAACTGTTCAAACACAAAAGCGGGAAACAGTTAAAAAGTGGCGAAAAACAAACAACTTTTCATATGTTCAACTCACCATTAGAAAAATACCCGACACTTGCATTAGTGCATATTGCGAAACTAATATCGGATTTTACAGGCGTTTCAGTGAGAAGTGTAACCAAAGCGAGCACGGAATATAAACAGACATAACAGAACATAGAAGGGAACTTGTTTTAAGTGCGACAGTGCTGTGGAATTGTGGATAAGCTTGTCATTATTTTGGAGAGTAGTTCTGATTCCGATATGGCAGCTGAATCATCTTCGGGGGATTCGGATTTGGGTGTTGCATCTTTGCCCGAGGATTGTGATTAACGTAAGTAAAATGTTCGTTTCCGCAGACTTATAAAATAGATTGTTACCTCAGGTTGCATTTTGAACTATAATTCTCAGGCAGCGCGCGTTTTTATAGATTCAAATAGTGTTCAACAAGCACGTGAGAGGGGAACAAGCAGCGATTAGGAGCGGGGATTGCGAACTACTTTCACACGGATAATACAAAGAGTGTGTTTTCAGTGAAAGGCACTCTGGTTTGGAATGGACAGTAGGTGGCAATATCAAAGTTTATACAACTTCAAAATGATTTATGATTGATATAAATGAACTAGAATTGCGTGTACTTTGAATCCCATCACATTACAATGCAAGTTTAATCTCGCAGAAACTTCGTTTGCATGGTTAACTGTCGGTAGCAAAGAACGCCGTCTACGATTTATGTAACAGCACACTCGTATAAGCTTGATACTACAAGAACCGTTGTCGTTAAATCGAGAATAGCCACTAAACACTGTCGGTTCTTAAGGAAGCAGCAGCTTGTGCAAGCCAATAAAGCTGTTTATGTTTCCAAGACCAGTCAAGCGGCTGCACACTAGGCGAAGCTTCATATCAAATATATCTACGTTCAAAAGAACGCTTTCTATGGTTTACACACCGCTACGTTCTCGAATTTTTAGTCTATTTTAAAGATAAATGCATTAGAACTTGCTAAAACGAGAAAAAATAGACAAGTTTTGTTTTGGATTTACTTAAGAGTTGAACTTAAACCTATAAAATCTGCTGTGTGAATGTAAAGGTAGAACCAGAATGAAAAATTCAATACCATAGCCGGGATTTGAAACGTGTCGTGCTCTATCCAACTGAGCTAACATGAGCGAGCATGGCATTAAATTCCCCAACTGATTCACATTTTTCCCGGTAAATAACAGGGCGTTCTCAAATTCATATGAGATAACACACCCCAATGGCAACTTACAACCTCGTAAGTACTTTAAGTCCCGAGTTTGATAGTTAATCACTAATAAATAAATTAATGGTAATTAATTGTTCTTCCATGCAAGCTGTGTGTAGGCTAAAGTTGGATAGGTAGAATCTGACTGAAGAATTCAATGCCATGGCCAGGATTTGAACCACGGATCCTCGGCTTTCCGTGCCGTTGCTCTAATCAACAGAGCCACTATGGAAACATAACGGCACGACATTCAATTTCCCAACTGACTCGCAACTACGGATCCTCGGCTTTCCGTGACGTTGCCCTAAAACTGAGCCACTATGGAAACATGACGGCACGATGTTAAATTTCCCAACTGACTCGCAACCACGGATCCTCGGCTTTCCGTGTCGTTGCTCTAAACAACTGAACCACTATGGAAACGTGACGGCACGACCTTAAATTTCCCAACTGGCTCGCAGCCACGGATCCTCGGCTTTCCGTGCCGTTGCTCTTATCATGAGCCACCCTAGAAACATGCCGGCACGTTATTCAATTTCCCAACTGACTCGAAACCACGGATCATCGGCTTTCCGTGTTGTTGCTCTAATCATCTGAGTCACCATGACAACATGACTGCACCACATTAAATTCCACAACTGACTCGCAACCACGGACCCTCGGCTTTCCGTGCCGTTGCTTTATCAACTGATCCACGATGGCAACATGCCAACATGACATTAAATTCCCCAAATGACTGAAATGAAATTGAGTTTTATTTATGGACGCTCTTTAACTACTATGGTCTTTAGCGTCCCATTCTATATTGGGCGTGAAAGACCGATAATTGTGCTCAGAGGCCTCTTTATCAGGCTTGAGGTTCTTTTACGTACCGTAAATCTACGACACGGGACCACCGGCTTTACTTCCCTTCCGAAGGAAGCCATGCTAAGGATTTTTACGCCCGAAAAAATCCATCGCCCTCCATCGGGTTTGAACCCGCGACCTTGGAAACTAGAGGTACCACTAGCCCCAAATGACTCGCAACCACGTATCCTGGGCTTTCCGTGCCGTTGCTCTAAACAACTGAGCCACCTAGCAACATGCCGGCACGACATTAAATTCAACTGACTCGCAACTACAGATTCTAGGCTTTCCGTGCCGTTGCTCTAATCAGCAACATGCCGGCACGACATTAAATTCAACTGACTCGCAGCTACAGATTCTAGGCTTTCCGTGCCGTTGCTCTAATCAGCAACATGCCGGCACGACATTAAATTCAACTGACTCGCAGTTACGGATCCTAGGCTTTCCGTGCCGTTGCTCTAATCAGCTGAGCCACCTAGCAACATGCCGGCACGACATTAAATTCAACTGACTCGCAGTTACGGATCCTAGGCTTTCCGTGCCGTTGCTCTAATCAGCTGAGCCACCTAGCAACATGCCGGCACGACATTAAATTCAACTGACTCGCAGTTACGGATCCTAGGCTTTCCGTGCCGTTGCTCTAATCAGCTGAGCCACCTAGCAACATGCCGGCACGACATTAAATTCAACTGACTCGCAGTTACGGATCCTAGGCTTTCCGTGCCGTTGCTCTAATCAGCTGAGCCACCTAGCAACATGCCGGCACGACATTAAATTCAACTGACTCGCAGCTACGGATCCTAGGCTTTCCGTGCCGTTGCTCTAATCAGCAACATGCCGGCACGACATTAAATTCAACTGACTCGCAGTTACGGATCCTAGGCTTTCCGTGCCGTTGCTCTAATCAGCTGAGCCACCTAGCAACATGCCGGCACGACATTAAATTCAACTGACTCGCAGTTACGGATCCTAGGCTTTCCGTGCCGTTGCTCTAATCAGCTGAGCCACCTAGCAACATGCCGGCACATTAAATTCAACTGACTTGCAGTTACGGATCGAACCACGGATTTTAGGAAAGCCGGCTGTGGCATTGAATTTTTCAATGTGATTTTAACTTTCCAACCTTAGCCTACGCACGGTTTATAGGGAAGAAAAATTATTTATCATTGCTGTGTAACTGTTACATGACCTTGTCTACCCATTAAGAATTAACGGGTATCCCTTATAATTAAAGACTTCATATAAAATGCGTTTCATAATGTGATGCGGAAATAAAAGAAGAAGGACATGTAATTTACGTATATGAAGTTTGCTGCTTATCCCACTTTTCATTTTAACTTTCTGTACTAAGTATAGTAAGTAGGGGAAGTATTGCATTCCACCCAAAAAATCGATATCGATATTTCACCGGAAATACACGTTTTGAAGCTCCCGAATCCAAAAATGCATGTTTAGAAAACGGTCTGTGTGTGTTTATGTGTCTGTGAACAGCATAACTCAATTAGGAAAAGTCGGATAAATACCCAACTTGGTATTCAGGTTCAGTATCTTTCAAAGATGCGACAGGAAGATTATAAAGTAAATACCTTCAACCTAGACTACACTTTACATGGAACATTTTTCGAAAACTGTGATTTTCTCAAAAATGGCTCTAACGATTTTGATTAAAATATCATATGTTTAAGACACTTTTATGGCAAATAAAACGTATATCTTGAATTTTCTGGAAATGTCCCCAAGAGTCGTCTTCAATCTGAATGAATTTTGCATAACTGGTAAAGCGTAAGAGGTAGACAAAAGTTTACTGCACAAAAAATGTAGATCTTGTTAAAACACAATTTATGTCATATACATTTTTTTTGTGCAGTGAACCGTTTCCGAGATATTACTTGTTATTTATTTGAATTTTCCAAGACATACTTTTTTAAATGGGAATTCGTTATTAGGTTTTTTTATGTCCTGGACATACAAAGAGAATAGAATGCTTCACATAGCAACCAGCTCTTAAAAGATTTGACTATCGCTTAAAGCCAACTATATTGCCCTTGCACCTATAAGAAAATTAGCAATAAGATTAACATCTCCATATCTCGATTAACATGAAGCATATGGAGAGTAAGCGTTTGTAAAAACAGTATGTACAAGAGTAGAGAAAGTCATGTGAGTGTAACGCATCAGATCTTTGAGTTATGCTATTCACTGCATAAGAGTTCACAGACAAAGGTTTTTTTCCCTAAAAAAGCTGATTTGGTTTAGGCAACTCAAAGCATATTTCAATTGAACTCTGAATATTGCATTATTTAGTGGAATACAATACTTCCTCTAACTTAGGTATCTAAGGCGTTTAGAGGTAAAGCTGAAATGTGTTTAAAATCCGTAGCTTAGTTAATAAGTGCGAGATGCACTGGTTTAGACCTCTACACACTTCCTTGATCGAGCGGGATGGCTCAGGCGGTAGCGTCTGTGGTCCGCATTCGGGAGGTCCCGGGGTTAAATCTCGTGGTTCGACCAATCTGACTGAGGTTTTTTCGTGGTTTCCCTTAGCCGCTAAGGTAAATACCGGGTTGAATACTTAATACCACGACCCAAAGTCCCATCTTAAGTCTAAAACAATAGTACAAATGAAAAATAGGTGGAATAGGGAATGCTGTGCCGTCTATCCACACAAGTAGACTGGACGGCACCCTCATCTGCACGGTACGAAGCAGAAGATCCAGTTGTTGTGCACTGAGGTCTCTTTGGACACGTGACGAAGCGAGTAGCTTCAGAGACACGTGACGAAGCAAGATGGTATGGTTACAGGGATGCGACCTAGAAGACTAACCGTCCGCTTTTCTATATGAAAGCGGCAGTTAGACTGGACGGCACCCTAATTCCATCTACACGGCACGAAGCAGAAGATCCAGTTGCTATGCACTGAGGTCTCTGTGGACACGCGACGAAGCAAGATGGTATGGTTGTAGGGATGAGACCTAGAAGGCTAACTGTCCGCCTTTCTATATGAAAGCGGCAGTTAGACTACACAGCACCATAATGCCATCTACACGGCACGAAGCAGAAGATCCAGTTGCTATGCACTAGGGTCTCTGTGGACACGTGACGAAGCGGGTAGCCACAGGGATGAGACCTAGATGGCTAATTGTTCGCCACACCTCGATCTAAGAGTTATCCACTAACAGATCCGTCGCGATATATCCCTGTAGTTAAAACGACGTAAAATAAATAGAGTAATAATAATAATAATAATAATAATAATAATAATAATAATAATAATAATAATAATAATAACTTCCTTGTCTTAACTGGCGCGCTGCATGCCAGTCAAGAGGAAGGGAAGTGATGGGACATGGGGGAACGATGTACGTTCCCCTCTATTGGAGAGTAACAACACAATTCTTTGTTTTGAAGCGAACACATTATGGAAGAGTTCATTCGATCACCTTATGAGGATTAGCTCCTTATATTCGTGTTCAGCTGCAGGTTAGGTGTATGCTTGTTACCTGTAAGCAATAGCGGAACAGGGTCAAGAATGTCTTAGTCTATAAATAAAACAATATGTGGTGCAACTGCTTCCTGAAAATCATGCATTTAACAACTTTTTCTGAATATGCGTTTCTCGTTTTCAATATTCATTTTTATTTGTCATTTCGTGTATATATAAAACACTTCATAATAATTGTGATATTTAATCTTTCTTTCTTTCCTTCTTGCTTTATTTATTAACTCTGTTTATTTGCATGCTTTAATGTGAGATATATCTATAGCAAAAATATAGAGGCAGTAAAGTCTCTTATGAACAGGCATAAGAATTTCTAAGAATTAAAGTCAGGACGAAATGAAATAAAGTTTAACTGTTACCGGACTTAAGGCAGGGACATTGTAGGTAATAAACCACCTCCCCAACCCTCGTAGAATATTTTGGCATTTGAAGACAACACTCGACAGAACGTTTTTTCCTGCCGTCAATGACCCTTGGCCATACTGACATATTATGGTTTGAGTGTAGATAACTTGAAGCCAACTGTTAAATAATTCCTAATCTCCTGACTTACCATTGAGCACAATGAAGATGGTATACAGAGCGGTTTTTGGGTCTAGTTTACCACATGGGGCAGAAGTTTGGGGGTGGTAAAGTACTGTAAAACTGAACCAAATCCAAACACATTTTCTGAAGCGAGTTCTAAAGTTGGGAGGGGTACTACAAGTTGTGGGGCTTTTAAAGAATTTGAGTTATACGATGGAAAACCGAGCGAGGTGACGCAGGCGGCAGGCGTGTGACTGGGAGGTCGTGGCTTCGATTCCGGCGGCCAATCTTCCTGAACCATGGGTTTTTTCGGGGTTACCCCGGGTCGTTAGGTCAATGCTAGGAAGGTTAATTACATCCCCCGAATTTCCTGTTCCTCCATTTCACCTCCTTTCTCATTTCACTTCACCTTTCATCTATTTGGCTGTATTAAGGTTGGAAGTGTCGGAGGGAGTCTCGGGGTTGCATGGCAGAGAAAAAGGATGCTCTCTGTAACACTTCGTCTCCCGTAATGGGGGCGGTTTCCGAGTCCCGGCCCCCAGTGGGATGTGCGAGCCTGCAGGCGGGAGGGGAGCCAGTTGTACCAGCTGCCATTCGGCAAGTTTCAACCTGAAAAATGTTGGACCCCTGCCCTGTTGTGTCTTCTGATCCGGCCGCCCTATGTCTCCTCTCACCCTTCCCTCCCAGGGGCGCCCCGTTAGGGGCTTAGGCACAAAAGATCTCCTTAGGTCGAGGTGCTAATTCCCCTTCCTAGTCGTAGTCCTATACAATGAAAACATATACCAGGTGAGTCAGCCGCTCTTTCCGTTTTTGGAATATAGACCACTCTTCAAGCTACAACTGCCCTTTAAGTACATTTTCTTCGCTTACCAACAGCTATTGCCTGACGTTTTTAAGTAGACGAAAGATCAAAATTCAGAGGAAAAGCGATTTAAGGGACACAAAGTACACCGCACCAAAGTACAACTCAAAAACATACGACTCGTTTACTGAGAGCGGATTCCGGGTTTCCAGCCAATTCTACAAACTTTTAAATTACAGTATACATAGCCGCGCAATTCAGTAAACACCTCTTATAAAATGGACCTATCACATTAGTCTACTATCAAAATCAGCTAAAAAGAAAATGACGGAATTTTGTAATTAGAGACGGTATAGTCTACTTAAAATTAGAGGTACGTCTATATCCAAAATCGACACTGTACAACCAATGCACCCAGATTATTAAATAACGGTTGAATTGAATTTTGGCTTAAACTACGTCTCGTATATCTCAAATAACATACATAATAACTTATGCTATTTAAATAATAATGTTAAATTGTCCAACAAAGGATTAAAGCTGTCTTAAAAGGCTATAATATACACGAAAAGTCGCGAGGTGACACTGGCATGGCGCCTGTCAAACAAGCTCTAAGGTTAAACCCAGAAGACGTTCTCAACTAAGCGTCCAAGTAGCTGAGTGGAATTCTGACTGTATCCTATGCGGTAATCACAGGTAACACGGGTTCGCGTCTAAACGATGTACTTTTTTGTTTTAGTATTCTCATTACAGCCAACACGAGATGATATTATAACAGAATACAAGAATACAATTCCAAGAACCAATATCAGGAAACTATTAAAACTTTCATGCTAAACTGTGATATGTAATTTCCTTATTGTCTTAGATCAAATATGTATAATCCTGACTCCATCTACAAAATTTACCAATGTCCCGTTTAAACAGATACCTGCATGTAGTTTACTAATAAATAAACACTACTACTACTACTACTACTACTAATAATAATAATATTATATTAAATGCAAATAAAAGTAAGAGTTGTAAATTAAAATGATAATAACAACGTTAAACATAATATAGTTTTAACCAAGATTATTTATAAATATTACAACACAGCATAAAAAAAATTGTACATGCGGTGATTCGAGCCACCTGTACTGCAGATGAATTAATTATAAACCACACGTTCATTCCAACTCACGTAGTCAATTTAACATAATATGTAGTATTTGCTTGTCCCAGTATACATTTTCAGTTGTGCAAACATCGGCTGTCTAATTACGAGTGTATTCAAAGGCGATATTATAACATCCGCTATATTATTACCAATTTCATTGAGTATGCAACCAAAGACATCTATGTTACACGCTTTGCTTAGATCCTACAAGAGGAGCCGATGTTTTCATCTTGGAGTATAAATTCCGGATTCCATAAAACTGCAAAAGTAGGGGCGGCTAGCTCACCTGGTATTTAAAATAATTGCATTTAAATGCTGTTTACGCATAGTACGGGGAGATCAGGAACTCCCACGTGCGCTGTGTTTCAGGGAACAAGTATGGGAAGTGTGGGATACATGTTGGGCCACGAAATTAAGCAGGGACTTGGAAGAAATTGGTGGGGCACATCTTGCTATGTGGGAGGGACTTGGGGTGTAGCGGATGGGAGATAATTCAGAGATGTCTGCGTGATATTAACAGACAAAATTTGGATTCATAGTGTGCGGGTAAAAGTTTACTTAAATTACATTGTCATATAGCGCGGATGGGGAAGGCAGGCCTGTTTTGATGACTGTACAAGAGAACAAAGAAGTGGTTTAGCGTGGCTAAGATTGGGCGCCTGGAAAGATAACAAATCAAATGATGACACCAGAGTGGAAATATGTCCACTCGGTGGTGAAGGGAAAACATGGAGTCATATTTTGGCAGAGTGTAGAGAAACAGAATTATTAAGAAAGCAATATTTACCTCCGCAGTTTCCGGATTTCAGTGGAGAATGAAGGCTTGTTTGGATGTAATTTCGGAAGTTGGGTGTCACAAACTGGGGACATTTTTATCTCGGCAAAGGAGATTAATGCTATGAACAACGGAAGAGGATGGGTGGGCACATAAGAGTGAGAGCCAGAACACGGTACCTATATATTTAATTTCAAGTCTGTAATTTTATTTCACTGTAATTCATTCTTATTCTGTACGTGTAGCATTCAATAATTCTTTGTTAGTACGCTATCTCGTTTTTTTCCCATTATGTTAGTAAGCAGTAACCAAATGTATATACAGGGTTATTCAAAAAGAAGGAACAGACTTTATATATTTATTTCTAATGAACGACAATAGATGGCGACACATACGATACAACACTGAATAGAGAAAAGTTCAAAATTTTATTTGATGTGTTCAAAATGAGCACCATTTGTTATGCGAGGGCGACCAGTGCTTATCCGTTTGCATACGCAAACCATCTTCTACGAATTTATTGTATCAATTGTAAATTTTTATGACGGGGTGGCTCGTTGTTGATCTTACAGCGAAATGCACGCTGCAATGAAACAATGGATTCATTCTTTGCACACAAAACGACTTTACCTGTGGCGTCGCAATTTTCTCGTAAACAAACACATCGCCGCTGTAGGCACTGAATGGAACAAACTTTGAACTTTCCTCTATTCAATGATGTGTCGTAATTGTCTCTATCTATTGTCGTTCATTAAAAATGAATATTTAAAATCTTTTCCTTCTTTTTGAATAACCATGTATTTAGTACTGTAGCATTTACGGCTATGAAAGTCATTCAACTACACACAAAAGAAAGAAAGCAAGAAAGAAAGAAAGAAACAAACATACATATGATTACAATTATCGCTGTTTTAAACCATGTTGTTTAATTGAAATTCGTTGTTTACGCTAATTTGTTTCCATATGTTCGACAGTGGCTTATGCTTTCCCAAGATACGTAAAAGTTAGAGGTGCGATCGAAAGGAGGGGTCGCCACAAGTGGGGCAGAGCAAGTAGGCCGCAACGGCCCTGTTTTGCTTCTACCGTGACCCTGGGAGTGAGGGACCAGAAGGTAGACCAGATCCGGATGCAAGCATGGACGGGGTCCCTAACGTTTCCAGATCGAACACATCCGACGCCGCCCGGGCCCACCCACAAGCCGCCGGGGGGGATCTACTAGGAGACAGACTTAACTGAGCAGTCCTGCAATGACGCCAGGGAAGGAACCTCTACAGAGCGCACATGCACCGCCCGGCCGCAACCCGCCAACACCGCCGCTTGGTCCTACAAACCTGAAACAGATGACAAGAAAGATAATGGGTACAGGAAATGAGGAGCAGGAGAGGCGTGGTAGAAGATGAACCACCCCAGCATTCGCCTGCGTACCAGGAAAACCTCGAAAAGCCCATGGGCCAGATTGGGCGGTCGGTGAGGATCGAACCCGGGACCTCCCGAACGCGAATCGCGCACGTTACCGCCGCGCCATCTCGCTCGGTCCTAAGGTGCGTAACCCATGCAATAATTACAGCTCATCCTTGATTAAAAACCCATAGCTGCCGAGCAAACATAGAGTCATGGAGATTGGTGGTCGAATGTAATACTGATTGCATTAAGCATTATCTTCTGGCTAAGAACTAAAGGAATGGAAAACGGCCAGGATTTTTCGGAAAAATAACTCGCTAATGCTCAATTTGAAACAATCCTAGTCCGACAGCAATCTAACATACTGTCTACCGGCAATCCAGGTCGGTACCGGAGGACATTGAGGCGTCTCACAACCCCGCCTCTACCGAAACCCGCACAGACGTACCCAATCTCCCACGGGTCGTGAACCACTGCCCCGCCGAGTCCAACCCATTCCAAACGACACAACTTCGAGTGAGGCTCGGACGTTTGGCCCGGCGTACTTCTAGTAACGTCAGAAGTACCATGAGTGCTCAAGGTCCGCAGCGCCCGCACCACGGCAGCTGAAGGATTCGGAACACCCCTTTACGGGAAACCATAAGAAACAGCTGAATGTGATAGGACTTAAAGAGAATGATAACAAATTGAACAATTCAAACCATTAATAACGGATATCTTGGAAATGACTGGTGCCGCAAAAAATTATTTGAAATAAATTGTGCGTTTTAAAGAGATCTACATTTCTTGTGTAGTACGGTTTCGTCTATCGCTTAACGTTTAGCAGTTATACAAGACTATACAAAATTCCTTCCGAATGAAAAGGACTTGACAGGCTATTCCCCAAAAATTCAAGATATACATTTTATTTGTCATGTAAATACCTTTACTATATGGTATTTTAATCAAAATCGTTAGAGCCATTTTTGAGAGAATCAAAATTTTAAAAAATCGTTCCATGTAAAGTGTAGATGGAGTAGGGGAATTTTCTTGAAAGATACTGAACTTAAATACCAAGTTTCGTTTTTGAGTTATACTGTTCATAGACAGACTTGTAGACAGACACACACGCGTGCGCGCGGACTTTTTTCTAAAAATTATTCTTTTTTGGATTCAGGGGGCCTCAAAACATGTATTTCCGGTGAAATCTTGTGTCGAATTTTTGGATGGAATGCAATACTTTCTCTGTCTATTATGTACGTGGTAGGAATAGCGACTTCCCAGTTGAGAGTAGTATAAGTATTTGAAATTTCAAACCAATAACAGGGAATATCTCGAAAATGGTTAACTTCATAAAAAAATTACTTGACATTTTGTGTTTTAACGAGATTTTCATTTTTTTGTATAGTAAGTGTTTGCCTATCTCATGGTTTACCAATTACACAAAAGTCACTCAGAATGAAGATGACTTCCCAGGCTGTTTCCAGAAAATTCAAGGTATATGTCTGATTTCTCATCACAATATCTTAAATATATGTATTTTAATCAACATTCGTGAGAACTGTTTTTGAGAAAGTTACAAGTAACAGAACATTTTTCATGTAGAGATGTTGGGGAATTTTCTTGAAAATCTTTGTGTTGCGTTCTTCGAAGGTGCTGAACTTAAATCCCAAGTTTGGTATTCAACTGACTTTTTGTCTTTGTGTTATGTTGTTCTCATGCACATATAGAAAGACAGACACGCACAGACCTTTTCTAAAAATTACTCCTTTTTTTGATTCAGGGGGCTCAAAACGTTTATTTCCGGTGAAATCTCTGGATAGATTTTTTTTGGAAAGCAATACCTCCTCTACATAAGAAGCAGAAAAAGGGTCGTCCTCCGTGGTGTAGTGGTTACCATGCTAGCCTCTAGTTCCCGAGGTCGCGGTTCAAACCCGGCGGAGGGCGATGGATTTTTTTGGGCGTAAAAATCCTTAGCATGGCTTCCTTCGGAAGGGAAGTAAAGCCGGTGGTTCCGTGTCGTAGATTTACGGTACGAAAAAGAACCTCAAGCCTGATAAAGAGGCCTCTGAGCAAAATTAACAGCAGTTAAAGAGCGTCCATAAATATAACTCAATTTAATTTGGCAGAAAAAGGAAAAATGTACCTCATCCAGCAAACATATTTTATTTTGCTCTTTGTTATGAACTAAGATAGGGATAGGTACAGGTTATACAACGGAGTGGAACACCTCGCCACTGCGACCTACAGTACGTGATGTTTAAATTGAAACACGATCATTTTGACGCCACCTGACCGGTCTAAGAGGAGGTGGGGGTGCGCTATTGACGGTCCGAGTACTGGGAAACCGTATCACGGTCACCCCTCACTGCCTAGTCTCTCAGTATCAATTGTACTTTTAGCAGTGAAATACGGAAAATGCCTGATATCTGCGGCCGTCCTTGCTTCGCTGGCTTTCGTATTGCTACAAGCGGTGTTGGTTGTTCTCTTCTAAATTTCATGTTTCAACCTAAGATTTTATATAGTAAGTTTCAATAGTCAAGGTTTTTAGATTAGGCACTTAAGGATTAGCAATTGTCGTGCAGAATATAGTACTATCTCTTTCTACTTCCCATGTTTCAACTTAAAGCAAATGCATTATACATAGATCTAATGTGGCTACGATCCCCCCAGGAGGAAGGGATGAAGTGAAGGAACCACAGGAGACTACAGGACACAGAGACGCGCGGAAGTCCCTAACAGTTCCAGGCTCAAAGACTCGTTCCACTGCTGGAGCTACCTAGAGAAGGCGATGAACGACCCGTCGACCAAGCAGCCCTCTAGTGTTTAGGGGGAGTACTCTTTCCTGTGAGCAAGCATCCGCGCCATCTATCCGGCACGGCCACACGCCACGAAACCTGAAAGCACACCTGCAAGATGAGAAGGAAACGGGATGAAAGGGAAATCGTGGTGGATAAGAAATCAAGCATTCGACTACCGACCCGGGTAAACCACGAAAAACCCAAGGTCAGAGTGGGCGTCGACGGGAATCGAACCAGGACCTCCCGAATGCGAGCTCACGCGTTACCGCGGAGCCATCTCGCTCGGTAATGGATAAGTTTATAATTTTGTCCAAAATGTGTGGATTCTGAAAGTTCGTCGACAAATCTTTCCGAGTTTTTAAGAAGACTGAGATGCTACTCGGAAGCAGCTTGGGAGAGTGTCTCAAGGGACGTGGGTGATCTTGCAGAACAGTTATCTACACTGTAGCGGGCTGCAGTAGATAGAAGCACGTAGTCTTAGGAAAGATTAATAAGCTCGGGGGGAGCGGCGGCCTGTAAGGAAGAGATACGACCTTTGTTCAGTATGGTTTAGTGAAGTTATACACTCTTCTTGTTACTCATGCCTCGATACAACTTACGTTGCTCCCGCCTGCCACTGCTGATAAACAAGTCGAAGGTGTGCCCCTGTTATACTTCGCAAAAACCCTTACTGAAAGGTGCTCTGAAAATGTAGAGCGTGCGCTTTCAGTTTATAGTGAACACGCAGTTTAAGCTTTTACGTTTACATATTTTTTATACATTAATCTTAAACACGCTGGTGTATAAACTCCCGTAAATGATAGGTTTATAAGGGGTTAATAAAATGTTGCGTTACAGCAGAGACCATTATACTTTAAAAATGGGTTATTATCTTCCGTTTATCAAAATTAAATAACTTCAAGAGAAGCTTTCGTTAAATATATGAACATTTACAATGTGCATCTTGAAATTTACTTTGAAAAACGAATAAAATGGATAGGGTATAACGAAAATGAATAAATACAATAATGGTATATTAAGAAAGTGTTAACAATAGTTGATATCATACAAACAACACTTCTTATAATAAAAACCGAAACCTTATTTTTGGAAAATATTATTTTATTCACCACATATCTTTCAATATTCTATTTCAATTTACAATAGTATATTACGATACAAACGTGGAAAATGCATCATTGCAGAACGAGGAAGAGTTTGAAAATACGAGGTGAACTCTAGCATTTACTACTTCCGAGATTCTCCAAGTCAAATGTATATGTATTGCATACTGAGTTTTCGATGATAGTGGATAATAGAAATAGTACATATGCAAAATAAAATTAACTGCTCACACCATTTGAACATGGTGGTTCCAGTAGTAAGGTCACCAACATTAACATTGGTGGCGATCGACTATTCACGCCTGGTTGTTGACTTTAAAAAATCAGTAACTTACAGCTTATACTTAGCTGCTATATGAATTACATCGTAAATAAATATTAATAAATAACAAGCCAGTTATAATCCAAGTAAGATTTAAATGGTAAAATTCAACTATCAAATATGATTATGTTCCATGTCTACAATAATAAGTATATGAAAAACTAGAGGATTTAATATAGTTAATGCACATACGTGCAGTAAAACAGGCAAGACACACAGGTAGGTTAGGATAGATAGGACTAGAAGCGGAGGGGAACTTAGCACCTCGACCTACGCAGATATTTTGTGCCTAGGTACCTGATGGGGCGCCACCGGGAGGGAGGGATGAGGTGAGATGAGACAGAGAGCGGTCGGACAGACAGAGGGCAGGGTTCCTACTATTTACAGATCTGAACTCCCCGGGTACTGGCTGATGCAGCCGGTCCCCCTCCCCCTGTGGGCTTACATATCCCCTGGGGGACTGGGACCCGGAGACCGCTCGCAGTCCGAGGGACGAAGGTTTCCATAAATTATCCTTTTACCCTGCCATGCACACGCCGAGACCTCTCGCCGACACTTGCAACGCTGAAAGAAACCAAGCAGATGAAATAATTACGGTATTAATGTGCTGGCTTAAAATGGTGATCTGTTATTCAGCTGATCGATGCTGTCTAAAGGTGGCTTGGACAGAGTGGATTACACCATGGCTTCAAGGAACCAGTTCAGCTTGTTGATTACATTGTTGCCATGTCTGGAAGTTATGTGCCTAATCATATGGATAATACTTGTGAAATATGTGCTGATAATGTAGGCGCTTAGACAGTGAAAATCCACCAAGATCTTCAAACTCATCAAATTCATTGATATTATTGCTAGGGAAAACACTTAAAGGTGAATTAGAAGAATAATTAATTAAGAAAATAATAAACATAAAGATGTGATGTGGAAAATGGTAAATGTTGCTTATGTGTAAACATATATGAATAAAGAAAAAGTAATAAACAAACAATGACTGATGTTAATTACAGGAAACTTATTTAAGGTTTACTGAAGAGATACTCCTTCAAGCTTGATTTTTGGGGAGAATAAGAAACATCCCTAGCGACTGCTAACGGTATAAAGCAGTGCGGGATCTTAAGCACTGGCAATCGGGGCAGAACTACTCGCCTAATCCGACTTACTAGTTGGTTTGCTTTATTTATATTCTGATTCTAAGAACTCGTCCCATTTGAATAGCCTCTTTGCATCTCAAGTGTGTTATCTCATCTTATATGCCGTCTTTCCATTCGTGGCGTTGACCTCGCATTTCGATCCCAGATTTCTGCTGTTGTCCATTTTTGTCAATAAAACACAAATATCCGCTTCTGATTCCCCAGATGTGATCTGAGCTAGAGCTGTCAAGGGCATACGTTTCACTCATTCGTTTTATAGGCCACACAATGAGACTCGCTAGTTTCCTCAAGCCCAACTCGTTCGAAAATCAGCAATGAATATACGGAACTATGGTTGACCTGCTTCATATGTGCTCATGTGGGAAATGGGCATTTACTTTTTCAAGTATTCACTCGTGCACAGTTCACATCATGGTGTGTCGTCCTCCTTGGTGTAATGATTACTATGCTAGCCTCCAGTTCCCGAGGTCGTGGGTTCAAACCCGGCAGAGGACGATGTATTTTTTCGGGGGCGTAAAAATCCTTAGCATGGCTTCCTTCGGAAGGACAGTAAAGCCGGTGGTCCCGTGTCGTAGATTTACGGCACGTAAAAGAACCTCAAGCCTGATAAAGAGGCCTCTGAGCAAAATTGCCGGTCTTTCACGCCCAATATAGAATGGGACGCTAAGGACCACAATAGTTAAAGAGCGTCCATGGTAACCACTACACCACAGAGGAGGACACCGAATCGATAGTCAGATGCTTAAAAACGAGTCGCTTTATGTTGGACTTGAAATTCCATAGTCTTTTTTCCATTACAACGCGAGAAATAAAACCAAATAATAATAAAATCCGCAACTCACCGTCCTAGTAGCACACCAGAGCGTGTGTTCCAAATTGGTGATAAACTTAACATGTCTTTCATTTTGTGCATTATTGTTAGACATATTTTTACATATAATCTAGTAAACAAAAATAAATGAAACAAAATACAAATAATAAGATTAAAAATTAAAGAAATTACCGTTATAACTGAACTTTAAATCAAGGAACATATCCAACTATTGTTACTGCGAGCTAGAAACATAAAATAACTTGTACACAACTATTCCTAATTTCTGGTAAATAATTAGTAATTTAAACAAGATAAAATGTAACAATATTCCATCTAAACTACTTTCTAACCACTGGTTTCCAGTGGCAAAAGTACTGGTATCCAGTACCCAAGCTACATTTAATGCATATATGTTCATTTTCAACTAATTATACAGTATTTTATGCTAAAATAATTCTTATAGTTTCATATCAAAATTCAGGATTCTAACTGATATATTTATATTGTTTATTCTTTTTATACAACCTCAATACACTTTCCTAAAAATGTTTACTTTAACCATTCGCTTTTCTTTATATGCTTTAAGTAAACTACAGTAATTAGTAACTTTATTTAACCTATCACTCACTCTGAATTAAATTAATCTTCCCGTATTCTTTTTTTATTTTACTTAGCTTAAAACTTACGTAACTTCCTTGCAATTTTTCACTTCACTTAACGCGATAATCAATATATTTATCGCTCTTTTATAAATCTATTGCGAGAAGCAACTGAATAGCAACAACAGTTCAACAATGAAAAGTATTGAAGAATTCAAACCAAATAATAACAGAAATCTCAGAAGTGGCTGATGCCACAAAAAATGCATTTGAAGTAAATTGTGTTTCTTTTGTATGGTAAGTTTTTGTTTATCTCTTAACGTTTACCACATATACAAAAGCATACCGAGCAAAATGGCTCCGGATAACGTGTGAGACTCGCATCCGGTATCCCGGATTCGATTCCCGTGGGGCTGGCCACTCAAAGCATGATTTTTTCGTAGTTTCTCGGGTCCTTAGGCGGATTCTGGAATGGTTCTTCTTTTAGCACAAATTTCCTGTCCCCATCATTTCCTTTCATGTCGTAGGACCAGGCGACTGCGGTTGGCGTGTTGCGGCAGGGCGGTGGAATTTGCGTTATGGAAAGATCTCTCCCTGGAGCTTGGAGGGACTGCTAAGGTCCTTTGATTTCTGGAAGTGTCTCGTGTACACCAGGATCCCCAAGTTGTGGGTGGCTCAGAGAGGACTAACCGGCGACAGGATTAGTGCCATATTGGAATCGTTATGGACCCCGTCCTTGCTAGCACACATCGTCAGTCGGATCTGGTCGCTCTTCGGATCTCCCCCTCAGCCCCTTCTCCCAGGGCCCAGTTTGGAAGCACAAAGGGTCCACTCAGGCCTACTTCTGGTGCTGTGCTCCAGTTACTGTAAGCCCCTCCGTAACTGCTCGACTACTTCTAACTCGTATACAAAAGTATACGAAATTCCTTCCGAATGAAGAGGATTCACAGCGTGTTCCCAGGAAATTCAGGGTATGCATTAATTTGCCATGTAAATATCTTAAACATATAGTGTATTAATCAAAATCGCTAGAGCCATTTTTGAGAAAATCAAACAATTTGCAAAATGTTCCATGTAAAGAGTAGTTTCGGATGGAGGTTTCCTTGAAAATCTTCGTGTCGTATCTTTAGAAGACCCTGAACCTAATTGCTAAGTTTGGTATTTATCCGAGTTTTGTTTTTGAGATATACTGTTCACAGACACAGATACGCATACACACGGACGTTTTATCAAATGTTTTTTTTTATTCAGGGGACCTCAAGACATGTATTCCCTGTGAATCCTAAGTATTGAATTTCTGAGTGGAATGCACTGCTTTCTCTACCTACTAAGTACGTGGTACAGAAAATTAAAAGGAGCTCTTGCTAAAGCTCTTTAGGTTGCAAGAATGACATCTCCCTACGTCCACCCTCTTCGAAGCAAAATTCGTATTTCCACAGAAGATAAATTGCGTTTATTATTTAAAAAACTGATATTGTTGTAGCACATGATTCGTACAAGATTGTGTTTTACCAAATAAAAAGTAACACAGCTTGAGCTATACAGTTCTTTTTCAGTTAATTTTTGCATACGCAGCTTCAGAATCGATAAACAGTTTTAAGTTTTTTTTTTTGGAAAATAATATATTTTGAGTTGTATCACTCTTGTACGCGTTGTGCAGTATGTTAACGCAAAGAAAACACAATTTTCCAGTGATTACTCCATTACACAGCTAACCAGAATTCAATCAATGGACTGAATGACTTTATTTACAGAATTAGTTTTTACGAGAATATAATCCCAGCAAGCGTTTTCATCAAGATTCACAGAAAAGTGATTTTACTGTCGCATTTTTAACGTCAGTAAAATATTCGGCAACCAAAAGTTTAATTGATATAACACCACTGCCTCAGATTTGTCATAACCCACAAAAGTCTTCAAATTTTCGCACCGCTACTGTCCAGGTTTGTGCCCCAAAAATGATTAATTTGATCTTTGACAAAGTACGCCTAGATATATAAAACCATCCAAATGCATATTCAGCTCACAGGAGTGAAACGGCAAACTGCATAATACGCCCGTAATGTTGGTTGCCTAAGTTTAAGGCGCTCTCTGTGGGATATCCACCACAACTTCCTTTGCCTAGGTCTGGCAATAGAACGTTCTCATTTCGGGCTCACACTTGCAAGAAACCAATGATAATAGCGGAAGTGCCGTTTATGCCTAGGTGATATGAGGAATGTTAGCTGCTAATGCTCGATGCAGTTTGAGAAATGAACACATACAGCCACATCTCAGAATAGCAGTGATCGTGTTACACAATCCATTTTATGTGATGTAATTCATTCATTCATTCATTATCTGTTTACCCTCCTGTTATGTAGGACTTACACCCCCCAGGACTTACAAGCGGGTGCCTGGGGTCAGAGGCCCGTCGAGGAGCAGACACTCCTGGATCAGACAGAGCATCCAGGATGGGTGATCAGCCCGATGCCTGGTATGGGACGAAATAAATGGATGAAAGGAAAGGTGATGATGGAGCGTTGGTGGAATGAATGGCGGGGGAAACCGGAGAACCCGTAGAAAACCCGCCCAGACGCCGCTTCGTCCACCACAAATCCCACATGCAGGTCCCTGGGATTGAACCCGGGCCGCCTCGGTGGGAGGCGAGCGGTCTAACCACTCGGCCACGGCGCCGCCTATGTGATGTAATTAAAAATATAAAAAAAATATATAAAACATTCAAACCAAAATTTATATTGCCACCATAAGCACCAATGGGAAACCTAATTTTCAAAGATATCATAGAAATTAGTTTAAATGAAAACATTGTGAAGCATCAAGTGGTATTCTGATTTGTGGAAAGAAAATTTAATCATGCTCTTATATTTTGCGACTTGAAAGATTTGATGGTGTCAGAGTGCAACTTAATGAATAAAGTGATGAGTATTTCTTTAAAATACCGAGCAAAGTGGCACCGCCATAACATGTGCGACTCGCATTCGGGAGGTCCCGGGTTCGATACCCGGCAACCGCCCACTTTAACCCATTGGTTTATCGTGATTTCCCCGGGTCGGCAGGCGAATGTTGGGGAGGTTAATTTTCTACCAAAACTCTCCTGGCCCTCATTTCCTGTAAACATCATCTTCCTTGTCATTTGTTTCAGGTTTGTAGGACCAGGCGACGGTGTTCGGGAGGTTGCGGCTGGGCGGTGGCTGTGCGCTCTGTAGAAATTTCCACCCTGGCGTCATTGCAGGACTCTCCTCCGAGTGCACCCCGCTCCGGGAGTTCGTTGATTTGTGGGTGAGCCCGGGCGTAGTCGGAGCTTTGAATCTAGAAACGTTACGGACCCCGTCAATGCTTAGCCTATCGTCATCCGGATCTGGTCGGCCTTGGGGTCTCTCCCCTCATCCCTCCCTCCCAGGTGTACGGTAGAAGCAAAACGAGCCATTGTGGACTAGCTGCGTGCATTACCTCGGCTGCGGGGAAGCCCCTCCTTCCGTACCTTTATCTTTACCTTTATTTCTTTAAAATAGATTACCATAATCACATAACCTCAAGTGAAGTGAGACTGTGTTTATACTGCCGTGAAAAGTAAAATTTTAACTCACACAAACCGGCAGGTTAATCTACCGTCACTTAAGTGCCCCTCTCCTCGTCTACCGATGTATCACCAGTTTCTGTGCTATTGTAGAGCTTGTGCTGGTCATTAGCAACTGATATCCTACATGCAAGTTCAGCATAAAGAGGTTGATGTAAAACGAAACCCCCTCGGAAAACCGACCCCAAGTGAGAGCTTGCCTTTGTGGGTAGGGTGATATTGTGTCCAACAGACTTCTTTTGAGAGAAATAGATTATGATGGTTTTCCTGCAGGGCCATCGAGCGGGATGGCTCAGTCGGTAACGTCTGTGGCCAGCATTCGGGAGGTCATGGATTCGATTCCCGTGGCCGATCTTCCTGACCCATGGGATTTTTTGGGGGGTTTTCTCCGGTCGTCAGGCGAATGCTGGGAAGGATCATTAAGTCCCCGAATTTCCTGTCCCTCCATTTCACCTCCATTTTCATTTCACTTCACCTTTCATCCGCTTGGTCTCTTTCAGGGTTGTACGTGTCGACGGGAGGTCTCGGCGTGCACATGGTAGGAGAAAAGGATGCTCTGTGGAAACCTTTGTCCGGAATGGGGCGGTCTTCGGGTTCCGGGCCCCCCAGGGGATGTGTAAGCCTAAGGAAAAATTGGGTTTTTATATATGGACGCTCTTTAACTGCTGTGGCCCTTAGCGTCCCATTCTATATTGGGCGTGAAAGACCAGAGACCTCTTTATCAGGCTTGAGGTTCTTTTACGTGCCGTACATCTACGACACGGGACCACTGCTTTACTTCCCTTTCGAAGGAAGTCATGCAAAGGATTTTTACGCCCGAAAAAAGTCCATCACCCTCCGCCGGGTTTGAACTCGCGACTTAGAAATTAGAGGTTAGCTTGGTAACCACTACACCACGGAGGACGACACAGGGGGGCGTTTGTATCTGTAAATGGTAAGGACCCTGCCCTCTGCCTGCCGTGCTCCCTGGCTGGTCATCCTCTCAATTCATCTCTCCCTCTCGGGGCATAGGTACAAAACATTTATGTAAGTCGACGTTCTAAGTCCCCCTCCGCGTTGTATTCTAATCCTAATCCTACCTGCAGGGTCATGCGGCATGAGGTAGCATCAAGAGGGATTCCGATAGAATTATCCGGTTTCCTTTCATCTTTGTTAAGTCCGGAAAAGAGTTCAACAAAGGCACTGAAGGCAATCACTGTAAGTTGGAGATACTCAGGATAAGTCGTCAGAAACTTTTACGTGATTAAGGGGACCAGGTTAAATGAAATGTTTTGAAATAATGGAAATGTTAATCTGTTTTTATGCGATGCCATTTTAAAATTCAGCTCCATTATTTCCTAATGCTGATCCTGAGAATTTTATAAATACACAAAGGTAATGTATAATATTGTGTACCAAACTTTCAAGCAGTTTTTCTCTCTTTGACATTTTAAGAACTACGGGTGTATTGGTATAGGTTATACAACGCACATCGCGCACTGCGGCTTACATAGATCTATTGTGACTACCACCCCCAGGAGGAAGGGATGAAGTGAAGAAACCACAGGGGGCTACAAGCCACAGAGACCGTGGAAGTTCCTAACATTTCCATGCTCGAAGACCCATCCCACTGCTGGAGCTGCCTAGAGAGGGCGATGAACGACCCGTTGAACATGAAGCCCTCTGGTATCCACAGGGAGTACTGTTTCCTTTGAGCAAGTATCCGCGCCATCTATCCGGCACCGCCATTCGCCGCGAAACCTAGAAGCATACCTAAAAGACGAGAAAGAAACTGAATGAAAGGGAAATGATGGAAAGGTGACCAGGGAAAAACCCAAAGCCAGAGTGGACGATCGACGGGAATCGAACCCGAAACCTTTCGAATGCGAACTTCACACGTTACTGCGGAGCCTCTCGCTCGGTAACTCAATGTGAAAAGCATTCGTCTTTAAAGACATATTCTCTTTCCCTCAAATATAAAACCACAATTGAAACCAAATATTGGCTATAAAACACAATTAGATACAAACGTATTGGCAATATTTTTATATCTGGGAACGACGAATGGAACAACTGTAATATCACCGATATAACCATATTTAATAGGGAGTTTAATATATTAATAATAATCCATAGCTACGTTCTACCTCTCTATGCTGGAGGGTTTATTGCCTTGTAAACATTGTTAAGGAGCTACTATCCCATTAATTCTTTTATCACGATTTATGAAATACAGTGCTGTCGTTTTATGGTGAGGCCACGGATCGCTCGTATGCGTTTTCCTTACATTGTCTATTACACTCGGGGTTTTTCGTTCCGTAACTCCCGCGTTACTTACTCACGAGTGATAGTAACATGCACTATAATGAGTACTAACCTCGTTATAAATGGGTTGGAAGTGGTGCCATCCTGGTGTCTTCGGATGAAATTTCCATTCACATGCACAGGTTATTCTTGCGTAAGATTCATAATTATTTCTGTTTTTATGTTCTCCTTAAGTTCGTCTATGGTGTGGGGATTGTTCCTATAGCCTTTACCTTTTACGGCTCCCCACAAACACACCAATTTCGTCAATTTTTCCGAACGTCTCGTTTTCGCTTCTTAGGTTTAGCGCTTAGCGATCCTGTTGTCCTAAACTTATTAACCAGACATCTAACAGTTTCTCTACCTGAAACTGGAATATCAGGAAATTATCTCCTGAAAGTGTCTACACACCTGTCCACCTGATTCGGTTTTTTACGTATATATCTTACATAAAAATTTGTTGTTCAAGCGTGAATTTGTCGGCAGGAATTGCAGTGACTAATAAGACATTAACACTCTTAAGCAAATCACACACAACACATATGTCTTGAATAAACCTTCACCTTTAAGATGTGCGTGCAACTCTCTTTACAGAACAAACATAAAGCAGCGACTGAAGCACAGCTGATAAGGATAGCCCTGAACCCGCCATGCCCCGCCTGTTGGGCATCGGAAGTCACTGCAGTACAGCTTGCTACGCATAGAACCTCTCTGGCTTCATTTTAAAACGACCGCACTGTATATTTGTTATCGAGAATTATAATATTAGCTATGACACAAGAGAAAATGGGGGGAAGGGCAAAAATAAAAGATAATTCATAAACTAAGAGATGTCAAAATGATTTTCCAAGAATTCAGGAGGATCTTTATGGACACTGTGAGCAGATTTCTAAGCCTAAATACCGTTTCAAACCTCATATTTTGTTTTAACGATAGTGAGATGCTTTGATCTTGCATATCATCTATGAAATTCATTATCATTGTATATTTATTAAAGACTTGACATACATTATCCTTGGTTTTGTATCTAATATTCCATTTGTTCTTCAAGATCCTCAGGATGTTCGGTATACTAAAATTTGAATGTAAAATCTCCATTTAAAGACCAGGAAGGTAAAATACTTAATTTATGACCACACATTGTTCTGCGGTTGGAAAAAATAGATGAGAAAATTTAATATTTAAAACCGTAGTCAACTTCTTCTCAGACTAACTTCACTAACTTTGGCAAGTTTGAAGGTACAAGCATAGCCTTATAAAAATTAAATTAAATTGAGTTTTATTTATAGACGCTCTTTAACTGCTGTGATCCTTAGCGTTCCATTCTATATTGGGCGTAAAGACCGGTAATTTTTCTTAGAGGTCTCTTTACCAGGCTTGGAGTTCTTTTACGTGCCGTAAATCTACGACACGGTACCATCGGCTTTACTTCCCTTCTGAAGGAAGTCATGCTATAGTAATCACTACACCGCGGAGGACTACGCATCTCCTTATAGCTCGTATAATACTGCATAGCTAGTAATTGTATTCGGAAACTATTTTCAAAACTTCACAACGGTAATCTAGAAATTGCGCCATAAGGAACATTTTTTAACACTGAAACATTCTAAAACTATTACCCTCAGTAAATAAGTTTGAAAATTCGGAAATATAACCTGACCTGAAATTCTGTTTGTATATGTTTCATAAAATGGTTTAAACAGTGTATAGTTTGCATAATTTAGAAACTGAATAAAACATATGCACTAAACGTTGGAAAAAAATTCTAGAAAATTGGAAAACAAATGTGAGAAATTTCAGAAAGGCTGCATATGTATTGCCACGTTCCCAATTTAGCATTATTTAAATCATCACCTAACACACATTTAATAACACTGTACGGTGGTTCCAAAAGTTAAGACCGGAAAAAACAGGTTTTCAGCAGTTAGACTTGTGACCATTTTGCCCGATGTCGACATACTGAACTGGTTCAATAGACCGTTTCTTT
Organism: Deroplatys truncata; assembly: GCA_030765065.1. Lineage (NCBI taxonomy): Eukaryota > Metazoa > Arthropoda > Insecta > Mantodea > Mantidae > Deroplatys > Deroplatys truncata. The sequence continues at coordinate 85,711,051 of CM060990.1, read as the reverse complement.
TTGTTTGTTTGTTTTTTTTCTTTACTTTACTTTCTGCCTACTTACTCGTATTTTGAATGTATTTCAGGTCCCATGAATTAAAAAAAATTTTTTAGAAAAAGGTCCGTGTGTTTGCGTGTATATCTGTGAACAGCATAACTCAAAAACGAAAAGTCGGATTAACACCAAACTTGGTATTTGTGTTCAGTACCTTCCAAAAATACGACACGAAGATATTCAAGAAAACTCCTCTACTCCAAACTACCCTTTACATGGAAAATTTTTCAAATTTTTTGATTTTCTAAAGTTGCCTTTAACGATTTTGATTAAAATATCATATATTAAAATATTTATATAGAAATAAAATGTATATCTTAAATTTTCTGGATATAGCCCGTGAAGTCCTCTTTTTGTATAGTCTTGTATAACTGATAAACGTTAAGCGATGGACGAAAACGTACTACACAAGAAATGTAGATCTCTTTAAAACGCACAATTTATTTCGAAGAACTTTTTTGTGGCATCAGTCTTTCCGAGATATCCGCTACCAGTGGTTCGAATTGTTCAATACTTAGCCATTCTTTTAAAGTTCTGTCAACGTTCAGTTGTTTCTCTTTTTTTCAGAGTTTTATTTATGGGCGCTCTTTAACTGATGTGGTCCCTAGCTCCCATTCCATATTCAGCGTGAAAAACCGGTAATTTTGCTCAGAGGCCTCTTTATTAGGCTTAGGTTCTTTTACGTGCCGTAAATCTACGACACGGAACCACCGGCTTTACTTCCATTCCGAAGGAAGCAATGCTAAGGATTTTTACACCCCCCAAAAAATCCATCGCCTTCCGCCGGGCTTGAACCCGCGACCTCGGGAACTAGAGGCTAGCATGGCAACCACTACACCACGGAGTCGTTTCTCGCAATTCTGTTGAAACAGTATGCAATTTTAAGGTCAGCGTATAGCATCGAGTTCTTAAACATTTGATTATCGCTGTTTCCTTTGCATCTATAACGAAATGTATAATGTAGCCATTTCTTCCAAGTTTATTTGAATTAAAATGAAATAGATGTAAAAATAAGCTTTAGTAAGACTAGCTTATATACCCACTTATAAATGATACAGGGTAGAGAAAGACATTTGAATGCATCACATCAGATTTTTGGTAGTGGCCTTCCCGAAGGACAAATATTCTTTCTCCCACTTCCATCCTTCGCTGACTTATCAGAAGTGGTTTTAAAATTTCGACAAAGGACAGAATAGGCATAAGTCTGTCTACTGAAAAGCTAATTTTTCAACTTTTGCTTTTTGGGGCCATTATGGCAGTGTTGCGGTGAGCGAAAGCTTAGTAGAGTCTTTGCCTGGCACTACTGCTATAGAAACTGAGTAAGCCTATCTTTGTCTCTTATAACAAACCTGCTTCATAAATCAAAGTGCACTTCCACTGCAGCACTGCTAAGAAGAACAAGAATAGTAAACAGCCATTGTTATTCATTCTGTTTGATCACGTGGTCGTTGTGTCTGCTCTCGGTCGGAATAAAGAGACGTTATGATTATGAAATGTTTCAATTTCTCACTTACACTGTTAAATGAAATCATGAGAAACGCTGCGCAAAACACGTGCGCTAATGCAAAATAAATTTTCAGCATTCGTACCCATACTGTGAAAATAAAGGGAAAAGAAAAGCAGCACACAAAATGAAGTGGCAAATCGGTGCTGAAAATGCATATACAGCGTTATTCAAAAAGAAGGAACAGATTTTAAATATTTATTTCTACTGAACGACAATAGATGGCGACACATGTGATACATCACTAGATAGAGAAAAGTTCAAAATTTTATTTTATGTGTTCAAAATGCGCACCATTCGTTATGCGAGGACGGCCAGTGCTTTTCTGTTTACACACGCAATCATCTTATACGAATGTATTGTATAAATTGTACATTTTTTATGACGAGGCGGCTCGTTGTTAAACTTACGACGAAATGCACGCTACAATGAAACAATGGATTCACTCCTTGCATAATACAGAACACAAAACGACTTTTCCTGAGGCGTCGCCATTTTCTCGTAAACAAACACAGTGCCGCTATAGGCACTGAATGGAACTAATAGGTGGGGCTTAAAACTTTAAACTTTCCTCTATTAAATGATATGTCGTATGTGTCGCTATCTATTGTCGTTCATTAAAATGCGTATTTAAAAACAGTTCCTTCTTTTTGAATAACCCTGTACTTTTGACATTCACCTTTTCCTCTGGCCACGTATATTTATTTTAGAAATGTGAGAAATATTATCTAAAACATTCCTAAACCGCCAGATCATCGTCGTAACTTGCTCACGTGTTCATGTAGCACCAACGGACAAAATCCTCTATTTGTTCAAAATTCCATTCACTAAGATCTGAACTTGCCGAGCGAGCTGGCTTCACGGTAAAGCGTGAGGCTTGCATTCATAAGATTCCTGTTTCGTTTCCCGTTGGGCCGAGAACACCTACTTTGGGTTTTTTCGCGGCTTTCTCTGGTTTTTAGAATAATGCTTGGGTAGATTATATAATGCCGCGAATTTTCATATCCGCATTCTCTGTCAATTCATTTCTTTATCATGTTTCAAAATTGAAGGATCAGGCGAATGGACGTCGGGTGAGGTGTTTGGTGGTGGTTTATATATAATTCTCCTCTTATTATAATTAAATAAAAATATAAAACAATAAATAATACTAAAACAATAAATTCCATTTGATTTGTGGAACGACCGCCCTAGCGTCTGGTGTGAGGCGGACCCTCAGAGAGACCCCTCTGGAGAGAGGGAGGCCTGTGGGAATACCGCCTGCGTAAGAATAGAATATCTGGAGAGTTAAGGACCCCGCCTGCGTCCGAGCCTGTCGCCCCGGATTTAGTCGCTCTCTGTCCCCTTCGCTTTACACCTCCCTCCTGCAAGTTTCCAGAAGAACAATAGGTGCCTGCATGCTTAAAAGTCGAAATCATCCTCCGTTTGCTGATTACCAAGGAAAGGACAGAATGAAAGTAAAGATAGAAAGTGTTGGTTCACAACAAATTTATAATTTTATTTCAACGTTCCTAAAAGAACTCGGCGAAAAATTAATTATTTTGCGCACATTTTTTCGTCACTGCATTCTAGATGTTATTCCACTGGTTACAGAACACATTCTCCTGCTATGAGGATTTTGGGTTGATTGTTTGATCTCTCTAGAAGCATATGCCACTTAATGCATTAACCGCTTCATTGAACAATAGGCACCCATCGATGGAGGGCTTTTGCTTGAAGAATTACCTAGACAAAATTTTAATTATATTTCTAGTGTTGCGCCAAAGTTTCTAGTAGATTAAAATGCTTGTTTTAACTGAACCCGATTTCGAACACTTCCATCGCGGCCCTTAATTTATCGTTACCACATATTGTAACTTGTTTTAGCAATGCCGTTATCAGTCTGACTGGCCTACGGTCAATGTACTTGACAAAGATCAGGCGCGTATGATACAAGGCGGTGTGAACAGCCTTTATTTTTTTTTAAATGGAAACCTACATTTTGTATGTTATTTTCTCATTGGAAATTGTTAAAAAGCTGTTTATTTTGTGATGAGGAATAAGAAAACAAAATAAAAAGTGTTGATTCCCAATTACGAAACATAACTTGACCCTCAAATGACCATCCATTGTCCATACACTTATTGCGCTCTTCGTACACAGCCTTCCAGAATTTTCGTTGTTATTTACGTTGGTGTAAGAACAATTGCAAAATGCTTTATACAAATGTTGTTTAGTTTTTTATTTGGAATGAGGTAGGTTCCCATTAAAAACTTAAATTGACCCTAAAATGACCATCATAACGTCCTCCAAGTAAACCGCGACCAATGGCGTTTACTTTCCCCCATAATATCAAGCAAATTTTATTCAAGACATTTCTTTCTACAATGCTTAGTTTTGGTGATATTGTACAGTCTCTATTCAAATGGTTGACCTTTGAAGCTGTACATAAATTTACATATTAATCTTAAAAGTTTGGACTAAGAGTAGTATAGCAATCGAAACTGTCCAGTCTCTGCAATGTCGCAAAAATGTAAAAGTCTAAAGCTACTTCTTTAATTTCTCAAAATATTTTCAAAATATGCGTCGATTTCACAGAAATTGGCTGGTGAAAGTTCATAGCCACCTATATTTGTTGCAGTCAAACAGAACGAAGTGTTTATTTACTGCTGATAACGTTGAACACAGCGTTAGTAACCATGTCACAAAATGTCGCACTCTGTGGTGTAGTGGTTACCATGCTAGCCTCTATTTCCCGAGGTCGTGGGTTTAAACCCCCCTTCGGAAGGGAAGTAAAGCCGGTGGTACCGTGTCGTAGATTTACGGCACGTAAAAGAACCTCAAGCCTGATAAAGAGGCCTCTGAGCAAAATTACCGGTCTTTCACGCCCAATATAGAATGGGACGCTAAGGACTACATCAGTTAAAGGGCGTCCGTAAATAAAATTCAATTTAATTTAATTTGAAACAACCTTTGGTGAATGTTCGCGTTTAAAACAGCAGCCTCGAGAACCTGAGAAACAGCACTCTAACGAAGTGACTTTATGCAGATCTGTTCCTAGTGAGTTCCGATATTGTATGTTTTAATTCTTATGTTGTGAGTTCCTTGTTAAATATGTGCTGAATATTTTCAAACTAAAATTTCGCTTTTAACGTTTCCTTCATCTGTTTATCCTTTATTTTGATATCGTTTGAAAACTGTGGTTACGATGCAAAACATTTCATAAATGCATTGTCTATTTGTTTATTTTCAGCGAGTTCCCTTGTCTTCTCTTGCTTCCATGATTGTCACTATTATTCAGTTTAGAGACAAACTTGTGCACCTTAGCTGCATCTTTCCTAGAGTCAAATTTTCCCCCAAATTTGTGTAATGCCTTCCTTTGTGATATATTTATTTTTCTTCTTAGTGCACTGGCTGCTTTGCGTCATTCCATAACATCTTTACCATCTTTTGAAGTTTCTGCTATCTTGCGTGCGTTTTCCCTAATTTCTCTTAAGGTGGTAAAGTGTAAAATTTCAACATGGAATATTTCGAAAATGGCTAACGCCACGAAAAGAATTATTTGATAGAAACGTGTTTGTGTTTTGTTCTGTCTATCTGATATGGTTTACTAGTTATACAAACTTATACAAAATTCAGCCCAATAAAGGGGACTTCACAAACTATTCTCATAAAATTCAAAATATACATTTTTTTGTCAAGTAAATATATTAAATATGTGGTATTTTAATTTAAATCTTTGGAGAAAATAAAAAATCTGTAAAAACTTTCATCTAAAGGGTGGTTTGAGGTGGGAGCATTTTCTTGAAAATCTTTGTGTTGTATCTTTGGAAGATACTGAACTTAAATACCAATTTTGGTATTTATTTGACTTATGCTGTTAACAGACACACATACACAGACCTTTTTCTAAAACTGCTTTTTTAGATTCAGGGTCCACAAAACATGTATTTGTGGTGAAATCTCAGTATCAAATTTTTGGATGCAATGCAGTACCTTCACTACGTACGATGTTTGTGGTGGAGAAAATAAAAATTATGAAATATTTTGTAATATTTTAATAAACATGGCACATACCTAAAGGTAGAGTACGTAAATATAAACTTTTTTGGTCCAGAACACTAACCACCAAGCTTTTTCTCTTCACATCATGTGAAAATGAAACATACTTTACAGTTAATTACAAAGAGGAGAAACAGAGTTCCTGAAAGTTGTACGTAAATTGTTATTTGTATTCTTTAAATAGTAAAGGACTATTTCTTTAAGCCCAGATTAACGATCCCTTATAATTATTCACGTTTTTCTTTCGCTGCATCTTAAGATTTTAGTGCATAATTAAGAACAGTTTCAGTGTGTGATTACTTGCATTTTTTATTTATTTAATGCTAAACGCTATAAAATTCAACACTATTTTTCTTCTTTGTCTGTGAATATATTGCTTTGCCTTCTGTGTGTCTATTCTGATCTCTACTACCTGACTAGAAATCTTGTATTTCCAGCAGACTGTATGAGATTTTTGTGGGCTTACCAAGGGATTTTAAAACCTCCAGGTTTCAAGTTTCCTTTTTGGAGACAGACTGGTCGATGCAGACCTTTTCTCTTCAGATTAGGTAACTTAAGTACCAAGCCTCTTTTCAAAGTTTCTCTCGACTCTTCAGCATCCCCCTCTTAGTCACAAAAGCCACTGCATTAGGGAATGAAAACTAAACCCTCATTTACACGTTTTATTTACGTAAGCACCATCCAGTTCTCTGAAGGAAGTCTTCACCAGAATACTGGGAGAGTTAAAATAAACACCATGTTAATTTTACTCCTTTTAGAGTATCCTGTAACAGTATTGATTACTGCGGGCTCAAAGCAATGTAAACAAGTTTAATTTCGAGTCTAAGTGCAGTGACCTAGGTTATGCTAGACCGACTGCACAGCGGGATGGTACTGGTCAACAATTGCCGCAGTCTTCGTCCGAATTAGTATACACATCCGGAAAATCATGGGCAACATAGCTGAAATTCACACAAAAAGCTACATATTGGTTTGCGTGCTTTACATAGGTGTTGAAAAATATGACCTTGATTGAGAAATCGTTCATTGTATCTCTTATTTTGTGCAGATTTTCTTTAATCGACACAATACGTTGTTGAATTTTTGTTTTTTTCTTCAAAAAGGTCATGTATGCATTAAATTTTTCACGAGGTTATCAATAACTGCCTTGCCAGGACTTGTGTGTAAAACTCCTATGGCATAATCTGCCGTACTTTCCTGCAGAAGAGTATTTTACATACGCATCATACAGGGGAAAAAAACGAACACATTGCAAGATATACGCGACTATAACGGATGACTTATGAATAACAGTAGCAGCAGTAGTAGTAGAAGTTAATGCTTATGTCCCATGGATGATCCCCATTCGCTTTCCAATACAGTTGTGCAGCGTCCATGATGGTTCTTACATCCCCAAGGTTTCGTCATGCTTGTTCAGCATTCATTACTGTGCCAGGATCCTTGCCTAGCGTGCACTGCTCTGTTGTTATCTATACGTTGTACAAAGAGCGTCAAAGAAAATCTTACTGCACCTCGGTCAATGTCACATTATTTATCATTGTACGTGGCCTTGCGAAGCTATGGTCATTTCATTGGTTGCTTTAGGCCACGGTGCAAGGGTGCGCCAGTCCTTCTGCAAAATAGTTACACCAAATATCACAACAAACGTTACAAAATGGCGTACAAACGGAATATATGTTTACGCTCTCGATCGTATTGGCTAAAAGAGAAAGAGGAAGAGTGGGTGCATTCAGTTTGTCATACAGACCTCTCATCGTGATTGGTAGCTCATACCTTATCGGCCAGTGCAGGACTCGCCTTTGGAAGGGTTAAAAGCTAAGGGAAAAACTTGATGAGCGCCCAGGTTAGCAAAATGTAGAATGTCTAGTGTGAGAAGATTTGCAGGTGCAAATTAAAGCTTGAATGGTATTCATTAAATACAAAGCAAGGTAGCACTTTATAACAAAAATAAACAGAACTGTATTCTCACAGTGGTATCAATGCTTGTTGCTGCATAGAAGCAAACATAACTAAATAATAAATAAATAAAGTAGCATCTTTTCCCTTTAATTCAAACTATAATTGGTTAATATACCTTTACTAACATATTGCTGCTCATAGGAATACAACAAGATTATAGACAAAATATAACCCAATTTTATTGCCATAATATGTATCTCATATTCGGTGAACCATATACATATACATATTTATCACCAGTTTCTAAACATGATCAAGTCAATTATAACAAACGAGTAATTTGCATTTAGTGTACGAATGTTATCATCTGCGGATGTTTTACGGGGAGTACCCAATTTCTGATGAGTATGTAGACCGTCTTACCCACTTTCCTGAAATAGTTTTATCCAGTAATTTACTATAAAAACACTTATGCACTGCCGTTGCAATTGCTGTAACAGTGCGACCAGCCTCCCACATACCCACGATACGTCCACGAGTAATTTCGCTAGTATACGGCATGACTGGTTCTGAGACAATAAACATGTTTTGGTTTCAATAACACCAGAAAAAGCAAAGGCACCATCCTCCCCCTCTTTCCCCCTTATTGCTGTGTTATCAAGCCACCACGCTCTGCGATAGATAAGGTGAGGGACACGCCTCAAAAGACCACAGGAAACGATACAAAATCCGCCGAAGATTTTCTTTGGCGTTGTGTACAAGTGTGCGCCGAGGCAGTCAACAGTCAACATCCTGAAGTTTGCAACCGCTGAACTTCTACGGAAATCTGGAGTAAACTGTTATCTCAATAGTAATTTACTACATAGCTTATTGGCAGCGCTAATTGCACTTAAGTTTGAAATATGATTTTGGAGCTTACGTTGTACCACACGGCGTACAGAATGGAAAGTTAGTGGGTACTTTACTGTTTGAATGAGTGTAGTTCCTTTTCAGCTAACTGATCAGCCTTTTTATTTCAAAATACATTGCAGTACGATGGTATCCATTGGAGAACTACTGTCTTGTTAATATTCTGTCGGGTATAAATGTAGTTTTGGATTTCTCTGATTTTACTACTGTGGACTTCATTAGATGCGATGACTTGGATGGCTGATTTGGCTGCGCATAAAATTACCTCTATTTCATCGTCAAAGATGATTTGATGATGACCTATGGGCTTATAAAAACTAGTGTGCTGTAGACGCTGAGAAATGTTTGTTCCACGTATGGAAAAGCCGATTTGAAGTAAGAGTTGTATTGTATTTCAACTGTTGGGGAGCCGAACACTTGAAGTAGTTGCAACCGCATGTATGGTAAACAGTTTCCGATAGCCTTCGCCCCTAATGTACTTTCAGGTGGCCTTTGCCCCAAGTTTAAAAAAAATATTAACTTTGTAATTTAACTGTTTCTTTAAGTATTAAATATTTATGTTTGCCTCGGCAGCGTCAGTATTATTGTTAGAGACACGTTTCTCTTAGCAGGGTTGTGATGCGACAAGAATGTAGGCTTACACAGATTATAATTTTACTTCACTCCTTTTATTAATACTTGATACGATTTAAATAACACTTCACTAATATAGAGAGCTGTGAGATTCTTTTATGAATTACTTGCGCTTTTTAACACGTAAAACTATTTTCGTCTCACACGAATACATATTAAATTTCTCGAGGACACCTTTTGCGTCTGGTTAGTAACGCTGTCTGCAGGCAACTGACTTCCAGATTTGTAAATTTTGCTATATTTCAGTTTCTGATTGGCTAATCCTACTCGAATAGAATACCTTCATTTAACTAAAGCTTTTTCTGGTTGTTGATTGGCTATTTTATAAACTGTCACTAAAATTACATTATTGTTACTCCAAGAATCACAAGTAGTACTGTTAAACTTTATTACTCATTATTGACTCAAGGTTACCTCATTGTTAGCAACTTTTAACTTATTATTCTCACAGCTCCAACATTATTAAATTACGTAATATATTCATAAAACATTATTACACATGGATACAATAATATAAGCATATGCAATGACTGTTACATACATTTTACTAATTATAACATACACATATTGCTGCAAGGCGGGCTGTTATTTAATTTACATATTATATAATTAGACTGAAATTATTTAAGTGTTAAAAATACTGCCTCAACGCCCGCCCCAACGTTTCGGTTTGTCTATTGTAAGATCCGTCTGTATATACATGGGTCCATTCGGATTCAGGATGCAGGGTTATATACAGTTTCTAGAGTTGCTACTCTCAGTTCTTGCTGGGATGTGGAATTCTTAGAAACTGTATCTAGGGGATTGGTTTTGTGTTCGACATCTGTGAGATGCTCGGGAGATATCTGCATAGGTAGCTTTTTAGGGATACCATTTGGAGTCATTTTATCCTTAGTTTCAAATACTTTTTGAAAGAAACCTTTTTGAGTTTTAAGTTTCCGGTGTTGATTTTCATGATTAGCCCAGAATCCGTCTAATGGTAATCTTATGAATTTTTCATATTGAATCAATACCAGTCTTTTTATATCCACTTGGATTGAGCAATTCCTTATTAATATCTGCATAGCTGTTGTTGGTATGCTCTCTAAGGATCCTGTAAGTAAACTTATGACTTCATTTTGAACTTTTTCTAACTTGATGGTGGTAATAGTAATGTAGCAATGATTTAATATATGACTTGTAGGTTGTTTTTAAGACCTCTCTTGACCGTCGACATTTAGATCCGGCAAGAATTTCTAATTTGTCAAGTTTTCAGATACATTTTCAGTTTGCTTATTCTATGGAATTTTTTTCTCTACTGTCCATTCCAAATCAGGGTGCCTTTCACTGAAAACAAACTCCGCGCGAAAGTAGTTCGCAATCCCCGCTCATAATGTCTGCTTGTTCCCCTCCCACGCGCTTGTTGAACACTATTTAATCTATAAAAAGGCGCCCTGCGTGAGAATCATAGTTCAAAATGCAACCTGAGGTAACAATCGACTTTATAAGTATGCGGCAATGAACATTTTACTTACGTTAATCACAATCCTCGAGCAAAAGTGCAACACCCAAATCCGAATCCTCCGAAGATGACTCAGCTGCCATATCGGAATCAGAACTACTCTCCAAAATAATGACAAGCTTATCCACAATTCCACAGCACTGTCGCACTTAAAACAAGTTCCCACATTTTATCCTCTTCTATGTTGTATTATGTCTGTTTATATTCCCTGCTCGCTTTCGTTACACTTCTCACTGAAACGCCTGTAAAATCCGATATTAGTTTCGTAAAATGCAATAATGCAAGTGTCGGGTATTTTTGTAATAGTTAGTTGAATATATGAAGTATTGTTTCTTTTAGCCACTTTTTAACTGTTTCCCGTTTCTGTGTTTGAACAGTTTATTCGCACTACACGCACCTTCCTCTGCCATGTGAGCTCAAATACCAACTGACTAAATCACAAGATTTGACCTGAGCTGAGAATATGTGTGTTAGTGTATTATGAATGACTGTTCGCTTATCATATATCCTGTGTTACGCAAAGTGTTTATTCGGTACTCAGATAGCTCCTCTCGGAATTCATTGCTGCATTTCTTGTGTATGTAAGAGAATGGCAGTCGTGCATGTCGGTTGGTATTAACAAGCAAGATGCTCTCTGCGTTAGCGCAATAGCAGGCGAAAATCATATTTTGTAATCTCTTAACAGCTAGTATATATCCATTACCTTTAACGATGAGTTCTTATGATAACAGCAATAAAATTTGCAGTTCTATACCTTTCCTGCTCTAATATTTCATAATACAATACATGTATTAAGGAACTACTTACATTGGCGTAAGAGTATATTCTTGGGTTCGTGACAAGTCGAAGCACGTGCTTCTGTTTACATCAGAGGGAACTCTGGTTTGGAATGGACAATAGATACATTCCTAAATATTTAGTATTTTACTGTTCGCAGATTCTTCGATCGCCGATTTGTAGGCGTGTTTCTGATATTTGATGACTCGTGGTAAAAGTTTGTTTGAATATTTTATCTATATTAATTTCTATGCTGATATCACTGGACCACATATTTAAGGTATCAAGGGCTTCATTCATTCTCATTGTAGGTTGACTCAGATTTTTATTTGAATATATTTTGCAGATAACTAATCATCAGCAAAGATGATTTTATTCCATCTATTATTGTTAACTTAGCTACCAATTCATTAATCATGATGTTGAACAACAGGGGACTCAGAATAGCACCTTGTGGGACCCCTCTTTGAACTGCTTGTATTGTGATAATTTGTTATTGATTCGTGTTGAACAAAATATTTTTTAAATAAAATTATATATCCATCTGAGCAACTTTCATACACTCCCATTTCTAGCAGTTTCTGCATTAGCGTCATTCTCCAAATGGAATCAAAGCCGTTTTTGAAGTCAACAAACACTGAAAGGGCACGCTATCTTTTATCCAAGGCATCTTTGATTTCCTGTGAGAGTAATAGTATCTGCTGAGTTCTTAACTAATGAGTCCTGTAACCAGCTTGAGAATGTGATAATTTATTATGTATTTCTAGATGCCAAGTTAACGTTTTCTGGACCATTCTTTAAATTGTTTTACCCAGTATACTAATCAAACGGATAGTTAATAGCTAGGTAAACATTCCGATTTTTTATTAGGTTTCAGAATTGGTATTATAATTAATTTTATCCATTCTGATGAGACTGTAGATTTACATACTTGATTAAATAAAGGAACGCAGTTATGTAATGCTTTGGGTACCAAAGGTTTGAGGAATTCAGTTATTATACCACAGGACCTGGTTATTTTCCACATTTTAGAAATTATATAGCATGTTTTAATTCTTTTGTTGTGAATTCCTTGTTAAATATGTGCTTAGTATTTTCAAACTGAGATGTTTCCTTCATCTGTTTATTTTTTATTTTGATATCCTTTGAAAACTGTTGTTACGATTCAAAACATTTCGTGAATGCATTGTCTATGTGTTTATTTTCAGTAAGTTCCCTACTATGTGTTATTACTTGTGTCCTCTTGCTTCCATGATTGTCACTATTATTCAGTTTAGAGACAAATTTGTGCACCATAGCTGCATCTTTTTCCCCAAATCTTGTGGAATGCCTTCCTTTGTGGTACGTTTATTTCTCTTCTTGGTGCACTGGCTGCTTTGCGTCATTCCATAACATCTTTTGAACCTTCTGAACCTTCTGCTACCTTTCGTGCCTTTTTCTCTTAAGGTGGTTAGTGTTCTGGACCAAAAAAGGTTTATATCTATGTACTCCACCTTTAGATATGTGCCATTTAGCTATGTTTATTAAAATATTACAAACTATTTCATAATATTTACTTTCTCTACCACGGGCATAGTAGGTAGTGAAGGTATTGCATTCCACCCAAAAATTCGATACTGAGATTTCACCAGAAATACATGTTTTGAGGACCGCTGAATCTAAAAAAGCAGTATTAGAACAAGTCTGTGTATGTGTGTCTGTGAACACCATAAGTAAAAAACAAAATGTCGGATAAATACCAAAATTGATATATAAATTCAGTATCTTACAAAAGTGCAAGAAAAAGATTTTCAAGAAAATGCTTTCACCTCAAACTACCCTTTACATGGAAAGTCTTTTAGAAATTTTTTATTTCCTCAGAAATGGCTTTGATGATTTTGATTAAAATACCATATATATAATATACTTATTTGACAAATAAAATATATATCTTGAATTTTCTGGGAATAGATTGTGAAGCCCCCTTTATTGGACTGAATTTCGTATAAATTTGTATAACTAGTAAACCATATCAGATACACAAAACAGAACAAAACACACTTATATCAAATAATTATTCTCGTGCCGTTAGTCGTTTTCGAAATATTCCATGTTACAATTTTACACTTTTCCTAATTGTATCATCTAACGGACATGCACGAAGTTTTGCTATCCTCTTTTTTTTTTCTTTCTTTCGTTTCATCGCAAAGGCTTGTTACCACTTGAGTGCGATTCTCGCTTGTTACAACTATGTACTTCACGTTTACATTGAGAAATAAATTTACTAATCTGATTTTGGGCACAAAGTAAACATCTGTGGTAATTAAAGATAGTGTATGAATTTTCCTTCAGCGGCTTTTGCTTCGAGGGAGTGCTGATTGAGCCAATTTCGTAAGACTGTTTCATTTTAAGTTTAATTTATATTTTATTATTTTTATAGTACAGTTTTAAGTGTTCCTTCTTGTTTCCTTTAGTTGTTTAGTTTTCGTTTTTATATTCTAAAACTTTCCATGATGTCTAGTAAAAACGAACCAGCTTTAATTTTAATGTTGAGAAGTATTTTCACGTGAAAACGGCCAAAGGGATTGCTAGTTCACTTAGCCAATATAATTATATATTTGGTGAGATTAAAAACATACACTGCAGAAGTAACTCGGTGATGTCGTTTTGTTTATCAACTGTGATAAATGTTAATGCTTGAAGTTGTGTTGTAATTGATAAAATTCCTCATTTAGGTAATTATTTGCACTTTAAATCAGTTTCAAATTATGAGGTATTGTGCCATATCCACCTTATTAGAAAAAGGACCGTGCGCGTGTGTAGTTGTGAACAGCATAGTTGAATAAATACAAATTTGGTATTTAAGTCCAGTATATACCAAAGATGAGACAGAAAGCTTTTCAAGAAAATCTCCCCTCCCAAAATACCCTTTAGCTGCATGGAACATATTTTGAAATTTTTTACTTTCTGAAAAATGGCCCTAACAATTTTGATTAAAATACAATATATTAAAGGTACTTACATGATATATAAAACGTATATATTGCATTTTCTGGGAAAGCCTGTGAATTCCCCTTCATTAGGAAGGAATCTTACATAATCTTGTTTAATTGGTAAATGTTGAACTATATACTACACAAAAAATCGAGATCTCTTTAAAAGACACAATTTATTTCAAATAATCTTTTTTCTGCCATAAAAATTAAATTGAGTTTTATTTCTGGACGCTCTTTAACTGCTATGGTCCTTAGCGCCCCATTCTACTTTGGACGTGAAAGATCGGTAGTTTTGCTCAGAGGCATCTTTATCAGGCTTGAGGTTCTTTTACGCGCCGTAAATCTACGACACGGGACCACCGGCATTACTTACCTTCCGAAGGAAGCCATACTAAGGATTTTTACGCCCGAAAATATCCATCGCCCTCCGTCGGGTTTGAACCCGCGACCTCGGGAACTAGAGGCTAGCATGGTAACCACTACACCACGGAGGACGACGTTTTTTTTCTGCCATAAGCCATTCCCAAATATCCCTCATTAATGGTTCACATTGTTCAATACTTCGTCATTCTTTTAAAGTCCCATAGATTTTCAGTTGTTTTTTCGCGATTGCATGGAAACACTATGGAATTTTAAGGCCAGCATATAGCGTCCAGTTCTTAAACATTTGACTACTGCTGTTGGCTTTGTATGTATAACGAAATGTGTAATGCAGCTATTTCTGAAAAAGGTTTATTTTAATTAAAATAAAGTAGATGTAAAAATAAGCCTTCGTAAGAATAATTTATATACGATAGAGGGTAGAGAAAGTCATGTAAATGTAACACACCAGATTTTTATTGTGAAGTTGTAATTTTTATTTCGAAATTCATTTCCAGGAATTAACATTTTTTTTTTGTATTTCTGTGGTGAAATCATCCCATTTTGCTTGTTTTCAAGTTACACGAGCTCTTAGGTTTAGTTTTTAGTGTATGGGGTTTATTTTTTATCAGAATTGTGGAAAGTATCATTTTGTGCCCACTTCCTATATCATCACTTGTTTTTCTTCGAACGTTATATGCGATATCTGATGATACAAAAGTCGTCCTCCGTGGTGTAGTGGTTACCATGCTAGCCTCTAGTTCCCGAAGTCGCGGGTTCAAACCCGGCGGAGGGCGATGGATTTTTTCGGGCGTAAAAATCTTTAGCATGGCTTCCTTCGGAAGGGAAGTAAAGCCGGTGATCCCGTGTCGTAGATTTGCGGCATGTAAAAGAACCTCAAATCTGATAAAGAGGCCTCTGAGCAAAATTACCGGTCTTTCACGCCCAACATAGAATGGGACGCTAAGGACCACAGTAGTTAAAGAGCGTCCATAAATAAAACTCAATTTAATTTGATGATACAAAGGTGAGATTTGGATTTCTACCACTTTCATTATAGTGGTGATATGTTGGGGTATCATTCACCTTGTAGATTAATTCTATTTGTTTTAATACTATAAATCTTTATCTGTTTTTCCACCTCTAATTTGAAGTTTATATTCATATCCAATGGTATCAAAGTGTGAATTGAAATACACTACTATAATTGTTTTATTAACAATATTTAACATATCTAAACTGATTATTTCGGAGAGGATAGTATATTCCATAAATTTTGAAATGGTTATTGTTAATGTACAAATCCATCCTTATGATTACCTATTTATCTTCTTCACCCATTTCTTTTATTGTTCCAAATTTTTGAATTATTGACTTCTTTATTCCGATATGGATTCGAATGAAAACTGGCCTTTTGGAGAATACATACACTCTATTCATTGAAGTGAAAATACTTAAGGTTTTCGTGTTTTTGGTTGGTTTCTAATATGATGAACACTTCTGTGTTTTCCTTGTATAACATTCTTTCCAATTCAGGTTTTTTATATCGTAGAGACCCAGCATTCCACTGAAGTATCATTAGTTTTGTTTATTTCTTTTCCAAGATGGTCCCCTTCCGGAGATCCGAATGAAGGACTATTCCGGAATACTCCGTATTGAGAGACACCCGTTTTGAGCAAAGTTATAAGTCGTTTATTTGGGCTCCTTTTCCAATTTGTAGTTGGTGACTTAGTTCACCCTCAAGAGACAAGCAGCACAAGGCTTATTGGCAAAGGCTAACATATGAATTTTACGAGGGCGGATCGAAAAGTAACGCACAATATTTCAATATTTTTTTGCAAAAAAGTTTAATATTTAAAAAAAATCACAAATGAACGTGCACCTTTTACCTACTGTTCGACATAGTCATAAAGTTTCTCAACACATTTCTCCCATCGTGGTACCAGTTTCAATATGCCCTGTTCGTAGAAGTCCGTTTCCTTGGTATAGCCATCTGCGGACTGCTGATTTCACTTCCGCATCTGTCGCAAAGCGTTGGTCGGAGAGGAATTTCTTCATGGGACCAAACTGATGAAAGTCCGACGGTGGAAGGTCCGGACTGTATGGTGGATGCTGAGGCACCTCCCAACCAAATTTGGTGATTTTCAGACGAACAGCAGCAGCAACATGGGGGCGAGCATTGTCATGGAGAATTTTGACATCGTCAGCATTCATGTTGTGGCGTTTGTCACGAAGTGCAGGATGCAACTTCACCAAAGTTTTGATGTAGGTTGCAGTATTTACAGTGGTTCGGTGTTCAGCAAAGTCTACCAATACAACACCATGCATATCCCAGAACACCGTCACAAGCACTTTCCTAGCAGATTGAGTCACTTTGAATGTTTTCCTCACTGGGGAACCAGCATGTTCCCACTCCATACTTGCCTGGTTGGTTTCGGGCGTGTGGTGGTATGCCCACGACTCATCACCAGTGACGATTCCTTTCAGAAAGGCATGCCCTTCTGCGGTGTACCGCGTTAGGTGATCCAAGCTCGTCATCATTCGCTGGCACTTGTGCTTGTCTGTTAGGTTCTTAGGCACCCAGCGAGCATTAACTTTACGAAATGCAACGTATCATGAACAATATCATACACTGCACCATAGGAAATGTTGAACTGTTGCGATAAGGTTCGCAGTTACACACGCTGGTCGTTCAAAATTGCCGCCTCAATGCCTCTGACATTCTGCGGGGTTGCGGCTGTTACCGGCCTCCCGGAGCGTGGCGAATCACTAAGGTGCACACGGCCCTCTAGGAAGAATGCACACCACCTAGAGACGTTGCTACGGTCCATACAATCATCCCCATACACGCCACGCATGTCCCTGTGAATATCACTCTGTTTATGCCCTTTGGTGCACAAATATCGAACCATACCTCTCTGCTCTTCACACGTGGACGACAGTAACATGCGCGCCATCTTTGTTGCGTAGTTCACGCTTCTCTCACTAGAGCTGCACATGAAACAAAAAATACCCTCTGTAGTGAAAACTTCAAACTATATCTGTGTGAATTTGCAACATTCCAGCTGCAATACCAAGGCAGAAAAAAATTATTGTGCGTTACTTTTCGATCCGCCCTCGTATTTCCTTAGAACCATGAATACCGAGAATAATTTATTACAACAACAATATTGTTCAGTTCAAGTGTAACTACAGAAAAAAAAGCTTGAATGATTATTCAGTGGGTATTTTGTATGATATCTATAACAAAATAATGAATGTTTCACGTGCTACTTTTACTTTCCAACTATATCCTGGAATAAATATAGCAACAATTTCTATAAGTGATTTATACTTCTACAAATAAACAGAAGTCGTTATCGCTCCTTCCCCAGGCTCCAAACTTTGCCATCGGAGTTCGCTTTATGTATTCTTTTCCTGCGAACTTGACGTTTACTTTCTCTTTACTTTCTTTGGAAATGGTAGGTAGGTCTATATCGACGTTCCTGCACCAAGTTCTTGTGCAAGTTCTCGAGGCGAATGCACCTGGGATTATTTGATTATTGCTGTGTAACACGGCAGTCGACGACATGTTGCACCATTCTCAGTTTTACGATTCTTAATTTTCATTCATCGTTTTTCATTCATCATCTAAACTCATGATTTACTGTATAGTTTATACACTATTGCATAAGTGTCCATAAAATACACTAAACCCTAATTTCAAAGCCTCTTGATCAAAATAATTCTTTATTTTGATCTGATCTAAACAAAAACATGCAAATTAAGATACCGAATTCAAAGTTTGAAGCCAGTTTTTAATACATTTTACGTATCGTTCTCTCTCACTCCTAGCCATCGTCGTGTTCAAACTTGAAATGGCACCCTATATTATTAAACATAATTTATAAGAGGGTATAACCGTTTATAGTCTTCAATAATAATTTACCTATTTATTTCCGCAACTTTTGGAAGGCTTTGTGACAACGTGGAATCATTTGCATTTGAAAACAAATATCATTTCACTGTAAAATAAAACAACTTATTTTTTTGGCACATGTCACAAATTTAAGGCAATGCATCTTTGAAATTTGACAAACAATTGTGAAAAATTAAAAACTTTTTTCATAATAAAATATTATGAATTCTATACTTTAAGAAAACATACAGCTTTTTCTAACTCCAATTAACTGAAGCTACCTTGTTTTCTCGAAAAATCTTTTTTCAGAATTTTTCCATACTTAAAATGCTCCACAAGATGGAATGTTTCACTAATTTGTTTAATCATTTTTGTACTGCCTCTCAAAAGCGCATACAAGAAAATAACCATATAATGTTTTTAAAATAATACTACAATTTTGAGAAATAAACTATTAGCTCTTGAAAAATTAAGAATTTTGGACAGTACAAATAATTTGGGTTAATATAAAAATTCTGATACACTAGATCTTTTTGTAAACTTATTTGCTGTAAAATCAAAATTTTTTGTGTGTGTGCTTTTAAAAATGTATTATGTAGATCATTTTATTGGAAGAATGAATGTACAAAATAAACATTAGTCTTTAAGTAAACACAACATTTGGAATTTTGAAACATAAAAAAAACATTACTGGTATTGTGTGTAATAGCTGGTATAGATTTCAAAAAGATATCTTACATACTGTGTATTTCCCAAATTTCGCAGAAGCATTACCTTAATTAATTAATTAATTACTTATATTAAACAAATGCTTTCCATAGTTGAATAAAAGCAATACAACATTATTCTATTATTTATATATCTAGTATTCTTCGTTATATTTTCTCCAGATACCTCCCTTTGTGTCACCTAGCACAGATGTTTTCAGTCTCATACATATAGAATATTTCCCTTGTCTTGAAGCTTATCGATCATTTTGAAATATTTTAATATAAGACACAACAATTGCACTAAATCCTGAATAGTATGTAGCTTTGCTCTCTTCAGAACTCATAAAAATTAACATTATGTTATGAGACAGAAAACAAATTACATGAAAATCAATGAATTCACGTATTAACTAATCAACTTTCAAAATTAAGTAACACAATTTGGATTTACAACTTTGTGGTAACTACAACTAACATTGGTTTTAAATATTTCTTTCTAAATATCTACAATTATACGTGTTTTGGGGAATAAAATTTACACATAAAGCAACAATTGTTTAGAGTAGAAAACATTGAAATAAAAATCATATATTGCAAAAGACAATTAAAATGTTTTAGATAATTATTTTTCAGATGGAAAGTGTTCCTTTAATTACACTGTACTGGATGTAACAAACAAAGTGCATTAAAACTGCAGGAGCACACACCTCTTATGTGGAGGATGAAAACCCCTTATATGAACATGGGTAGAGAAAGCGGAAATTCTTCATTCCTCTGTTACATACCTTTTGCTTTCTCTATCACGTACATAGTACATAGAGAAGGTACTTACCGCCTTCCACCCAAAAATTCGATATCGAGATTCCATCGTAAATCCATCTTTTGAGGCCCCTGAACTTAAAAAAAAACATTTTTAGAGAAAGGTTCATGTGTGTGTGACTGTGGACAGCAAAACCCAAAAAGGGAAACTCGGATAAATACCAAACTTGGTATTTAAGTTCAGCATCTTTCAATGGCACGACACGAAAAGTTTCAAGAAAGTCCTCTACCCTAAACTACCTTTTACATGGAATATATTTAGAAAATTTTCATTTTCTCAAAAATGGCTGTAACGATTTCGATTAAGATACCAAATTTTAACATATTTACATGACGAATAAAATAAATATTTTGAATTTTATCGGAATAGCCTGTTAAGTCCTCTCAATTTGGAAGAAACTTTATATAATTTTTATAACTGGTAAGCGTTAAGAAATAGACAAAACCACACTACACACAAAATATAGATGTCTTTAAAACACAATTTGTTTCCAATAACTTTTTTGTGGCATCATGAAAAGAGTATGGAGTTTCAAGACCAGAATATAAGCGACTCGCTTTTAAAGATCCAACTATAGATTTGGTTTCCTCTATACCTCTGACAATGATATGATATTTAAATGACACTACTGGTATACTACGTAGCCGTATTATAACACGAGGTTACTGGTAACAACAATTCGAAATTCTCCAGGGATACATCGACACACCTGTTTTTCAATGCGACGCGGATTAATGCGCGTGTACGTATAAGTGCGGCCATTTGCTTTAAGGCCAACTTCTAAGTGTTATATTATTTTATTTCATTCTGTATCGCATAATACAATGCAAGGTTAATTTAGGAGAGCTTAACAAGAGAAGAAAGCGTTCCCATCCTGATATGATTTTTTTCTTCCTCCATTTGAAAGGAATATACACCTAAAATTCAGACGTACAGTTTTGTTACGTAATGTATTTTAATGCTGGTCAGTACTATTTGAAATATGGTTGAAGGTAGTGGCATTTAAAATTTTTGGGCTTGAAGAGAGCATTAAAGTAGTAAATGGACCGGTAAAGGGTAGTAAAACTATAAAAATTGGCAGAAAAAAATATTTTACTGTACATACATCTAGAATTAGCAAACACATATACAACAAAAAACAATAAGCAAATGAGAGACTAAATGTTTTCTATAAACTAAAAAGAGAAATAAATAACTTTGTTTAATTTATGAAGTAATGAAAAGTAGCAATTAGTAGTATAATTCTTGCCAATATGTCAGTGATCTCCATAAGTGATTGAGCTAATTCATTCAATATTGGTAAACTCAGTCTCGTGATGTTTTCTTTAAGATTTACAGACGTGGCACATTATTAGTCCTGTCTGTAGTGAAAATGGAGAACTTTGCTCAATGCCACCTTGTACCTATATTTTAAATTTTGCTATTTTTTACACAAATCCCACTGCAACGGAGTAAGCCTTAATGGTTTGGTTGAACTTGCATTTCTGTCAAACTACTGAAAGGGATGCATAATGAGTCACTTGCCATGTTGCTGCTGTTCATTTTCGATTAAAACAGTATACTGTATACCTGTGTTGATATTTGACCAGTTTTAAAAAAGAGGTTAAATACTTGAGCGAAGGACGTGGTTGCGCATTTGAGGTTTTTTTTCCAAACTTTCTCGAAGTGTTTTTGCAAAATGTACTGCACATATGTTAATCAGTTTCTAAATTATGTGTTTTAAGTAAAAATCTACACTGTTTAATAAATTGTATACAATCAGGATTTCAGACCAATTTTTATTAGTACATTTTCCTATGTGTTTTTTAGATTTTAATATTTTAGATATTTCCAACAATTAAAATTCTCCTTAAGATGCAATTTTGAAGTTATCAGAGTGACGCTTTGGTAATAGTTTCCCCAATATATGTTAACTAAAACGTTCTATGCATTTATTAATACAAGACAAATGTATTACATCACCAAGCTCACTAAAGTTTCATAAGTATATATTTTTCAAAATCCGAACCCAAAACACTGAACAAAAATTATGTTTTAAAACCAATTAATTTAAAAGTATATTTCTTAGCAAACTTAGTTTCTAGCTCAATAAGAAACGCAAGTCTGAAAAGCTGTTTAAAAGTTGTGAAAATTGCATCGTAGGGAGAATTTTTTGTAAAATATCTTAAAATGCATAATCCAGGAACGACTTAACATAGGTGCACCTAACTGTGCAATCACACTTATTTATACAGACATAGGATGTGGTAAAAAATTCAAAACACTCAGTAGAATACTTTGAATTTTTGAAAATTCACAGATCGGTCCCTTTAATATTCATAAATTGGCGAATAAATGAAGTGTTTCAATGGCTTGTGGCATTTTATTATTTAATAAATTAATATAGAACGTATCTGAACGTGACTTATGGTTCACTCTGTACGGAGTATAGTAACGAGAGAAATAAAAGAAGATGTAGAAATTGCAGACTTTGTGGATGGAAATAACTTGTATAAAACGTGTGTAATATTTTATTAAGTGAATAATTTTTACTTAAATCACCATCACCTTTTTTTTTAATTTTAGTTTGTTTTTTTTCCCTTACTAGTGCCTTTCTAAAAATGGGTTTTATTTCCCTTAACAATACATATAGCATTTTTTTCACAGTGATTTTTTCTTTCTTTTTTTTCTTCCACATTTTGGCACCTAGAGTTTCCGTAAACACGGGAGATCCAAGGACAGAGAGGTCCGCTTGTCCAACTCCCAGCGTTCTTTCAGGATAAAGACCTGGAAGGCCTAGATGTGCCATGTCTTGCAGTATCCAAAAATGTGTGGCAAAGACAATCCAAGTCAAGGTCTCCGTCAGCTTCCTATCATCTTGATGGAATTCGAGGGTCAGATAGTCTTCCAGTGGAGACATTTGTACTCCACAACAGATCACATAGATTCTTCCATACATCCAGTCCCAAATAGAGAGCACGACGGCGCAGACTACTAGCTTATGATGCAAGTTTTCCACCGCAGGATATCTACTGCAGAGATTAGATGTTGCTCTGCCATGCCGCCACAATGACGAACAACCCCATTGAACCTTCACACACTGCACTTTCCACGAGCAGGATCTTTCGTTCTTAGAAGCACGACAGCTAGGGATTTCTCTCCCAGGAGGGACCCCTAAGGAGATGATCTGATTCGAATAAATTGAGTTCGCAGTTTTGTGAACATCGCATGATTTAGAATTTCCCTTAAACCCTGAGGCTTAACTCAGAAGAAAACGTTTGTTTGTGGGGAAATGTAAACAAACAATATACGAAAATAACCTCCACTCACTTGAAAAACTTAGGAACAAGGTATGGCAACAAATAGAAAATATTTTGCAGGAACAACTTGGTCATGTTTTCAGAAATGTGTTCATATAACTGTAAAAATAGGATAAATGGTGTATAAAATATTTTCTCTACCTCATTTCACAAGCCTACGATAAAAATAAAATAAAAAATGAATTCTACAGGATTTCCTTTCAATAATCGATGAAACACAAAGCTTATAGTTTAATAGTTCAGTAAATGCAGGAAAATATTTGTAAATTTTCGTATTTCTTTAACTGTACCCATTGTAGATGCTTGTATTCAGTTTTTTATTTTTATTTATTTATTTTAATATGTTGTTCATTCATATATAGTTTTATGCATTCGTAGCTAAATATGCACCTAATCTTGACATTTTCTATGTTCACGTGTCTCAATGGCTACCAGTGTACCCATGGAACGCAATCTAATCTAGAATGCATGCCTGAATAATTAACCGGTGTGTAAGATCAGTTAGTATTACCTTATTGTAACTTTTTGGCAAAGGAGAAACTAAATATATAAACTAAATATACCCTGAAAGTAATAAAGTTGTGTTGCATGTTGTGCTGCGTCGGTGTACTGAAAATAAGCCCAAAGCTTTGAATGAACATTGATTATCGGGTAGAGTTTTGTGAATGATATGTTCGAGTTTCGACGCGAGCTGGCAGAAAGGTCGATGGGTCGATAAACCGCCTGCCAGCAGCAATAGCTCTGTATGTCACATCCGATTCCGCCGATCCTTTTCAAGTATGTTCTTGTGGCGAATGAAAGGGAGACTGTCATTCAGAGCTGCCAGAACCGTTTGTGAATATTTGTGCATCGACTGATGTAAATTGACACAATTTGACGTGAAACAGTTATGTTAGTGGTGTACAGTCAAGTGCACGGAAACGTGCCGATGCTTTTGGATTCTTATAGTGTTTTTCTTTATTTAATGTCGGCAAAAACTCGTTATCATCTGTGATCCACACCATCCCTGGGTGAGCCAATCTCTTATTGGTATGAACTGATATTCGACACAAATGCATTAGCCTATGAATAAACGTCACACCTAGGTGAGCGGCGGAAGGGATAGTACGGAAACGTTTCACCTGAGTGGCTGAAAGGCATGCTTTGCTACGACTGTCCACACCAACCCTTTGGATGATTTCGTCTCGCACTGGCTTGATGTCGAACATTAACCTACACAGGAGCGAAGAAAAAGGGCAGAGTAAGACAAACATTAATTGGAGTGCTAGAACCCGTTAAGGGGAGGGGCTATGTGTGTCAGAGGCGGTTTAGTGTTTTCTTACCAACATAAACCAGTGCACGATTCCATACGCTCGACTTAACATATTGCACATGGGGCGAAATATCATAGATGCTATTGCAAAATAACGTCATATTTTAATTATAAGCATGATTGTAATCTTAGGGACCGATAGAGTTCAATGTAGCGCTTCTAGGTTACCTGCTCTCTTGACGGAGTGCCTGTTTACATTAGCACAGTAGGGTGGAGTGACTGGTTTCATATACTGTAGTGGTCAACTTTCGTTATCAGTACCCAAGATTACACACCTAATTTCAAGAAACAGGCACTTAAAAGAGGCTGTGTCCATAGCACTGCGGTGTAGATGCTGCATGCGGAACATGCGGCAACTCGACCAGAATCGATCCACGCTACCCACATGACGATTTTCCTCCTACTAGGAAGTCTGTTACGGGATGCACTCAGATACTTGGTGGAAGAGTGGCGATTGCCAGATTTGAACGAGGGGATGTGTTAACCACATACCAGCCCCACTACTACTCTCTAACCAAAACGTCCTTTGCGCTAACAGACAGGAAATGCAGCGGTTGTACGGTTCAATTTATTCTGCTCTAAGATGTAATATGAGGTATACATGTTTACTTAAAAGATAATTTGAACACTCCTAATTTAGCAACAATTCACTCAGACGCATAAACATTATTCTTAATATAAATTCCTCAAAATTATACAGGAGGCTCAAGTGATAGTGAAATGTTTAAACAGCGGGTCACTATATAATTAATTACTTTGAATTTTTATACTCTTTGCGTGGGAGAAACGCAGGAACTACTTGGCATTTGTCGTATGTACTGTCGGTTTATATCAAATTATCGTGTTCTGAGTTTCTTTGCAGGCTGTGCCTTTTTTCACTTTTTTTTTGTAAGATGCTCCATTTTTACTTTCTCTACTACTTCCTACAGTACGTAGAGGAAGTACTGCATTCGATACAAAAATTCGACACCAATATTTCACTGGAACTACACGTTACAAGACTCTCTAAATAAAAAAAATCTGATGTGTTACACTCACATACTTTCTCTACTCTTGTACAAACTATTTTTACAAACGCTTATTCTCCATGTGCTTCATGTTAATCGAGATGTTAATATTATTGCTAATTTTCTTGTAGATGCAAGGGGAATATAGTAGGCTTTAAACGACAGTCAAATGTTTTAAGAACTGGTTGCTATGTGGCGCATTCCACTCTCTTTGCATGTCCAGGACATAAAAAAATTAATAACGAATTCCCATTTGAGAAGAAGTATAAGTATCGGAAAATTTAAGGGAATAACAAGCAATATCTCGAAAATGGTTCACTCAACAAAAAAAATGTATATGACATAAATTGTGTAGTTTAACGCGATCTACATTTTGTGTGTAGTAAAATTTTGTCTATCTCTTACGGTTTACCAGTTATGCAAAAGTTCATTTGTCATGAAAATATCTTAAATATATGATATTTCAATCAAAATCGTTAGAGCCATTTTTGGGAAAATTAAAATTTTCGAAAAATGTTCCATGTAAAGGGTAATCTGGGGTGGGGAGATTTTCTTGAAAACCTTCGTGTCGCATCCCTTGAAGATACTGAACCTAAATACCAAGTTTGGTGTTTATCCGGCGGTTCGTTTCAGAGTCATTCTGTTCACAGACACACACACACACACACACACACACACACACACACACACACACACAGACCCACACACGGACATGTTTCCAAAAATGCTTTTTTTGGATTCAGGGGACCTCAAAACATATATTTCCGGTGAAATTTCGGTATCGAACTTTTGGGTGGAATACAATACTTCCCCTACTTACTATACGTAGTAGAGAAAGTAAAAAATTAGTAAAAGGTTCGTGTGCTTATGCGTCTTGGTGCGTTCGTCTGTAAGCAGCGTTACTCAAAAACAAAAAGTGGGTTGAATACCGAAATTAAGTTCGTCTTCCAAGAATGCCACACGATGTTCAAGAAATATATATATCTTCTCTGAGTCTTCTCAGCCTGCGGATTGAGAAGTTATGCAGTCCTGGCGTTGTACAGGCTATGCCGTAAACACTGTCCACTGCATCGCGTCGTATCAATTTCGGCCGAAATGACTGCTTTGCACGGCTATACGTGCAGTGACTTGCACTCGTAGCACAAGAGTGTGCACATTGGCCTTTAGTGATAAAGATCCCAGGTTCAAATACTGCCACTTGAAGGTGTTTTTTATGTCTAGTAAATTTAACGAGAACTGATAGTTTGGCATGGAAGTGTCATTTCTCTTAATTCATAGTTTAATTATGTGAATTTCATTAAAACACAAATTGTTACTTGTTAGAATATGCTTCAATGAACATTATAGAAAATGCAAAAATAAATAA
Organism: Deroplatys truncata; assembly: GCA_030765065.1. Taxonomy (NCBI): domain Eukaryota; kingdom Metazoa; phylum Arthropoda; class Insecta; order Mantodea; family Mantidae; genus Deroplatys; species Deroplatys truncata. The sequence continues at coordinate 85,684,004 of CM060990.1, read as the reverse complement.
AAAAACTGATTTATTAGAAAGCATGATTTGAAATTCCGACGTTCACCATTATTTTCCAGCATGTTAACCATTGCGCTACTAGCACGTTAACGAGCACCACCGTAGCCCTAATTAGTAGGCTGGTAAATGCGGTGTCAGCACCTGTATTTCGCATCGTCTGTAAAATGAAGGGTTGCCTAGTTATCAATCCGCAGGATGAGAAGACTCACGCGGTATATATATGGACAATTTCTCGATGTATTTGATTTTTTCAAAATGGTTCTAACGATTTTAATTAAACTGCAATATGTTTAAAATGTTTGGATGACAAATTGTATATCTTGAATTTTATGCGAATAGCCTGTGAAATCCTCTTCATTCAGAATGACTTTTGTATTACTGGTAACCCGAAAGAGATAGACAAAATCTTACTACACCAAAAATGCAGTTCTCGTTAAAGTACAGTTGTGTCAAATATTTATTCCCGAGATATTCCTTGTTATTGGTTTGAATTATGAAGTACTTATATGTTTTGCAAGTGGTAAGTAACTGTTAGTTTTTTCTCCTGGTCATGCAAAGAGCATCACAAAGCGATACGCTTTTTAAAATCTGACTATTGCTTTAGGCTACTGTATTCTGCTTATACCTACAACGAAATGTGTAGTCGTCCTCCGTGATGTAGGGGTACTAGCCTCTAGTTCCCGAGGTCGCGGGTTCAAACCCGACGGAGTGCGATGGATATTTTTTCGGGCGTAAAAATCCTTAGTATGGCTTCCTTCGGAAGGGAAGTAAAGCCGGTGGTCCCGTGTCGTAGATTTACGGCACATAAAAGAACCTCAAGCCTGAATAAGAGCCCTCTGAGCAAAATTTCCAGTCTTTCTCGCCCAATATAGAATGGGACACTAAGGACTACAGCAGTCAAAGAGAATAGTTTTTGTAAGAATAGTTTGTAGAAAACTGTGTAGAGAATGTGATGTGAATGCTAAACATTAAATTTTTAATTTCTTTACCATGTGAATAGCAGGTAGAGAAGGTATTACATTTTACCTAAGAATTCGATACCGAGATTTCACTGTAAATACATATTTTGAGGTCCCTTGAATCCCAAAGAAGCATTTTTTAGAAGAAGGCCCGGTGTGTGTCTGTGAACAGCATAACTTAAAAACGAAAACTCAGATAAACACCAAACTTGGTATTTAGGTTTAGTACCTTCCACAGATGCGACACGAACATGTTCAAGAAAATTCCCGCACCCCAGACTAACCTTTACATGGAAGATGTTTCGAAATTTTTGATTTTCTAAAAAATGGCTCTAACGATTTCGATTAAAATAATATATTAAATATATTTACATTACAAATAAAATTTATATCTTGAATTTTCTGGGATTAGCCGGTAAAGTCCACTTTATTTTGAAGACATTTTGTATAATCTTGTATAATTGCTAAATGCTAAGCGTTAGACGAAAACGTACTAAACGAAAAATGTAGATCTCTTTAAAACACACAATTTATTTCAAATGCATTTTTTGTGGCATAAGCCGTTTCTGAGATGTCCATTATTAATGGCCTGAATTGTTCATTACGTAGTCTCTCTCTTAAAGTCTTGTCAACATTCAGTTGTTTCGTGCGATTGCATGGAAACAGTATGAAATTTTAAGGCTAGCGTATAGCGTTCAGTTCTTAAACATTTGGCTATCGCTGTTTTCTTTGTATCCATAACGAAATATGTAATGTAGCTAGTTTTACTTGGATTAAAGTGTAGTAGACAGAAATATAAGGTTAAATATAGTCACTAATAAACGATAGAGGGTAAAGAAAGTCATGTGAATGTATTAAATCAGAATTTTCTAATCTTTGTACTGTTTAAATGATTGCGAGTGCACGTTGCCCTCCGTGTGTTTTGTCATATTAATTACTTGTAGGTATTACTGAAGTGCATTTAGTTTGCCATATGCTGCATCTTCTTAGGGTTATACCTCAGATGTAAAATTGGTTACATTACGCTGGTAACTACTAGGTACTATTTTAGTGATCACACAATTAATACATTCCAGATTTGCAGTAATTTAATGTTCAGTGCGCTTTTAAATTCAGCTATAAGCAGCTGTGCGCTACAAAAAAGAAATAAATAAACAGCGTGAATCGTGCTGCAAGAGAAGATAAGTGACGTCACTGCCACAAATTTCAGTTATTATTAAATTGTTCTCAAAGCGAGTAAAAATCGAAACGATAACTGATACCGCATTTTATGCTGTAGGTGGAGTCAAGCGGGTTTTAATATGCCGCAGAAAAGTTATAGGTATTTGGCATTTTATCGCTGGAATTGATATCGACAAATATGAATTTGAGCATGGTCACCAGTGGAATAAAATGGTAGTGAAATTTTTACGTTTCACATTATACCTACTATATATCGTGAAGCATATGGGCGTGAAATTGCGCTATTGTGTGGATTTGAATGGCTATCAGAGGTTAGAATATTTTCACTGGCGACGAATTCAAGATTGTAACGTATAACAAGAGCTGATATTTTCAGAAGTAGGTGGGAAACTTGAAACAGAAGGTTTCTTTTCACAGTTGGGCTAAAGTCAACCCATGTAACGGCACCCGTAAAAATTATTTTGAAATTAGTTTTTGTCTGTACATATACTGTACAGTGCTTCTGTGTAGCAATAGGAATCGTTTAAGAGAGCAGTCAGGTTACAAATCAGATTGGGTAGAGGTAGCTACTACTATGGGTGCATATAAAATGTCTTATGTATGGAACAGGGGCGGAGAATCACCGTGCTGTATTATGCCATTGCCTGAGGTCACTTGCACTTGGCGAAGCCTTCTGTTCTTGGCCTATACTGTTTCCTGCTAAACACAGTTTCTTTTCGCAATATTATAATATTTAATATTTATTCTCGTTTAATAATTCCCCATTAATATTATTTCCATTCTTTGCGTGCTTTTATTTCTTTATCTTCTCTTTTTTCACTTAACATTTATTACCTTGCCTTTACCGTCCATTATACTACTAAATATTCTTTGTTTATAGTTTTTCCTCTTTATATGTTTAATTGCTTTACAGAGGTTTTGATATTTCCTATTGAAAAATTAAAAATTAAATTGAGTTTTATTTATGGACGCTGTTTAACTGTCATGGTCCTTAGCGTCCCATTCTATATTGGGTGTGAAAGATCGGAAATTTTTCTCTAAGGCCTCTTTATCAGGCTTGAGGTTCTTTTACGTACCGTAAATCTACGACACGGGACCACCGGCTTTATTTCCCTTCCGAAGGAAGCCGTGCTAAGGATTTGTACGCCCGAAAAGATCCATCGCTGTCCACCGGGTTTGAACCCGCGACCTCAGGAACTAGATGTTACTATGGAAACCACTACACGACAGAGGACGACTATTTCCTATCGGGCGAATGCTTCTACCTCACTAGGTATTTTCCTCCTTAATGTAATTTACTACACATGCCACTCGTAACGTACTAAATCCATATTTACCCCGGAAGCTTCAGCTTTAGATTACCATTTTAATCAAAGGTAAACCATCAGTCAATCTCCGCTGATTTCTAACATACTTGAGCATGGATGTTAATGCCATGATTGAAGTTTCTGCTTGGTACAACCTATTATTATAACGCCGTTTAACTAGTTTTTACCTACTATTACATTCAAGAATGTGACCACGTAATTTTTTTCTTCCCGGCTCTCACTTTTTGGTGTTTCCCTATTCAGTAAACGTTTCTAGAACTGTCTTAAAAGTAATTAAAACGGGTATGAATTATAAAAGGAGAGAAAATTAAACGAAAGTCTACTGGAAAGATTTTCGTACCCCATTCAAAGAATGTGAATGCATCTAATCTAAATCATCAGTCTACCTCCAATAAAAACAAGACAGATATTTTGGCATTAGGTCCCGGAGTGACTAATGCATATACTGTTGTCAAAAACCTGTCCAATAAATCAGAATGGCTATGAGAAATCCGAAAAGGTAATTGGGGAGTGCTTATGCAAATGGGGATTATGAACCGGGGGTTTCCTAACTTAAGGACACATTTCGTAAAACCTTCCTTTTTTATACACAGATAAGATGCCCTCAATTTCTGTTCAGTTATGGAGTTGTGAATTCTTTCGAACTGATTTACGGCGCATATTAAAAGCACTGTTATTTAATTAATTGCTTGGTTACGAGACAATCATCAGTACTGAGTCGTTACGAAAAGCAAATTAATTACAACCTAAAATATTATATTTTTCTAAATAATTAATTAATCGACCTTTTATCATTCTGCAGAGGTTTAAAAATACAAGGAAGTAAATAAATATACTACTCTGCAATTATTTACACTATTAGTACCTACTGCCAATTATTTAAAACAACTGTGAATCGTTTTGGTTTTTAAATAGGTATACTACATAACCAACTAATATTTTAAATGCGTGCAAGTGATGTAGCAATAAAATTAATAATATATTTGACCGTGCCCAGTGACGAGGCTGGAAATGTAGAATCAGACGACTGAAAAATTCAATGCCATAGCTGGGATTTGAAGCATGAACCTTCCGGTTTCTGTCTGCTTACTTTAACCAACTGAGCTACCATCTAAACATGCTAGTACGACATTAAATTCTCCAGCTGACTCGCATTTTTCCAGGTAAACCAAAAGGAGATCTCAAATTGTTTTGAGATGACATACCCCAATGGCGACTTACATTGCTGTAAGTACTTTAAGTCCCGGGCTTCATAGTTTAACCTGCTGTTAGGTTAATCAATTGTAATTGCTTTTCCACACAGGCGTGTGTAAGATATGGGTGGTACGGTAAAATCAGACGACTGAAAAATTAAATTGCCAGTGCTGAATGGCGTTTTATATTTTAACGTTTTGGTAATTTTGATTCGTTAAACTTCACAAATATAGAGTAGCGCAATTAGGCATCTCAAAATAGCACTTACTTCACTTATTAGATATATTAAAATAATTTAATGGCTAATTCTGTTGTACTAGGAATGCATTTCTTCATATATTTCCTTTGTACTCGTTATTAATATATCATCGTTCGTTTATATTTAACTGATGCATACATTCTTATTAGTTAGTACGTCTGTTGCTTCTTTAGGGTTTGCTAGAGCTGTTTAGAATAATTTCGATTGCCTTCTAATTCATCCCAATAGTATTAAGTTTTCATTATTTTCACAATAATCGTTAATATATGTATTTGGATGCAGTTTGTATTTGTTTTTCAGTTCAATATTAAAATGGGATTGGCTTAGTTATCTGTCCATTTTGTCTGTCATACCTATTGATTTCACTACCCATGATTTAGGGTTTATGTATTTACTTGCTTTTCTATTGAGTAATTTAAGTTTCGTATCTACATATGTCATTTCTAAATTAAAGTGCTATTTTCTCATAGTCACCTTGGACTAAATTCATTCGCCTTAGTGGTCAGCCCACACGTTATTGAATAAAGCAGTACGAAATCTGTGCCCGCGTATATGTACAGTCAAGAACATGGAATCCTGCGAAAGAATGCGCAGTGGTTTATGTTGATAAGGAAGTATTAAATCGTCTCTGTTAGTGGGCGCTTACCTGATTCTAGTACTCCACTTAATTTTTTAGTTACTGCCCCCTTTTCCTTTACTCCTGAACCTGAAGTCAACCTGTGTTTATTAGGTAAATATTTTGGTGCCAGACATTTGACATCAAACCAATACGAGACGGTCACATCCAGGGGCTGGCGTGGACCGTGTTTGCGAAGCATGGCTTCAGTCACTTAGGTGAAATGTTTCCATATTGCTCCCCTTTCGCTGCTCACCTAAGCCTGACCTTTGTTCATAGGCTGATGCATGTGTCAGATATGAATTCAAACCAATATGAAATTGGCTCACCCAGCGCTGGTGTGGAACACAGCTGATAAGTTTTTGCCGACATTAAATAAAGAAAAGACTAGACGGAACCTGAGGCATTGGCACATTTCTGTGACTTGACTTTACAGCTGAGAATACTCTGTTCAAAAAATAGGCCAGATGTGATATCTGATATATCTCAATCCAGATGATGCCGCACTGATAGCGAAAAATGAAAATGATCTACAGATATAAGTGCTTATATTCAACAGTGCGTGCAAGAGATAAAATATGAAAATAGCGTAAAAACAACAAAATCGATAACAATCTCCATTAAGCCAGTAGAATACAAGCTATTCACAAAAAAACAATTAATGGAGCAGGTGATGCAGACCGCTTACCTGGGAATGAAACACCCAGGCGAAATGGGACATGAAGCAACAGGTATTAAAGGCAAATGGAACTTAAAGTTCGAAGTGTCACATATAGAAATTGTATATACTTAGATTAAGAAGTGAAAGTTAAGATATCAGAATTGTCAATCTGATTGTAGCACGCCTGAATCAGAGAGAAGACAAGAAGAGAAGCTATACCGAAACTAATATTGCTTGCTTTATATGCTTACTTCAAGTAAACATGCTAAATACATGTCAGAACATCCTGCTGAGCTAATAAGGATGACAGCTTCTCTTAGGTATAAACCTAAATCATGTATAAGATACATCACACGCATACAATATCAACATTTCACCGGAAATACACGTTTTGAGATCCTTGATTAGAAAAAAGGAGTGTATGTGTGTGCTCGCATGTGTGGCTGCGTGTTTCCATGTATCTTTCTGTGAATGTCATAACTTAAAAACAAAAATTCTGTCATTTCATGCTTAAGTTTAGGCACCTTAAATGCGAGGCGAAAATTTTCAGAAAACTTTACATTCCAAAATACCTTTACATGGAAATACGAGCATCCATGTCTGCATTTTCTCAAAAGCGACCCAAAGATTTTGATTACAATTGCATAGATATCTTATTAAGAAAAATAAGATATCTGCATTGGATTTTTTGTAGGTAGTCTGCGAAATTTCCTTCATTCTCACTGAATTTTCATCATGTATAAATAATGAACGGCAGAAACTAAGTACAGGAAAAATGTATACCTCTTTAAAATATTTATGTAAAACAACGTTATGTATGGCATTAATCATTTCCAAATTATTCACTGTGGTGCGTTTTTACAATATACCAGGTTGTTATCTACACCATGTGCCATCTATGAATATTAGAAAATAGAGCGATTCTCTCTCTTTCTTATTTTCACATTTAAGAGTCGTGTCCACATTCAGCATGCAGCAGGTTCTGTAAGTAAATAGGCAGATATTTATTGCAAATAACATAAAGCTTAGAGAAGCATTAGCCTTTAACGAGTATATGCGTAGTACCAGGTTTCTCTTGAATGACGCGACTGGCAGGCCGGCGTTTCCATGACATACTATACGAATCAGTTCGCGCAGTAGCGACACACGGCCCGCTGTTTCTCCCCTAGATAGTGCTAAAATGCTAAACAATACGGGAATATCGCGCTTACGTTTCATTATAAAACGCGTTTGAAATGATGTCTCTCTGCATATACACAAGCCTGGCATAAATGGGACATATTATTGAACATTCGATACATTTCTGCAGCCGAAATACTGGAAAACGCAATCTAGACACGCTTTTCTAATTGGTAGAGTACATGACAAGCATCAACTGTATCTTTAAACATTCACACATATGATAATCTCATGGATTAGATTTGGAGAGCGAGCGGGCCATAAACCATTCCGTCATGAAAAACCTGTGTGAGCTCAAGGATTATCTTGGATTTCTTTTCACGACAGCTCTTGTCTCGCCTAATGTTTCGTGTGTTGGAATTTTTGGCTATCTATATCCTCTTGTCTAATACGAAGTAATCTGTTTAAATTTTTCTATCAGCCAATAAATTGTGGATTTGTTGGGAACGGATGACACGAGGGAATTTGTGTATAAATTCAAGCCGACGGTCCAAATATGACTCCGTACTAACAAAACGTAACACAATAAATAGACCTGTTCTGTTGTGTATATCGCCGGCTTTTGCCGAAACCCGTCATTTCACGAAGATCCTAGGCAGATCATGAAAACTCGGCGTGTGCTGAAAAATGCGGAAATACACGTTCTGCCGCAGTTCTTCGTGAAATACTTGTTAGGCATGTAGAGTAATTCTAACCTAACCTGATCTGACCTAGCGTATCCTAGCCCAGTCTAGTCTAGCCTAAACTAGCCTAACCTAGCCTAGCCTAACCTAACTTTTTGCTATTTGCCGGCTTTAAGAGGCCCGTCGGATGGTGTATAAAATTAAGCTACATCATATGTCTGATTTTTATGCTCTCTCTAGGATCCTCGCGAAATGACGGACTTCATAATGATAACTAAAGACACTCTACAGACAGATTCTGGTAACGTCATTCCCACCATACACCATGTCAATCAACATTGGACTGAACAACAAATGCTGTTAACTTCCATGCTAGCCTCTAGTTCCCGAGATCGCGGGTGCAAACCCAGCGGAGGACGATAAATTTTTTCGGCGTAAAAATCCTTAGCATGGTTTCCTTCGGAACGAAAGTAAAGCCGGTGGTCCCGTGTCGTAGATTTACGGCACGTAAAAGAAGCCTGATAAGGAGGCCTCTGAGCAAAATTACCGGTCTTTCACGCCCAATATAGAATGGGACATTAAGAACCACAGCAGTTAAAGAGCTCCATAAATAGGACTCAATTTAATTTTTAAGATCATGAAAAGCCGGCGTATGCTGAAAAATGCGGAAGTACACGTTCTGCTGCAGTTCTTCATGAAATACATGTTAGGCATATAGTGTAACTCCAACCTGGCCTGATCCAGCCTAGCCTAACCTAACCTAACGTAACGTAACCTAACTTAACCTTTCGTTATTTGCCGGCTTTAAGAGGCCCGTCGGATGGTGTATACAATGAAGCTACAGCATATGTCGGCTCTTATGCTCTCTCTAGGATCCTCGCGAAATGACGAACTTCATAATGATAACTAAAGACAATCTACAGACAGATTCTGGTAACGTCATTCCCACCATACACCATGTCAATCAACATTAGACTGAACAACAAATGCTGTTAACCTCCGTAGGCGCGTGAGCTAAGCTAGCACAGAGCGAGGTCATTCAACCTAATATCTGCAGATACGGGAACCGACAGTCGCGTCATTCAAGATAAACCCGGTATAGGTGGAAATGGGAAAATAAAGTCGTGTGACTGTTAGATATTTAATTTTTTCTAAGAAAACGATTGGATATGTGAACCAAACTTGGTTTCCAAGAAATTCGTCACTGCTCAACCTACCTATGGCTGTAAATTTACGACTTATACTGCAAGTTGGAGCTTATAATCGCTGGTTGACAAGTACCCGAAGTTTAGTGGAGTGACTTTAGGAACACGAAACAACAGTGAAGGATTTCGAGAAACTCAGATCCAAGGAGGTCATTTATGGTTCTCTTTTGGAAACTTAAAGGAGGAGGAGGATTTGTAAGGAATTTCCAATAATATTTACTCTGCGTACACCTTTAATATCCCTTTGTATAAGACATTATAATCGCAGAGATAAGAAATAAAGAAAGGAAAATCTGGCATTTCAAAAGGGAAATTTTCCATGCATAGACATTCTTTGTTCTTATATTATTATTATTCTTTTCGGTGAACGGGAACGCTTGAAATATAACAAAGCGCTATACAATGTCATTCTAAGCTCTTGGATGCTTATTTTTTCTCTCTCCTGTTAAATTTTTCCCTCTTTTTCAGTTTATTTCCATTGAAATGTTCTCCATCCTCGCCCACGTCCTGTTTCTTTGCCACTGTAATTTTATTTTGAAGCGTTGGAACACACAGCGATATTGAATGGTAAATAAACCAGCATATAAATCTTACTGAAGGATTATTAAATAGGAAACATTTTGGTAGTTAAAAGCAATTTGCAAAGAGTGAATATGGACGAACCAAGGGAATTTCTCTGCTGCGAATTTACTTTCTGTTTAAAATATTCAGCGTAAATCTTCTTGTCCTACTGCCCTTTCTCCTTCTGCTACTTATCCTCTTTTCTGCTCTTCCAGCTCTTCCTCATCCTTTCTTCTTCTGCTGCTTCCCCTTCTTCCTCCTCCTTCTTTGCTTCCTCCTTTTTGTATTCCTTCTCTTCTTCGTTTCCTTCTTTCCCTATACATCTTCCTTCTTCTATTACTACTTCTATTGTTCCTCTTTTATATTTCCAGTGGAAGTATTTTATTCCATTACAAATTAGCTATCAACATCGCACAGGAAATACAAGTTTGGAGGTCCCTAAATATAAAAATATATTTTAAAAAAAGATGCGTGTGATGAACACTGTAACTCTAAAAGCAAAACGAAAGGACGGATAAACGCCATACTTGAGTCAAAACCTCTTAATTCAGTAATGAGAAAACGTTCAAATTATCCCATTAAAAGCAATTATTTACATGCATTTTCTCAAAATTGCTCTAATGATTTTGATGAAAACGTCGAAGCGTGAGATAATGAAAGGGTGGATTGAAAGGTATATCATTAAATATCTTTAGACAAAGTTCATTTTCATTACGTTGCCGAAGCTACTGTAAGTTAAATGTAATGCACCTGGTGTGTAACAGTCACACAATCATGTCTATTATTAATCCTTGGCGGGTGGAATTTAATACACCTATTAAACTTTACGTCTTGCTCTACAGGGTGGCGTTTAATGCACTAAATTGAAACTCCACGACTAGCTTGCTGTTGTTGTCAGTTTCTTCAAAATATGTTTCTAACAGTCACATTTGGTGTGTTTTACAACTGTTAGCAGGGAATGACCATTTCCTAGTTTGATTTTGTAGTGTTATTATGAGTTGTATTTTTCTGTACGTACCACACAGTTACTTCTGTGTAATTTTTCGTATTTGTTTACGGTTTTCGTGAAACCAGCAAGAATACTATGTGTTCAACGAATTTAATGAAAAATTTTTGCGATGTGAGCTTATCGACAGAGAGGAAGAAGAAATTAACCTGATTGAGTGCGAAATTACCGCAAGTGAAATGATGATGGCTACAATTGACAACTGAAATCACCTGAATAATTACGATCCTAGATCATGTAGCATACCAGTTGCTAATATTAAGCATTTTAGCAGTGATAGCTCTAAAATGCATATTTACGTATACGGAAATTGTAGTAAGACATTGCAGTGAAGCCAGGTCAACCGCCAATTAGAACTGGCACTAAATGACACTTGTGCCGTTCTTTCATGCCCGATCAACCCCTACGATTTTTCTTCAGTTATAGGCATCTGTGAACTAAATTGCTACAACAAAAGGTAAAGCGTAGTTTTTCATTTAATTGCTGTATTATTAAAGTGCGTAGGATTGTTTTTATAGCATGTTTTATTTTCATTGTATTGTTTTCTCCCCAGAGCTATGAACCTCGCCATCCGCGAAGGGTTATAATAATCATAAAAACCTTAATTTTTCTACTATTTCCTGTTGATTTTATAAAAGGTCATCCTCTGTGGTCCAGGGGTATTATGCTAACCTCTAGGTTCAAACCCTGCGGAGGGCAATGGCTTTTTTCGGGCGTAAAAATCGTTAGCATGGCTTCCTTCGGAAGGCAAGTAAAGCCGTTAGTCCCGTGTCGTAGTTATACGGCACGTTAAAGAACCTCAAGCCTGATAGAGGCCTATGAGCAAACTTTCCAGTCTTTCACGCCCAAAATAGAATGGGACGCTAAGGACCATAGTGGTTAAACAGCGTCCATAAATAAAACTCAATTTAACTTAATTTTTATAAAAAGTCGCCAGAAATTGTTTACGTTAGGTTATTTTATGTTTATATATTGCTTTGTTGCAGATATAGTGGAGACTAGAACAATTTGCAAACACTTAAGGGTATATGTAGGCAAATTGTCTAAACACTACATATTTTTTAACACCTTTATTTGATTGATTATCCATTTGTTAATATGCTCCCAAGGTGTTTCGTTTCTTTTCGAATTCTAAGTTCGTCTAAAAATTTAAATACTCTTATCTTAGCAGTTCAGGTCAGCAAGGTCTACCAGGGTAAGAGCCACAGCTCAGACCCCCTTAAAGACCCAGGGATAGCGCCAACCGAGTGACTCTCCATCCGTGGGGTTTCCCATGAGGCCCATACCTAGAGCCTAAAAAGGCCCCCCTGCTTACGCAGGAGATGGAAGTGGATACGCCACTTACGCGTGTCATCCCCGAAGGGCGACTACCGATAACCTCGGTGGGGTCGACAGCAATCTAGCATGCCGTCTACCGGCTCTCCAGGGCGGTACCGGAGGACATTGAGGCGTCTCACAACCCCGGCTGCATGAAAAAACCACACAGTCGTATCCAATCTCCCACGGGTATCGGGAACCACTGCCCCGTCGAGACCAACCCAATCCGAACGGCTCCCCAGCGGGAGGGGCTCGAACGTTCGACCCGACATACTTCTAGTAACGTCAGAAGTACCACGAGTGCTAAGGGTCCGCAGCGCCCGCACCACGGCAGCTGAAGGGGTCGGAACCCTCCCCCCCGCCCTAGCAATGCAAATGTTCTACACTGGACTTTGTGACATTTCCTGGCACAAATACTTGAAGGCATATGTTGTGTTGCTCTTTTTTCTTTTTATTTCTGAATGCCACTTCACATGAACTTAGTTAATTACCAAACTTTAAAACAAAATTAAATCGTTTGCCATTTTTATAGAAGATGACATTTCTCCACAAACAGCGCACCTTTTCTGTGAAACTATCAACTCAGAGCAGTGAAACCTGATAGTATCTTCTAAAAGTATACAATAAACAGTTCTGTGGCGTGTTGTTTGATACTTTGAAAATAATAGTATTTATGATTATGCATACCAATGAATTTAAGGGAATTTATCAAACAAAAACTGTAAATGTTTTGTTTAAAAAACTGGTAGCTTAATCAACATTTTTCTGCACACGATCTATCATCACTGTATAAGGAACCTGGCCACAAAGCTTTATTACAATTGACTGGTTGAATTCGTAGAAAAGCTACAAAAGGAAATTTTGATTTTTAAATGCTTCTTTCGCAATGGTGAACTTAATATGCTAGGAAAATGTTTCAAACTTTCAGAATTAGTAAAAGATTGTATTTCAAATGCTGATGCCAAGTTTAATCACATTTTCTTAAAAACTTTGGAAGTTATAGCAGGTGGCCTTCCGCGCCGTATTTCAAGTGTGTAGATATTCCTTTTTGCGTTAAAACAGTTGCAGAACTCAACGGGGTAATTTCAAGTAATCTGGTGAATTAGAGTGAGCGAGCTTGGTTTTTTTTTAAGTTCCATTTATACCCGGCCTTTAACTACAATGGGGGATTATCGACGGCCTTTCCTTTGGAACATATTACTGCCTATAGGCAATGGTGTTAACTTGTATTCGCTTGTCTTTGGGTTTCTCGTATACTTTGGGCTTTAATCATTAGATCACTCACACATTCACACTCTCATTCTTTCTTCCAGACCCTGGGGAGGCTAGGAAATGATCTTGGCTAGAGAAACATTCCCACCCCTCAGCCGGGAATTGAACTCGGGACCCTCGCACATCAGGCAGGTGCTCTACCGACTGAGCTACGGGGCCAGCCGAGCTTTGTATTACTCCTCTTGCATATGAGCAAAGACGATGAGCGGATCGTGCTCATTGAGAGGTACTTCCCAGGCTTGCAATAGAGTGTACAGTCCGTGATGATAGAAAAAAAACAGACCCATGCACTAGAGTGTACTGTCCGTGATGATAAACAAAAATAGACCGAAAAGGTCTTACAATATTTTCCACTTCCGTTAGACAGGCTTCATTTTCGAGGGAATAAACTCACTTTTTAGACTGACAAAGAATTAAAATGTCTTTATTTGACCTATCCGTCTCCGCCTATGGCTATTTTTTTAAATTGTGTTTACGCTATTCTTGTCTAACATTACGGACTATAAGCAACAAACATGAGCGCACGCGGTGTTTCACTGCCATTTTCCACTTACTGTTATAAATATTATTATTATTATTATTATTATTATTATTATTATTATTATTATTATTATCATCATATAACGGTACTATTATGCTGACTTCGCTCGCTGAATAGGTGTTAGAAATTTTGCCCCTGTTGATTGATGCGTTGTTCCAACGTCTCCGTGTATCTATGTGGATGTTTCTGGGAACCGCTGGTTAGTGTTAGTGGTAGTAGGGGGTTTTAGGGCGCTAATGCGCCAGTTTCGCACTGGCATATGTTTACTTGGAATTGCCCCGTTGAGTTCAGCAACTCTTTTAACGCATGAAGGGTTATCTGCACACGTCAAATACGACGCGGTTGGGCCACCTGGTATAGTTAATTGTAACTATGCGTTCTCGCGTATGTTCTCCCTCCTTTGCATAATCTCATGAGAAACAAATGAGGCATATATAAGCGTTTAAAACTTTGTTTAAATCAGAAAAACAATACACTAACTACAGAAGATATTTAGGAAATGGCTAAAGCTACAAAAAGGTTACTTGACATAAACTGTTCCTTCAAACGTGATCTATATTTCTCCTGAAGCAATTCTTTTGTCTATCTCTTATGATTTCAAAAATAAATGAAATAAAATAAGAGTGAAAACAACTTAACAGGCTCCTTACATAAAATTCAAGGCAAGTATTACGTTTCATTAAAATCTCCGTCACGAACGAAGGAGGTTGCGCACAAGCAAAAATCTTTGCAAGTTATAGTTACACGCTCCCTAGACAATCAGTGCGTTTTATAATGTGACTGCGTGCACTTTTTTGCTGTTATAGAGTGAAATTTTATATTAGATCAATTTCATTGTAAGCACCGCTTCGTAATTCGGACTCTGAAGCAGAATCCAACAACGAAATGTACTGTAAGATGCGCTGTTACTGTAAATTAAAGTGCAGTAATGTGTTGTCAAGGTTCGCGGCAAATAACCACGTGCTTGTGATCAGTCCTCTCATCCCTCCTCTGTGCGACAACCGTCATTCACCGCCTTCATTCGTGACCGACTATAGTTACGTCAAATCACAACTTGCATTATTGTAAGAAACATTTCTCTAGCCGTTTTGAGAAAGATATAATAAATAATAATTTTCCATGATAAGAGTATGTTTGAGGAGGCGGAAACCTTGAAAATCTTCATAGCTATTGAATTCCTTAAAAGAATCTGATTAATATGTGATCTGTATTTATTGAGTTTTTCCTTTTGATAGAGAGGTTACACACACAAATGTTTTCAGACTTATATTCAAAGGATTTCAAGTGCGATATTTCCTATGGTTTACCAGGTAGTAGAGGAAGTAAAATAACGTGATTACTTTGATTGTATAGAAGAGCTCATATTATGACTTTTCCAATTAGATTCAGTAAACCACAGAATGAGGCACATTATTTAGTAAACCTTCTGCGGCCAAGTTAAGAGCCACAGAGTTAGAATGGCGTGGGATGACAAGAGAATCTCGCGAGTTCCACCTTCACCGGAACTGAATGTTTAATGAAATTCCAGGAAGCGCGGAAGATTTAATAGTGGAATGGCATCACCTTTAAACATCACTCCAATTTTCCCTTTGAGGAATTATATGACATAATATACAGCGGTTGCAACTCTGTAGTTATTACAAGAACCCTGTGACATTTTATTACAAAATAAAATAAACATACAGCTTAAAGCACCGAAGATGAACTGAAAAAATGAAAGCTGAGAATCGGGAAGGAGTATGCTGCAAAACCCCCTTTTCCAGAAGTGGCAGTTTGTATGAAAGAGCGTGAAATTCTGAAGACGTAGTGCAATGATTTCAAAATAGCAAAGGAGTGTTGGAAGTATTGCCATATGAGGTAGTGGAGAGGGTACAGAGGTTTAAAACATAACATTGAAGAAAACATTCCGGGAGAAATTAGTGGAGTGCTTTGCGTGGAGTGCAGCATTGCACGGTGCGGAAATCTGGACGTTGCAATGAAGTGAAGATTGGAAGCGTTTGAAATGTCGGTATGGATGAGAACAATGGAAATTGTGCGATGGAGAGGCGAGATAAGTACTGAAGCTGCTACAGAAAGAGTGGGCGAAGGAATAACAAGCTAGAAACTGAACAGAAAGAGGAAATAAATTGAATGTGACGTTAGATGATAAGATACAGCTTGCCAAAATTCGCAAAGTAAGATGCTAAACTGGAAAAAAATGTCTAAGCTGGGCGAGACATTATGCGAACATTAAGCCGAAACAAGGGACAGCCGAAGGAGTTGAGTTGGCATAAGATTTCGCCTTTAAACAGAAAACTGAGCGAGATAGCTCAGCCAGTAACGCTTACTGCTCAAATTTGGTAGGTCCTGGATTCTATTTCCATTAGTTTAACTACCATGAACTTGTTTTTCTTGTTTTATTCCCCCCTGGTTTTTCCAAGTCGACAGGCGAATAATGGTTTAAACTTTTCTGTCCATTATTTATTTCCATTTCCTTTCCTTATCACTTTGTTTCAGAGTTGACCAGGCAACGAGGTTGTTGTGCTGCGGCAGGGCGGTAGAATTTGCTATGTGGAACGGGTTCCTCCTGGGGCCCGGGTAGTTGCACCACCAGTCGGATGGTCTCAGGAGGAGGAGGAGCCCTTTCATAGTGAGAAGGGGACCGCCTGTGAGGTGCCCTTTCATGAAGGTAGGCATAATATGAATTCTTTGTGTATTCCTTTACTGTTCTATGTAAAATGTGTTCTCACTGAAATTTCCAGTGCCAGTGAGTATGTTGGTTTATTTTCACGAGATACATGGCGAACAACGGAGTCCGTAGAATAGTTTTGGTTCAGTACCAGCATACTTTTAAAATCAGATAACCATCAAAATTTACCAATTTAATAAAAAAACTAAATAAAAATATTTCAGCGAAACTAGCTTACACATTTAACGTTGAATAGTGTGTTATAGAATCTGCTATAAAACGTGGCCTTTTGGTACTGGTTTAATTCAATTTTATAAACGTTATTGGACATAACAATTAGTATATGACTTATTGTGGTTTTAAGTTATCTAGACGTGTCATCAATTTGTATCTGATGGCGTTCTTAAATAGAACGTGCGGTAGACGGTGATAATTTTGATTTAGTAGCCTAATTTCATTCAAAAGCTTGTTTATTAAAGAATCACTTAGGTACTTCGCACTGTCCAAGTAGGGCATTTCATGACACGCAGATGTTTTTATTCCAGCTACTTCACAGCCATTAACATTTTTGTCATCGTCAATGCACCCTTAAGACTTATTTCTTATCTGAATAAAAATAAACTCTTCAACATTACTGGGTGGTAAAATACTTCCTCAGATCCAATTGGAAGACAAAACTAAAACTAAAAACCAACAAATGCTATACTCTATCTATACATAACTGCTATATGTCACTATGCACTATCAATGAGAGATGATTCTCTTATTTCAAACCGCTGAGTTTAAGGACTGTAATCACTGAAAATTAACACCGTAATATTCACACTCACATCGACAATAAAGAGATATAACTGCCGTATAGGATGGGTTGTTTTCAATGAAAGCAAGCTAGACACTGTCTGCACATATACGTGCTTTTTTATGGTCGTTTTACTTCCAACATTTCGTCGGCTGTCCTCATGATATATCTTAAAATAAATCGCATTAAGAAAGCAAATCAGGTTACCGCTTAATTTAAACAATAAATGACTTGTGACAGTTGCTGGAGTGGGAGCATTTCGATGGCAGCACTCCCTCCGCTATTAAGCCCCATTCACAATGAAACGTAAGCGCAGAGCAGAACAAACGCAAGACTTTGCACTCATGTTATTTAATGGAAGCATTCACATACTCACATAACGCGATATGTAACTCAAGAGTTTGCACAAATTTATGCTTGCGTTGCGTGATTAGAGGAAGAATTCTACATTTATTTCTCCATGCATTGCCAACTTCTTAATACTACACGATCGAGATGCGAGATTTTACGGCATCTACTGCACAATCATGTTGCTCTTCCATTAAGCCGTACCATGCCATTTTAAATGCTAACGCCAGGTGCTACTCTGTTATTATAACACATTTTTTATGTCATCTTTATAAGACGATGGATTTTCGTACTGAATATTATTGGTTATGTTATTTTATTTGAAACTTGCGGTATGATCGGAAGACTTCCGCATGCAATTTACAGATCTAGAAACCCGTAATAACTTCTTGCGTTACGCTATGGCTGCATTGTAAATGGTCTTACCTCACATCTGTCCTTGTGCTGTGCTATGTTAAGTTACGCCTTCATTGTGAATGACGCTTTATTCTGGTCAATAAGAAGCCAGAACCTAGTTTTCCCTTAGTTTAAAGGCGGAAAGTTAGTGCGTCACCATGTTATATTGCAGTACGCGGTTTTCTGTTTCTTAGGGATTGTACTACGATCACCGGATAAACCATCAGATACGTACACTGGAAGGTAAATGTTTTCCCCTTTATCACCTACAGGTTTTAACTAACGTTTTTGTTTCCTCAATGTCTAGTAATAGGCGGCGCGTGGCCGAGTGGTTAGACCTCTCGCCTCTCACCAAAGTGACCTGGGTTCGTTCCCAGAGAACCGTATATGAGATTTGTGGTGGACAAAGTGGCAGGTTTTCTCCGTGTTCTCCGGTTTCCCCCGCCATTCATTCCACCAAATGCTCCATCATCACCTTTCCTTTCATCCACTTCACCGTCATTTCATATCACTCCTTCCTCGCTCTCATACCAGACTTCGGGCTGATCACCCATCCTGGCCGTTATATCTGATCCAATTAGTCTGTCTGACAGCTGACAGGCGTCTGACCCCAGCCACCCGCGTATAAGTCCTGGGGGTGTCCAAACGGGGAGGGTAAACAGAGAAAGAAAAATATACAGAGTGGACCATTTAAGTTGAGACTGTACAATATCTCCAAAACTAAGCGTTGTAGAAAGAAATGTTTTGAATAAAAGTTGCTTGATATTATGGGGGAAAGTAAATCCTATTGGTCGTGTTTTATTTAGTAGATGTTGTGATAGTCATTTTAGGGTCAATTTAATTTTTCTAAATGGGAACTTAATATTTTTATGTTGTTTTCTCACTCATAAAAAACTAAACAACATTTGTATAAAGCAATTTGCAATTGTTCTTACACCAACGTAAATAAAAACGAAATAGCTGTACACAAAGAGCGCAATGAATGGTTGGACCATGGATGGTCATTTGAGGGTCACGTTACGTTTCGTAATTGGAAACCAACATTTTTTATTTCGTTTCCATATTCCTCATCACAAAATAAACAGTTTTTATAACACATTTTCTAATGAGTAAACAATATACAAAATATACATTCCCATTTAATAAACTCTGATGTGTTACACTCACATGACTTTCTCTACTCTTGTACAAACTATTTTTACAAACGCTTATTCTCCATATGCTTCATGTTAATCGAGATATCGAGATGTTAATCTTATTGCTAATTTTCTTGTAGATGGAAGGGGAATTGGTAGGCTTTAAGCTATAGTAAAGTATTTTAAGATGTGGTTGCTATGTGGAGTATTCCATTCTCTTTGCATTACCAGGACAAAAAAAATGAATAACGAATTTGAGAAAAAGTAAAAGTATTGGAACATTTAAGGGAATAACAAGCAATATCTCGAAAATGGTTTACTCAAAAAAAATGTATATGACATAAGTTGTGTATTTTAATGCGATCTACATTTTTTGTGTAATAAAATTTTGTCTATCTCTTATGGTTTACCAGTTATGCAAAAGTCGTTCACAATGAAGAATACTTTTGGAGACATTCCAGAAAATTCAAGATATACATTTTATTTGTCATAAAAACATCTTAAACGTATGGTATTTTAATCAAAATCGTTAGAGCCACTTTTGAGAAAATTAAAATTTTCGAAAAATGTTCCATGTAAAGGGTAATCTGGGGTGGGGGATTTTCTTGAAAACCTTTGTGTCGCATCTCTGGAAGATACTGAACCTAAATACCAAGTTTGGTGTTTATCCGACTGTTCGTTTCTGAGTTATGCTGTTCACAGACAGACACACAGACACACACACACACACACACACGTACATGTTTCCAAAAATGCTTTTTTTTTGGATTCAGGGGGTCTCAAAACATATATTTCCGATGAAATCTCGGCATCGAATTTTTGGGTGGAATACAATACTTTCCCTACTTTCTCTACGTAGTAGAGAAAGTAAAAATTAAATTGACCTTAAAATGACCATCATAACGTACTCCAAACAAAACACGACTAATGACAATTATGTTCCCCATATTATCAAGCAACTTTTATGCAAGACATTTCTTTCGACAACGCTTAGTTTTGGAGATATTTTAGTCTCAACTTAAATGGTCTCAACTAACCCTGTATAGTAATACCATAGCGCACTCCTTCTATGCACTAAGGTAATACTTTTGTTAAGCTGGTGACAATTTACACAAAATTTGGTAATTTTATGTTTGAAACTAGATGCAATAACACACATTTATTCCCTTCCACTTTTTCCATGTTAAGAACATTGGAGCTACAAAATGAAATAAAAACTAGGTGGGGTAAGGAAACATATATTTTGGAAGTAGGTATAAAACAGAGGACGGGAATAGCATGGCTTAGGCTGGGAGGGTGGAAAGCTCGCAAGATTGCTGATGACGATGGCAGGATGATTTGCCCATTATGCGGGGAACAAGAAGACTGGACGCATATTTTGGCAGCATGCGTGCAGACGGAGAGTATTAGGAAAAAATTATTACCGGAAGTATTTTTGGCTTCCAACAGACGGAGGACAGCATGCTGGGACTTGATTCTGAACAGCCAAAACTGGCCAAGCTTGGGCACATACTTAATGGAAGTACGTGTATTAAGAGATAAGGTGTTTATGTAAATTTTCTTTTAATATATGTGGTGCTTGAGCACTTGTGTGTGTGTGTGTGTGTGTGTGTGTGTGTGTGTGTGTGTGTGTGTTTGCGTTTGTGATTCAGAGTGTTTTTCAATTTTATATGTATGTACATAATGTGGTGATTATAAACATAGTTGTTTCTGGTCGATTCTGCAAGTCACGTATACAGACCAGGTATTTTTCTAGAGAGCATGTACGGTCTTATGACCCATGCGACTGTGTTATGCAATTAATGTAATACTAAGCACTTAATAAATACCACCACTACTACTACTACTCCAGCAATGCTTTTATATATATATATATATATATATATATATATATATATAGGTTTAGGGACTGAAGCATTAAATCATACAGTAAATTAGCCAATGGTTTAAAACAGTTTGCTAATTTGTTACGACTTTAAATTGGTAACTGTAATCACTAAACCAATACCCGTCTTTTCTTGGAGGGGTAAACTGTCGCTTGGCTTTTGAGGAATTTGTGTAACCGTTAGGCCTCTAAACGGCACCGAGTACAATTCCAGTATTATAGCCATTTGGGCAGTTATGACATATTAATATAATCTTCGGAAAGTTCGTGAGAACATCAGCATGACTCTTACTATTTGTGTGGCACTTTTCATGAAAATGAGAAAAATGCGGTAGTTAACAATAAGAATATTACTACACTCAGTCTAAACATATTATTTAAATTAGCATAAACAGCAAATGTAGTTTTAATTGGGAACCAGAAAAATACACTTTTTATGGTGCGATGAAAGAGCGATTGTCCTTAACATCTCAAGGTTCAAACCCGGCAGAGGGCGACGGAATCCTTAGCATGGCTTCTTTCGGAAGGGAAGTAAAGCCGGTGGTCCCGTGTCGCAGATTTATGGCACGTAAAAGAACCTCAAGCCTGATAAAGAGGCCTCTGAGCAAAATTTCCGGTCTTTCACGCCCAATATAGAATGGGACTCTAAGGACCACAGCAGTTAAAGAACGTCGATTAAAAAAAATTAATATCTCAAGAAGGAACTTAACTATAACTTCCAAGGTTTTTAAGATAATATAATGCGACTTGGCATCAGCATTTGAAATACATTTCTTCAATAATTCTGAAAGTATGAATCATTTTCCTGATATGTTAAGATCATTTTTATAAACAAAATTTTCTTATGGTACATTTTTCTAAGTATTCAACCAATCAATTGTAATGAGCCTTTGTGCCCAAGATGCTTATGCAGTGATGATAAATTGCATGCAGCAAAATTTCGACTACGCTCCTAGTTTTTAAATAAAAAGTTTTAAGTTTTGGCTTGAAAAAATTCTTTAAGTTTTGGTATGCATAATCATAAATACTATTATTTTAAAATATCAAAAAAGTGCTGCATAGAATATTTGTTCATTCTACACTTTTAGAGTCTGAGAAAAGTAATCTCAAAGAAAATGAACACTATTTGTGGAAGAACGTCATTTTCTAGAAAACGGCACAGAAGTTAAACTTTTTTTAAAGTTTGGTAATTGATGTAAATTCGCGTAAATTAACATTCACTAATAGAAAGCAAACAGCGCAACACAAAATAGTGCCTGTGACCTTAGCCTACAAATATTTGCACCAAGAAATATTACAAGTCCATGCTGTGATATTCCAGAGAGCTGGTTCAAATATTGTTTTTATTATTTTCAACCTATATATTCTAAGAAATAAATGGCAGTCAGACCTTTAGTTGTATTTCTGTTCTAGAATTTCAACATCTGTATGACAAATTTTCGCCTTTCTTTATATTTTTTTTCTGTAATTTTAACACCAGATTTTCTCACATAAAAATGGTTAATGACATTATTATATGCTAACATACATGTTTATTTAGTTTCTGAAAGCAGCAGCAGATTAGGATGGGTGTGCCCAGGTTAAATAATCGGTGGTAAGGCATGCCTGGTTGATAACAGGGCATGTAAAAGCATCCAGTGTGATACGTGTTTTATAAATATTCGAAACATTTTACTATTCTCACTTTTTAAAGAAATATTGCATTCTGGGGTTACTTGCAATAAACCGCGTTACGTTATTTAAAAGAATTTACAGTTTTGCTGGTATAAATTGCAATATAAACTCAAGCTAACAAACATAACGCTGGTGACTGTTTGAAAAAGGTGTGTGGCACAGTAGCACTGCTAACGGTTTTAAATGTTTAAATGAATTTAGAGGTGGAAAAATAAAGAAAATATCCTTAGAACATGTGCTCAAATGCCTAATCTATCAAATAAGCGTGTTACAAAACTCAGGTTTTTTACAAAACTTGCCTACACCTCCCCTTAAGGGAATGTTAATAAAAATTGTGTATTTCACTTGACAGAAGAGAAAGCCATTTAACTCTTTTATTACTAAGATTGAAAATAGGTATCTTATTTTTATCACTTACAGTGCTCAGCATAAGTTAATTTTGGACAGCACCAAAGGTTACTGAAAATATGGGTACAAAATTTCTACCTCTTCCCAGAAATTATTTACAAAAATTCATTAAATTTATTTTTAGTAGTAGCGTTTAACGCTTGTTCTTACTATACGACACCACAGGTGCTGGACACTGATTATACATGAAATGAAATGATATTTGGGAAATGAAATTTGGAAAGGAAGCGTTCCAGGACTAAGTTTAAGGTACTTCCCAGGCATTTGCCAGTTATGAGGACTGAGGAAAACCTGAATATACCCTCAGTCAGAGAGGACGGTGCTGGTTGGATTTGAACTGCGGACCAGCTCACGGGCCCGTGCTTTAATGAGCTCGGGCACCCGTGCCAATCATTAAATTTGTGTGTGAGATATGTTGTGAATAAATAAAGTAATCCTAAACTATCAAGAGAATTTTTAAAATTTTGTTTATGAGAAGATTTTTTCATATTTTAAAGAAAATTAAGCAACATACACCTGCACCTGTTCTAGGAATCCGGCATACATTTTGAGAAAACGTATATTTTGTGATAACGTCAATATTCAGTGCATTACATTTAAATTATTCCGGGTGCTTGTTCAGCTTTCCTTAATTCGCTTTTCATTATACAATTATTTTATTTTTTAAATGAGATAAACACTTATTTGGACTTTCTACTGTGTTATTTTATTTTCATTTAAATAATACAGGCACAAAATCTCATAGTTAAAACTAAATATAAAAGTGCTATAAAGCCTGGGAATTTAGCTCGTCTAGGAAAACAATTAAGGGCTGTAATTCTGGAATTAACTGTAAAATTGTGCTGATCTAAATTATTTACCAAATAAGATATTCCAAAACTGGATTATCACTCCCTTTTACTTCTACTGGGCTGTTTTAATACATGGCCACTCATGTTATAATAAAATATGAGGCGTGATTTTAAAGCAAGCAACCGTTTTAATATTTTGCCACTGCAGCACTGCAGTTGCGATTATGAGCATACGCGATCACTTCTTCCATTCTTAGGAAGCCAGATGCAGCTGTGAGCAATCGTCACTTTGTGTTTTCCTGATATTACATCGTTTCGAAGTGCTCAAAACAATCGAAGGACCCACAGACTGTGAAGCCAGACCAGTGATCCGTTTTTTGAATGCGACAAATGTTACGTCAGCAAACATTCATCGCGAATTGAGTGAGGTTTATGGCGAAACAATAATGAGTGACGATGCCCGGTCATACACAGACAAACAAACTCAAGATCTGGTCGCATCATTTGGTTGGGAACAACTTGATCACCCTCCCTACAGTCCGCATTTGGCTCCAAGCGATTTTCATCTGAAAAAATTCCTTGGTGGAAAATATTTCAACTACGATGATGTGAAACAGGAACTGCAGACTTGGTTTCCATCATAGGTGGCATCATTCTTTGATGAAGGCATACAAAAAATGGTTTTCCGTTACGACAAATGCCTGAATAACGGCGGTGACTATGTGGAGAAGTGGTATAAGGTGTAAGGTAATGAATGATAATAAAGTATTTGGAAAATATTGTTCTGTTATTTTTTTAAAAATTATCGGCACTTGCTTTAAAAACACGCCTCGTATTTTCAGTATTGCACTTTGACTTTTACAACCTAAAACGCTATCTTACATAGATATTCAAGTACAGCCAATAAACACGCACTTATAGATTGAATGTAGTATTTAAATACTTCTGAATTGTTAATAAATGTTTATTTTTCTTCCAAATATGCGAAAGAATTAATTTGTCAACTAGGTGTCTGATGATAGGATATAGATTATACTACGGAAGGCGTACTGCGATCTACGGAGATCTATTGCGGCTACCACCTCCAGGAGGAAGGGTTGAAGTGAAGGAACCACAGGAGTCCTAGTATTCGGTATACAAAGAAGGGATGACACCTCATGCACTGCGACCCACGGGAGATCTATTGCGGCTACCACCTCCAGGAGGTTTGAAGTGAAGAAACCACAGGAGTCCTAGTATACGGTATACATAGGAGGGGGACACCTCGCGCTCTGCGAATTACGGGAGATCTATTGCGGCTAACGCCTCCAGGAGAAGGTTTGAAGTGAAGAAACCACAGGAGTCCTAGTATAGACTATACAATGGAGGGGGGCACCTCGCGCACTGCGACGTACGGAGATCTATTGCGGCTAACACCCCCAGGAGGAACGGATGAAGTAAAGGAACCACAGGAGTCCTGGTATATGGTATACAATGGAGGGGGACACCTCGCGCACTTCGACCTACGGGAGATCTATTGCGGCTAACACCTCCAGGAGAAGGTTTGAAGTGAAGAAACCACAGGAGTCCTAGTATAGATATACAACGGAGGGGAACACCTCGCGCACTGCGATCTATGGAGATCTATTGCGGCTACCACCTCCAAGAGGAAGGGTTGAAGTGAAGGAACCACAGGAGTCCTAGTATAGGTTATACAACAGAGGGGGACACCTCGCGCACTGCGATCTATGGAGATCTATTGCGGCTACCACCTCCAAGAGGAAGGGTTGAAGTGAAGGAACCACAGGAGTCCTAGTATACGGTATACATAGGAGGGGGGCACCGCGCACTGCGACTTACGGGAGATCTATTGCGGCTACGACTTCCAAGAGGAAGGGATGAAGTGAAGGAACCACAGGAGTCCTAGTATACGGTATACATAGGAGGGGGACACCGCGCACTGCGACTTACGGGAGATCTATTGCGGCTAACACCTCCAGGAGGAACGGATGAAGTAAAGGAACCACAGGAGTCCTGGTATATGGTATACAACGGATGGGTACACCTCGCGCACTGCGACCTACGGGAGATTATTGCGGCTACGACTTCCAAGAGGAAGGGATGAAGTGAAGGAACCACAGGAGTCCTAGTATAGGTTATACAACAGAGGGGGACACCTCGCGAACTGCGACCTATGGGAGATTATTGCGGCTACGACTTCCAAGAGGAAGGGATGAAGTGAAGGAACCACAGGAGTCCTAGTATAGGTTATACAACAGAGGGGGACACCTCGCGCACTGCGACCTATGGGAGATCTATTGCGGGTACCACCTCCGGGAGGCAGGGATGAAGCGAAGGAACCACAGGAGGCCACAAAACGCGCGGAAGTCCCTAATAGCTCCTGGCTCGAAGGCCCGTTCCACTAATGTAGCTCCTCAGAGAGGACAATGAATATTCTTTCTTTTGAGCAAGCTTCCGCGCTATCTGTCCGGCGCTGCTATACCACACTAAACCTAGATGCACACCTGAAATATGAATAGGAAACGGAATGAAGGGGAAATTATGGAAAGGAAATCCTGTTAGATGAGAAACCACCGCAGCATTCACCTACCGACTAGGGAAAACCATGAAAAACCCAAGGTCAGAATGGGCAGTCGACGGGAATCGAAGCCAGAACCTCCCAAATGCGAGCCTTATGTGTTACCGCGGAGCTATCTTTGCTCAGAAAGTGGTTGATAATTCTGTGTAAGAAAGAATAAAGCAAGCCGTAATTCCTACATAATCATCATATTGTCAACCCATCATACTACTTTGTTCTTATAAAGGTGTTATGTTTTGAAAATTGTTATGTAGTAACAATTGCCTACGAGAGGATAAAGAAATGATGATAATATATTGTTATTTTTTTTAAAAAAAAATATCGGTACTTTAAGAACACGCCTCGTACATAATTGGCTTAATTTTTCCTCAAATCTCTAATTTCACATTGTGGTATTATTCCTTTTCCACATTTTGAACTCTACTTATTCACAGTGTCTAATATCGTACTGGCTTAAAATGCACAAATTGTTAACAAAGTATCGGAGATGTTTTAAAATTACATTTACTGAATTAAAACGAAAGCAACGAAGCACCGAGCTGACGAAGAATCAATAGTAACTGGTTAAGAGCTTTGGTACCGCCGATGACGTTTCTACTATGGAAAATTAACCCGTCTTTGCTTGGCAAGAGCATCGTAAGCGAAGGAAGGAAGTAAATAAAAGAACAAAGAAGAAAGGAGGAAGCTGCTTTAGTTGTAGGAATCTTTGCCGAGAGCTCCTCAATTCCTGACTCATTCCTTTGTTTATATTCCTCATTCTTTTGTTTTTCAAATACACCCACTTGCTTCAAGACGAACTCAAGAGTCGACCTTTCATCCCAAGGTTTCTTCTTTAATATTTGTTTCCTGGAGTGCTGCCGAACTTGGAGTTTCCGTTTAATATGTTTCATGAGAAAGTTAAACACGGTGTCTACAATGTAATTACTTCTCTGTCGAAAGAGAAAGGAACTAGGCGCTTTGAGATTCGAAACTTAATAGAAAACTTTCTATTTACAAGTAGAAAGGGTACCTATGTACTTATACCTATATTAGATTTATATTAATTTTCTACAACAAATTAAAAATCCATACTAAGTATTTTCTCATCCATGAACGTTTTAGCTACTGGATGTATCTTGAATGACGCGACTGACCTCCCGCCGCTACCACGGCACAGCTATACGAATGCTTTCGTGCAGTAGCGGCGGACCGGCAGGTCGTTTCTCACCTAGGTATTGCTAACGATGCGAACAAAATATAAATATATTACGCTTACTTTTCGTTATAATAGGTGTCTGAATTATGCTCCTTTACACATTTACAAACCTGGAACTAGACAATGTTCTGCAGCCAAAGTATTGCAAAGCTCACGCCGGAAACTCTCTTATAATCCGTCTAGCGTGTGGGGATCTACTGCACAAACCTTATCTTGAGCATTCCCCACAGATAATAATGACATACTCTGGAGAACTTGCTGGCCAGTCAATTATTCTGTCATCAAAAGTACGTTGTAATGTGAGGTATCTATTTTCTTAGTCCTCTCTCCACGATAGCCTAATTGTTAGTTCTCTCTTTCTTTTCTTGTTTACATTTTTCTAACAGCCTATACGTTTTGGATTTGTCAGGAACTTTGACAGCCTGGATTTCTCTTGAATGAAGCGACTAATAATACATGGATGCACACAATTAGATATAACGTATAGGGTTTGTAAGATAATATGATACTTGGCATCAGCATTGGAATACATTTCTTCACTAACGCTGATAGTTTGAAACATTTTCCTCACATGTTAAGATCATCATTTATAAGCAAAATTTGAAAACCAAAATTTTCTTATGGTACATTTTCTAAGTATTCTACTAATCAATTGTAATAAGGCTGGCCCCGTAACTCAGTCGGTAGTGTGCCTGCTGTTGTGCTAGGGGTCCCGGCTTCGATTCCCGGCTGGGGTGAGAATTTTTTCTCTAGCCAAGATTAATCCTTGTCCTCCTCAGAGTCTGAAAGTATAGATGAGTGTGTGTATGATCTAATGGTTAAAATCCGAAGTGCAAGAAACCCAAAGATAAGACCAATGCAGTTAAAGCCGGGGTATAAATGTAACTTAAAAGTATTGTAATAAAACTACCTCGCCGCTCCCACGGCACAGCCATACGAATCCGTTAATACCGTAACAGCGAACCGGCACGTCGTTTCTCCCCTTTCGCTAACTATAAGAATGTTAAGCTTGCTCCTTATAAAAGGTATTCGAAATAATGCCTCTCTGGGCCAAAAAATTAAAGGTACGGACGAAAGGAGGGGCCACAGAAACCGGGGCGTAGCACCGTCAGTAGGCCACAACAGCCCATTTTGCTTCTACCGTGATCCCTAGGATGTAGGGATGAGGTGAGAGACACCGAAGGGCAACCAGATCCGGACGGCGACGGGCGCAAACAGGACAATGCTCTAACGTTCCAGATCGAACGTATCTGACACCTCCCGGGCCCAACCACAAGCCTCTAACCCGCGGTGGTCCCCCGAAGGGCGCCCGCCCGAGAGCATCTGAGGCGGGTCCTAACTGAGCAGTTTCGCAACGACGCCAGGGAAGAAACCTCTACAGAGCGCACATTCACCGCCCAGCCGCAACTCACCAACACCGTCGACTGGTCCTACAACCCAGAAATAGATGACAAGGAAGGTGATGGGTACAAATGATGGGCAGGAAAGTCGTGATAGAAGATGAACCACTCCAGCATTGCCTGCCGCCTGGGGAAACCACGAAAAATCCATGGGTCAGAGTGGTCGGTGGCCGGGGATCGAACGCGGGACCTCCCGAATGTGAGTCACACACGTTACCACTTCGCAGGGTCCCTCTGCGCCTATACGCCTGGCACTTGTTTGAGGAGAGTGCATCAGTCATGTAAGCCAAGCATAGTGCATAACGCTGAATAATTTAAGCTTCGTGATCATTTGGCGACTTCTTCGCGTTAATCTAGCGACAATACATACAACGTTGCCTCTGTGATCTGGTGCTAGCCGTCAAATCCAAAGGTCTCGGGTTCGATTCCCGGATGGAGGGTGGGAATTTTTCTTCAGCCAGGATCATTCCCCATCCTCCCTAGAGGGAGTGTTTGTGAATTTAATGTAATTACCAACGTAATACCATCCGACCGTAAAACTAGTTAACATCATTGTTGATGAACAATTATTTGTTCCAAAGGTAAAAAGCCGGTGATATGACCTACGATGCTACAGGCAGTATATAAATGAAAAAAAATTACATCCTAATCCAAAGTTGGCATTACTGCCAACTATAATGGTTTTCATGTCATGAAGGCACAACAGCTCTTACGGAGAATCCGCGCAGTGTTGCGATGTATGTTCCGACGCCGCCAATGCCGCGCTTTCGTTCACAACCAGGTTTATTATTATTATTATTATTATTATTATTATTATTATTTAGTCGCATTCATTATTGTACTATTAGAATTTGATTAGGTAAATAATTATTATATATTTTAATTTAATTCGTAGAGATATTCGTTTATGTCTGAATTTATGACTTTCTCTTAAGAACTGTCAGCTCTTTACTATTTTACCTAAATAAAATACACTTAATAATTAATTTTACCTCAAACGGATATAGATTCAACATCCAAAGAGGAGTCCGGGTTGGCCTGTTCACTACCCTCAGAAGAACGGGAGTCGTTGCTAGAGGAACTGCTGGTTAACTTAATGATTAGAGGTTCGAAGTCATCCTGCAGTGATCTGCTTTCCACATATCTTCTTCTATCGCTTCAACGTGTTTGCAGTAATTTAACCACTGATCTTGTGTGATTGATTCAAAACCATCGTCTATTAAACGTTCCATCTCCTTTTGTTTAAATGTAATGTTATGACGCCCAACATGCCCGTTTTACATGACTCCATACCATTTATATAGAGTGTATTTCTGAATGGTATGGAGGCAATCCACAAACTATTACTACATTTTCTTCAGCAATCGAGTATAGAACAGTGGCAGTAAACTCATCTCGTACAGAGTTTACGATGGTCAGCAATTCTCTTTTAAGACACTCTTCTGGATAGGAGACATGTTTTGATTCCAGCCGATGTTTCATGTCTTCTTACGGGTTTTTTAAGTGGGGAGATTCTCTACTTTTTATACCGTGGTACAATTTACATAACAATGACCATTCTCGGTTCTAAGTACGAGGCGCAGCCAGAAAGTAAGTTTTCCTGTTTTTTTTAAAGCAAAGAAAATATAATTACATGAAAAACTTTATTGTCAACAGGTACAACAATGATTGAGCTATTTTTCGCATAGTCACCACAAGAATTGAGACACTTGTCACATCGTGGGATCAACTTTTGTATTCCTGTGTCGTAGAGGTCTGCCGCCTGTGAATGGAACCAGCGTGTGACAGTCGTCTTCAGCTCATCGTCGTTGCCAAAACGCTGACAGGAATTTCTTGAGGTGCAAGCAAAGATGGAAGTCACTGGAAGCAAGACCAGGACTGTGTGGTGGATGATCAAACAGCTCCCAGCCGAACTCTTGCAGTACAATTGCTCTGCTCCGAGCCGTATGTGTCATGGAGCAGTACAACACCTGCAGTAAGCATTCCGCGCCTCTTGTTTTGAATGGCACGTCGCAATTTCCGCAGTGTTTCACAGTAACGGTCAGCGTTCACTGTTTCGCCTCTGGGCAGGAAGTCATTGAGCAGAATGCCCTTCCTGCCCCAGAGCACCGCGCACATCACTTTCTACACCGACACAGTCAGTTTGAATTTCGTCTTGACCGGAGATCCACGTGACGCCAGTTCATTGACTGCTGCTTGGTTTCCGGGGTAAAGTGCGAAATCCACGTCTCATCGCCCGTGACGATCCTGTTGAGGAACTCGTCGCCGTCATCATGATACCGCTGCAGAAATGTCAGTGCTGCTCCTAAGCGATTCGCTTTGTGCTCTGGTGTCAGGTTTTTCGGCACCCACCTGGCACACAATTTCCTAAACAGCAGGTGCTTGGCGACAATTTCATGCAACAAGGATCGCGATATCTGCGAAAATGGCTGCTGAGCTCCGTAATCGTGAAGCGACGGTTCTCCACGATGCGCTGCCGCGCCAGCTCAACAAAGTCATCATTGATGAGGGACGGTCGCCCACTGCGCTCTTTATCGTGGACACTTAGACGACCTTCAGAAAAAAAACCCACTACAGCGACGCACCATCTGTTTGCTCATGATGTTCGGCCCGTAGAGCTGACAGAGCTGACGATGAATTTCGATCGGCGCTATGTTTTGTGCAGTAAGGAACATTATCACTGACCGAACCACGCAGGCGGCGGGAGAACAAAAAAGAGCCGCCATTTCGGGCCATCGCTGCCGCGCTACTGGCACCAGGCGGGACTGACCGGCCGGCATATGATTGATACGTCATAGATCAATTTTCCCGGCTAAATACGTTTACTTTAAAAGAAATAAAATCGGGAAACTTACTTTCTGGATGCGCCTCGGATATTGGACAATAGTTGGTTCCTGAACCCCTGCTGAAATAGGTATATCGCTGTCCAATTCGTAATGATAATCAGCAGACCTTTTTTTTCGCCAAGGAAACAAGTGTCGCACCCTGTATAAATCCCAGCCTACCACCGGCATGCAGTATTACAAATCGTGGTCCGCGAGCAATAGGTGATTTAAGCCAGTGGATCATCCGGCAACAGCACTCCTTTAGGAATTTTTGTAGTCTTATCTTTGACACCCTACATTTACCCAACTTTCATCAAGGTACACGATTTTCCTTCTCTCTTTCCTGAGTTGTTTTTTTTCGTAAATAGGAATGTCGTCACACTATATTATCATTTCTCTCAATCATAAGTGATTTATTTCCTCTTTTTTCAAAACCAAATCCTATTTCTTTCGCCAAGTGATAAAAAGTTGAATATTTAAAACGTAGTAAATCTACATAATCACAGAACTTTTTCAACACCGACAGAATTGTAGGGGGAATATTTTGACATAGAAATCCACGAAATTTGCGTCGTATAGCACTACGTACAAAATCATTATATTTCACCTCCCTGCTTGTTTTGTATGTATGCCCCGTTTGTTTTCTCTTCCGCTGTGTAGAGATGTGATCTTTTTTACATTCTTTTCGTAATCTAAAAGCTGTACGCCTACTCACGCCAGTCGCCTTACAAAGCTCACTAAAATGAACGAGTCACTGCGTCCGGGGTTCTTTTCCTTTAAATAATCAAACAGTCTAAGAATTGTTTTCTTTCCCACTTATAATTTCGCATTTTTTTCTGCGATCCATTGCGCTCTGATTATTTAACAACTGCAATGCACACGATCACCAAAGAACTTGTAAAAATCAACGCCTCAGGTTCCCGAAACGTAGAAACTGAAAACCTCCACTGAAGTACGACTCTTGTCGCTCCTTGAACTGCCATACTACATCTGGTCTATATCATCTCCAGGACACGAGAATTAGGTTTGTTGGCGCTGCGTGCCTTGCGCGCTGGAAACATTTGCCTTAACTGTTGATTCATTTGATGCACTAGTACTGGAGACTTTCTGTGTGCAGATAAAAAATAATTTCATTATTTACTTTACAACTTTGTCGCTGGAAGTTCTATGTGGACTTGTAAAGCGAGAATTAGCCAGCGACGACATTTTCCACTGTATAAACGAAGAATTCAGACGCCTGGTTTTAAATTTTATTTTTTAAAAGCAGTATGTTTAGATGTAGGCGGCGCCGTGGCCGAGTGGTTAGACCGCTCGCCTCCCACCGAGGCGGCCCGGGTTCAATATCAGGGACCTGCATGTGGGATTTGTGGTGGACGAAGCGGGTTTTCTCCGGGTTCTCCGGTTTCCCCAGCCATTCATTCCACCAACTGCTCCATCATCACCTTTCCTTTCATCCTCTGACTCCAGGCACCCGCTTGTAAGTCCTGGGGGTGTAAGTCCTACATAAGAGGAGGGTAAACAGATAATGAATGACTGAATGAATGAATATGTTTAGATGTATTGATATAATGTAAATACCAACGTGGGTTATGAAAACAAGCGAATAATTCAGATTTTTTTATTCCAATTATTAAACCCATGTTTTAACGTTCGGAGCGAGAAAAATGTTAAAAATCTGCTTTAATAAAAATTTTAAATTTTATTATTTTAAAAAGTTTATAATTAAATTAAAGATTTTTCGTACATACCATCGCGTTCTTCAACATATTTCATACCGAAATGCACGTTACTATTTTACCTTAGTCGCATTTGAAAACATACATTTGGCAACGGCTCATTTGATTCTTCCACAAGAAAAGCATGGTCCATAAGAGCCCATTGTGCCTTCATGACGTGAAAACCCCTTATAGGAGAGTGGCTCCAGCTTGATATTGCAGTGTAGCTGGAATTGTTTACTGAACCGCCGACTGATTGTAATCCTGCCAAGGACTATGAATGGGTGGACAGAGTGTACGTTAGGAGACTGGGGTCCTAACACTGAAGACATCTGTCCGAGTTACATACGAAAGTCTGGAAAAACAACTTTCCTTTCGACTAAGTCCACACAGCCCGGAAGACATGCATTATTATTTTCTACTATAAAAGTTTAATGCAAAATAGATTAGCATGGGAACTTAAGTATATTACAGTTTTATATTGTAAAATTACCACACGCTGTTATTTCGGAATCGATGTAGAGACCCTTTCTCAAGGCTTTGTCTAGA
This sequence comes from Deroplatys truncata, assembly GCA_030765065.1. Classification (NCBI taxonomy): domain Eukaryota; kingdom Metazoa; phylum Arthropoda; class Insecta; order Mantodea; family Mantidae; genus Deroplatys; species Deroplatys truncata. Next base: position 85,649,734 of record CM060990.1, on the reverse strand, counting down.
AGTGGATATCTTCGAAATTATTTTAGAAATTTACAAAAATATTATTTAGATTGTCCAAATTTTTGCATCCGTTTACAATTTTTAATACCCTCCGCGTTCTTCATATTCTAATTTTCAGTTTATGAATGTAAAAAGTAGTGCGAAAATGCTTTGTTACAGTTAAAAGATTGTACTTTTATATAAATGTCAAAAGACACAAGTTTCATTCTTACTTTTGAGGGCTTTTCCACTTGTCAGCGACTGCCCTCAATTTCCATACGTCATCCATCACGATCCTCCTATTCTCCTTTAGATAAGTGATGGTTTCTCATCATATGGACTCGGATTTCCATAGTTTTCTGCGTCCATTCCATTGGAAGACCATACCAGTCAAGCAGAAAACAGAATATCTTGTAATAGTAAGAGCTGGGTGAGATATTCATTTGTCCCAAAATATTAATGCTGTTAAGGGAGACAAAATGCCCTGCCTCGCCATAGTTATACCTACCTACCTACCTACCTACCTACCTACCTACCTACCTACCTACCTACCTACCTACCTACCTAACAAATTCATTAACAGTTTTCTTTTGAGATAATGAAGAAACCTCAATGCATTCTTCTGCAAATATATTGACGCTTTATTGTTGTCTGACCTACATTCAAAGGCAATTTTGTTAAAGAATTGAAATGCTACCTTTTATAAAGGGCTATAATAATAATAATAATAATAATAATAATAATAATAATAATAATAATAATAATAATAATAATGTTACAGTGTTAAAATGAGTTCAGTGTCAGCCATCATTGATCTATGTTAACAAACACATGTTATGAACAATGTATAAAACATTTAGAACTTCTAGCATACAAATTCCGAGAAAATGGTTTGTTTTTAGTTTATAAAAGCTGTAGATAACCAACATAAACTTTAGTAATAATAATAATAATAATAATAATAATAATAATAATAAAGTTCAAGGTAGAAAAATTTCCGAATTATATAGAAAATCAACAGTGAGCAGTTTCCGAAATAAAAATATTCAAGAGAAAACATTTTAAGCCGAACTATAAAGCACTTAGATGCATTAATTAAAACATTAAAATACCTACAGTAAACAAAAATTAACAACTTATATGTAAAAATAATCAAGAGCGATCCAAACATAATTCATTCATTATCTGTTTACCCTCCTCTTATGTAGGACTTACACCCCCCAGGACTTACAAGCGGGTGCCTGGGGTCAGAGGCCCGTCGAGGAGCAGACACTCATGGATCAGACAGAGCATCCAGGATGGGTGATCACCCCGATGCCTGGTATGGGATGAAGGAAGTAGATGAAACGAATGTTGGTGAAATGGATGAAAGGAAAGGCGATGATGGAGCAGTTGGTGGAATAAATGGCGGGGGAAACCGGAGAACCCGGAGAAAACCCGTCCAGACGCCGCGTCGTCCACCACAAATCCCACATGCAGGTCCCTGGGATTGAACCCGGGCCGCCTCGGTGGGAGGCGAGCGGTCTAACCACTCGGCCACGGCGGATCCAAACATAAACCTACTATAAAAAGGAAACTTGCACCTTTACTTTGGTTTTGACATTGTATCTCCCTTATATTATTCAAATATTTGGAAACCATTACCCCCAATTCAGGGTGTTGTAAATCTTGTATGTCATGAAGAGGAGCTATAAAATTCTAAATGCGCATTAAACCGTGCAGCAGTAGATAAGAATGTGATCAAAATAATTCGGAAGGCCGCTGTATAAAATAGGAATATGTGATGCTGTTGAATGGGTATTATTGGAAAATTACACATGTAATAACCAGGCGACTAGAATTGATGATATTCGAAAAAAGAAACTAGGATATTCAGGACTGAAAGAAGGAAGAATGGCGACGCGAGAGTTCTAATGGATGTGGAGAAATCAATAGTTGAAAAGTGAAGCACAGTGCTGTTATGAGTTGGGTGCAGAAAACGTTTATCTCCCCAAACCTACTTCATTCAGTTTCTGCAAACTTTCAAAATGCAATAGTTTTACCATATTTCCCAAAACAATGTGAATCGTAAAATGAGGTTAGGGATAGCAGATTTTTTAACCTGTGAGGATATTTATTTGTACTTTGTTCCTCGAGTTACACAGACCATTAGGAAGTTTCTTGTTGTTAGAATGGTTCCATAAGCTCTATATGAGGAGTCGGGTGTGTGTTTATCGGAGGGGGACACCTTGCGCACTGCGACCAGCATGATCTATTGTGGCTACACCCCCCCCCCCCCGAGGCAGGGATGAGGTGAAGGGGCCGTAGGTGGTCTCAGGTGTGCCGGCAAACAGGCCCACAGAGACGCACAGAAGTCCCTAATATTTCCAGTTTGATCACCCGAGAATCAGTAGAGACGAAATATCCCCAGAGAGGGGACGAAGCGACCCTAACGGTCGAGACAACGCATCCGTTCACGGACAGAAATCCTTACAATGTGCAAGCAACTACGCTATCTGACCGACATTGCCATCGCCGTCCTCCGTGGTGTAGTGGTTACCATGCTAGCCTCTAGTTCACGAGGTCGCGGGTTCAAACCCGGCGGAGCGCGATGGATTTTTCGGGCGTAAAAATCCTTAGCATGGCTTCCTTCAGAAGGGATGTAAAGCCAGTAGTCCCGTGTCGTAGATTTACGGCACGCAAAAGAACTTCACGGCTGATAAAGAGGCCTCTGAGCAAAATTTCTGGTATTTCACGCCCAGTATAGAATAGGACGCTAAGGACCACAGCAGTTAAAGAGCGTCCATAAATAAAACCAATGTAATCTTAATTTGACATCTCCATCAGCGCAGGATCCGAAGACACACTTGAAACGTGAAAGAGAGAGACGGCACCACGGGAAAACCACGAAAAACCCGAATGTCAGAGTGGGCGGTCACTGGGAATCGATAATTTAAAAACTGAGTTTTATTTATGGACGCTCTTTAACTGCTATGGTCCTTAGTGTCCCATTCTATATTAGCGTGAAAGATCGGTAATTTTGCTCAGTGGCCTCTTTATCAGGCTTGAGGTTCTTTTACGTGCCGTATCTACGACACGGAACCACCGGCTTTACTTCCGTATCTGCACGTATCTGTTTACCTTTTCACATATGCAGTGGCGTCCTGTCTTACGTGCACAATTCTAGATTATTCCATATGAATATATAAATTTAAGCAATAGCTTTACTCCTCATCATTTATATTAACCACGTTTAAATATATAACTAAGTAAAACGCTGGTTTGCAAAATATCTCCACGAGAAAATAGTTTAAATGACAAAATAATGTAAAATCGAACTATATTATACTTTTTACTCTCAAAGATGACACATTTACTTCAAAGTTTCATTACAGTTTCATGTGAACCATTTTAATAAATTAATACATAACAGTAATTGAATGTTTTTTCTTAATAGGCTATGAAGTTTGTATAAACAAGAATTTCCCAATATGTATTATGCTGCAGTTCCCCACTGACCTGTGTTTACTTGGAATTGCCCCGTTGAGTTCTACAACTCCTTTAAATCACGGAGAGATATCTGCACACGTCAAATACGGCGCGGTTGGGCCACCTAGTATATTACTGTTATTGGTACTTAAGCATACATTACGTTTCCGACACCGTTATTAGAACAATCGTCACATATTCGCTTCCATGTTATACAATTTCACCACGATTATTTGTTGGTGTTTTGCGTCACGGCCTTCTAATCCTAACCTACAATCAGGATCACCACGGCAATGGTTGTGTGAGATTCGTTTTTGCGAGTTCTTATTAGTTATTATAAAGTGAAAACAAAGAAAAAGCGGTAGATTGTGAAGAGCAGAGAGCCCCAAATAGTGTTAGGTGAATGAGTAGGTAATTATTCGTGTTCAGAGATTTACGTTATCCTCTGTTCAAGCAGAGGATAACGAAAAAGCTCTTCTTCCCCTCCTCCTCTTCTTCAGACAATGGCATGGGTTGGTAGCGCTGCTTTATTAACAGGTAAGTGGCTTTATGCAATTCCAACGTCTTCAAAAAATTATGATGACGCTTAAAATATAAGGAGATTTTAGAAGTAATGCTATAAGGGTTAACTAGTGACGATAGTTGATAAGAATGTAGGATAGGAATAAAAACGGAAACTATGACAGATACAGAATTTGATGGGCTGAGCTCCGACTTCTACTGGAGCTGCGCGACTTTGCAACTTAAAGAAAGGAGCCAATTTGAAAGCGGAAATGAAGAAGATTGTAGGACTGAAGTATAAATGCAACTTGGTATGCATTCCTAAATATACAAGAAAAGTAAACTAAAAGTCTCGCCTTGATAACAATATCAAACTTGCGCAGGCCAAGGAAAGCACTCTTGATGACAAAGCAGCTGCATCTTATCAAAAGGTTTTTAAAAACATAATACACATTGTAAATTATACATGGATCATCCAGTAATTAGTGGCAAAAGTGTTGGGATGTGGCGCTATCAGTGGTAAATGATGCAAGCTGGTAACATTGAGAAAGAAGAGCATCTGATGTGTGTTTACTTGTGAGTTTGAAGACAGTAATCTTATTTATAAGATATTTGTAGTGAGTTTAATTTGTCGACTCTTATCTGTAGTCTCTAAAATGTTTAGTAAATACGAACAAAAATTGATGCAGTAATTTGTATCACAAATTACTTAAATGTAAATAATGATTGTAATATGAATATGCATTTTTATGTGACATTGATTTCAGATGTTTATTGATTGTAAATATTGTTGGGAAGTAAATTTATAATGCCTTACTGAAACTGTCAATAATAGCGTGCAATAATGCAGCGAGGGGGTGAGCTGTTTATCATTATTGGAAACGAGGAAGTTACGTAATGTTGGCGCGTTTTTCGGTAGAAACTTCTGGAATATTTTCTCCCTAAAGCATATGTATTCATAATTTTCATTGGATATTAAAATAGACGCTAATGTTGGCGCGTTTTATTAGCCAATTGCAGCTGCGTTATAATCTTTAGGCATATCGGGAGTGGGAGTATAAATAGAAGCTAGGTTAAAGGTAAAGTCAGTCAGTCGCCAGTTCATCGAAAATCTCAATACATTACACGTCGCCTTCAGTCGTCCAGTTCATCAAAAATCTGTGTACACTACACGTCGTCTTCAGTCAGTCAGTTCGTCATACATCGGATATAGATTCACAAGTTACGCGCAGCAGAATTATGAAAGATCTAAAGTATGGTAAAGTTAATTATACAAAAGATTGAAGTACGTGGATTAAAAGAATTATCAGTAAGAAGTTGTTATAACAGTTTCAGTTTGGCGAGTGTTAAGATCAATGTATAAATGTGATAGTTAACGTGTTCGACAATAAATGTGTAAAACAAATTTCTTCATCAGTGTAATTTTTGGATAAAAGATTCCTTTCCGTTTACACACTCTGATCAAGAGACATGTTCGACCGAGAGATAATAGCTAGCCGGAGGACAGTAAACAAAACTTAAAATTCTTTCAAACAAAACTAATACTGCCGCAAATTGCCAACACCAGATGGAGCTACGAACCGAACAAATGAATGACGTCACAAGATGGCTTCAACACTGATGTAAACAAACAATTATAAGTAAATACCGCATCAAAATGCTTCATTAAAATTTAGATTGCAAGAGGCAAGAATGCGCGACAATGCCATGCAGCATTAATGGAAGCTTGTTGTAGAGGGACTTTACCATATCGTACCGTGGCTAGATGGGCGCATGCATTTCGCAGAGGTAGGGAAGATGTTCATTAAAAACGTGGAGCTGGCAGACCTCAATCAGCAAGTGAACGCTGTTAGTGCACTGCTGGAAGAACACTGTTGTTGGACTTGTATTGAACTAGCAAGGGAAGTTGGAATTCTTCACATAAGAAGTTAAAGATGAGGAAAATCTGCGCTCAAAGGCTTCCACACAATCTTGAAGAGGAAAACGTGGCAGAGAATGAAAACAGCGAGATGCACTTAGAACGCTAAGGACGTGCAGGCGAGCGTTTCCTTTGACGTATCATAACTTTAGATGAAACCTAGATTCAATGCTACCAACCAAAAGTGAAGAGACATCAAGTGAGTGGCGGCACAATGATTCCCCACTGCCAAAAAGGTATCGGCAACAACAGGTCATGTTCATAGTTGCTTATGATTTTGACTGTGTCATTGTCATTTATTCAGTTCCTGCAGGAAATCGTGTGAATGCCGCATATTAAAGTTACTTTCTGGAACACCATTTACGGCCAGCTGTGCGTCGTAAACGTCCAAATCCCCTGAATTCCCATCCTATTGTGCTACATGATGATGCTCACTCTCACATAGCTGCTTCTGTGGTTAATTTATTTCGCAGATGGAATTCGGAAATTCTGAAGCATCCTCCATATATCCCAGATATGAGCCCATGTGATTTTGACCTTTCCGCGAAAATGAAATTACCACTTACAAGAGTTCGCTTTAGCATCAGACAGGCAATTATAGCAGCATAGAGCAGCCCCGTCGTCTCCCTGAAATGTGGGGAGGGGGGGTTATTTGTGTTGGAGGATATTATTTCTGAGCACAGCAACAATGGGACTGTTACAAAACTGTTTTATTTCTTGTTAATTCAAATGTTGCCACTAATTATTGAAGTCGTCCTCCGTGGTGTAGTGGTTACCACGCTAACCCGGCGTAGGGCGAAGGATTTTTTCGTGCGTAAAAATCCTTAGTATGGCTTCCTTCGGAAGAGAAGTAAAGCCGGTGGTCCCGTGTCGTAGATTAAGGGCACGTAAAAGAACCTCAAGCCTAATAAAGAGGCCTCTGAGCAAAATTACCGGTCTTTCACGTCCAATATAGAATGAGACGCTAAGGACCACAGCAGCTAAAGAGCGTCCATAAATAAAACTCAATTATCATTACTCTCGCTTCTATACATTACCCATTAAGTACTATTTTGGCTAAAAAAAACAGTGAAATAGAAGAAGCAGAATCACTACAACTGTTCTACGAGCGCTCACTGAATTTAAAACTGCTAACACGAAAGCTACAACCTCTACTGAACGTAACATTTTACATCAACTAGTGGTTTATTCCTTATCATTTAGTTCAACGTGGTGCCTGATGTATTTTGTATCACATAATGACATGATAAGCAAAAGAGGCAGAAAGGGTTATTATTTATGGCTTTTGTTGTACTTAAGACTATGAAGTTGCTTTGCTTCGGTAAAATCAAAACCAACACATTTACTTGTTTCTATGCTATTCACTGAAGGATAACCATCTGTGAAAAAAAGACCAAGAATTACTAAAATCATAAATATAGATGTTAGTGTCATTAAACACTACAACGCGTATACTTTAGTGCTATGTAGTTTTTATAGCTGTACGGTCTTTTAAAGCGTGTCTTATATCGACTTAAATGTCTGCCTGTAAGCCTAGGTTCCTATAAAATTGTAGTGAAAACGGTAAGTTATGCCAACATTAAAGTGAACAAACCATTCAAAAGATGACCTCAGGAGTCTCCAAATACTAAATTAGTTACAGAGGAGCAGAAAAAGACGAAGGAGGGCCTTTAAAAGTCAGAAACAGTGTTATTTTAGCGTCATAACCTTATTCACCCTTTCCTCGGGTTTTTATTTGTCGGTACATTGTAATTTTCAAATACCTCCACACGAAGTACTTTTCGGTACAGATGAATGACATATCTCCATGTTATTAACAGGATAAAAATAATGGGATGAATGCTTTTTAACATGTTTAGTTGTGACGTTATTAAACATTAAAGTTTATATTTTGTAAATTTGTAAGTAAAATATTTAAATCTAACATTTAACATTTGTTTTCTCACGAACGAGTAGAACACTTAAAAACACATCTCTACAATTTATCTATATAGTATTAAAGAGTGTAATTTTGTCATATTAAGCTTTTTAAAATTATTATTGCAACGTGTGGAGCAATTTTTCAAAACAGTAACAAAGAATAACAACAAATTAATATCTTTGGAACTAATTTAAAAACATGCATAAAATTTTGTGCAGATATAAATCAAACCCTGATTGCTGTAGTAAAATTTCAAATGAATGGAACTGAAGTTGTGGATTTTTCAAATTTCACAGATGTGTATCCATAAGCCAAATGAGCATCTAATCCTTTAGAGTCCGTGAGTGAATTTATCTTAGCGTTGAACTGTATCTCAAAAGCTGTTCCACTAACTTGGGAAGAAAAAGAAACAGTTAAGCTGAACAAATATGCTTTAGCTTTACCAGCAAATCAACTGTGAGTAAGAAATGTTTTAAAATAGTAGAAACAAAAGCATACAATAAAACTGAATAATCAAACCCAGTATAACTTCAGTTATACGTTTTCAAACGGAAACTGCTATAATAATGTATAAATGAGAAAACGTAAACTATTTTATTAAATTATTAAACTAATTGTGTATTATTTAGTATAGGAAAGCAATAAATGCAACAAACTTATAAATACATAAATATATGTATACGTTACTGAACCGAGAAAAAAAAATTGAGTTTTATTTATGGACGCCCTTAACTGCTGTGGTTCTTAGCGTCCCATTCTATATTGAGCGTGAAAGACTGGTAATTTTGCTCAGAGGCCTCTTTATCAGACTTGAGGTTCTTTTACGTGCCGGTTTATATATATATATATATATATATATATATATAAACCATCAGATTATAGAATTGAAAGTGCCCCATTATTAGGCGACACATTGTTAAAGAACAAATTTAGTGTTACGCGCTGTTTTTCGCACCCTGTTGTTTTGATGATAACTTCCCTTGTCCCCTTCTCAGTAATAGTGTAGTTCCACGGCATATCAAACCAAATTGGCGTCTCATAAGCGTTGCCTATTTGCCCCATGGAAAAATACTTTTTCTTCCGAAGTGAAATGACATGCCGCTGAAACGTTTGTCCTCAAAATCTGCAGGAAGCTTCTGGAACATTGTTGTACGGTGTCTTAGAGAAAAAACCCGTCCGCAGCGAAACGATCCACCCATCCACGGCTAGCCTTAAACTCTAGTTTCGGAATACCAAGAATTTCAGCCTCTTCTTTAGCTTTCTTTCCTACAGTGTCACTAGTCGCAGGTTGCTCATTCTTCCTCCTTTCACGCACAAATTCCAACACTTTTTCTTCAACTTCACGATGTCTTCCTTTGCGAGGGCCCGTAAATTTCTTCCTACTAGCCAATAATGCCAATTTCTGTTTTCACCACAAGCGAACATTGTTCTCTGATACATTGAACTTGCTTCCTGCCTTTCTATTTCCATTTTTTTCAGCATAAAGGATTACTTTACGCTTTAAAGAAGCATCATAAGACGTTCTTCTCTGTTTACCCTTGTTCTCCATATCGTAACTAAAAACGCTCGATAATAGCCCAATGATAAATGAGCGGCTAGCTTGTCGTGAGTTTCCGGATGCATGTAAACTCCAGCATGTGACGTAATAAACGAAAAATTTGAATGAAGTTACTGGCGTTCTACGGAACGGATATGCACTCGAATGTAATGCGCACCACGATTTTCAGTACTACATTTGGTCAAAAAAGGTGCGCATTAGATTCGGTAAATACCGTATATTATTTCGTGTATGGGGACCAGAAAAACTTATAAGTGAGGTAAATATTAACGAACAAAGTTCGGCACCTAAAAAACTTAGCGTATATCTGCGAAAAACATAGAAGTGAGTATTGTAATAAGTGAGGTTTGAGGCAGTATTTTTTAACACTTAAATGATATCAGACTAATTATATAATATAAAATATAATAACAGCCCGCCTTAAAGCAATATGTGTATAATATAATATACAAAGTGTATGTAACAGTCATTGTATTATGTTTATATTATGTATATGTACAATAATGTTATGTGAATGTATTACATTGTTTAACAATGTAGGAGCTGTGAGAATAGAAGCAAGCTACCTTTCGTAGCAAACATAATTATAAAGTAGAAGCCGAAAGTTGCTAACAATGAGGTAACCTTGAGACAACAATAAATTAGAAAGTTTAATAAAGGCTACTAATAATTCTTGGAACAATAATAATAATGTAATATTTAAAACAGTTTATAAATAGCCAATAAAAAAATAGAAAAACTAAAAGTTGAATAAAAGTATTCTATTGGAGTAGGCTTAGCCAATCAGAGACTTGAAATAGAGGAAATATACAAATTCAAGCGGCAGACGCTACAAGATTACGTACCCGATACAGGTTCAATGTGAGACATGAAAAGTTATTGTGGTGAGAATAATATAAAGTTTACGTGTTAAAAAGTGCAAATAACAATAATCTCACAGCTCTACAGTAGGATACATCAGTGAAGTGTTATTCAATCGTGTGAAGGATTAATAAAACGAAGTTAAATACCATTATAATTTGTGTAAGCCTTCATTCTTTAGCCACACCAGCCCTGCTAAGAGATACGTGTTCTGAAAATTAATACTGTTGCAGCCGAGGCATACATATATAATATTTAAATATACATTAAAACAGTTTGCTTTCCAAGAGTGGGGCGGCAATGACCTTCAGGTTCAACTATACTTAAATATTACATTTAAAAGACGCGTTTATTTAATAAGCCTTTTTGTAAGCTTTCTCAAATTTTAAATTAATGTTTCCATCCAAAGCAGAATCCGTGGATAACTTAAATGGTGTTTGAAAATCCAGAAAGGTAAAGTGCTCGATTATTGACTGTATTTTACTCATTGGTAGAATATTTTTGAAAATGTGTTAGGCGCCCCCTCCTAAAGGAATCCTGGATCAGTCTCTGCCTGTTCACAAATATATGAGGTTTCAAAGAACAATTTAAAATGCTTGATTATAACATTGTATAAAGGGAGGAATAGCTGCCAAATTTTCCGAGCTTCCTCTCATATGTGGTCGCGCTATATTTACTGTTCGCTAAAGAGGGTCACGGAGATATGACGTATATCATAGGTAATGTTACCATTTCGGCCTCGCAATCTGTCTTGGTCAATATTTGCCTACCCTTTGGTCGTGATCATTGGCGGTTTGGATTTCTCTTTCTCTCTCCACTCGAATAGAGCACTATGGAGTCATCGCTCACTGTCAGCCAACGTGGAGTACGTGGGAGTATCCTCTGCGGTTTGTGCTATACTCCTTCGCACAACGTTCCTGTTTGCTCTGTTTTCATGGCATCAATGTTGGCTAGTCGGCTTTAGTGGCCTTGCTGTTACTACACCATGGATATCTGACATTTTAACTCAAAGTACAGGAGCGGGGGGAAAATGTAAGACTTCGATTGGTAGCTGAAGGCGTTGTTTTAATAGTCGCACAGTCGCATGAAAGAAAAAAAAAACCCTTATGCGTTACGCTCACATGACTTTCCCTACCCAATATCGTTTTTTTATACACCTTCTTCAAACTTTTCTTATGAAGGTTTATTTTCTATCCACTCCGTATTAATCGAAATAAACCTTTGCAGAAATCATTTCATTAAACATTTCGTTGCAGCTACAAGGGAATAGATGAAGCCGAATCGAAATATGTTTAAATGTAACTCACTATATACTAGCCTTAAAATTCATACGGTTTCCATGACCGCGAGAAACGACTGAATAGCGAAATCACTTTAAAGGATGACAAAGTATTGAAAATTTCAACCCAATAATAACAGATATCTCGGAAAGGGTTACTGGAAATAAATTGTGTGCTTTAAAGTGATCTACATTTTTGTCTAGTATGTTTTTCTCTATCTTTTAACATTTATCAGTAATGCAAAATTATTAAAAATCCCTTCGGTATGAAGAGGATTTAATAGGCTATTGCCAGAAAATTCAAGATATACATCTTATTTGTCGTATAGTATCTTAAAAATATGGCATTTTAATTGAAGTCTTTAGAAGAATTTTTCAAAAGATCGAAATTTTGAAAGGTTTGTTTTTAAGTGCTAATTTGTGGCGAGGGACTTTTTTAAAATATTCTTGTCGCTTCTTTGGAAGATACTGAACTTAAATACTAAGTTTGGTATTTATCCGAATTTTTGTATTTCACTTAAGCTGTTCACACACACACACACACACACACACACACACACACACACGTATCTTTTCTAAAAATGCTAGTTTTGGATCGATTAGGCCCCAGAGTATGTATTTCGGATGAAGTCTCAATATCGAATTTTTATGTGGAACTCAATAGCTTCTCTAAAAACTAGGTAGAGGAAGCTCAAGTTATAAATTGTCACTCAGGCTGACACTGTTCATACTTAATAAACAATCCATTTTCAGATTTTTTATTCTATCAAAAGACTACACTGAAATAAAATATGTTAGCGCAGCTTACACAAAAATTTCTATTATCAAGTCTCCGTATTTCAAAGATAATGGAATTGGAGTTGCAGCTTTATTTAAGTAACATATTCGGTTTTTCAGTTCTCTATTACGTATTTACAGTAAGAGGAAGTAAAATTCGTAAATACATGTTTTGAGGCTCCCGAACAAAAATAAAATTAGAAAATGTCCGTGTGTGTGTTTGTGAATAGCATAACACAAAACCGAAAAGTACGATAAATAAAAAAATTGGTATTTAAGTTTAATACGAGGTCTTTTTTAAGTAAGAATCCTTTTGTTATAGCTCACAAAGCATTTTATTTGTGAACGTAACTTTTGTAGGAAATAAAAATATGAACATTGTTTTATTTTTGTACATAGTCACCATTAATGTCCAAACACTTGTTCAGTCGTGGCACCAGCTCTTGCACACATTCTTACCTTTTCTACTACGTATAGTAAGTAGGAGAAGTATTGCATTCCACCCAAAATTCGATATCGAGATTTCACCGAAAATACACGTTTTAAGGCCTCCTGAATAAAAAGATCAGTTTTACAAAAAAGGTCAGTGTGTGCGTCTGTGCGTCTTTTGAACAGCATAATCAAAAACGAAAAGTTGAATAAACACCAAACTTGGTATTTAGCTTCAGTATCTTTAAAAGATGCGACACGAAGATTTTCAAGAAAATCCCACCACCCCAGACTACCTTTTACATGGAACATTTTTCGAAAATTTTGATTTTCTCAAAAATGGCTCTAACGATTTTTATTAAAAGATGTGTTTAAGGTTTTCTTATGGCAAATGAAATATATATCATGAATTTTCTAGGAATGTCTCCAAAAGTCCTCTTCATTCTAAATGACTTTTGCATAACTGGAAAACCGTAAGAGATACATAAACGTTTACTGCACAAAAAATGTAGATCTCGTTAAAACACACAATTTATGTCATACTTTTTGCCGAGTAACCATTTTCGAGATATTCCTTGTTATTTGCTTCAATTTTCGAATATTTATAATTTTTCTCAAATGGGAATTCGTTATTCGCTGTTTTGTCCTAGACTTGCAAAGAGAATGGAATGCTCCACATAGCAACCAGCTCTTAAAGGATTTGACTATCGCTTAAAGCCTACCATATTCCCCTTGCACCTACAAGAAAATTAGCAATAAGATCTCTGCAAATGTTTATCTCGATTAACATGAAGTAGATGGAGAATAAGCGTTTGTAAAAATAGTTTGTACAAGAGTAGAGAAAGTCATGCGAGTGCATCATATCAGATTTTTTTATTGATGTTTGTCAGTAACAATTGCAGTGTATGGGGAAGGTGTGATGAATAATGGAAATGTACGTAAGTGGTGCGGACTTTTCGATGAAGGAAGCACGAACGTTCATGAGGAGGATCGACCTGGACGGCCTACTGTCATCAGTGAAGAGCTGACACAAAATGTTGATGAGAAAATTCGTGAAAACAGGTGCTTCACTGTTGACGAGCTTTATCAACATTTCCCTCAAGTTTCAAGGTCAGTGATTTATGCAGTTGTTACTGACAAACTTCAGTACAACAAAATGTGTGCAAGCTGGACTGGTGTCAGAGTTCTGTGGTGACGGTATCCAAAGCTGGTGCCACGACTGAACGAGTGTTTAGGTGGTGACTATGAAGAAAAATAAAATGATGTTCATCTTTTCATTTCCTATAAAAGTTATGTTAAAATAATAAAATATTTAGTGTGCTATAGCAAAAAGGTTCTTACTTAAAAACGACCCTCGTATCTTCCAAAGTTGCGACATGAAGATTATAAAGAAACTCCCCCACACCAAACTACCCTTTACACGGAAAGATGTTCGTTATTTTTATTTTATGAAAAATGGTTCTAACGATTTTGATTAAAATACGATGTATTTAAGACATTTAGATGATAAAATATATATCTTGAATTTTCTGTAAATATTCTGCGAATGCCTCTTCATTCGGAAAGAGTTTTGTGTTCTTTTGCATAAATCTTAAACCATAATAGATAGAAAAAGCGTACTGCAAAAAACTTACACATCTCTTTAAAATATAGCTTTATTTCAAATAATTTTTTGTGGCATCAGTCATGTCCCTTATTATTGGTATGAATTTTTCAATACCTCGTCATTTTTTCAAGAGCTGTTGTTCATCAGTTGTCTCTCGCGATGTCATGGAAGGAGTATGGAATTTTAAGGACAGTATGTAACGACGAGTTTTTAAACGTTTGACTATCACTATTCCCTTTGTACCTATAACGAAATGTGCAAAGCAGCTATTTATGCAAACGTCTTTATCAATCAACTTGAAGTAGAATACGCTTTTGCAGGAATGACTTGTAGAGGCTATATAAGAATAAATGATACTGGTTGGAGAAAGGCATGTGAATGTAACATATTACGTTTTTTATACCAAACTAGATGGCTAACTCGATGCTGCACGCAAACCCAAATTTTCCAGCGTGATATGTTAATTTTACGACCATAGTCACCGAGGTGGTTCAAGGTAAACAAAACAAAAGGTCGGCTTTTCTTTATCAATGACTGGGTTCGAAGGCTAAACGGGTGGGCTAAGGTATGTCACGCTGATGCTTCATGTGCAATATTAATTTAGACGTATACGCTTTGGAGACGAGTTTATCTGAAAGATATGAAGTGTACGATTTGTGTAAAACAGTGTAGGATGAATTAAAGATGCATGTCCATCAATAATTTCTATAGTATTTATGATACATAAAAGTTAAATGTTTTAGGAACTCAACCAAATGAACGAAAACACATTAACCAGTTAACAATGTAGTAAAATATATATAGTTATGAATCGACCTCTTTAGCACTAACAAAACTTCACCTTCTAAAATATGCAAACACGTAATATATTTAGTTAACTATAGAGTTAGTGCTACTTTGAAAATATTGCACCTTAAGCCTTTTCAATTACGGAAAAGTTACTTTCAAATTTTGCTTTTAGTCTGTATAAAACATAGAAATTACTGTTTAAATAGCAAGGAATATGCTTAAAATACTATAGAGAAAACTAAACCATTTGATATTATTTATACAACACTGTTAATTGTATAAAATAACGAAACATATACATTTTCAGGATAATTAAGAGCTATCAATATATTTCGAGTACAATATCTTGATTTAGTAAGTTCAGGCCCCATCCCTGTCTAATACTTCATTCAGGCATCTAGAAACTGAATCCAAATTGTGTACCACAGAACGAAAAGGTAAATACACTGCTTCTATTAAACCTGCCCCCTGCAGCAGCCGGGGATGTTGTGTTTTTCGCACAAGCAATGGCGATGCCAGTACATGCAGCTAGTTGTGTCACTTGAACTATTAGGTGATTAAAACAAATCATATTTCTAATATAATCCGCTGATGTATCGGTAAATTCTTTACTTTATTTGTGCAGCGGGATGATCTAATTATTAATCCATCCATTAGTACAACAGATGGTTTTGTCGCACAGTTGGAGCAGGGAAGTAGTCGGCATATAAGCGAGTTAGACAACGTTTGATTAACCAAAGTGGCCATTACTTTAGGTAACAAATGATTTGCATATATTATGAAATACACCTTACATATCGGGGATTGTATGTAAGGAGTTGGAGATTTAAATGGGAGGTTATTTTTAAAATATATCAGTTAGTCTATACTTTGTTCGGTTTCTAAAGGAAACAACCAAATTTTAGTCTTGATAGGTGAAAGAGCGTAGATGGATATTTAAGGAGTTTAAAATATTGTTCAAAGTCTTTTACAGATCCGTTAAGAACTATAGAAGTCTACCTAAGGGATTGAAAATAACTGTATTAGTACGAGGGGCGTTCCGAAAATGAGTTTCATCATCTTAATTCACAGGAAACCTGTATGCCAAAGTGAGAAAACACATTGTCATAAAAGATAAATCTTTGACTATTCTTCCACATAGTCGTCACCTACCGTTCAACATTTGTCGTATGGTGAAATCAATTTCAACAAGCCCTCTTCAAACCCGCGGAGGGCGATGGATTTTTCGGGCGTAAAAATCCTTAGCATGGCTTCCTTCGGAAGGGAAGTAAAGCCGGTGGTCCCGTGTTGTAGATTTACGGCACGTAAAAGAATCTCAAGCCTGATAAAGAGCCTCTTAGCCAAATTACCGGCCTTTAACGCCCAATATAGAATGAAACGCTAAGGACCATATCAGTTAAAGAGCATCCATAAATAAAACTCAGTTTCTTTTACAAACCCTCCTGGTAAAAATCGGCGTCCAGCGACTTCAGAATGTTCTCACAGACATGCACCTCTTCGTTGCTTCCGAAGTGACGTACCGATAGTACTGACTTCAACGCAGGAAAAAGGTGGAAGTCGATGGGGCGAGATCGGGGCTGTATACCGGATGATTCATTCTCTCCCACCCCACATGACGAATAG
This sequence comes from Deroplatys truncata, assembly GCA_030765065.1. Classification (NCBI taxonomy): domain Eukaryota; kingdom Metazoa; phylum Arthropoda; class Insecta; order Mantodea; family Mantidae; genus Deroplatys; species Deroplatys truncata. The sequence goes on along the minus strand of CM060990.1, from coordinate 85,633,025 downwards.
GTTCTGCAGTGTCCCTTGCTGTGTGGGATCTTGCATTGCCATTCAAGTACAAAACCCCTCGATTAACCGCCATGGCCTCTTGCGTTGAATGGCGGACTTCCGATATCCCAACAATTCGTCAGTCATGTGGTAGCCTTGAGCACGTCCAACATCCAATGTGGATGCGGCATCGAACATAGTCACGTGCCTGTACTCTGACACGTTTGTAGCAGTCGTGGACGCGGTGGAGGGGCCTCCAAATCGGTCTTTGTCTTCACACTCTGTCTTCCTTTACTGAACATTGAACACCATTTACTGACCATTTGACGGGACATAACGTCGTCTCCATAAACGCTCTGTAGGTGTCGATGAATGTCTGAGACACTAATCCCACGCGCCTATTGATAGTGCAAGACAGCACGTACTTTCATTAGTAACCACGTTGCCAGCACATGTCTTTCTACCATACTTCCTTGCAGTGGAATGAGCTCGCGCACGCCGATCTGCTGCTTCTCTCTCCTTTGGCACTCAGCGCGTGCACCAGTGCTCCTCTGCTCACGCTGTGCCCGTCGAGAATTCAGGAAAGATTACCTTTTGTCAAGGCGTTGTGTATTCTCACTTTGTAATAGAACTTTTCTGTGAAATGAAATGAAACGTATTTTCGAAGCGTCCCTCGTAGTTACTGAAAGCCTTAAGATAACCGTTTGATTTTGCCAGTGCGTAAGGTGCAGTTGTGTTCAGAGAGGTAAAACGCCGCAGATCTGCGTGTAACGAAATGAAAATATGTGAAGGGATAGATATAATTAACAATTTAAGTATTAACATAAAGTAATAACATTCTTTCCTATTTGCTAATGCGTTTTACGCCATTACTATCCGCAATAATTAATATACTTTTTCTCAACTTCCAAATTCCTGTTTTTTTAAACTTAATTTTCATGTTTTCTCTTTCGTTTTCGTGCAGTTCAATAATGAGGCAATTTGCACAAAGATACGGTTAATAGCTTGGTAACATCTTCTATTACCTAAGGGGAGTATCCCGCCAAAGTTAGATCTGTTCAATTCATGACCCATAACTCAAGCTGTATTTTAAGGTATCAGACTGAAATTTTTACAGCATGTGATGCATGTATTCCAGGTTCTATACTATGTTATTAGTTTGTTTTATATATATCCGGTTTTACAATGTACAAACATTTTTCCGGCTCGCAAGACTACAGTTTTTAACGTCTTCTTATTACTTTTCTCCATTCTTGCCTGTTGGACCATAGATCATCCTCAATTTCCCAATCCATCATTGCCCCTCTTATTCCTTGAATCTACGTGCCATGCGGTCTTCCTTTTCTGCTCCTTCCTGGTGGCGTCCACTCCATTATTCTTTTGGGTAACCTTTCATCTTCCATTCTTTTAGCATGCCCATACCATTCTAATTGTTTCTGTTGAATAAAATCTAAAATTGAATTTTGAACATTCATATTTTCTTTTATAATCTCGTTTCTAAAGTTTTCTCTTTTAGATATCCTAGCAGATATCCTGCAATAATCCATTTCTGTTGCCAATATTTTTTTTAACTGATAGTTCAGAGCCCACACATCGGGGTAATAGGTTATAATACTGCTAACTATTGTTTTAAAAATTGTAGTTTTAATTTCTTTGGAGACCTGTTTATCCCATAATATACCATTCAAAGTAGATATAGCATACTTTCCTGAGTTTGTCTTTGATCTTATTTCCTTTTCTTGTTTCCCATCTTGTGTAATATTTACTCCCAGGTATTTATATTCCCCTATGTGTTTAATTATCCCCATCCAGTACCAAACCTATACATCTTTTCTCCCCTTTTTATGTATTGTGAAAATATATCCTTAAAGAAGATTATTTACTTAATTATAACATATTTTTATTAAAACCTATCAGCAATTTTTTAAAACAACCACCAGGTTATTAATATCAGTATTTATATATTAATATATATTAATAGTAGTTCGACATCAGCACTTTGGGGTTGTTTTTTATTATCCTAAAATTTAATTTGGCTATCTGCAGTAGTTTCTGAGAAAACATGTCATATATACTGGAAAATGTTCACAGAAAAAGCTGTTTAAAGCAAAAATGGAGAAAACAAGCTCGCGTATATTTGCAAAGAAAGATATCACATGGCTTGAGCACAGAGAGTCTGCCATACCTAACAGTAGTATCAATTTCTGGAAAAGAACTTCTCCTAAAAGGGGTTAAAGTTTACCGCTCTGCTCCAAGGTGTGTAGGAGTTATGGGTTTCTCTGTGAAGATATACAGAATTTATAATACAAAATTGCATTTAAAAGAAATATTTGAAATATAGGTATTTTGCCTACACTGATAAAATATTTTCAATACGTAGGATAAATAAAGAGCAAATTCCAAATAATAAGACTGCACAAAAAACTAGAAATGTTATTTTTTGAAAATTTTCACCACTTAGTCTCCTCATAATAGAAGAAAACGGGTACGCTTTATGTGCTTAATACTTCTGCATTATTGAAAGTCTATAAAACCTGTGTTACATTCAAAGTATTGAGTACTTTCATATCAGCAGCAATTCGTTGCATTGTACAGTTTCTGAATAAATTATATTGCACCTCCGGGCTTAAGAAACAAAAGAATCAAAGATTCTGGAGTGTTCAAAATAACTTCACCACCACCTGCTTATAAAATTTATATCATATATTATTTGCATTGACGTTCATTGCTTCTTCATGGCCATGTAAATAAAACCGTGCTTCGTCCATAAAAAATAAATAAAATAAAGTAGGTCAATAAAGCGATCATTAATATTATCCAACACTCAACTGCAGATGTTAACTCTACCCACATTATCTTGTGGTACAACTCCTGAACTACAGTATAGGATTTTAATTTTAAAAGTTTAGTGGAATTCCAAGCCGAGGTTTGCGAAATTCCTAATTTCTGTGCAAGCTTTTATAGAAGTTTCCATTCTAACTTTTCTCTCCAATGCTATCGAGTTTTTCCTCTGCAAGAACGCGGCGATTTACTATCAGCTTCTTATAAAGAATTGCCCCATTTCCTTAAATCTATTCACAAGACTACGAACCGCTTCTCTGAGAGGCGCACTACCAGCAGGGAATCTGTCTATAAATAAATCGCCGTCTTACTTCTCTACAAGGATTTGTTGTAACATAGGAATCATCCACGAAGATTTTGTGTGCTAAAGTATACGGACGTTTTTGGCATTATAACAGCACTAACAGACTGTAACACTGTAACTCGTAGTCTCACAACGTGTCAACCTCTGTACAAAGACTTCGTGTCAACTGATTAGCTGGCACACGGAGGAGGAGAAGGGAAACATAACCGTTTAGAAACAGCGCAGTGCAGGCAAGCAATTCCCCGTAATACGGCCACGCGTCCAAGCAATAGCTTTGTAGTATTTAATGCGAGCTTGTGTCATTCGCCGAACTTTGTACAGGTGAATTTAGCATGAAATAATATTCTAAAACTCTAAACGACACTACTATATTTACTGAGATTATATGACATTAACCTACACTGCATCGCTCAGGATGTTTTTGTCAAAACTGCCTCTTCACAGCATTCAGCAACGTTAACACTGAAACCTCTACGATAATTCAACAAGTGTTTTTAAAAAATACGGATTTGCAACCAGGGAGGATAAGAAAGGTTATATAATACTACCTAATACAAAAAGGCAGGCGAATTTTAAGGATCTGTGAATTTAACATACCTTTTAAAGGAGCAATCACTTCGATACCTCTAGTTCGCTGCATAACACATTTGGAACATGTGATTACTTTTCTAGAGCTGTTGATATGGTTTGTTTTCAGTTTGAGATTCTTGTTGAAGTTTGACGCATTTTTTATATTATGAGGCTACGTAAAAAACTAAAAATGTAATTTTTTTGCCAATTTTCGCCATTTATTCTCCCCTTAAGTGGGGGAAATGTTATTGTAAATTCAGAATTATGAAACCTGCGGAGAGAACCGTAAGTGTACCAAACAATAAACAAATCTCGGTGCAATAATTAATGTGGACATAAATACATAGAATGAAAATAATTTCACGTAGCAGACATAAATAAGATTTTAACACCAATGTAGTTAAAGCAATAAAAACAATCAAAGTTTTGTTTTAAAAGGCTTCTATTCCAATGTAGGTATTACCAACATCAAATGTTGCGATAAAGCTTCCTACTTTGTGAGTTGGAACCTTAAAACTGTGTTTCTTAAAACGGAGCAAACGTGTAGTGTAAATCTTGACATTTATTTAAGTATAATAATTTATAATAAACCCTAATGAATTCTCTTGGATACAGAGTTTTTATTAATAATCCATTGACCTAATTGCATGATACAGGGGCAAATTATTGAACTGAAAACCTTTCTACAGTTTCCTCAAAATTAGGGCAACTATGACAACAATGCTTTAGTATAGCTTCTAAACTGAGCAGCAGTATCAAAATTATTTTAAAATGAATAAATTAAAAATTATAATCACAAAATAATAAGGGTTGCAGTAATACCGGCTAGGTGGTTTATCCTCTGGTGTATGCAGAACTAATGTTCATTGTCACAGAACGGATCATATGTCAGAGATACCAAATTAAGAGTTCGCGCGTCATGACGTTAGCGGCACACATCCAAAGAATTTTCTTATTAGAAAATGAACGAGCGTGGTCAAATGTAAAACCCCACGGGAATAGATTTCACTCTAGTTTTGGAAACTTTGTTTAGTGAGCCCTCTCTTGAAGTGTGATATGACAAGTTCTCTCTGATTAAACCCGCCTCACTACGAAACACGTAGATTACTAGATTGGGGCTACATACCAAGAGCAATCAAACCATACAAGGTAGGAATACACCTGTCCTTAGTCTCTTAATAGGCTCATCAATAATACTCATAATGAAAATATAAGAGAAGTAAAATTTCTTTAATCTTCTCAATTTTACACCAGCAGTTGATCATTCTCTTACGTCAAGGGTGTTCCTGATATTACATTTGAGATCTCTTCAGGAAGAGAAACCTATGGTAACATAGGCCCTTTAAGGAAGCTTGTTTAAATTTAACGGCTATACCTATATGCGCAATATCCCATATAAGCTTTGTTTCATTAAAGCAATATTAGAGGTCAGGAGAACATTTTCTTTGCTATTTGATTCACCACTTATCCAGCAATTGTTTGCCCAGCTCTATAGCATTAGCTGTTATTAGCATCGTTTTTGACTGGGGAGTGTTTTTAAAAATTCACCGCCAAACAAATCACCCTACAATATCTACTGACTCAAGTAAAAATATTATTTTAATATAACTTAAAACATGAAATAGTGTAGTTAGATTATGTATATCATACATAAATAAAAACATTCAGTGAAATATTCAGTGCAGTCATAATATTTTCTAAAGTTGAATTTAATTTATTATATTTAAAACACACCTTTCTTTTTGTTGAAAAACAGATATATTAGATATATTAACAAAAATACGTAATATTGTGCTATTATATCGTTAACAACACTACATACTTATTTTAATTAGAGTTGAATGCAAAAATTATGGTTGCTATGACAAAATATTTAGTCCTTAATTGTTCATATCATCGCATTATGTGCCTGATTCTGTAGACGTTCTAATTTATTTACATGAAAAAAACTCAAATTTACAGCAAGGTGTATATTTTGTAGTAATGAATGCTGCCATCTGCAGCAGGATTTGAACCTTTCTGAGAAATAGCTACGGAAATCTGGAAAAATCCTGGAGCTTAACCAACTTTTACTTTCTTACCATGTTCTTGTTTTTTTAATAATTTCACTGTTTTCCTGAATAGTCAATGACATAAGAAAGAAATCAGGTACTCTCTCTGATTATACAAACTTCCAATGAGGTACCCGTCTACTTCCTTCTGTTTATACAACTTATAGGTCTTACTTTGTATTTGGGCATTTTTTAATAGCGTGTAAACGCCCACTTTTGCTTCATACAGCCTCACAAGCAGTGGCCATGGTACCTCCTTGGCATCGCATTTGCCAGTTATGAGGACTGAGGAAAACCTAAAAAAACCTCAATCACGAAAGGTGGTACCGGTGGGATATGAACCGCAGACCTCCAGGTCCCTGTCCTAACGACCTTGGCTACGTGTTTCGGTTTGTTCTGTATGTTACTAATCTATAAACGATCTCATGGTCTAGGGGTACCATGTTACCCTCTGGTTCTCGAGGTTGCAGGTTCAAACCCGGCGGAGGGCGATGGGTTTTTTCGGGCGTAAAAATCCTTAGCATGGCTTCCTTCGGAAGGGAAGTAAAGTCGGTGCTCCCGTGTCGTAGGTTTACGACACCTAAGAGAACCTCAAGCCTGATAAAGAGGCCTCTGAGCAAAATTACCCGGTCTTTCACGCCCAATATAGAATGGGACGCTAAGGACCACAGCAGTTAAAGAGCGTCCATAAATAAAACTCATTTTTGCCAATAAGGATACATTATCTAACTGTCCGCCTGTGTGTCACTTGTATAAGTTTCAGCCATGTTTTCCTAGGCTTTTCACTTCGGATTTTCTTTTAGAGGCTCATTAGTTGTCTGTTTAAAGCTTCCAGTTATGCTCGCATGTCTCTATTTTGTCTATTACTGCAAATATTCCTTCTTGCATTTTTCAACTGAACGTATGCATTCTTCTTATATCTCAAATTGTAGTTTTCACGTCTCTGAATCATACTTTAATAATACTAACACCACTAGTGTCTTGTAGAATGCTTATTGTGATTCTTTCTGTCCTTTTGTTTGACTTTCCTCTAATCCTACCACACATTATTTGAAATTTTCTGATTTCATTTGTTATGTGATGATGGTAGTCAACGAGAAGTCACATCCAGGCTGCTTTTCAGTTATAATACCTTCTGTTACCATTTTATTTCTGTAATTTTGATTTATTGTAATTAATAAAAAAATATTTTTCTGCATTTCGTACACGCACTTTGTTTTCATAACTTCATACAGCTTCATAAGCAGTGGCCATGATACCTCCTCGGCATCGCATTTGTCAGTTATGAGGACTGAGGAAAACCTAGAAAAAACCTCAATCACGAAAGGCGGTACTGGTGGGATTTGAACCGCAGACCTCCGTTTACGAGTCCCTGTCCTGACGACCTTGGCTACGTGTTTCGTTTTGTTCTTGTATGTTACTAATATATAAGCTGGATTATATTCTTTGCATATTAATTTGAATCTTCAATTTGTTCTGTAGTTAGATACAAGCATAGAAAAAGTGTTTGCGGTAGTTTGTAAACTCTACAAGAAGAAGGAGAAGCAGAGGACTTTTAGGTAGGTAGCGGAATTTCGTTAGAAAGTTTTATCTCTCATATTTTGGTGTGAAAATGTATATGGCGTATATGTAAAAAATATTGATGGCTTTTTATTTCTGAGATACATAAATAGCAGATTAGCATCAAGTCAACTGTTGCTAATAAATCACTTATGCCATAGAAAACAAATACATTTTATCCAGCTTTAATTTTTATGTTTTTAAACTATTTTGTATTATTTATATAATAAAATACCTATGTGTGTTTTGTTAACCCATCTAGATTGTGCTATCCTGAACAAATACAATACCTAGCATATTCTATGCCTAAAACTCCTAGACTCATCCGTGTTGAAACAAAAAAGAGCTAAATAGCACTACATCAGCACTGACGTTCATGCGACAATGGAGATAAAGAATATTTAGAGGAAAATATTAAAGTTCATGTGCTAAAGATACACAGTTATGAAACATACTCTAGGAAACAAGCAAAAGAAAAGCATTCTTTGGCAGTAAGTAGCCGAAAAGTAATTAAAACTAGTTTGTGGTAGCATTAAAGCGAGCTGATTGTAAACGAATCACACACAAAAACTTTTAGAGGTTACAGTTTCAAAAACAAAGAAAATGAATGATATATGAGTTAAAATGAAATATAATATGCACAACGCATTTCCGAATGAAGAGTCGCGCATTAACCGTAAAATGCTAATGCATAATTCAACGCCGAAATACACGTTCATAAAACCATAGAAGTGAGAATTGCAATTGTTTCAGCTTCTTTTTGTAGCTGTTATAATTCAGGATAATCCTCATATCGTTTTGTGGTCGTTTCTCACTTTATATAAATAATTGTAGTTTGAGCTTCTCCATGGAGCAGCGTTTATTACTTTTCCTTAGAAATTCTTTGCATTTTATCAAATGCCTTCAGAAACGTATAAGCTCACCTACGATATAAATGAAACGATCTCATGGTCTAGGGGTACCATGCTATCCTCTGGTTCTCGAGGTTGCAGGTTCAAACTCGACGGAGGGCGATGGGTTTTTCGGGCGTAAAAATCCTTAGCATCGCTTCCTTCGGAAGGGAAGTAAAGTCGGTGGTCCCATGTCGTAGATTTACGGCACGTAACAGAACCTCAAACCTGATAAAGAGGTCTCTGAGCAAAATTTCCAGTCTTTCACGTCCGATATAGAATGGGGCACTAAGGACCACAGCAGTTAAAGAGCGTCCATAAATAAAACTCAATTTTGAAACGATCTCAAGTCATTTTGCTCCCTCTCAAAATAATAAAAAAGAGAAAACAAAGTATTAAACGACGACTTTTTACCAAACGAGATGGCTCGCGGTAACGTGTGAACGCGCATTCGAGAGATCCTGAGTTCGATTCCCGCAGACCGCCCACTCTGCCTTGGGCTTTTCGTGGTTTTCCCTGGTCGGCAGGCGTATGTGGAGTGGCTTCTCATCTACCATGATTTCCTTTCCATCGTTTCGCTTTCATTCCTTCCCCTCATCTTTAAGGCGTTCTTCTAGGTTTCGGAGCGTATGGCGGTGCCGAACAGATGGCGCGGATGCTTGCTCAAGGAAGGAGTGCTCCTCGTGGACACTAGAGGGCTGCTTGGTCGACGGGTCTTCATCACCCTTTCTAGTCTGAGCCTGGAAATGTTAAGAACTTCCGCGCGTCTCTTGGCCCGTCTGCCTGTGGCCTGTAGCCTCCTGTGGTTTCTATACTTAATCCCTTCTAAGTGTGCGAGATGTTCCCATCCTTTGTATAACCTGTAACTTATAAACCACTGCTTTTGAACTATCCGTTATATGATTAGTTAAACTTTGACTGCCTCTATGGTTTTGCGGTTACTCTGATGCAAATCTTGAGTCTCCTGCTTCGATTTTCGTTACAATGGTAAAGTTGCATAAGCAAAGGAAACGATCTGTAGCAGCAAGTTTATGTGTTGGAGAATATAAAATACAGAGTGTATCAATAATGCGTTGAGGATGGGTTCTTCTCACCAGAACACGGGGGAAAAAAATCATGTAAACACATGTTCGTAAATACTTAGTTTATTATTTCTTTATAGCGCATTATCCGTTCAAAATTGTCAGCTCATTGGAAATGTTCAACATGTCCTCATATCATAGAAATTTATAGATAACGTCCAAAATCTGCTCTTCTTGCTTCTACCAACGCATGAACTCATCGGATCATGGCTTATCAACCACCTTTCAGAGACTCTAAATCTTATAGTAAACCTTTTGGACAAGCTTTCAGAACAAACTTATGAAGTGTCTTTAGATTTGGAATTTCCGTTGCATAAAATAATAAGATAAATGCATGTGCTGACAGAGTCCAAAAGAATGAGGTCCTGTGAGCCTGCACGCCAGAATAGGCCCTGCCCTATCTATCCATGACTATGTGTCAGTTCGTGCATGTGACTAAAACGTACCTGTGGTAGAAATACATAACAATAGGTACATTTTAACAACAAATGTGTATAAATGACAAAAGCAAACAAGTGTGCATGGCAATACTTTGTCATTTAGGGTGCACTGAGTGTATTAGCAGGAGGTTTATTTGTATAAATAACTCTACTCGATTATCTGACAAAATGCACTCTTTATAACAAACTTAAGCTTCCAATTTCGTTGAACGTCAACCTTTAATGATAACTAACATTCATTTATACAGTGTAGACCATTTAAGTTGAGAATTGTAGAAAAAAATGTCCTTAATAAAAGTTGCTTGATATTATGGGGGAAAGTAAATGCCATTAGTCGTGTTTTGTTTGGAGTACGATATGATGGTCATTTTAGGGTTAATTTAATTTTTTTAAAATGGGAACCTACATTTTGTATGTTGTTTTCTAATTAGAAAATGGTTTATAAAAATCTGTTTATTTTGTGGTGAGGAATAAGGAAACAAAATAAAAAATGTTAATTCCCAATTACGAAACGTAACTTGACCCTCAAATGACCATTCCTGGATGGTCCAACCATTCATTGCACTCTTGGTACATAAGAGTTGTTATTTACATTAGTGTAAGAACAACTGCAGAGTGCTTTATACAAATGTTGTTTAGTTTTTTATGAGGAGTGAGAAAACAACATAAAAAATGTAGGTTCCCGTTTAACAAAAATAAATTGACCCCAAAATGACAGTCCTAACGTCCTCCAAATAAAACACGACTAATGGCATTTACTTTCCCCCATAATACCAAGCAACTTTTATTCCAGACATTACTTTCTACAACTCTTAGTTTTGGAGATATTGTACAGTCTCAACTTAAATGGTCCGCACTGTATTTTTGAAATAAACAGAATAGAACGAATTAGCGAGTTAAGCTAAAATATCCAATACTTTTGTACACTCATGACGAAGATATGAAAGCATATTGCGTGTACGAAATGCAGAATTTTTTTATTAATTACAATAAGCCATAATTACAGAAATAAATGGTAACAGAAGGTATTATAACTGAAAAGCAGCCTGGATATGACTTCTCGTTGACTACCATCATCACCTAACAAATGAAATCAGAAAATTTCAAATAATGTGTGGTAGGATTAGAGGAAAGTCAAACAAAAGGACTAAGAAAGAATCACAATAAGCATTCTACAAGACACTAGTGGTGTTAGTATTATTAAAGTATGATTCAGAGGCGTGAATACTACAATTTGAGATATAAGAAGAATGCATACGTTCAGTTGAAAAATGCAAGAAGGAATATTTGCAGTAATAGACGGAATAGATACATGCCATCATAACTGGAAGCTTTAAATAGACAACTAATGAACCTCTAAAAGAAAATCCGAAGTGAAAAGCCCAGGAAAAGATGGCTGAAACTTATACAAGTAGACACACAGGCGGACAGTTAGATAAGGTATCCTTATTGGTAAAAATGAGTTTTATTTATGGACGCTCTTTAACTGCTGTGGTCTTAGCGTTCCCATTCTATATTGGGCGTGAAAGACCAGTAATTTTGCTCAGAGGCCTGTTTATCACGCTTAAGGTTCTTTAACGTGCCGTAAATCTACGACACGGGACCACCGGCTTTACTTCGCTTCCGAAGGAAGTCATGCTAAGGATTTAAAAAAAAATATCCATCGCCCTCCGCCAGGTTTGAACCCGCGACTTCGGGAACTAGAGGCTGGCATAGTATCCACTACACACGGAGGACGACATCCTTATTGGTGTCAAATTGTTAAAGTTATTACACAAACAGTTAGTGCATGGTAATTGACCGTACATAAACATTTAACATACAACATAAAGCTGACAAAAGGAGAGGAAAGAGAAAGAAAAATAGAGATAACTGTATCTCTGACTAATTGAACAAATATGTATATCTTGATGATGGAGAACACGAAGAATATGATGACGACGATGGTGATGTTTCACTTCAACCAAACTGGGGTGATGTCACGAAGATTCAATTAGTAAAACAGCTTTTCTAAACTATACAAATCCATACCCAGCGAAATGACTCTACCGCCCATTCTGCCCTTGGGCTTTTTGTGGTCTTCCCTGGTCGGTAGGGGAATATTGGGGTGATTTCTCATCTAACACGATTTCCTTTCCATCATTTCCCTTTCATTCCGTTTCCTTCTCATGTTTCAGGTGTGCTTCTAGGTTTTGTGGCGTATGGCTGTGCTGGACAATGACGTGGATACTTGCTCAAAGGAAAGACACTCCCCGTGGGCACTAGAGGGCTGCTTATCATTCACTGTCCTCTCTGGACAGCTCGGGTCCTCGAGCCTGGAACTGTTAGGGACTTCCGCGCGTCTCTGTGGCCTGCCTGCGGCCTGTAGCCTCCTACGGTTTCTTCACTTCATCCCTCCTCCTGGAGGTGGTAGCTGCAATAGATCTGTATAGGTCGCGGTGTGCGAGATGTCCCCCTCCGTTGCATAACTAATACAAACTTATTTAATCTTCTACGTCTGATTTAACGAATACGGGACTCACGAATCATTTGAACTGGCAGGCCCTGCTCCCTCTCTGGCTGGCTATCCATTTGCTTCTCGTATGCTGCATATTATATGACTCGAGGAAGGAGGACATTTACGCCATGGCTGCTCTACGTGTTAATGTACAAAACAACACAGATGAAGAGCAAAGATAAAAATGCCAGAAGGAAAACCAAAGATTATTTATTCATATGTGCTAAATGCACCTGAAATCGAATAGCAAACCGCCTCGCATTTGCGTATAAATCGTAATCCCCAGAATATCTGAACAGCACAGGAGAAGAAGAGAGAATACCACTACAAATCGAAATAGAGGTAACAAGCCAATTGTTACATCACTGATAAGCTTTTTAAAAGCAATGTTCAAACAGGCAATGGAAGTAATCAGCACACTTAGTTTGCTTTGCGGCATCCGTGCAGTAATCAGTAATCATAATGATCTCAATAGGGTACCCAAACAAAACACCAAGTTGAGACGTTTTCTCAGACAAGAAAGAAGAACCAACCATTTCAAATTACAGTAGTTAGGTATAAGACATACTTATAGGAACTGACCAAATAAACAAAATATGCAATGCTATCAATAACTTCATCGACTATTTCATCCCTTTGCCATTCATGGTAGATATAAAACATTTGTTTATTCATCCAGTAATGGATTTAGTGTGTTGATTACACTGTTTACATTACTGTGTGTATTACAATTTAACACACACTTCTATATGCTCTACAAAGATACAAATTATCTAATTATTAAATACGTCTTTCTGTATGTAAGAGTAAGTACTGAATGTTTGTGCTTAACGAACTCAGTAACTAACATTGTTGCATAAATTTTGTGAATGTCTGAAGTTAGTTCCCCTATAGATCCCTGTGTGGGTGAGGTCCTCGGTGTCCCCTCCGAAACGTAATCCTAATCCTAGCTCCTGTATGTGCATATCATATGTCAACTGCAAATATTTTCAAACTCGAGAAGAATACAATAATTATTTTTCGCTTTATTTTCTGTATTTGTATTACTTAAAGGTATAATCATTTAAAAACTATGAAGAAACAAACCTGATGTGTTACACTCACATGACGTTCTCTACTTTTGTTCAAACTATTTTTACAAACACTTATTCTCCATCTACTTCATGTTAATCGATATAAAAATTTACAGAAACTATCGCATTGCTAATTTTGTTATAGGTGCAAGGGGAATATGGTTGACTTTAAGTGATAGTCAAATCTTTTAAATCATTTAAGAGCTGGTTGCTATGTAGAGCATTCTCTTTGCATGTCCAGGACAAAACAGTATAAGTTTTGGAAAATTCAAACAAATAACAAGGAATATCTCAGAAATGGTTCACTTTTTAAAAAACATGCATGACATAAATTATGTGTTTTACGAGATCTACATTTTTGTGTATATTTTACGGTTTACCAGTTATGCAAAAGTCATTCAGAAAGAAAAGGCTTTTGGGGATATTCCCAGAAAATTCAAGATATACATTTATTTGTATCCTAAACATATCACATTTTAATCAAAATCGTTAGAGCCATTTTTGAGAAAATCAAAATTTTCGAAAAATGTTCTATGTAAAGGGTATTTTGGGGTGTTGGGTTTCTTGAAAATCTTCGTGCAGCATCTTTGACAGATACTGAAACTAAATATCAACTTTGGCATTTATCCGACCTTTCGTTTTTGAGTTAAGCTGTTCACAGACACATACACGGGCCTTTTACTAAAAATGCTTTTTTTTATTCAAGGAGCCTCAAAACATGTATTTCCGGTGAAATCTCGATATCGAATCTTTGAGTGGAATGCAATACTTCCCCTACTTGCTATACGTAGTAGAGAAAGTAAGAAATCCGGCGCAAATGGGTGACATAGAGAAACGAGGACGATAATATTGCTGTTTCATTATGATACTGTTATTTTACAAAGTGTAGATAAAGCCACGAATTAACCTTGTACGCAGAGTGTTTGCGGTCAGAGGTAATCTGGCACCGAGATTTTTGTTGTGGCACTCGCGAAGCTTGTAGACTAGGTGAATAAAGTAATTTGCCGACTCTTGCAGCTGCTTTCAGAGCTCCCTACACACGTTAACATTCCTTTCCTCCTTTGTATTTCGAGTGAAAATATCGTGTCGGGATCGGTATGAGCGTTAATATTAATTTTACAAAGCCTTTTAGTAAAAGCTTTCGCCTGTCACGTACGTGTTTTAAATCCCAGCATTTGAGAATTTTTCTTTTCTTGAATAACATTACATTTGATTATTTCAGATCACTAGAACTAATATAAAGCCAGCTTGAAAAGGGTCAGCTATTATTACAACTCTGATCATGTGGCTTCGCGTAACGTTGGCTATATTGTGGTTGCGACGTTGCCAGAGTGGTTAGTAAACAACAACAGCTGATTATTCTCCTTTCTATCGTGTCTAAGCCGCATACAAGAAGTGTACGTAAAAGCGAACGTCAATGAGTAACAACTATTTCGTATTATTATTGCTAATTGAAAATAAGTCAGCATAAACATTACAACGTATGTAGAATAAATTAGCACTTTTGACAATATAGAAACAAAATAATGCAAACCTGCCTGCTACAATGAGGAGAAATAAAACAAATTATAAGCTGTGATAACAAAGTTATTTTCACTCACGCTGCGTTCCAGATGGTTCACGAATTTTGTCTTCTTTCTCTTGGAGTTTCACTCCCTTGTAAATAATAGTTCTCGTGATTAGTTTAAGAGCTGCTGCAGTTCGTTGTACGGCTTTATCAGTAGGAAGAGAGGGGATGCCCATGAACCTTCACGTACTCCTCCTGTTCAAATAATTCTCGGGTCCTTCTTAACAGTTCTAAGTCTGACTATTAAGTGGCAAAGGATTTTCACTTCGTGAATCATCACTCGGTGATCGGCGTCGTTTTTGAGACATTTTTCACACTTCAAATATTGTATAAATAATATGAATGAAATATACATAAAAAGATATATACATGGGTATAAAGGAACACCAACAATAACCACAAATATAAATAACAATGAACAATGTTAGCTTGCAAAGAACAACACAACGCACGTGCTAGAGATTCACAAACTGAAGCACGTGGTTGGAAATAGCTACATCCGGCAACACAGCCGCTTCCAGTTCCGCTTCCGCTTTGTCATAGACCACACGAAATGCTGCCTTGTAATTGGTTTACGAAGTCAAACGGTTAAAGCTTTTCATCTGTTTTTTTGCGAGTGTACCAACTTAACGCTAGTTGTCAGGTGCAACGTTTCAACGGCGGGAGTATAGGGGAGCAAGCCACTTTCTGCCCCATAACTTACAAAGTCAATGGGATCGCCCCCCCAGCAGTTTTACTGAACGGGGCTGCCCCCTCCCAAAATTCTAAGGTAGATCTCCGATTAAATAAACAAAAAGAAATTGTTTAAACAGAACGAACGGAGTAGCAAAGGTTTGTTGTGAGAAGTCCATCTACAGGAATCGCATTGCATCCATTTTTCGAGTTCGTGACTACCCTCACATCTAAGTAATATAACTTTTGTCATTTGTGTGGTCACGGCTTGAAATTCCTTGTATTGCTATCATCCACTGTCATCATGAAGAAGCCATGAACTGAAATCTTCATGCGTGGCGGACGAGTTTCTAACCAGGAATGAACTTTTTTAAAAGTATTGTTTAGCGCCCGTTCTTGCTGCATACGGCACCACGCGGTGGACACTGACTCGTACATGACATGAAATAAATGGGAAAGGGAATTTGGGAAGGAAACCTCCCCGGCATTTGCCAGTTATGAAGACTGAGGAAAACCTGGAAAAAACTTCTGTCAGGGAACACGGTCCTGGCAGGATTAAAACCGCGGACCTCCCGTTCACGAGTCCGTCTTAACGACCTCGGCCACCTTTGTCGGTAAGAATGAACTGAGACGCAGCAGATCGTCATTATTTTTCTTCAAGCTTTTAATTAATTAACCATTTGTTTAATATTCAGGTTATTGAAAGCATTTATACTATACTGTGATTAAATACGTTTTACTTTAATAATTTCACTATTTATTTTATGAATACCCGATTTTATTTCACAATCCTGCTCTGTCCCAAAATGTAGGAGTATAACAATTCGGCGCCTATGCTTGTGGGATGTTATTGAGCTTCACCTCTCCTTAAAACATATTTTAATTAATTACAAGATAGGTATACTGTGTCTTCCTCAAACAAATTAAGAACACCTAAGCAAAAACAATAGAATTGGACTTAATACCTTGTGAAGTTTATTTAATCGGGTTGCATTTAAGTTTACAACGTTCATTTATATAGTTAGAAGGCCATTGTTAAGGTACAAAGGTACTGGACCCCGAAATCGGGTCAGAGCACCGCACGCAGGTTATCAGGCCCCTTGTTTTTCTGTCGTGACCCCTTGGAGGGAGAGATGAGGGGAGAAACCCCAAGGGCGACCAGATCCGGATGACGATGTGCGCAAGCAGGACGGGGTCCCTAATGTTTCCAGATTAAATGTCTCCCAAGCACACCCACTGGGCTCCGAGCCTCCGAAGGAGCACCTACCCGAAAGCAGCCAGGGGCGGGTATACAACCGAGGAATCCCTGGACGGCGTCAGGAAGAAATCTCCACAGAGCGCATTGCCCGGCCGCAACCCGCCGTACACTGACGCCTGGTCATACAACCCTGGTGTCAAGGAAGGCGATGGGTACAGGGAATGCGGTGTAGGGGGGTCGTGGTAGAAGATGAACCACATCAACATTCGCCTGCCGATCGGGGAAACCACGAAAAACGCATCGGTCAGAGTGGGAGGTCGCCGGGAATCGAACCCGGAACATCCCGAATGCGAATCGCACACCTTACCGCGCGGCACCTCGCTCGGCGAGGGCCGCTGTTACTCCTCAGCATTGATTTTCAGAAACCTGTAAGACTTCTCAATGTTTGAGTACTCTTAATGTAAGCTGTTACATTGTTTTTATCAATAAAATATTAGTATTCCCGCCTCTATGGTGTGGAGGTAGCGTGTTTGACTCACATTCAAGAGTTCCAGACTTCGAATTTTGGTTAGGTTGAGTTATCTGGATAAGTTCTTTATCGGGGGTTTCCCTTATCCTGAGAAGACAAATGCCGGCTAACTAAGCTCTAGGGACCCCGGGATCATTTGAGCATCGTTTCAAACATTTCGTTCATTCACCGTCCGATATGACCTGCCCGGTTGCAACGGACCTCTCATCTTCCTGTTGTGGGTGTTGATGATATGCTGTAAGAAAATGTCCCTACAACACTTCTGTGTTGGCTTGTGCTCTTGACTTTTATCTAAGGGCGTGGTAACAAAAGATGAAATAAAATTAGGTTCACATTAACTGTAATTTATTCACATTTTTTCGCAGCTAGACTCGACTTCTATCCCACAGTTATACTACTGGGTTATGAGGCCTATCTATTAATATGTATCCCCAATTCTATATCTTTATCTTTCCTGAACTGCTAACAGCTTCTTTACATGATCCGCCATCTAAGTGGAGTGAAGTTCGCCCCCGACGATATTGTAGACAGTCGTGAAAATCTTGGGGTTCTATCTTACTTATGCATCCTGCAAATGACACTGTTTTCCACTTAACTATTTTAAAGCACTAAGTTGATTGGCTGATCACCTTAGCATCGTGTGAGAACATTTGTTCTCATATCTCTCCTTATGTCGCGTCTGGACTTTCCATTTGTGTCCTAACCTTTCGCTATCATCTATCTCTCTCACTTCAGCGTGTCTGCCCGGTCATGATCGGCTTAGGCCCTGTGCTTATGCTACCCCAGAGATGTCTTGGCCTGTTACCGTTTGGCGTCATCATGTACCTGACTTTCACCTTCACGGCTAGCTAACCTCCATTACATTTAACATATCACGTATTTATACTTTATAATATTATTTACATTAATATCAATAATTACACTGGTGTACTATTCTTCCCACTACTCGGTTAAAAGACGTTAAACTTAACAAACAAGCAAGATGCCAGTGCTTACACACACAACTTTCAGTAAAGATGAGAAACAGAATCATAACAGTATGTTAGGATAGAAACTTCAGCGAATAGAAATTGCAATGACTTGAGAAACTGAAGCTTTAAAGACGTCCATGTTTCCCTGGTTGTAACGGCAGACATTCACCTAATGCAGAAGTTAGGAGGATTCCTGGCGAAGAATAGAAGCAGAGAATAATCGCTGCGTGGGGTGAGAAAATGAGGAAAGTTCCATAGTAGGAAGCATTGTGTATTCAATAATAATAATAGTAGTAATATAAGTTCTGTAGCGTTTCTTACTTCCTTTATGGGTGTATAGTACCTATTCAGTAGCTTTTATGTTACAGGTTTGAAATATTCTTTTGTTGCGTGTATGTGAACGTGTTTGTGACATAGTGAATGCATTGGATTCTGTTGCTACGAGTAACGTTCCATTTAATTAAAAAGAAATGAAAGACATGTACAACCATTCCTCCCACACAGCTCTTGTCTGTGTCTCTATTTTGTATGACCTGATTTATTAATAACCATATCCATATCTGCGTAGATGCCGAACCTAGTTGAACACATTTCTTTTTTCGAGAGTTTGCGATCAATCTAGGTCCAGAGCCCCGACGTTTCATCTTCTGATATTTAACAGATTGCCCTTGTCTATGTAAAACTTACAAGCCAATGCCTTGGGTCAGCAGCCTGTCGAAGAGCAAACAAACTCTGGAGCATAGCATATCCAGGATGGGTGATCAGCCCAATGCCTGGTATGGAGGTGAAGAAGGAAATTAAATGTAGTGATGAAAGGGATGATAGGAAAATTCGTGGATCAAATTATCCAACCCAGCATTCGCCTAGCGACCGTGGAAAACCGCGAAAAAAACCTACGGTCAGACTGGTCGACCGCGGGGGTTTGAATCTGGGACCTCCCGAACGCGAGCCACAGATATTACCGCCTGAGCCATCCTGCTTGGTGACCCCGTCGTTTTATTGCTCTCAAATGCATATCCAGAGTCTTCTGCTAACTGGCTGGAGCTGAAATCTGGTTCTAGTGAGCGCCGAGTTCCGTAGGCAGTACAACAAACTCTTATGTCATGCGAGAGGAAACTTCCACATGTTTACTATGCTTATCACGTATGATTTGGTTCGTCGTGCAGTGTGTCTGCGGCAGCCAGAGCTCTTATTCCCGAGCAATCGGATAAAATATCTCCGCAACTGAATCCACTTACCTTGGAGTGATTCAGGTTGTCACAATTGTATCACAAAGAAAATAAGCCTTCATCTTATCCCAACAGATATTGCGAATGTCCTCTTCTTGCATACATAAATCTCTCACACCTTTTTAGAAAATTGTCTTTCACACGCTGCGGTTCAGCTTCCAAAACACGCTTTTTATTAAAATTCCATATATTTAAGATATTTACATAATAAATGAAATGTATATGTTGCATTTTGAAGCAGTATATATGATGGTGCGACAATTTTGAAGCCGTATACTTTACCTGCTTCTGATGATGTTGTCGTTATCTCGTAGCTCGTGCTGTTGTCTAGTGCGCCAGCTGCTCCAGTGGTAGAGCTATGAGTACTTTTCAGGGTACGCGTGAGTGTAATGTGAAGGACAACAACAGTTTAAATTGACTGAGAATTTTAATTTGATCTAATACTTGAGCTATTGAAGCGAGTTGCTGACCGTTTGACGATAAAGAATGAAACTGATTATGAATCGTAGCACTCGAAACGATAACAATTGAATTAGTATACCTGCTGACTTCTGCAGTATCAATTTTACGATTTGAAATAACTGATTCCGCAATAAAAGAAACCAGACGCGTAACTTGCCGTGCGTGGCTAAAATGCTTACCGGCGAAACCCCTCGCGATGGCCGCTAAATCTTATTCACACAAGTGCGCCACTGGGCGCTTAAAAATAACACACCAGTCGTCATAAGTATCCAGAGTAACGGATGTATGCACGAACGTATGTGCTAGCATGGCACGCCCTTTATATTACTTATGCTCCGCCTACTTTGGAACTACCACACCAATGTTACTTCATATGCGATCCAATCTCAAAAAAATTCCAATATTCAGAATTGGCCTACGTGAGTTTGCAAATCAAGTGAAATTATAACCTAGGATAGGATAGGACTAGGAGCGGAGGGGGACTTAGCACCTCGACCTATGCAGATCTTTTGTACCTAGGCCACTGACAGGGCGCATCCGGGAGGGAGAGATGAGGTGATAGGTGACAGAGGATAGTGGGACCAGGAGGAACGACAGCAGAGGGCAGGGTCCCTACCATTTACAGATTTAAACTCCCGGATGACAGCTGGTGCAGCCGGCTCCCCTCCCCACATGCCATGGGGGCCAGGGACCCGGAAACCGTCCCCATTCTGGAGAACGAAGGTTTATTCAGAGCATCCTTTTCCCCTGCCATGCGCACTCCGGAACCTCCCGCCGACACCTGCAATCCTGAAAGAGACCAAGCAGATGATAGGCAAAGTGAAATGGGAATGGAGGTGAAATGGAGGGACAGGACATTCGGGGGACATAATGAACATTCCTAGCATTCGCCTAGCGATTCCCGAAAAAAACCCATAGGTCAGAAAGGCTGACCACGGGAATCGAACCCACGAACTCCTGAATGTGGGCCACAGACGTTAACCCGCTTGGTTAACTTATAACCTAACTGTAGCCCAAAAATCTTTATTACTAGCGCGTTCGTTTCTCGCTGATGTTAATGACTTTTCTTAACATAACTTGCTAATTGCCTTCTTCTTTCTGGACAAATCTTTCAACTCCAGCTAATTACACTATACATTGATTTAACTTACGGAAACTATTTCTCTGTCTTAATATTATTCTTTACTTAATTCTTTATATCTTCCTGTCAATAATTACGGTATCAATTTTCTGGGAATAGCCTGTGAAGTCCTCTTAATTTGAAAGGAATTTTGTGTAATGGGTAAACCATAAGAGATTGACAAGACTTGCTACACACAAAACTGTAGATCTCTTTATAGCACAAAATTTATTTAAATAACTTTTTGGGGCATCATTGCGAATTTTCCCGTCCCCCATTTCTTTATGATGTTTCAGAGTCGAAGAATCAGGCGGGTGAGGTGTATGGCGGTGGAGTTTGCTTTGTGGAACTGTCAACCCTGGTGTTCGTTGCGTGAAGGATCCTTAGAGAGAGCTCTCCTGCCTATGTCCAAGCCTGCCGCTCCAGTTCTGGCCGCCCTCTGTGTCCTTCGCTTCACCCCTTCTTCCTGGGGGTTTCCAGAAACACAACAGGCGACTGTGCTCTTAAGTGCCGAAATCCTCCTCTTCTTGATAACCATAATCTGGGGGTGGCTGATATAGCAGCAACCTATTTCCAGATATAGGCAAAAAACAACCATGTCCGGAGTAGAGTTATAATCCGCGCCACGGAGCACTAAGGCAGGCGACTCGGCTGATGAATTGGTTGAATGATTGATTCCACGTCAATGGTTCTATACGTGCGCGCTTTTGTGTCCTGTCATGGAGTAAGAAGGAAAGCGCACAAGTTCTAAATCGAAGGTAATTTCGTAGAAGAGATAAAATAAATGAAAGGCTAGAGTACGTGGATTAAGCCAAGGAGCAGACTGAGGAGAACCTATATTCGTGATGTGCAATTGTCTATTTTGCAGACAGGATAGTAAGTAGACTTTCTTCTTATCCGCTCCTTTTTGCTTTCAGAGATGAGATTCAGTGTGCTATGTCTTCATAATGCATTCTGTATTGATCTTCTGGCTATACTTTCTATATACTCATTCTCTGCTATGATGCATCTAGAAATAGCTCCTTGCTGAATCCGGGCTGCGAATTTCGACTTCTTTTCGTACAATATTTTTACTTTGTCTGCTACGTACTTACAGTAACTAGAGGAAGTATTGTATTCCACCCAAAAGTTCTATGTCGAGATTTCACCGGAAATACATGTTTTGAGGTTCCCTGAATCCAAAAAGAGCATTCTTAGGAAAAGATCCGCGTGTGTGAGCCTGAACAGCATAACTCAAAAAACGAAAAGTCGGATAAATACCAAACTTGGTAATTAAGTTTAGTATCTTTCAAAGATTTGACAAGAAAATTTTCAAGAAAATATCACCCACCCCAACTGCCCCTTACATGAAAAATCTTTCGATTTTTTTGTTTGTTTTCTCAAAAATGGTTTTAAGAATTCGATTAAAGTACGATATATTAAATATATTTACATTCATTCATTCATTATCTGTTTACCCTCCTCTTATGTAGGACTTACACCCCCAGGACTTACAAGCGGGTGCCTGGGGTCAGAGGCCCGTCGAGGAGCAGACACTCATGGATCAGACAGAGCATCCAGGATGGGTGATCAGCCCGATGCCTGGTATGGGATGAAGGAAGTAGATGAAGTAGATGTAGATGTTGGTGCATTTACATGATAAATAAAATGTATATCTTGAACTTTCTGGAAATATCCTGTGAAGCCCAGCTCATTCAGAAGGTATTTTATATAACCTTGTATAACTAACGTACGTTAAGAGATAGACGAAGACGTACTACACAAAAAGTGTAGATCTCTTTAAAACTCGCAACTTATGTCAAACACATTTTTATAGCATAAGTAATTTTCAAGATATCTATTATTAATGATTCGAATTGGAACTTATTGCCTGAGCTCATCAGTACTTGCAGTTGAAAACTTAATTGCGTCAAATGTCCTGAAAGTAAAAAGTCATATGTTTCACTGGCTCCGCAACAATGCGGATAAACTTGTTTCTGGTTTGTGTTGTTATTAGAACCGCAAGAAATTAATTTTAAAAATGTTTGCATTAGTGTGAAGCTGACCGTAATGTGTTTTATGATATAAATTATTTTAGTGTAAATAATAAAAGGGTTGGGAAAATCTCTGAAATAATAGTGCCTATTGCAATTATTGTCAATGGCATGTGGCTGCCTGGATGCCTCAAAAAATTTCGCAGTGTTGTAATTTAGACCAACAAATGTTTCGCGCGTTCAAACGAAGGCTGTGTAGTATATCCAACAGATATTCATTAATGAACACTATCTGCCGCATTTATAAGTACATGTGGAGCTCGACTAATATTTTTTTCTCACTTTGATGTTGTTATTCTACTTATAGTCTACGCTGACGACTTTGTTATTTCGACTAAACTCGTAACAAGACAAAATTATGCACAATCTACTGTTAGCGTCACGGTCTATCTTGGCAAACTAATTTATTTTGTCTTCATACTATTGCTGCAACAATGAAGATGCAGTTTTATACAGGCTGGACCACTTAAGTTGAGACTGTACAATATCTTCAAAACTAAGCGTTGTAGAAAGAAATGTCTTGAATAAAAGTTGCTTGATATTATGAAGGAAAGTAAATGCCATTAGTCGTGCTTTGTTTGGAGGACGTTGTGATGGTCATTTTAGGGTCAATTTAATTTTTTTTAATGGGAGCCTATGTTTTTACTTTCTCTACTACATATAGTAAGTAGGGGAAGTATTGTATTCCACCCAATAATTCGATGCCGATATTTCACCAGAAATACATGTTTTGAGGCCCTCTGAATAAAAAAAGTTGTTTAGAAAAAGGTCCGTGTATGTCTGTGAACAGCGTAACTCCAAAACGAAAAGTCAGATAAATACCAAACTTGGTATTTAGGTTCAGTATCTTTCAAGAATGCGACACGAAGATTTTTCAAGAAAATTTCCCCACGCCAGACTGTCCTTTACATGGAACATTTTTCGAAAATTTTGATTTTCTCAAAAATAGCTCTAACGATTTTGATCAAAATATCATATTTTTAAGATATTTTTATGGCAAATGAAATGTATATCATGAATTTTCTGGGAATTTCCCCAAAAGTTCTCTTCATTCCGAATGGCTTTTGCATAACTGGAAAACGGTAGATAGACAAAATTTTACTACACAAAAAATGTAGATCTCGTTACAATATAAAATTTATATCACATACATTTTTTTTTGCCGAGTGAACCATTTATGAGATAGTCCTTGTTATTTGTTTGAATTTCCCAATACATTTTTCCTCAAATGGAAATTCGTCAATCCTTTTTTTCCCCCTTTTCTTTTATTTTATGTTCTAGACATACAAATAGAATGCAATGCTCCACATAGCAACCAGCTCTTAAAAGATTTTGGTATCGCTTAAAGCCTACCATATTCCCTTTGCACCTCCAACAAAATTAGCAATAAGATCTCTGCAAATGTTTATCTCGATTACGATGAAGTAGGTGGAGAATAAGAGTTTGTAAAAATAGTTTGTATAAGAGTAGAGAAATTCATGTGAGTGCAACACATCAGATTTTTTATGTTGTTTTCTCACTCCTCATAAAAAACTAAACAAAATTTGTATAAAGCACTTTGCAATTGTTCTTACACTAACTTAAATAAAACGAAAATTCTGAATGGCTGTTTACGAAGAGCACAATGAATGGTTGGACCATTTGAGACTCAAGTTATGTTCGTAATTGGGTATCAACATTTTTTTTGTTTCCTTATTCCTCATCACAAAATAAACAGGGGTTTTAAAACCATTTTCTAATAAGAAAACAATATACAAAATGTAGGTTTCCCGTTTAAAAAAATTAAATTTACCCTAAAATGATCATCATAACGTCCTCCAAACCAACCACGACCAATGGCATTTACTTTCCCCCATAATATCAAGCAACTTTTATGAAAGACATTTCTTTCTACAACGCTTGGTTTTGGAGGTATTGTACAGTTTCAACTTAAATGGCCCACCCTGTATATGGAATAAAGTTTCTTCTCTCATTATATATAATCATTATTTATTTCTTTTCAAGCTGGACCTGTGTTCGCACCTACGGAACAGGACGAATAAATGTTCATTGGTGTTTTAAAATAAGCGTTACAAGGCTGAAACAATGTCTTATTATTGTTGAAAATTGTAATTTTAGCTGCTAGTCATTACTGTAAATTATTAAATCGGCTTAGAATCTCTTTATCATTTTAAGAATTGCGTACCAGAATGGCTTCTTATCCTGTCTACTTCCCTGTTCACACATTGAACTCTCTTAATTTTTAGTTTGTTAGCAGCACGCAAACACCTTAATGCGAGATAGCAAGCGCATTGTCATTCACATCAACCTGCCGAGTGTTTTGAATTCCTCTAGGCACCCTAGACCAAGCGGTGAATTGGCACTAATTCAAGGTCTAGCATGTAAACGTGCTAGCTAGTCACCGAATAGTTTCTGGCTTTACTAGCAGGTATTCAATTTCTCTGCTATTGTGGAGGTCTGAACAGGAAGGCCACGATTCTTTTCTGTCCCGCTCAGGTGGGAGGTGGGCAAAAGTAAGTATACGGTAGATTTACAACTATTCATGTAAAATAACATTGCTTCTCGCTTTACCAGCAGTTATTCAATTTCTCTGCTATTGTGGAGGTCGGAGTTCGAAGGTCACGACTCCTTTCTGCCACCGCTCAATCCGGGAGGTGGGCAAAAGTAAGTATACGGTAGATTTACAATTATTCGTGTAAAATAATATGTGCATAACACAATGGGATCGAGATCGATTTACAGCCAGATGTAGCTTCTGCTCACTGCGTATGAATTGACAGGGTCTTTCCAGTTGAAAAATGTCCAAATACGTGAATAGAAAGACAGGGATCAATTGGATGGCCACCAAAATTTGTGAATCTTACCTTTATGGATTTCTTATTTTGGGATAAGAACTTTTAAAAAAACTAATGGCATGATACAGTTCATCAGAGAGGCATGCCAGGTAATTGATGCAAGTAAATAATTGTGTAGGAAAGCGTGCGAGTTTCAAATACTGATTACAGCCGAACATACAGGTTACTTCATAAAGCTGCATATGTTAGGTTTTCTTGGCTTTCTTCGTGTTTAATTACTGCATATCTACGAGGGCTGATCAATAAAGACTGAGACTAATTTTTTCCTGTAGCTTTCTTGAGAGTTTCCTGTCTCTACCATGAATATTTGAAAAGAGCGGGGTTTCATGTATAATGTCCATAGACGGCAGCACTCTTATATCGGTAGGTTGGTAGTAATGCTGTATATTGTTGACCCTACTTGAATTTCGCATACCACTCGACACGAGAGGAGCAATAAAATTTTGTTTTCGTTTAAATCATACAGCCTCTGAAACTTTGGAAAAGCTGAAGCAAGCATACGGTGAAGATGCACTATCTCGTGCAACAGTGTTTAGGTGGTTCAAAGACTTCAAGTAGAGCGAGTCCTCTGTGCTAAGCAAGGTGGGTCTGGTGCTTCGGCTTCTGCTATGACTGAAGTCAACATCAACACAGCTGCTGTGGTTGTTGTTCTTCCTCACACTACTGCTACAGCAGCGTATTACACGCCAGTATTGGCTACACTGAGGAAGCACATTGCAAGGAAACATCCAGAACTTCATCAGAATGGGTGGCGACTTCATCACAACAACGCATGGCCTCACGTCGCAAATCAAGTCCAGGAATTCAACATCACCTGCGTACTGCATCCGCCTTATAACCCCAATCTTGCCCCCTGTGATTTCTTTTTCATTCCCATCACTAAAGGCAAAGCTCCGGGGCATTCGATTTGAGAGCACTGAAGCGCGCTGAGGAAAAGTGAGGCGATTCTCAAAGACCTGACAAGGAATGGCCTGCACCATGTGTTTGAGGACTGGCAGAGACGCTATAAAAAGTGCATTCAAGTAAGAGGAGACTACTTTGAAAAATATCATGTCAACATTGAAATGGGGTAATAAATACTGTGAAAAAAAATCAATCTCAGTCTTTATTGATCAGCCCTCGTATATACCTTTGCCCACCGCTCTGAAAATAGTCAATGAAATTATATATATATATATATATATATATACAGGGTGGACCATTTAAGTTGAGACTATACAATATCTCCGAAACTAAGCGTTGTAGAAAGAAATGTCTTGAATAAACGTTGCTTGATATTATGGGGGAAAGTAAATGCCATTAGTCGTGTTTTATTTGGAGTAAGTTGTGATGGTCATTTCAGGGTCAACTTAAATTAACCCTAATTGTTGGTTCCCATTTAAAAATATCAAATTAACCCTAAAACGACCATCACAACGTCCTCCAAACAAAATACGACTAATGGCATTTACGTTCCCCCACAATATCAAGCAACTTTTATTCAAGACATTTCTTTCTACAACGCTTAGTTTAGGAGATATTGTACAGTCTAAACTTAAATGGTCCATCCTGTATATGTATATCTATATATATGGAGAATCTCACTGTCTATTTGCAGAGAGCTCGAGAAATGCGCTTTATTTTACATGCTAATGTTCTAAAGACATTATATTTTAGTATAACAGTTATAGCATTTCGAGAAAATAACTTAAAATGTTCCATGTAAGAGGCTCTTTCCGTTAAGGGCACTACTTGAAAATATTTCCTTGTATTCTTAAAATTTAGTGGATTAAATATGAAATGAGGTACGTATATCTGAATTCCCATTTTTTAAAAGTGAAAAATGACTATAAACGTAAAATAGTAAATGTCTGGTTTTTCTATCACTTACTTGCTGTGATTCCTTGTGAATATTATAATATAGCTAATTTTATTAACTTGAGCACGTGACATTTTAAATACTTCTTACCATTGGTCAACATTATGTTGAACTTTAAATTGGGTTTTCTCCATTTTAAGTGTTTAGACACATCTGGAAAAATCTTGCAATACTGTTTATAATGTAATTTTTGGTTATTAGTGCGAAACTTTTCAGTCTTCCCAACTGAAATCTTTATCTAATATTTGTTCTAAAATGCATGCTCTCTTTTGCTGACCTGTTAAGTTCAATTATATGCACACAGCTTTTTAAAAAAATTAGAAGTACACTATAATAATAATTATAATAATGCGTGTTTTCCATGAAGTATTTATTTTTATTATATTTCTTTAGCCAATCATTTTTCTAAATATAAATGCCACAAAATCTGTAAATTGCATCGCAAGGAGCATTTTTGGGAAATACTTTAAATGTTGTTTTAAAAAGATATTTTGGAAAAACCCTTTACTTGCAAACACCAAATTTTATAGTAGCGCCCCCATAAATATATAATTCAAGTTATTCTTCTTTCTCTGTTTACCCTCCCCGTTGTTAGGGCTTATAATCCACCAATGGGTGCCTGGGGTCAGACGCCTGTCTGGGGTACTGAGTATGAATCAGAGAGAACAGCCAGGATGGGTGATCTGCCCGAATATAATTCAAGTTAAAGGGTCAAAATAATAAGTTACAAATCATTCATTTTTTAAATTCACTCATGGTTACGGAATTGTTCTTAGTCACATTTTCTAAAACTGCATTTCTTATATACATAGGTCCTCAAAAGGTGTATTTTCGGTGAAATTTCCATTTCAGATTTTCTGAGTGGAATGCTACACATACCTACTTGCTCTACCATAGACAAGTGGAAGAGAGAATAAAAACCTGAATATGTAAAAAGTTCAAACTCGTATTGTTCAATTATCTAATAGTGCACAACCAGAAACTAACCATTACATACGCGTACTATACTGTACTCTTTGTACTGAACAAGACGAGCGTTCGGTATTACCGTACCATCCGTAGGCTTCACAACACAAATGTGGCATTGCACCTAGACTAGTACTGTACAAGACTGTATTTTGTAGGCCACAAACATGTTTCAAAATCGGGGACTCTAACATGACGGATTTAATGTTGACGCATGTAGCACAGTAGAAAAGCTGCGATCTCTTGTTCCTTCCTCAAAGTGCTTATTTTGTTACTGCCCTTCTATTCTACCTTTTTAGCATATTTTTTCCCGCATCCAGCACATACGCCTGTGTGTCTAATAGAGCACTAATTAGTGTGAACTTCCTCCAGGTTCTATTGATATTTCCGACTGCAGTAGAGCACACAGCCTGACTGTTGGGTAAAGGCAAGGGAGTGGGAGTGAAGTAAGAAGCATTGCTACTTTCCAAGAGAGTGATGTCACGGGAGACGTGTGACACATACATCCTCATCTAAGAATACCTAGGATAGTTCTAAATGTTTCCAAGAAATTAAATTATAAATTAGGCGTGATATTTTTGATAAATGAATCCATTATTGTAGAAATCCATAAGGCTGCCGGAAAAATAAATATATTACATTTACTAAGACGCATTGACATAGCTGTATATTAACTAAAAATCCTAATAATATATGAATGGTCGAAATGTTAGAGAAACAAAGTTCACCTGTTGTTAATATCTTTAGAAATTGTGAACTGGAGATCTTTTCCTCAATCATGTAAATGAGCAATTTCAGTGAATAGGTTAATTTGGATTTTACATGCATATATACACAGGCTGGGCCATTTAAGTTGAGACTGTACAATATCTCCAAAACTAAGCGTTGTAGTAAGAAATGCCTTTGATAAAAGTTGCTTGATATCATGGGGGAAAGTAAATGCCATTAGTCGTGTTTTGTTTGGAGGACGTCATGACGATCATTTTAGGATCAATTTAATTTCGTTCAATGGGAACCTACATTTTGTATGCTGTTTTTTTATTAGAAAATGGTTTATGAAAACCTGTTTATTTTGTGATGAGGAATAAGGAAACAAAATAATAAATGTTGGTTCCCAATTACGAAACGTAACTTGACCATCAAATGACCAGCCATGGATGGTCCAACCATTCATTGCGCTCTTCGTACACAGCCATTCAGAATTTTCGTTGTTAATTACGTTGGTGTAAGAACAATTGTAAAGTGTTTTATATAAATGTTGTTTGATTTTTATGAGCAGTGAGAAAACAACATAAAAGACATAGGTTCCCATTTTAAGAAAGTTAAATTGACCCTAAAATGACCATCACAACGTCCTCCAAATAAAACACGACTAATGGCATTTACTTTCCCCCATAATATCAAGCAACGTTTATTCAAGGCATTTCATTCTATAACGCTTAGTTTTGGAGATATTGTACAGTCTCGACTTAAATAGTTCACCCTGTATATATATATGTATATATATATGTATATAATTTGAAGCTGTTAATGAAGTTACATATTAAATTTGAAAGTCCCATCTAAGAATGACAAAAATCACCACTCCATTGATTGATAATATACATCGTAAAATCAAAATTGTTTCCAAGATTCATAAATTTTCATAATTTATTAAAATGGGCTAAAAACTGAAAATGTTATGTATAGATCTGTCCATGTATGTAAAGAAAACCAATTTCTTACTTTATTCCGCGATACTAATTAGCCGAGGATAGCTACAATGATTAAGGCCTGTGAGACGAATTTACAAAATACAGTTTGGCTATCCAAAATTTCACATCTAGTATTCCAATAATGTTCTAAAGCTGACATTTAAGGGGAGACTAAGTGAGAAAATTGCCAAAAATTACATTTTTTATCCAGTTTTATAAATTGGAATTGCTTCTGTAATTAAGCCCATAATCGTAGGCATGACACGTATATAGTAAATGGCACCGCGTGTCCCATTTTGTGCTGTGAATTCTGCACCACTTCGCAGAAAAACAAATTATAACTCCTACACGCTTTGGAGTAGAGAGGCAAACTTGAGCCCGTATTTTAGAAGTTTGCTCCACAAATTGGTGGCACTACTGTTAAATACGGCAGTTACTGTGTGCTCAAGCCAAATGTTTCTTTGCAAATATATACAAATTTGTTTTCTCTAGGTTTGCTTTGAACAGCTTTTTCTGTGAATAGCATTTTCTGATATAAATTATACGTTTTCTTAGAAGCTACTGGATATGGCTATATTTCACTTTATAATGATAAAACAACTTTAGTGCTATTGTGGATCTACTTTGGTGTTAATGGGATGGTTACCAAGCGGGATGGCTCAGGCGATAACGTCTGTGGCCCGCATTCGGAGGTCGTGGGTTCGATTCCCGGGGCCGACCTTCCTGACCCATGTGTTTTTGGGGGTTTCCCCGGGTCGCTAGGCGAATGCTGGGACGGAGCATTACATCCCTCGAATTTCCTGTCCCTCCATTTCATCTCAATTCTCATTTCACTTCACCTTTCATCTGCTTGCTCTTTCAGGGTTGAAAGTGTCGGTGGGAGGTCTCGGCATGTGCATGGCAGGAGCAAAGCATGCTCTGAGTAAACCTTCGTCCTCCGGACTGCGAGCGGTCTCCGAGTCCCGGGCCCCCCAGGGGATGTGTAAGCCCACAGGGGGGAGGGGGGCCGGCTGCACCAGCCAGCACCCAGGGAGCTCAAATCTGTAAACACTAGGGACCCTGCCCTCTGTCTGTCGTGTCTCCTGGTCCGGTTGCCCTCTGTCTCCTCTCATCCCATCTCTCCCTCTAGGGGGCGCCCCGCCTAGGCACAAAATATCTGCATATTTGAGTTTTTTAATTTATGGACGCTCTTTAACTGCTGTGGTCCTTAGCGTCCCACTCTATATTGGGCGTGAAATATCAGTAATTTTACTCAGAGGCGCCTTTATCAGGCTTGAGGTTCTTTTACGTGCCGTAAATCGCGACCACCGGCTTTACTTCCCTTCCGAAGGAAGCCATGCTAAGGAGTTTTACGCCCGAGTTTGAACCCGCGACCTCGGGAACTAGAGGTTAGCATGGTAACCACTACACCCGGAGGACGACAAGATCTGCCTAGGTCGAGGTGCTAAGTGCCCCTCCGCTTCTATTCCTATCCTATCCTATCTTATCCTACCCTATCCTATCTTATCCTACCCTATCCTAATGGAACGGTTGTTTATATTTTAAAAAGATGTTTGCTAATAAATTTTAATCAAAATTGAGAACAAATCCTATCCTCCTGACTAAACAAACATATTGAATAACAGTTGATCAGTGAACTTAGAAGACATTCACTTACATCCTGTCTTTGAAACAGTTTCTGAGATAACGGATCATTAATTTTTACAGATTTAACGTTGGTGGTGTAGGACACTCAATCTCCCTTAAATATTTGTTTGTGTACAAAATACAGATCATTCTTTTGGGTGTTCATTCTGTATACATACGTTAAATTACATCATACATGTTATGGCTTTTAAATTATTTAAATATGTTATTAATCATAACAGTGAAATAAAACATCCAAGACTAAAACTTTTATGCATTAAATTAAATATCTAACTACGGCAATTAACTTAAGAATTCTTTGACATTCTTCTGGGTTATCCATACACATTTTGAGATTCTTGAAACGTTTACAAATATTTTAGAATGCAAACAGGCTATTTAAAGAAATGCAGTTACAAAATATGCCAAAGTTTACTGCAGAGGTACCTAGGCAGACAAACCGAGGCGCTATGGCGTTTCCTTTTTGGAAGCGAGCTACAAGCGGACTGTAGCACAACATTCAGTTTCACTTATTCAGTGAAAGTGTGATGGTATCGTGTAGTGCGCTACATTGCTTTTGCATTTAGGGCAAACAGGGAAAATTGCTTCAAATGGCTTAAGCATTAAAACCCGCTGTGTCGCTGCGTCAAGTAAAAGAAAGTGCAAGTTCTCTCCCCAGGAGCTTTGTTCGAAAAAAATAAGCGGGTAGAATGGTCATTGAAATAAAACCAGTTTTCCCTTTCGAGAGGGATTCTGTATTAATACTGCTTCACTTAAGACCAAACTTAAAATTAGGTTATATTTTTTCTTTAAACAGCAATTTTTCACCTATTCGAGATCGCTGAGGTATGCATACTTATTGATATCCCAAGGAATGTTAAAATATTCAAAGATAAATTTAGCACACTGATTAATTTTTAATTATTTTAATATATTCACGTTTAGAAATAAATTATACAGTTTAATCTAATGGTTTAGAAACTTTTAGCAAGAGTAGTGCAGCTTGAATAAGAAAACTTATACCACAATTTTCGAAAAGCTTAAATAAATTATTTAGAAAAATAAAACTCTTATTAGTGTTAAAATTGATATTTTAAAAAATTACTCTTGGATTGTTACCCTTATCTGTTTCATCTGTGAACTAAAGACTTAATAATGTCATTGTTAGAAAAGTTATAATATTTTTGCTGGAAGATAATTTTTTTCATTCATTATCCGTTTACCCTCCTCTTATGTAGGACTTACACCCCCCAGGACTTACAAGCGGGTGCCTGGGGTCAGAGGCCCGTCGAGGAGCAGACACTCATGGATCAGACAGAGAAAACCCGCCCAGACGCCGCTTCGTCCACCACAAATCCCACATGCAGGTCCCTGGGATTGAACCCGGGCCGCCTCGGTGGAAGGCGCGCGGTCTAACCACTCGGCCACGGCGCCGCCCGCTGGAGGATAATAAAATTGTTTATGAATATTAATTTTAAAAAACCAGTGGATTTTATTTTTATTTAAAATGCGCTAGTTAATGATATAGTGATTTTAAGCTTCAGCTAAGTGTATTGTAAGAACTAATTTTCTTGCACGATGAATTCCAAGAACTGTACGGTTTATAGGTTTTGATACTTTTTCTTGTATAAAGTATATTTATGGAATGCTTGTAGAAATTTTTGTATTTGTAACTGAAGCGGTTTCCAATTTTTTATTTTTTAAAAAATATTTAGGGTTTCCCAAAGCTGTTCCTTATGGTTCAGACTTTAATTTCCTTCCAAGAAGTTTAATCTTTTATGGTCATGATTAAGTTGTTAAAGAATGTACTATAAATAAATATCTCAGAGCGAACCTCCATTTTTATGTATTTCGCTTTCTTTTCGTATATTCTTAAATTGTGTGCACGTATTTGCACTTATCACTGTGTCAAAGAGTGAATAGTGAAATAAATATTATATAATAGGTTTCAATTGGTATATATCGGGAAACTGCCTACGAAGCTCACAGAAATAACTAAAAATAATGCATTGTAAAGAGTGTTTTAAGTGTGGCAGTTGTCTAAAAATTTAAAGCAGAGAAAAATCGTTCAAAGTTGAACAAAATGCTGATCATGATAAGATTTATTTACGTTTTCTCGTGGCTTGCTCAATTTTGTAATAAGGTAAAATTGATTATATCAAAACATTCCCAAGGCTGCATAGTAAATAAAATATACAAAAGTCAAAAATGAATTTTTTTACCATTTCTTATTATTATGCATAGATTGCTTTAAAATACTCATTTCCAAAATATCTATAATTAAAATTTCCATTATTTTATTTATTTTCATAACATTTCAAAATAATAGTCTTAAATTTACCAAAGTTAAGGTTTCCATAGGTGCTTCCCCTATTAATAAGCCGAATTAGAAATAGAATAGTAGTCACAGAGCTGGCCATAAAATGCCGTTATAGCACAACTTCTCAATCCGCAGGATGAGTTGAATCGCCCGGTATAGTGTGTTTAACCTGAAAATAAAGGAGTAGTGACAAAAGTGTTGTAAACGGGTACACCTGTTGATTGACGATCATCACTGTTTTTAATCCATTAAACAGCCGCTAAGGAAACATTGAACTTTAGAGCCTCTTGTTTCGTCGGCGTGAGGCACTTAAATCAATACTATACCCCAACCCACTAGGTTGACACTAGAGTAATGAGGTCAGCACTGCGCACGGCTATCCCAACATACATACACATACATACAGAAGACACCTCCGATCCTTGAACTGCCCTCTGACTCCTGCTTGATACTTGAATACACAGTGATTCTGTGCTGCTACTCCGAAAGATTTGCTTTTATAACCAAACTATTAATACAAGCAATCATTCAAAATTTAACTTAAAGTTTTGACATTTCACAAAATAAATTCATGAAAAAGCTTGTAATATTAGAAATCTTAGCGAATGAAAAATTAGAACTATTGTTCTTAATAATTGCTTTCTCTGTCACTACCTGTAGTATATTATTCCTTCCAAAAATTCGACGTCGGACTTTCACCTGAGATACATGTTTTGAGGCCTTCTGAATAGAAATAGCGTTTTTGGAAACTTTTCTGAGTTTATGTGTGTTTATGTATCTGTGAATAGCATTACTCTAACAGAAATTCTCGATAAACATCAAACTTTGTATTTAAGTTCAGTATCTTCTAAAATGACGACAAAAATGTTCAAGAGAGTACCGCCACCCCAAACTACGCTTTACATGGAAAATTATTCGAGTTTTTTTCTTCTCATAAATCTCATAATGAATAAAGTAACGTATATTTAAGATATTTATATGATAAAGGTAAAGGTACGTATCACGGAGGGGCCCCCGAAAACGGGGCAGAGCACCAAATGCAGGCCACTCGGCCCATTGTGCTTCCAGCGTGATCCCTGGGAGGGAGGGATGAGACCCGAAGGGCAACCAGATCCGGGTGCCGACGGGCGCAAGCAAGGACGGGGTCCCTAACGTTTTCAGATAGAACACATCCTCCGCCGCCGCATGGTGCCTGCCCACAAGCCACCAACTTCCAGGGTCCTCCGGAGCGGAGCCCCACGCTGAGGAGAGACCTAACTGAGCGGTACCGCAGCGACGATAGGGAAGAAACCTTTATAGAGCCTAAGCCACCGCCCAGCCGCAATCCACCGAACACCGTCGCCTGGTCCTACCCCTGAAACAGATGACGGGTACAGGAGATGAGAGGAAGGAGCGTTGTGGTAGAAGATGAACCACCCCAGTATTCGAC
Source organism: Deroplatys truncata (assembly GCA_030765065.1). Taxonomy (NCBI): domain Eukaryota; kingdom Metazoa; phylum Arthropoda; class Insecta; order Mantodea; family Mantidae; genus Deroplatys; species Deroplatys truncata. The sequence goes on along the minus strand of CM060990.1, from coordinate 85,597,209 downwards.
TGCCGAACCGGGGAAACCACGAAAAACCTATGGACCAGGGTTGCGGGGATCGATCCCGGGCCCTCCCGAATGCGGGGCACAGACGAACCCGCCTGAGCCATCCCGCTCAGTTATTTATGTGATAAGTAAAATACATATTGTGAATTTTCTGGGAAAATCCTATGAAACACTCTTTATTCATAGGAATTTTGTATAACGAGTACACCATATGAGATAGACAAGAGCGTAATACATAAAAACATCGATGTGTTTAAAACACAACATATTTCAAATCGGTTTTTTGTGGCATCAGCCATTTCCGAGATACTATTGATTTGAATTTTTCAATACTTGTCATTTTTTAAAGTACTGCCGCTATTCACTTTTTTCTTGCAATGTCATGGAACGAGAATGGAATTTCAAGACCAGCATATAGAGACCCACTTTTAAACATCTGGCTGTAGATTCGATTCCCTTATCCCCTTGTACAAACAGCACGAAAGAAAATCTTCGGCGGATTTTGTATCGTTTTCTGGGGTCTTTTTAGGCGTGTCAACCTTACCTATCACAGAGTGTGGTGGCTTGATAACACAGCAATAAGGGGTAAAAGAGGGGAGGTTGATGTCTTTGCTTTTTCTGGAGTTATTGAAACCAAAACATGTTTATTGTCTCAGAACTAGTCATGCCGTATACTAGAGAAATTACTCCTGGACGTATCGTGGTTATGTGGGAGGCTGGTCGCACTGTTACAGCAATTGCAACGACAGTGCATAAAAGTGTTTTATAGTAAATTACTGGATAAAAATATTCCAGGAAAGTGGGGAAGACGGTTCACATACTCGTCAGAAAGTGTGCACTCCCCGTAAAACATCTGCAGATGATATTCGTTTACTAATTGCAAATTACTCTTTTGTTATAATTCACTGATCATGTTTAGAAACTAGAGATAAATGTCTATATATATATGGCTTACCGAATATGAAATACATATTATGGCAATAAAATTGGGTTATATTTTTGTCTATAATCCTGTTGTATTCCTATGATCAGCAATATGTTATTAAAGGTATATTAACCTATTGTAGTTTGAATTAGAGGGAAAACATGCTTTTTTATTTGCTTATTTATGATTTAGTTATGTTTGCTTCTATGCAGCAACAAGCATTGATATCACTGTGAGAATACAGTTCTGTTTATGTTTTGTTATAAAGCATTGCTATATATTTAATGAATACCATTCAAGCTTTAATTTGAAAACCTTCTCATACTCCACATTCTACATTTCGCTAAGCTGGGCGCTCATCAAGTTTTCCCCTTAGCTTTTAACGCTTTCAAAGGCTTGTCCTGCACTAGCCGATAAGGTATGGGCTACCAATCACGATAAGAGATCTGTATGACAAACTGAATGCACTCACTCCTATTGTATACAATATCTTACAAACTATAATCTAAGCTAAGGTAATCTTACTTATTTCCTTAAGTATCTCTAAAGATGATTCCTACACTTATTCTTTAAGTATCTCTGAAGATATTTGCCTACACTTATTCCTTAAGTATCTCTGAAGATGCTTGTCTGCACTTACTGCATAAGTATCTCTGAAGATGCTTGCCTACACTTATTCCTTAAGTATCTCCGAAGATGCTTGCCTGCACTTATTGCACAAGTATCTCTGAATATGCTTTCCTACACTTATTCCTTAAGTGTCTCTGAAGGTGCTTGCCTACAGTTATTCATTAAGTATCTCTGAAGATGCTTGCCTACACTTATTCCTTAATTATCTCTGAATATGCTTTCCTACACTTATTCCTTAAGTGTCTCTGAAGGTGCTTGCCTACAGTTATTCATTAAGTATCTCTGAAGATGCTTTCCTACACTTATTCCTTAATTATCTTTGAAGATGCTTGCCTACACTTATTCCTTAATTATCTTTGAATATGCTTTCCTACACTTATTCCTTAAGTGTCTCTGAAGGTGCTTGCCTACAGTTATTCATTAAGTATCTCTGAAGATGCTTGCCTACACTTATTCCTTATTTATCTTTGAAGATGCTTGCCTACACTTATTCCTTAATTATCTTTGAAGATGCTTGCCTACACTTATTCCTTATTTATCTCTGAAGATGCTTGCCTACACTTATTCCTTAATTATCTTTGAAGATGTTTTCCTGCAATTATTCCTTAATTATCTCTGAAGATGCTTGCCTACACTTATTCCTTATTTATCTCTGAAGATGCTTGCCTATACTTATTCCTTAATTACTTCTGAAGATGCTTGCCTACACTTATTCCTTAATTATCTCTGAAGATGCTTGCCTACACTTATTCCTTAATTATCTCTGAAGATGCTTTCCTACACTTATTCCTTAATTATCTCTGAAGATGCTTGCCTACACTTATTCCTTAAGTATCTCTGAAGATGCTTGCCTGCATTTATTCCTTTAGTATCACTGAAGGTGCTTGCCTACAGTTATTCCTTAATATCTCTGAAGATGCTTGCCTGCATTTATTCCTTAAGTATCTCTGAAGATGCTTGCCTGCAGTTATTCCTTAAGTATCTCTAAAGATGCTTGCCTGCAGTTATTCCTTAAGTATCTCTGAAGTCGCTTGCCTGCACTTATTGCATAAGTATCTCTGAATATGCTTTCCTACACTTATTTCTTAAGTATCTCTAAAGATGTTTGCCTACAGCTATTCCTTAAGTATCTCTGAAGATGCTTGCCTACACTTATTCGTTTCAACACACACAACTTCAGGATATTGAAGAACTGGTGACCATTGTAATTTTAATGACCTATCCTAACCTGATTTATACAGTGCGATCTTTAATTGCCTCCACAGTGGTGGAACAAGCGAGATATGGGACTGTGGTGATAACCCTGACTCCATGAATGTATGATGCTACAGTGATAGACTGGTTGAAATGATTTTCGAGAAAGCAGTAGAAAGGGAAATCAAATAAAAAAAGTTATGATTGACTAACCCCATTCACAAATGATGTTGGAAATGTTGTTGAAGGGCAGATTCACACGTTTAATTTTATTATTAAACATTTGATTAGGGTTTCTTTTATCACTGAATTATGTAATTTATAATTGTCAATTTCAGTTCATCTGGTGTTCTCGAATTATCTTCATGCACTGTTGACTTTGCAGCACCCAAAAGGAAATAATCGGGTCTACCACGCCTTGCAGTCTCACGAAAGTTATTTATTAAATCGTAAACCGTATCCCGAATCAGTAATCTGGAATTTGGAAACTGCTCTGTAAATTTTTATTTCACATTTTCTGTCTCGTATATTTACCGCCTTCTGTAAAAACATTCTCCACAAAAATGCTCTTTAATCGAAAGCGTTTCAACTTAAATTTAATGAAAATACGCTTACACTCTGGCAGAGATAGCCAGATACTGACCATCGTTCACGACCCTTGTTACAAGAGGGACGGTGCTTTGGACGCGGATTGCGACAGCCTTGACCTGGACAGGCAGTAAACAGTTTGCTACAAACCGTTTTGAGAGTGTATTGAAGGCTACCAACCTGCGGTACTGTGGCCAAAAGATCATATAGTAATTATCTAGCCTATTACTCTTATAAGATGTCTAACCGTCTACCTTCTTCTTGGCCATTCTTATGTATTTCTAACTTTGCCCAAATTCTTCCCTATAATTTGTGTAATTTTTTTCTCCTTTCACAGTTAAACTATTTCTCCTTTATTACCATTATCATGCTTGTGTCTGGCATAAGTTTATTAGTGCAGTAAAAATGGGAATTTGTGTTTATTTCCCTACACACTGGATATTTTACTAAATCCTTGTTGTGTCTTGAAACATTTGAATTCATAACTCCAGTTCTAGCCCATGCAAATCCTCCTGGATCCAATTTATCAATATCTCTGCGTATTCTATCCTATTACATTCTTTTTTTATCTCCCTGTACAACCCCAGAGAACTCTTTTCTCTCATACTAACGAATATTTCTTGTGTTTCAATATGCTTCAGTCTTAAGTTTACTTTTTTCCAGAGACTTTGTTTTGTTGCTCCTTTTTTATGCACGAGTTTCCGATGCCTTTTTTGTTGCAGAAATTCCTGCACTTTAAGAGGCCATGATGCTTTCCACTTACATTTCTCTCCGATATGGAAGTATTCTTTAATAATAGCACTGTCTTGCAATGTTGTAATTCAAAAATAATATGTGAGTTAACAAAGAAAGCTTTGCAGATATTTTTTCCTCAGCAGTTCTTCTTACTACAATGCGCCAGAATAAGAACTCGGATCTTTCTTCTTCTCTATCCCAATGACATATGTCTTCTTCAGTAGCAAATTGTATCGTTCGGCTATGATCTCAGCCTAAGCCTAGCAAGCCTTTGGTTGCCGACTCTATACCCCATTCTGTTTTTAGTTTAGACTGTAACATTAATGAGACATTCTCATTATTTTGTGCCTGTGTCTGCTGTGGATCTATATCTTACAGTCGATTCGGTACATTCGCTCTATTTCCTTGACCTTCCAACCAAACGTTACCCATCCCTAATCTTTCAAGCCTTCTCTTGATTTTCGATGCCAACGTCTTATTCTCTCCCTTGGTTATGATTATCAGGAAGCGGAGTAGGATTGCGGCAGCGCACATGAAGGCATATTGTGCTTTTAGAAACCTCCAGCAGAAAGGGATGAAGCGAAGGACACAGAGGGCCGCCAGATCCGAGGCAACAGGCTCGGGCGCAGACGGGGTTCCTAACGCTTCCAGATATATCCCGACGCTGGTGGGAGCACCCACAGGCCTATCTCTCCCAACGGAGAGGGCTCTCTGAGGGCACACAAGGACAGAGAGTCCCTCACTGCAAACTTCACCCGCCGTCTACTAGTCTCACCCTTCGGCCCTGAAACACAAGGAAATGAAATGGCAGGAATTGTGGACAGGAAAATTCGCGGCATTATACGAGCAAACCCAGTATTCCCTTACCAATAAGGAAAACCGCGAAAAAACCCGGGGTCAGAGTTGCCAGCCCAACGGGAATCGAACCGGGAGCTCCCAAATGCAAGCCTCACACGTTACCACGGAGCCATTTCGCTCGGTCTATTATCTTCCATACTAACCTCTTCAAATTGAATTGAGTTTTATTTATGGACGCTCTTTAACTGCTGTGGCCGTTAGCGTCCCATTCTATATTGGGCGTGAAAGTCCGTAAATTTTGCTCAGAGGCCTCTTTATTAGGATTGAGGTTCTTTGACATACCGTAAATTTACGACACGGGACCACCGGCTTTACATCCCTTCCGAAGGAAGCCATGTTAAGGACTTTTACGCCCGAAAAAATTAATCGCCCTCCGCCGGGTGTGAACCCGCAACCTCGAGAATTGGAGGCTAGCATGGTACCCCTAAACCACGGAGGACAACACTAACCTGTTTGTTGTAGCATACTATTCTAATAAGTGATTGATCCCGTTGTATGATTCTAATCCAGCACTTTAATCGCCCGTATCTTGCATTCGCTGTATGTATCAAATTCTTTAAAAATCTCACAGTTTGCCCCGGCTTTAAACTATGTTCGAATAACCATTGCTGATTGGATTAATCAACCACAAATTGCGATGGGTTCAAACACAGGGATGCAAGCACAGTAAGAGAATAATGGACAGTATATCCTCTTCATTTACTGAAAATGTACTTAATCTCAATAGACCTGAAATAAACCTGAAGACCGGGCTCTTGACGGGAGATTGTATATTACAGAAACACCTTATATGCAATGGGAATCTTTAGAGAGGAACCAGTATGTAGGCTATGTAACAAAAAGAATGAAACTGCCTCTCCTATAGTCTTCAAAATTGAAGATATATTTTGGGTCATATAAACCCAAATGATTTTCCTAAAGAAAACTTAGTTAATATACTATTGTCCCTAATTAAAGGGACAGGACTATTTGACTAAAAGAATAGTGATAGGTGATAATCAGGCAGAGGGGTTTTAGTAAGTAAAACATCAAGTTAGGAACGCATCAAAGGATAGTGGCGAGGAGAAGCGACTGCGACCTTGTAGTGTTCTCTGTAAACAAATAAGATGAACAGTTGAACGCAAATGCACCCTACTTCGAATAGACCAGGATTAACGAGCATTAGAAGGAAAAAAGCAATTATGTTTAACTATGTTAGTATACAATAAGTTACCTCATTATTTAATTAAGACATTAATGTACAGAAATCGAGTTGCATTGCCTTTTGTTTTACATTGAAAGTTGTATAACTTTAAAGCAATATCCGCTCTTATTAGCGTATGACACATTGCTCGAGAAACTATGATACGTAGTTTGGAGCTGAGGATGTTGAAGATCTACTTTCCTTATCGTTCCTTTCTAATAGTGGCATATTTTCCTTGTGTCTCATTGCATCACAGTGATGTTTAACATTGTTTTAAACGTCCTATGAGCAGTATGTTAACATCTGATGTTCTCGCCATTTGTGCTGAAGTGTTTCCTGCCAAATTCCGACACTAATTGTGATGACGATTTTGATGATAACTTCTTTACTTTAGACATCTTGGAACAATGCAACGAATGGAAGAGTCACAAAGAAATCGTCTGTTGGTGAGAAGATCGTCCGTCGCGGTCCTATACTCCGAGTGGTAACACGATTGCTTTGTTTACTTACTAAAACCCATCTGCCTGGTGATAATACAACAAACCCTTAGGTTTCAGTGTTAAGGGAAATTGCAACCCGACTCCATCACTGCGATAATCAAGTCAAGTCAAGCCCCTCCAAGAATACCTTTCAGAAATGCTGTTCTCATTGTACTAGTTTTTCTGTGTGCCGTCATCCCCAAATTTCCCCCATAGGTCATTCTGTATCTAACAAACCTCCTCCCCAAAACGGTCTCTAGCAGATTTAGAGGCATATATGGAATTCTGCTCAGTATACGGAGAATTTCCTGCTTTGAATTTCGTAATGGCAAAAATGTTAGTTCCATCTTTCGTTTATTCTAACAATCACGTTCAAGTATACAAAACTCTTTACGCTATTCAATTTCCACCCTAGTAAGTTCAGGTCTCTTTCGGTTTATATACCGAGATGGCTTAAAGCATAGTTATTTTCGTTTTATTTAGATTAACGGTAAATGAAAACGATGAATTAACCGCACAAAAAACAAATAAAGAGCAAATGTAATTGCATGGCAGTTATATAAAAAAGAGAAACTGTGGAGTACAAACAAGAAGAAAATAACAGCTGCGACTGAAAGGGTAAAAGGAAAGATTCGAAAATAATTAAAAACTAAAAATTAAGTTTAGAAAAAAACATAAAAGAACGCGGTTTATACCCACTCCCAGAGCAGGGGAGCTGCTGTTAAAATGTTGGTTTTGGTATTCCTTTTCGGTGTAAGTCTATGCTTTTTACAAATTATTATTTCTTCATTAGTTATCATTTCTCTTAAGTTTCTAAATGATACTGACTTTATTTAATAGGTCGCAGGTTCAAACCCGGCGGAGGGCGATGGATATTTTGGGGTGTAAAAATCTTTAGCATGGCTTCCTTCGGAAGGGAAATAAAGCCGGTAGCCCCGTGTCGTAGATTTACGGCACGTAAAAGAACCTCAACCCTGATAAAGCGGTCTCTGAGCAAAATTCCCGGTCTTTCACGCCCAATATAGAATGGGACGCTAAGAACCATAGTAGTTAAAGAGCGGCCATAAATAAAACTCCATTTCAGTTTTACTTTATTTAATGTCCGCATAATACATACGTTTAAAAGCGACTTTTATACAAAATCTGTTAACTTATGGTTATAATAAATGAACAAATATTTGCAAAAATAAAATAACTGTTTATAAAAGCAACTCTTATGCATAGATGTTACCAGGACATTCAACAAAGTAAGAAAACGTTTAGAATTAAGACGTATATATAATTTTGTTACTTATGATTGTCCAGTTCAGAATATATAAATGATCACAAGGAAAAAATTTATTATATATAAATGGAGCAAAGGTAAAACACAAAACTATAATTATTATTATTATTATTATTATTATTATTATTATTATTATTATTATTATTAGACTAAAGAGATAAGCTCGGAAACCTTCTCTGTGCGATGCCTACTAGTATTAAAACATAAAAAATAATGTGATGTGTTGCACTCGCATGACTTTCTCTACTCTTGTACAAATTATTTTTTTACAAACACTTATTCTCCATCTATTTCATGTTAATCGAGATAAACGTATACAGAAACTATCTTATGGCTAATTTTCTTTTAGGTACAAGGGGAATATGGTAGGCTTTAAGCGATAGTCAAATCTTTTAAGAGCTGGTTGCTATGTGGAACATTTCATTCTCTTTGTATATCCAGGACATAAAAAAAAAAACGAATAACGAATTCCCATTTGAGAAAAAGTATAAGTACTGGAAAATTCAAACAAATAACAAGGAATATCTTGGAATTGGTTCGCTCCCCCCCAAAAAAATTGCATATAACGTAAATAGTGTGTTTTAACGAGATCTACATTTTTTTTAGTAGAAACATTTTGTCTATCTCTTACGATTTACCAGTTATGCAAAAGCCATTCAGAATGAAGAGGACTTTTGCGGGAATTCCCAGAAAATTCAAGATATACATTTTATTTGTTATACAAATATCTTAAGTATATGATGTTTTAATCAAAATCGTTAGAGCCATTTTTGAGAAAATCAAAATTTTCGAAAAATGTTCCATGTAAAGGGTAGTCTGGGGTGAGGAGATTTTCTTAAAAATCCTGGTGTTGCATATTTGAAAGATACTGAACCTAAACGCCAAGTTTGGTATTTATCCGACTTTTCATTTTTGAGTTATGTTGTTCACAAACACACAGACACAGAGACACACACACGGACCTTGCATTTTCGATAAAATCTCTGTATCGAATTTTTGCTTGGAATGCAATATACGTAGTAGAGAAAATAAAAAAAAAATATTGCGAATTCAAAGTTATTATAAATGTTTATACAACATTTAATACCGGTGTTTAGAAATTATTTCGAATAAAATATTTCTGAAACAATAATAAAAAATACTAAGTTTAAAAAAAGAATTTAAGTTTTCAAATACATCGTTTGTAAGTCATTTCAAACTAATAATATTAATAAAGTCTACTTTCCAACAACATGCACCTCCAATTGTGCCTACGGCAATCACGTATGTGGACTCCCCAGCTTGCATTTTCATTACATTTTGCTTCGGTTATTCATTATAGTCGGGGGTTCAGAGCTCGAAAAGAACAAGAAAGAAATAAGAAAGGATATGCTCTTAAACAATCCGTGCACGGCGGTGATGTATTTAATTTACATAAATATGAACCACAAACTCTGTTAATGACAAACACATAATCGTGACGTTTTCGAGGGGAATAGATCGCATATTTGGCTTCTCACAATGTGTTCTACGGCTGCTTTAAACAATGTACCATTATATCAAGTCATTACACTTGAATAATACAGTAATTGTAATCACACTTTCTTAGTTAAGTCTTCAAAATACATAGTTCAGTTTATTAGGAACAGATGTCGCGACAAAACCAATACATAGACACAATAAACAGAACAAAAATAATAAAAAGATTGTTAGTTTAAATTCCTGTCAATAAAAGTGAGAGATTTGCAACTTAACAGAATATTATTAGCTCACGTTCAAACAAATACATATCACGGTAACGGAAATTGGATAACAAGATACCTACGCTTTCCAATAAAATCAGTTTAACCGCTCTTTTTCTATTTTATACTCAGCGTTCTCTGAGCCACAATAATTATTAAATTTGAGCATAAACTCAAAGGGCGATAACGCTAGTAAACCAGGGCCTACCGCATGGCTCTGCGTCTTCCGTCTCCTATCCATACATCGTGTCATTGGTAGAGAGTAATAATGGGGATTGTGGTTTCCGAGACCGGAGTCGCTACTGTGCTTGACCCAGGAATTTATCTATGACCTTGTGATTGACGTAAGTCGTAAACGAACCTGAGCCAGCGCTGTATTGTCTTCCCTGTCGCTCTATCGTTTTACACCCTGTTCCAAAGGTAACTTAACCATTCTTTCCGGGACAACAAATATTACGCGAAGTAGCATCAGTAATACATTATATTACTGCATCAAACAAAACAATTATGAACATAGTTTCAATAAGTAAACATGTAAAACCTGTATACCTGTAAAACAACATAAGTATGACCATACACACGTGAAACATTATAGTTCAACTGCGCTTGTTGATAATACTGTAGAACTGCTGGTGTTACGCTGTTTGCATTGTAGCCAAGAAGCTCTCCACTGCACTGCACGCTTGCAGTTTAAGGACAAAGCCATTCTCCTGAGTCAACCACAGTACTTTGCCAGTTCCCAAGAAGCACACGAGGCTGATGCAACCGTATCAACATATCAGACCTTCCATACGGAGAAAAATCTCCAGAAATATTACTGAATGATTAAAACATAAATTCATAAGAAGAATAAAAATGTATGTCAAACGAAAACTAATTTGTTTATGCATTAAAAACCTGAGAAGTTGTAGATATTTTGTGTATAATATATGTATAATATATAATATTGTGTATATACGATATATATATAAGATATACAATATACGATGTATAATATATACATATATATATCAAGTTTCCCTTTTCAGCTTAAGGGTATTCTTATTAGTCTTGCGTAAGAGTTCAACTCAAAGGAATGAAGAAGACGTTAATAAAGAGATTCATATTGCCGTGAGTCGACTGTTTCTTTCGTTTTCAAGAAAACCATTTCTAAACTTAGCACGCTCCAGAATTCATTTGAGAGGAAATGGAATTCTGATTTCCATCTTAGAAGCCCCGGGACATTGAGATCCGGAAGGGAAGCGGGAAAAATGGCAATCACATATGTAACAACGTCGGCAACTTTATATTCCGATTTTATCTCGGACGAAAATCCAATAATTTAAGCCTGCTTTGGATGTATTTACATTAGAACCCTATTGTCCATTTTATTTTCGTGGTCTCTTACTAGCAGCTATAGGATATGGGGTATTTATAAAACGTTTGATATGAAAAGTTCAGGAATACTTTGCCGAGCGAGATGGCTACGCAGTAGCGTGTGAGGCTCGCATTCGGGCGATCCCGGGTTCGATTTCCGTCGGGCCGGTCACTCTGACGTGGTTTTTTTTGTGGTTTTCGCAAGACGGTAGGCGAATGCTGGGATGGTTCCCCTTCTACTACGAATTTCTTGGTCATCATTTATTGTCTCCATAATTTCCTTTTAATTTATATGCTTAAGGGTTGTGGGACCAGGCGACGCCAATTGGTGCGTTGCGGCGGGATGGTGGAATTTGTGCTGTATAAAGATTTCATCCTGGCGTTTGGCTGGCTGACTGAAGCCCCTTTCTGGGAGTGGCGCATTTTCTTCCGACACTCCCAGATTGAAAATGGCTAAGGTAGGATCGCCGGCGTTAGAATTGGTGTCATTCTGGAATCGTTATGGACCCTGAACTTGCTAGCGCGTATCGTCGTCCGGATCTGGTGCTGTTCGGGTCTCCTCTTCATCCATTCTTCCCAGGGGTCACGTTGGAAGCACCAAGGGCCTACTATGACCTACGTGCGGTCATATATTCCAGTGATTGGAAGTCTCTCCGTCTGCCAAATTCTAATACTAATCAGGAATACTTTCGTTTTTCCCATTACCCCAAATTCCGTTGAATACTGCGCAGGAAACTAACAGCCTGTGGTGGACAGACATGCAAAAAACCCCCTCCGTTACTCGTGACTTATCTTCCTCTTCAACTCGTAGCACTCATTGGAGGTAGGTAAGCTAATCCAGGCCCTCCTAAGCACTTCCAAAGTAAATATACCCAGCCCTGGTGCTTTGGATTAGCTATAGTTCAGCAACTTAGAAAAAAACCCTTGGGAAGGGTAACTCACCTGGTTATGTATTCCCCCTCTCTAACTGCCTTGGGCGGGCATGCCTCTGAGTCGCCGCTTAAGCAGCGCACGCCATAATTCGCCTAACCCATATTTCATTTTATTTTATTCTCACAAAATCGTTTATCACACCACTGTGTAGCTATCCAAATGTAGAGACAGGATTAAAGACACAAGAGCTCTGCAACAAAAATGCTGTGTTTGTAGATTGCTGTGACAGGTCACGCAAAGAGCAAGGTGCAGCAGGTGTGAAAGCAATTGTTTGCATATACCTAGCAATAGAATTTCACATACATGCGGTATTATCATGGGATATCTTTCAAAGGTTAATTCACACTATTTAGGGTATTCCATAGCATTACCCCATCTATCTCTTCAAGGAAAAAAGTTCCTCGCTGATTGATGTTCATAATTAAAATTATTTTAATTGAAGTTTTACAAAGAAAACTAGCGGCTTTAATTTTTTTTATACAGAGACCAATCACACATCATCATCATCTCGAAACTGTGCTCTTTAACATACCTCTTACAGAACTGGAATAAGAATTTTAGTTTTTGAGTTATCACGGTGTAAGGAAGATCCTATTAAAGTTTTCTACACTATGAGATTGCTGTGTTCACAACAGTGACGTAACACTTGTTTCCCACGTATCAGCCCACTTCCTCCTTAAGACACCTCATTGGATAACTCAGTAGCTAAAGGCAAAAGACAAGTAGAGTGGGAGCGATTTATACCCTCCTGAATACTCGCGCAGTCCGTAGACCGAATTATTTTACTAAGTTGTTCTATTATAGAAAACGTTTTTAATCAGTAAATATATCATGGGTTACTCTCTCTACCGACTATCGTTTATTTTTATATAGCTTTTCAAACTATTCTTACGAAAGCTTGCTTTCTATCTACTTTATGTTAATGGACGTAAACCTTTCCAGAGATAGTTTTTTTATACATTTTGTTGTAGGAAGAAAGGGACATAAATTAAACCGAATTGGTAGTCAGCTGTTTAACAGTGAGTGGCTATATGATAACCTTGAGATTTCATAGTCTTTGCATTACATCGCGAGAAGCAGCTGAACAGCAACAGGAATTTTAATAAATGACAGATTATTGAAAAAGTTCAAGTCAATAATAAGAGATATACCGCAAATGTTTAACGCCGTAACAAGTTATTTGAAAGAAGTTGTGTTTTAAACAGATCTACAAGTTTTATGTAGTACGTTTTTTCTATCTCTTAACGTTTAGTAGTTATACAAAGGTGTTACAAAATTCCTCCCGAGTGAAGAGTACTACGTATGTTATTTCTAAAAATATTCAACATATACATTTTATTTGTCGTGCAAATGTTTTAAATATGTGAAATATTAGTCAAAATCTTTACAGCCATTTTTGAGAGAAAAAAAATGTGGAATAATTTTACATGTAAAGGTAGTTTGGGATGGGGGATTTTCCTGAAAATCTTCTTGTCAGATCTTTGGAAGATACTAAACTTAAACACCAAGTTTGATATTGGTGAAACATTTCTTTTTTGAGTTAGTCTCTTCACGCACACACGGATCTTTTTTCTGAAAATGCTTAATTTTGGTTTCTTGTGCCCACAAAACACATATTTCCGGCAAAATCTCGACATCGAATTTCTGGCTGGAATCATATAGCTTCTCTGCCTACTTGGTACGTGGTAGAGAAAGTAAAAAGTGAAGAGGTTTCTGGGATTATTAGTATTTATCAATTTTGCTCTTGTTTGTACTACTAATATCCAAGTATCTTTGAGTTCCCTTTTATTACAGCAGTTTTCAAGTGGTAGAAATGCAATTAAAACTAAAAACCACCGGCCTATTTTAATTCGTTAAGCCTATAAGATAGGTATGTGCATTCTTGACCCCGAGTGTCATCACGTCAAGCGACCACCACCCTTTGCTGTTTACAATACAAACCCAGTCTTCTAACCCAGTGGTGGAACACTGCTGTGCGAAATTACAGATGCATGCCACAATAGTTGGTCGCACACTTAGGGAAGAATGGGTTTTTCATACTTTGTAGCATACAAAGATGCTCATATATGTACAGAATTTATTAGCAAATTCAGGTTCCTTCAATTGGAGGCTGCCATATTAAAGCATACTAAACAACAAAAGGATATAAATACATAATTATAATTCCAAACATTACAAATAATTGGGAAGGTAGAATCAGATGACTGAAAAATTCAATGCCATAGCCGGGATTTGAACCACGGATCTCCCGGTCTCCGTCCGGTTGCTCTAACCACTGAGCTACCATGGCGAGTCAGCTGGAGAATTTAATGACGTGCCGGCATGTTGCCATGGTAGCTCAGTGGTTAGAGCAACCGGACGGAGACCGGGAGATCCGTGGCTATGGCATTGAATTTTTCAGTCATCCGATTCTACCTTCCCAATCCTGTCCAACACACGGCTTGTGTGAAAGAACAATTATTTCCATTACAAATAATTGTTAACAGAGTTGCAACAGTCGGTAGAGCACCTGCCGACTGCAAGATGTCCCGGGTTCGATTCCCGGCTGGGGGTGGCAATTTTTCTCTAGCCAAAATTCTTCCCTATCCTCCCCAGAGTCTGGAAGTATGAATGAGAGTGTGAATGTGTGTGTGTGTGTGTGTGTGTGTATGATGTAATGATTAACACCAAAATTGCAAGAAACCCAACGACATTATTGCCAATAGGTAATAAGTTCCAAAGGAAAAGCCATTGATAAGACCATGTAGTTAAAGGCGTGGTATAAATGTAACTTAAAACGAGTTGCAGCTGTACCTGAAAATAATTATAACCTACAAATATATATATGGAAACAGACCTTATCTAAAACAAACAAATTTGTATGTAATTGCACGAAAACCTGCCGGTGCTTTTGCTTTCTTTCTTTTGGTGTTTTTCTTTATTTAATGTTGGCTGAATCTCCTTATCAGCTGTGTTCCACATCAGCCGCGGGTGAGCCAATCTCTTTTGGCTTGAATTCAAATCCATCACACACGCCTTAGTCTATGAACAAAGTTCAGGCCTAGGTGAGGGGTAAAAGGAGAGGAGTATGGAAACATTTCACTTGAGTGGCTTGAAGGTATGCTTCGCAACGACGGTACACGCCAGCTCCTGGTTGAACCCCTCTCGTATTGTTTTGATGTCAAAAGTCTGGCACTCAAATATTAATGTATGAACACAGGTCATGTTCAGGCCCAGGAGCGAAGGTGAAGGAGGAGTAAGAGAAACAAAAGGTGGGATGCTAGAACCAGTTAAGGGGTGAGGCTGTGCGTATCAGATAAACCTTACCAACTTAAACCTCTGTACATGATATCGGTACGATTCCATGCAATCATCTGTACCCATCGGTAACTCTTTCTGTTGTCCTTCGTGGTCTAAGAGTACCATGCTAGCCTATAGTTCCCGAGGTCGCGGATTCAAACCCGGTGGAGGCAGATAGATTTTTTCGGGCGTAAAACTCCTTAGCATGACTCCCTTTGGAAGGGAAGTAAAGCCGGTGGTCCCGTGTCGTAGATTTACGGCACGTAAAAGAACCTCAACATAAAGAGACTTCTGAGCAATATTACCGGTCTTTCACGCTCAATATAGAATGTGATGTTAAGGACTACAGCAGTTAAAGAGCGACCATAAATAAAACTCAATTTAATTTAATTTACTCTCAGCCATTACATTTACCTACTTCGGCGACCAAACCTGTGAACACAGCATAAACAAATGAGAACTTAAGACGTGAGATAATACAGCGCATGGAAATATTTGTTATTTTAATTGTTTATGTTTTTAAGATTGCAGAACAAAGAAGAATTTGTAGTATTTGTTTGCCGTGGATAAAAATCTTTAAAAAGATAGTTACATAAAAAGGGAAGCAAAGAAATTTATTATTATTATTATTATTATTATTATTATTATTATTAGGCTGGACTAACAATGGGGGATATATAACCTACGGCGTTATCAAAATAAATTATTGTGACCAATTGCAGGATGTCCGACAGAAACAATTTCGGAATTAGCATACAATACAAAATTGGTTACATGCGTTTATACACAGAAAACTACTAACAAGAACATAATTCACTGAACAAACTATCGCCTTTATAGTTCTTTATAAAGTGAGTATCGAGTATCGGTGCTCAAAAATCAGTATCGGTATCGAGTATCGAGAGATAGTGGTATCGTTCCATCCCTGCTGAGAACTATAGTATGAGGGGCTGGTTGCGAGCACAGGACCCGACCTGGTACAACACTGACTTGGAAAAACCTGTGTCACGTCCCCAAAAATGCTTGGAAAAACATGTTAACTATGTAGAAAAGTAACAGAAGGATTGTACAGTATAAATAAAATTAATTCAACATGAGCAATTGTGTGTAATATTTTTTATAAAATAGGGAACTTACTTATTGGACGACCCTCGTTGTTAAAGAGCGTCCATAAATAAAGCTCAATTTTGGTACCTCCTAGTTTAAAAAGTCAATTTTGCACTCTTTCGGATGTATCTTTATTTACCAGAGACAGAAATATAGCATTTGTTTTAATGTATGGAGTCCATGAAATGTATTACAATGGGTTAGAATTGATGGTTTTCCATAGAGGACTCGTATACATACCGTTATCCCTTTTTTGGGGAAGCGAGTTCTTCACGCCGGATTTGTTTTCTATAGAGAAGAGGAAATCTCTTTCCGGAAGATAGCATGAACACCAACACCTTGATTCATTGCTCAGTTGGCTGGGACGTGTCTTTACAGCACTTGAATGGGATGTCACACTGTTTGCTTATTCGGTATTCCACTGGCTGTCAAGGTACTTTTGTTCGCTTTATGTTCTTTCCTCTTTACGCCAGGATTACAGTTTCTGTAATCTCTAACGCTTCCTTTTTCTGCCCGAGTGTCGTGACTATAAAGCAAGTGAACTCCGGTCTGTGGAGCTCGGGAATGTCACATGAAAGCGTGACTTAAATCCCTCAGGCTTGTGTTAGTACCGCTGTTTTTCCTGGATCTTGTTTCTGAAGAGATTTATACTTTACACTTTCCGTAAGCTTTTTATTTCATGTAGAACTACCTTTAGGATATTTCCGTAATGGTATTTGCGACGGGAGTGGTTGGAAAGGAAAGTAGGACATTGGTGCGAGTTTGGTTTCTCATATTAATTTTCCTCTGTTGTGGAAAAGGTTTCCACTTGCTGTTAACATTTGCTTTATTACATGGAGGAATTTGTGCCACAGATAATGGAATTACTAACATGTAGGTGTAAGTGAATAGTTGGGATGAATTTGTTAAACTCTATCACCTCAATTTTTACTTTCTCTCTGTGTACCTGGTAGGTACAGAAGGTAATGCATTTCACCCAAAAATTCTATAACGAGATTTCACGGAAATACATGTTTTGAGGTCCCTGAATACAAAAAAAAAGCATTTTTAGAAAAAAAGTCCGCGTGTCTGTGCGTATGTGAACAGCATAACTCAAAAACGAATAGTCGGATCAACACAAAACTTGGTATTTAAGTTCAGTACCTTCAAAGATTCGACACAAAGATTTTCAAGAAAATCCGCCTACTCCAGACTACCCTTTACATGGAACATTTTTGGAAAATGTTGATTTTCTAAATAATGGCTCTAACGATTTTGAATAAAATACCATATGTTAAAGATATTTACATGTCAAATAAAATGTATATATTAAATTTTCTGGGAATAGCCTTTGAAGTCCTCTTCATGCGGAAGGAATTTTGTATAATCTTGTATAACTGGTAAACGTTAAGCGATAGACGAAAATGTACTGCACAAGAAATGTAGCTCTCTTTAAAATACACAATTTATTTCAAATAGCTTTGTTGTGGTATCAGCCATTTCTGAGATATCCATTATTAATGGGTCGAATTGTTCAATATTTTATAGTCCTGTCAACATTCAGTTGTTTCTCACGATTCCATTGAAACAGTATGGAATTTTAAGGCCAGCATATAGCGTCCAGTTCTTAAACATTCGACTATCGCTGTTCCCTTTGTATCTCTAACGAAATGTGTAATGCAGTTATTTCTGTAAAAATTTATTTGGATTAAAATGAAGTAGATGTAAAAATAAGCTTTAGTAAGACTAGTTTGTATACCCACTGAGAAACCATAGAGGGTAGAGCAAGTAATGTGAATGTATATCATATCAGATATTTTTTGTTAGTGTTTAACTCCCGTTCTTGCTGCATACTGCACCCCAGGCGGTGTATTCTAATGACACATGAAATGGCCTTTCCAGGCCTGAGTTTAGGGTTACTCTCTGGCATTGGTCAGTTATGAGGATTGAGGAAGACCTGGAAAAACCTGTCAGAGAGGTCGGTCCTGGCTGATTTGAACCTCAGACCTCACGCTCACGTGTCTGTGCTTTGGAGGGCTATCCAAAGGCCAATTACTATTTAATTATACGGTAGGATTACACATTTTATATAATTTTGCTCCATCAAGCCAAAATGATTGATCCGATTTTAGAAATTTATTATTGACATCTAATGAACGTATCATCCAGCTCGACCACCGGGCACACTTGTGAGCAGCACACAGGTAGAGTTGCAAGTGGTAGGGGTGCAATTAAAATTAAATTGATATTTAACTACTATGATTCGTAGCGTCCCATTCCATATCGGGCGTGCAAGACGAAAATTTTGCTTACCTTCTGAACGAAGTTATGCTAAGGATTTTTACGCCCATCGCCCTCCGCCGGGTTTGAACCCGCGACTTTGAGAAGTTAGGGATATAATGGATACCAATATTGTTCGTTTTAAATCTCGTAGCTAATTAGAGCAAAATGCCAAATAATATTAGTGAATTTCTCTCGGAAAAATAATAACAGTTATCCATGCGTTACAAATCCTACTTCAATAGCACACCTTCCAACATTCCGCAATTTTCAGTTTGTACAACAGAAATAATCTCAACATTAAACTGAAAATTATAATGTTGGTGCAAAACATTGTATTATTTCTATTCCTATGGTCATCAGGAAGTGGAGGGGCATTTCGGTACTTAGGCGTATACTCGCCTATTGTTCTCCTGGAAACCTTAGGAGGAAGGGCTGGAGCGAAGGATGAATTTTGATCTTTGTGAAATGTTTGTAGAATTCAGGCTAGCTCCGTAAATAGGACTAATTATATGTATGAGTATGGGATTCCTAATAAAATAATAAGACTAACAAATGCTCACGATGAAAAATGCAACATATAAGTTTGGGCAAAGGAAGCAGGAGAAGATCGAGAGATAAATGTGAAGAAGTGCGAGAGGATACAAGGAAACTACTAGGAGTAAGAACCGAGCGGGATGGCTCAGGTGGTAACGTCTCTGGTCCGCATTCGGGAGGTCGTGGGCTCGATTCCCGCGGTCGATCTTCCTGACCCATGGGTTTTTCGGGGTTTCCCCGGGTCGCTAGGCGAATGCTGGGAAGGTTCATTACATCCCCCGAAATTCCTGTCCCTACATTCTCATTTCATTTCGCCTTTCAATTGCTTTCACGGTTGAAAGTGTCGGCGAGACCTCGGCGTTGTATGGCAGGAGAAAATGATGCTCTTTATAAACCTTCGTCCCCCGGAACGGGGGCGTCTCCAAGCCCCGGGCTCCCCAGAGGATGTGCAAGCCCTCAGGGGTTAGGGGAGTCAGTGCACCAGCTGCCATCCGGTGGGGATCCTGTCGTGCCTCCTTCTCAACTCACCCCTCCCTCCCGGGGCACCTCAACAGGGGCTCAGGCACAAAAGATCTTGTAGGTCGGGTGGAAAGTCCCCCTGCGCAATTAGTCCTAATTCTCTTGGGAATAAGTTAGAATGTTAGGACAAGGAATAGAGACGAATGGAAGCACAAATCTGAAGGATTATGGTTCAATTTGGACTCTGGCGCCAAGCTAGAAGAAGAAACAGTTATCTTATATGCTTTTTAAGTCTATATTAATATATCATGAATAACGATGTAATTTCCATACATCCAATAAAAAATAACCGAAATTTTTAACCACAGTGTTGTATAAACGTAGTTCAGTGAACACAGAAGATATGGATCAACGTCCTGTAAGAAGTTCAGTCTGATATTTCAAACAGTTTCTGAAGTAATGGATCCTAAAGTTTGCAAATTTAACTCTGGCGGGATAGAGCGTTTAACCTTCCCTAAAGGGAATACGGAATACTCTATTTCCACAATGTTAGAATTTGTCATATGTAAGAAACATATTATCAATAACTATACAACCTAGAAAGTTTAAATTTTCACAGTCTGTAGATTTGGTATCTATAGGATAGCTCAAATATCATTATTTTTCAAGCTGAACAGTATTGGAAAAAGTAATTCATTTTTTCGTTGTGACAGTACATATTTTAAAGTAAATTTGGTAAATTTTAATTATTTTCTAAACTTTTATTTCTGAGTATCTATGTAAAACACTTGCCAAAATAACTTCTGAAAATTTAACTTCAAAATATTAAAAAGTGAGAAAGTGTTTTATACGCGATGAACAGTTTAAGCTTAACGGGAAATGAGCTTTAAAGGTGAAACGTCAGTAGAGGCCTGCACCATAGCTTGTCATAAGAAACCTCTTCATTTTCCAGTTCTAATGTCCTTTTGGCACCCCTTTTGAGTTGTTTTGCTTCATTTATGGGTTTATTACGCTCATTTTTTGTACACCTGAGCTTTCTTCATCTATTCGCTGCATTGCGTCAACAATATTTGAGCCGGCACTTAAACCTAGCAACTACAGCGCTTCACATTTTATTTCGTTGTTTATAAGTAGCCACAGTATCACATAGTCCATAGGTATAGGTTATCTAACGGAGGGGGACGCCTCGCACTGCGACCTACATAGGTATATTGTGGCTATCAACCTCCAGGAGGAAGGGCTAAAGTGAAGAAACCACAGGAGGCTACAGGCCACAGGCAGAAAGGCCACATTGAGGCGCGGAAGTCCCTAACAGTTCCAGGCTTGAAGTTCCGACCCACTGCTGGAGCTTACTAGAGAGAGCGATGAACGACGCATCGACCAAGCAGCCCTCTAGTGTCCACGGGGAGTACTCTTTCCGCATCCGCGCCATCTGTCCGACACCGCCATACGCCACGAAACCTAGAGACATGAGAGGGGAAATGGAATGAAAGGAAATCGCGGTAGATGAGAAACCATCCCATCATTCGCCTACCGACCAGGGAAACCAAGGGAAACCCCAAGGTCAGAGTGGGAGGTTGACGAGAATCTAATCTCCCGAATGCGAGCTTCACACATTACCGTGGAGTCATTTCGCTTGGTATCGCATACTCCAAATGTAAGATATTAATCCTTACAGGTCATTTCTAGGGATGCGACTCTATATCACACTATTTACACACTCGTTCATGTTTTGCTGTCCTTCACATATTGTAATAATTTATGCTTCTAGGATATATATATATATATATATATATATATATATATATTGAAGGAGGATTCCTTCACGTATGGAAAGCCAAACTTGATGAAGTAACTGCCGCACGTATGGTACAAAGTTCCGGTGGCCTTTGTCCCAACGTTCACTTTGCGTTGGCCTTTGCCCCAATGTTTAAGAATCAACTTTGTATTTTTATGTTTCTTGAAATATATTTATTTATGTTTGCCTCGGCTGCGTCAGTATTAATTTGTAGAAACATGTTTCTCTTAACAGGGAGTGGTGCGGCTTAATAATGTAGGCTTACACAAATTATAATTTTTACTTCATTGCATTTATTAATCCTTCACACGATTAAATAACACTTCACTGATATAGAGAGCTGTGAGATCGTTTATTAATTACTTGCACTTTTTTTAACACGTAAACTTTATAATGAATTTTCGTCTCACACTGAATACGTATTAAACTTCTCGAGGACGCGTCTCGCGTCCGGTTAGGAACGCTGTCTACTAGCAACTGAACTGATTTCTACCGCCTGAATTTGAAAATTTCATGTATTTCAAGTCTCTGATTGGTTAATCCTGCTCAAATAGAATACCTTTATTTAACTTTCAGATTTTTCTGGCTGTTGATTGGCTATTTATAAACTGTCTCAAAAATTATATTATTGTTGCTCCAAGAATTACTAGTAGCATTATTAAACTTTCCAATTCATTATTGCCTCAAGTTTACCTCATTGTTACCTCATTGTTAGCAACTATTCTCACAGCTCCTACATGATTAAATTACATAATACATTCACATAACATTATTAAACATATACATAATAATATAAACATAATACAATGACTGTTACATACTTTATACACATATGGCTTTAAGGCGGGCTGTTATTGAATTTATATATTACATAATTAGACTGATATCATTTAAGTGTTAAAATACTACCTCAAAAAAATATATATATGGCTTATTGATAATTTGGGGGTTCCATTGTCATTACCAGACATATTGTTGTTTTCGTCTCTCAGTCAGTTTCGGCAGCAGACATCCCTTCCTCCTGGGCACTGATCACGCCAGCCGGACGGCACTTTGATTTTGACTGGGATGACGTCACTCCTGGCCGTGGTTTTGCTAGCCACGAGTAGTGAGGATATTGCGTCTGTTCTACTGATTATTCCGTGAGGAGCGGATCGCGTGTGCAAGCCGGCCTTTGGATCGGTGAACATCTCCCCTCACCATTCATTTTTAATAATGTAGAAACCTCAAACGGTTGAGAAATAAATCTAGGAATATGTAAGTAGGTTTGTGTTATGGATTTTGCACAGTGAAAACCCACGCCTTCCTCTTAAACTCCACACCACGTTTCGGACCCCCGCAGCCAAGTGAGTATACGTCCCCTCAATGTACGTGCTGGGTATTAAAAATTAATTTAATTTTTCATTTGAACCTTTAGGCCTCTACCCAGCGTGTAACAATATATATATATATATATATATATATATACATACAAAGACATAATGAAGGGAAGTCTCATGGTTTCGTATAACACAATAATCCAAAAATCAAGTTTTTGTAACGTTCTAAGTGACACATGATCAGGCTTAGGATCTGGGACAAGTTAGCAACCAATGTATGTGCAGTCTTACTATAGAGTTCCGTAAACACAGTACTGCTGATGTAAACAAAGGCATCAATCCGCTGCTTATTTGCTACTTTAAACAGTACAGTCTAGTGATGGTGGAAAATGACGTAGCACACATACATCGGAATGAGAGACACAAGTATATTGTACCTCTAGTCACGAAGCGGATTGTACACGGCCTCACAGGTAAACAACATCCCAGTGCGCCACCACACTCCACTCTACTCGATGTGCAGTAAACTTCACTTCACTCTTAAGTTGTCCTGGATCCTTAGCCTGAACATGCTGAAACAGGCAACAAAATCTCCCTCGGAAATATTTATAAAATTCTTATACAGATAATACTCGAAGGCCGGAGTCATGGGGTATGAAGAATAATAAAAGTCCGGCCTAGAAGTTTATGGTCCACTAGGCTGGCTGCTTCTTTCCAATCCAAGACGTTTAGCTCGCAGTTATAGCCTTTGTAAAGATCTTTAACCCGAAAGCTGGAGTGAAAATAAAAACACGTCTCTGTCACTACTTGTCAATATTAACCGTAGCGATTGTAAGATAGAATTGCATTTTATTGGAATACTCAAGTGTCGCGTTCGTGTCACACAATTCAGAGCGAAGGACATGGAATTAAATAGAAACGAGGAGGAAGAGTGGAGAGAAAGTTTATTGCGCTGTCATTTTAGAGAGGTTGGAAGGAAATAACAAGCTTTGTCTTTCCAGTTGCTCATTTGGGAGGCGTTAAGACGAAGACAAGTTACACCTCTTTGTCTGGAACCTATGTTAGAGAGAAAACCTTTGTGGGAATGGCTGATTTAGTTTGCGCCTATGATGAGATTACTGTATTTACCCACCAAAATCAGTAGTTTATTGTGTTTAAAGAAAGCGTATAATCTAAGGGAGTTTTATAGCGCGCACAAAAAGACATACCCATGATGCTATTGTTATCAGAGATTATATTATTGTTTTCACAACACGTTAATGCAATTATACCTGCCTTATGCGTAAACGCCAAACAGCAAACCGAATTAGAGAGGGGCTATCATGTACTGCAACATCAAAGACGATTTGTTAAGCTCATTTGCGCTTATGGATTCTGTTTGTTTTCAGTGATGCATGAATATGGTGCAAGCTGACATATTCCCTAAATAAATGCCTATCATCCTTTGTTTACAGAGGTGGATTTGCAAGTGAATTTATGTGACTTCCTTTGATGTATTGTGTGAATATTTTCACTTTTCCAACATGTGATTAACTGTAGATTCTGAGCTGCCGCTAATCAAATTCCTAGGGTTCGAAAAGTCTATTTTTATATCTTAAGCTTTTCAGTACGTTACTGGGATTTCTATTACTTATACTTTCAAACATTACTTTGTATCCTAAAATACTCCCCTTAGAGTTTTCAGAACCCTTTGCCCTGTGGAATAGCTCGAACCATGAATCATTGGCAGAGTGAGTCTGATTCATATACTCGCTTCGGAGGAATATGAATCAGGTTTTTGACGTTCAGTGCACGTTTGGAGACATCAAGTGTCTAAAACCCATGGTTTGAGTCCTGGCCGCGACATTAAATGTTTAATGTCTGATTTAGTTTTTCTGCATTATCGGTAGTTTTAACAGATTGTTGCACTTCACCATTTTGTGATACTAATCCTACATAGAAGCAATGACAAACGAAAATTAAACATTGTATTTTAGTTTATTTTTAAGCTTTGATTGAAAAGAAGTTCCTTATTGAGAAAAAGAATCATTTCCGCTGATACCTAATAATGAAATCTGTAGATATGTGTCTGCTATACAGGGTGTTCGGATATTCCCAACTGAAGCTTCTAGCTCCTGTAGAGGGAGATAACTAAATAACGTTTGGGATATACGCCCATACTCAGAAATATACCGTCTCCATGCTACAAGTTCCGTTATTTCACAGTAACTGTATAAACCTCCCTCTTCTTCTGTGGAAAGAGCGACACTAATTTAATTAGCTTTGTATCAGTTAACTATATTTCAACAGATCAACATTCATTAAAGGGTCGATTGCTCATTTTGGTAATGTTAAATTTCAAAATTTAGGTGCAATTTTCTCTGAGGTGGTATATAATGCAGACATAAGATTTTAAGAATTGTTTATTAGAGTCATGGGTGTGCAAAGGACTAAGAATACTTAAGATATTTGAATTTTACTATATTTAAAAACTGAACCATTAAACCAAATTATTACGGAAATTGTCATAACTAGAACCTTTAAAAGCCTTTTACTATGGTAAGTTGTAAAGGGATGTTTAGGCTCTTGTATAGAACAAAATATTGATCTTGTTTAAACACTTCAGCTTCATAAATTTATTATTTTCTTAGAAAGTATAATAACACGAACATATTAAGTATAAAAAGTAACGCTATCAAACTTTAATCAGTATACTTTGCAATGCGAAGACTCAAAGGCTATAAGACATATCTGAGAGTAAGTTCTCGAAGACAGCCATAACTCAGTGAAACCATTAGAAATTTCTTGAAGTTTTAAATATATGGGGTGCTCTTGAGAGATCGTTACTCAAACATAGTTACAATAAATGATTTTTAAGAGTATTACGACTAAAATTAATTAAAATCCTTCTACTCAACTTTAAATATTGAAAAATCTACAACATCCATTTTACTTTCCGTAGCACGCTCATAGTAGGTAGAGAAGGTATTGCATTCCATCCAAAAAGTCAATACCGAGATTCCACCGGAAATACATGTTTTAAAACCCTTTGAATCCAAAAGAGATTAAAACCCATGTATTAAAGATATTTAATTGCCGAATCAAGTGTATATCTTGAAGTTTCTCTGGATAGACTGTCCACTTCATTTGGAAGGAATTTCGTATAATCATGTATAACTGGTAAAATGTAAGTGCTAGACGAAAACGTACTGCACAAAAAATGTAGATCGCTTCAAAACACACAATTTATTTCTAATGACTTTTGTTGTAGCACCAGCCATTTCCGAGATATCCGTTATTAATGGTTCGAATTATTCAATACTCGTCATTCTTTAAAGCCCTGTTAACATTCACTTGCTTCTCGCGATTGTATGGAAAGAGTACGGTATTTTAAAGCCAGCGTAAAGCGTCCAGTTCTAAAACATTTAACTATCGCTATTCCCTTTGTATCTATAAGGAAATGTGTAATGTAGCTATTTCGGAAAGGAATTAATTGTTCTTCCACGCAATCCGTGTGTTGAACAAGTTGGAAAGGTAGAATCAGATGACCGAAAAATTCAATGCCATCGCCGGGATTTGAACCACGGATCTCCCGGTTTCCGTCCGGTAGTTCTACCTTTCCAACTTTATCCAACATACGGCTGGAGTGGATGAACAATAAATTAATTCCATTAATTGACCTAATAGTGGTCGAAACTGTGAAGCCCGGGAGTTAAAGTACTTACAACATTGTAAGTCGCCATTGGGGTGTCATTCCATACAATTTGAAATCTCCTTATGTGGTTCACCGGGAAAAATGCCAACCAGTCGGGGAATTTAATGTCGCACCGGCATGTTCCCTTTGTAGTTCACTGGATAGAGCAACCGGAAGGTTTATCTCAATTAAAATGAACGAGATAGGAAAATAAACTTTCATGTTTGTATACCCATTCATAAGCGATACATAGTACAGAAAGGCATGTGAATCTAACACGTCAGGCTTTTAATTGCTCTGTCACGTACTTATAGTAGGTAAGAGGAGTATTGTATTCCACCCAAAAATTCTATGTGTATATTTCACCGGAAATACATGTTTTGAGGCCCCTGATTAAAAAAAATAGAAGAAAGTCTGTGTTTGTGTGTGAACAGCATAACTAAAAAAGGAAAACTGCTGGACAAATATTAAACTTGGTATTTAAGCTCAGTATCTTCAAGGATGCTACACGAAGATTTCCAACACAACCCCTCACTCCCAACTTCTCTTTGCATAGAAGATTTTTCGAAATTTTCAATTATTATTTACATGGCAAATAAGATGTAAATCTTAAATTTTCTGTGAATTGCCTGTGAAGTCCTATTCATTCCGAATTAGTTTTTTTGTAACTTGTAAACCGTAAGAGACAAAAACTACTGCACAAAAAATGTAGATCTCGTTAAATTATACATTAAAATTATTTGTGGCATTAACCTTTACCGAGTTTTTCTTTATTATTGGCTTGAATTTTCAAGCACTTTATACCTTTTCAACTGCAAAGTCGCTATTCGTTTTCTTTCTCTCGTGGTTATGCAAAGAGATCTTTCAGAGCCATCACATGGCCACCCGTTCTTAAAGGATTTGACTATCGCTTAAGCTTACGGTATTCTCTTAATGTTCTTGTACCTATGATACATTCACATGACCTTTTCCACCCTCTATCATTTATCAGTGGGTATACAAACTAGCCTTACTAAATCTTGTTTTATATCTAATTCATTTTAATCTAAAAACCGTTTGCAGAAACAGCTACATTGCACATTTCGTTACAGATACAAAGGGAACAGCGATAGTCAAATGTTTAAGAACTGGACGCTATACGCTGGCCTTAAAATTCCATACTGTTTCCATGGAATCGCGAGAAACAACTGAATGTAGACAGGACTTTAAAATAATGACTAAGTATTGATCAATTCGAAAGGTTAATAATGGATATCTTGGAAATGACTGATGCTATAAAAAGGTTATTTGAAATAAGTGTGTTTTAAAGAGATCTACATTTCTTGTGTAGTACGTTTTGGTCTATCGTTTAACGTTTATCAGTTATATAAGATTATACATAATTTCTTCCAAATGAAGGGCCTTCACAGGTTATTCCTAGAAAATTCTAGATGTACATTTGGTTTGTAATGTAAATATCTTTGATATATGGTATTTTAATCAAAATCGTTACAGGCATTGTTTAGAAAACAAAAAAATTCGAAAAATGTTCCATGTAAAGGGTAGTCTGGAGTGGGGGATTTTCTTAAAAATCTTCGTGTTGCATCTTTGGAAGGCATTGCATCCATACCAAGTTTGGTATTTATCCGGCCTTTCATTTTTGAGTTATGCTGTTCACAGACACACAGAGAGACACACACACGGACCTTTTTCTAAAAACCTATTTTTTTATTCAGAGGGCCTTAAAACATGTATTTCTGCTGAAATCTTGACATCGGATGGAATACAATACTTCCCCTACCTATACGTAGTAGAGAAAGTAAAAATATAATAAAAGCATTTCTGTTAGCGTTTATCTCGATTAACATGAAGTAGAGAGAAGAATAGCTTTTATAAGAATAGTTCTTGAAGAATGGGTAGAGAAAATTATGTGTTTGTAACACATCAGATTTTTAAATTGTTTGCACAAGTTCATTTTACAAAATCCCCATAATTTGGTAACAGAATTCACACTCAAAGGAATAGGATTATATTATTAATTTATTATGTTAACATTGTAAGCTAGCATTCCTCATTCTCTTGTTTAATGTGGGTTATCATTCTGGGCACCAGCGTTGACCTGGGACAACCAACAACGTTTGACATATTCTGCGTACAACTCAGATTATAGTGGTGTTTGTTGAACCTGTTATAACTAGAGCTAGGACAAATATACATTGAGCGAGGAATCAACATAGCTATCACCCTACCTATTACAGGTGACGTCATACTGAACACACGGGCCCAGGGCTGCACGGTCGACAGTAGGTAGTTTGCTTGCGTTACTGGTATGTTAGAGTTTCTATCTGTGAGCTGTGTGTTTATGTTCTGTTCTACCCCTGACATTACTGTTTACAGTTCTAGGTTACCTGTTGCACCTCTTCCCCTGGTCGCACTGTCGATACACAGTCGCTGTATGCTGATACCGTAATTATTGATACGAAGATATAAATTATTAAATAAAGAAATAATTGCAATAAATAATTTCTGTATATTAAATCCATGTCTAATATAATAAGCCTGAGTGAAAATATTTGTCCGGAGGAAAAGGTCATTAGCGTGTCATGTTAAGGAAACTCAGTAACAGCGAGTAGCGAACGCATTAGCATAAAGATTCCTGGAATGTAGTTAGGGTTGAGTTCAATATGTTTGAAAAGTCACGCAGACAGGAATTCTATAAATTAGAAAGGGAATGAAATTCTGAGATTCAAGCAAGGCACGCATAGAAATAGTATCAGATACGCATACGTAGATTTTTAAGATTGGACCGCATAAGTAGGAACGCTGGTAGGGGTAGCGATGGTTAGACGGAGCTTAAGTTAAGAAACAAATGTGCATTCTAAGTACGACTTATTTACTTAATAAAGCATGTGGCTCACTCGTGTGACGACGCTTGTAATTCTTCGTGTTGCATTTAGTTTCATTTTAAGTTAAGTAGCACCTCGTGCCGCACTGGTGTTAGAAAGATTTAGCGGCTATTGCGAAGGGTCTTTCACAGTAACCTTCCTGCGACTTACGGCAGCTGACGCTTCGCTTCATTATTATTATTATTATTATTATTATTATTATTATTATTATTATTATTATATTCATTCATTCATTATCTGTTTACCCTCCTCTTATGTAGGACTTACACCCCCCAGGACTTACAAGCGGGTGCCTGGGGTCAGAGGCCCGTCGAGGAGCAGACACTCATGGATCAGATAGAGCATCCAGGATGGGAGATCAGCCGGATGCCTGGTATGGGATGAAGGAAGTAGATGAAACGAAATGTTGGTGAAATGGATGAAAGGAAAGGTGATGATGGAGCAGTTGGTGGAATGAATGGCGGGGGAAACCGGAGAACCCGGAGAAAACCCGCCCAGACGCCGCTTCGTCCACCACAAATCCCACATGCAGGTCCCTGGGATTGAACCCGGGCCGCCTCGGTGGGAGGCGAGCGGTCTAACCACTCGGCCACGGCGCCGCCATTATTATTATTATAGAAACAATTTAATGCTTTAATTCAACAGTCGACGAATTCTTTCAAACAAAATATCTGAGTCAACATTACAATTTATCAGTTAACGAAACTGTTGTTATCCTTTCACACTACACTCACGCATATCGTGAGACAAAGTACTCGTAGCTATACCACTGAAGCAGCTGGCGATTCAGACAACCCAGAAAACCTAGGAAAAGACATCGTAGAACTCAACAACAAAACAGGTAACATTAAATGTTATTTAAATTAATGCAAATTCGAGGAAGCAGCATCAACATTTGAAACAAAGGGTATAGCTTCAAAAGTGTCGCACCACGAAACATATTGTAACCAAGGGATATATGTCCTAGCTCTGCTTCTAACACAGATGTTGCATGTGGCACAACAAGATAATATTTGGTGCTAAATCCGGCAACGTGAAGACCGCGTAATTGGGCTACCTCGTCCTATACAATTTCCAAGAAGCGGGAGATTTAAATACTTGATTTGGTATTTTATCCATTTTAGGTAAAGAGTACGCACGGGACGTGTGCTCCTATACCAAACATAATCTAATGTTTCCTATACATTTCCTAACAATTTGTACTCGAATGTTCTGAAGAAAACTTATCAGTGCCTGAAATAAGCATTTCAGGCTAAATCGCATAAATAACCGTGAACTGCTTTATTTTTTCATAGAATTTTCAAGTTGAACGAGTAGCTTGGAATTAAGGTGAAACAGCTATATCATCGCTAGTCGTACGTGCACAACATTGCTACCTGAGAATAGCAAAACAAATTTACTCTCTACTGCAGTGGACCAGGTCCATAATGAATTAATTACTTTCCAGGCTGAGGAAGTTTGTGATGCTCTCTACAGTAACTAAACACGAACTATAAACTTCAAGATTCAATTACTCAGTATGGCTTAGATTGTAAAATTTCCCCCGAAATGGAAGTGTGATTTCTGCAGTTCTCTAAAACAGGATGTTTATTAATTAATTTTTGCGCCTTTTAGTGCTTATAGAATGAATTTTCTCATTTAAGCATTGTATTTTAACTATACAAAATGTTTCTCTCATTTATGCATTTTTTAGAACATAGCTCCAAAAAACAACCCGCTTTTGAGAGCTGTGATATACTTATCATTCTTATAGACTTAATCTCTGTACTGCTTGTGCATTCTACACATAAATTTGCTATCGATATTTCACCGAAAACGCACGTTTTTGTGAACTATCCACAAAAAGCATTTTTAGAGAACAGTCTCTTTCTCTCTATATATGTGTGTGGCTTAACTTAAAAGCAAAACATCGGATTAATACTAGATTAAAAGTTATATATCCTTTAAATCGAGCAAGATAGTTCTGCGGTAACTTGTGAGGCTCGCATTCGGGAGGTGCTAGATTCGATTCCCGTCAACCACCCATTCTGATCTCGGGTTTTTCCTGGCATTCCCTGGTCGGTAGGCGAATTCGGGGTGGCTTCTCATCTACCACGATTTACTTTCCATCATTTCCCTTTCATTCCGTTTCCTTCTCATCTTTCGGGTGTGATAGGGGAGGGGTCCGACCCCTTCAGCTGCCGTGGTGCGGGCGCTGCGGACCCTTAACACTCGTGGTACTTCTGACGTTACTAGAAGTACGTCGGGCCGAACATTCGAGGCTCTCCCGTTGGGAGCTGTGCGAATTGGGTTGGTCTCGACGGGGCAGTGGTTCCCGATACCCATGGCAGATTGGGTACGTCTGTATGGATTTCCATACCAGCGAGGTTGTGAGACGCCCAATGTCCTCCGGTACCGCCCTGGATAGCCGGTAGACGGCTTGCTAGAAAGCTGTCGGCCCTACCGAGGTTACCGGTAGTCGCCCTTTCGGGATGACGCGAGTAAGTGGCGTATCCACTTCCATCTCCGCGTAAGCGGGGGGGGCCTTTTTAGGAAACCAGGTATTGGCCTCATGGGGAAACCCCAGTTGGAGAGCCACTCGGATGGCGCTAACCCTTGGCATAGAAGGTGGGCTTTGCCCCGGGTAGACCTTCGCTCTAATCTAATCTAATCTAATCTGTGCTTCTAGGTTTCGAGGCGTATGACGGTGCCGGACAGATGGCGCGGATGCTTGTTTAAAGGCAAAAGCACCCCGTGGACACTAGAGAGCTGCCTGGTCGACGTCTCGTTCATCGTTCTCTCTAGGCAGCTCCAGCAGTGGGACGGGTCTTCGAGCCTGGAATTTTTAATGACTTACGCGCCTCTCTGTAGCCTGTCTGTCTGCAGCCTGTAGCCCCCTGTGGTTCCTTTACTTCATCCCTCCCCCTTGGGGGGGTGGTAGTCACAATAGATCTATGTAGGTTGCAGTGCGCGAGGTGTCCCCCTCCGTTGTATAACAGATACCTATATTTCCTTTGTGGTTGATAGAGGACCTTCAAGAAAACTCCCCTAATCCAATTTACACTTTATAAGATATATAAGTCTTTACTTTTTATTCTGTCCAGACAGCTATAGTAATTCTGATAAAAAAATGAATATTGTGTTAATGGTATGAAGAGTAAAATGTATAGGTACATCTTATATTTTCTATGAATGGCCTGGGAATTTCTCTTAATTCTTACCATATTTTAAAGAATTTGTATAACTGGGAAACTGTACGACAAATTTAATATAGAAAAATTGGCTAAAATATGCAATTTTGATTATAGTTTTTTTGTGGCAGCTTTGCTTTTTTACGCGTTTCCTGATGTTGGTTACGAGCCATTCGTCATGGCAGTAACAAGTAAAGAGCTTCCCGAACATTTACGACCCTGAAAGTACAGCGCACCTGGTGCAATTCTTCAGGAGCGGGAGGGGGCTCAAGATGTGCTTAAGCATGCATCGCGACGACTTTTTAAAACTTTATATTACTCCATTAAAGTAATTTCGAACTTTTTAACATCGGTTGTTTTTGTAATAAATCTCTGAATTAGAATATTATAAACTTACATTAAATTCTTTGCATTTGTTTCTTGTAGTAACGCGTAAAGTATGCAATTTTACAATGCACTTTTTAAGTCGTGAGCTTCATTTGTTTTCAGATATCAGCATTGAAGTACGATAAATGGGCTGAAATAACGCTTGAAAGAGTATTTTCCGACGGAATAAACCAGTAAATGTGGACATAAACACGATGCATTGTTTAAAAGCCTCACGACTTTCTCTAATCACTATCATTTATTCTTATAACTTCTACTCACTATAAACAGACATAGGAATTTCTAAGCTTTAAGTCAGGGCGAAAGAAAATAAGGTTGAACTGTCACTGGATTATAGGCAGGGAGGTCGAAGTTAACAGACGATCTCCCCATCCCTCGTACAGTCTTTTGTAGACAGCACCCGGACAGGGTTTCGCCTGTCTGTCAGTGACCCTTGTCCTCTGTGGTTTTGCATTCTTTGTAGTGATAATGGTTTGAGTGTAGATAACTTGAAGCCAAATGATTAGGAATTCCTATGCCTGCTTACAGGTATTGAACGGTTGAAACCACAAAGAATGGATATCTCGGAAATGGCTGAGGCCACGAAAAAGGTATTTGAAATAAATTGTGTAATTTAAGGAGTTCTACATTTCGTTTCTAGTACGTTGTTGTCTATCTCTTAAGGTTAACCGTTTAGCAAGATTATACAAAGTTGCTTTCGAATAAAGTCGAATTCACAAGCTGTTCCCAGAAAATTCTAGGTATACATTTTATTTTTCACGTAAATATCTTTTTGGTCTACCACTACACTACGCTGATTACATGCGACGTATCTGAACTATAATGGCATCCATTATACTTCAGCGACTCATGATCTTACACGGCGGCGCGCGCAGATCCCCATACCTTTTAACACCTTCAAAGCAGCAGCCCACTGGGATCCATTATCCAGATAAGCAATGTAATATGCGTATTTAAAATAGTAATTTTAATATTCTAAAGAGTTGAGTTCATTTCCTTTGCTTTAATATGTGATTCTTTCAAGTTACCTGCAAAAATCAATAAATACGGTCTGGACTCAACAGTACTGCCATGTGCACTAGTGTGCCTCTTAACTTCGTTATCACGGAGATTGGCTAGAATCTAAGTGCCTTTCTCTTTTCCAGGATTCTGCCTACCTGACCCTGCAAACGTACTGAACTTAAACTCTAACTGAATTATCAGAATCTTTCAGATAATGCGTTCTCTATTCTCGGCTGTCGCTAATGCCTTTCGCTAACCTGATTTCCTAATTGCCTTCTTTCCGGACAAACATTTAAACTCAAGCCTTTTATATTATGCATTGATTTGATATACGAAAATTATTTATTGAAATGTTTTCTCTATCTTACTAATATTTCTTTATTTCATTATTTGTATCTTCCTTTCAATAATTACGGTATCAGCCATCTTTAAGAAAAATCAAAGGTTTCGAAAACTGTTCTGTGTGAAGGGTCGCTTGAGGTGGGGGATTTTCTTGAAAATCTTCTTGTCGCTTGCTTGGGAAATACTGAACTTAAATACTAAGTGTGGTATTTATCGGACATTTTGTTTTTTACTTAAGCTGTTCACAGACACAAACATACAAAAGAAACACAGGGATATTTCTAAAAAAATGCTATTTTCGGATTCAGGGGGCTTGAAAACATATATTTCTGGTGAAATCTCAAAATCAAATTTTTGGGTGGAATACAGAAAAAGTAGTATAATGCGATTATAGACCACTTGTGGCTATCACATACACATATATTAAGGCTTTAGTACAGAAGTTTATACAGCTGAAGGGTCATTAATTTCCCATCACTGTTAAGAAAAGCATCATGCTTTATGACTACAAAGTGGGTGTCTTAGTTATATTTTATTTATTTAACTCCAGTTTACTCCATTGGTGGCGGCGCCGTGGCCGAGTGGTTAGACTGCCCGGGTTCAATCCCAGGGACCCGCATGTGAGATTTGTGGTGGACAAAGCGGCGTCTGGGCGGGTTTTCTCCGGGTTCTCCGGTTTCCCCCGCCATTCATTCCACCAACTGTTCCATCATCACCTTTCCTTTCATCCATTTCACCGTCATTTCGTTTCATCTAATTCCTTCCTCCCATACCAGGCATCGGGCTGATCACCCATCCTGGATATTCTGTCTGATCCATGAGTGTCTGCTCCTCGATGGGCCTCTGACCCCAGGCACCCTGGGGTAAGTCCTGGGGGGTGTAAGTCCTACACAAGAGGAGGTTAAACAGATAAAGAAGAAGTACTTCATTGGTATTTTGTTCTATAGTAATGGCGCACGTTACAATATAGACGGTAAAGTCCTAAGGTCATTAAGTACCAGTTTTCATTTTTCGATACTTCACATTGCAATTTACAAAACATGACTTCCGTTTTTCAGTATAATCAACAAATATAAGGAATATACCAAAATTGTAAAAATTGTAAAATATCAACTTACTAACAAATTATTGGAAGTTGAATGACAAGACATTTATTTATCAAAGGGTATTTTTAAGGATACAAAAGTGATAGCTAATTTTTTCCTTACATTCCTGAGATAAAGACTAACATAGTAACCCTTTTAACAGTAAGTTTTGGTTAGCTTGGCGTTTCAGATGTATACTGTGTGATTCAGATTGCCATGGGAATGAAAAAAAAAAAAGGTATAAACGGCTTCATTTGCAAGAATGAGAGATAATTGGTACATTATAGAAGAGGCCAAAATGAACAAAAGTATTACAGAAAGAAGGAAACTGAGAAGCGGTGGCTCGTATGAAGAAATAATAATCCGCATACCCATCCTCATTGTATGGGAGAGAAAGAGGGAGAAAGAGAAAACGAATAAAGAGGGAGACGAGAGACACTCTCGTCGCCCAAAATGAGCCTCGTTTTACGTGGGAGCTCTAAAATGTAATTTAAAAAAACACATAAAGAGAGAAAATTTGTGCAAAAGACTTAAAGTCGCTTATTACCCGCTTGAGGACAAACAGAATATAGGACATGAGAGAAAACTAGCGCACAAAAATGTTATTAAAGAGTGAAAATTAATTATCAAGGACAGTGGTCCAACAAACATGTAAGGTCATGTAATAGTCTTCAGAAGAAGCAATCACTGAATACTAATAATTCTCTTCTATCACTCGAATGACCCTAAGCAGGATAAACATTAG
Source organism: Deroplatys truncata (assembly GCA_030765065.1). Lineage (NCBI taxonomy): Eukaryota > Metazoa > Arthropoda > Insecta > Mantodea > Mantidae > Deroplatys > Deroplatys truncata. The sequence goes on along the minus strand of CM060990.1, from coordinate 85,561,278 downwards.
CATCACAGATCACACAGAGCAAGATGGCTCAGCGCTAACGTGTGAAGTTTGCATTCGGGAGGTCCCGGGTTCAATCTTTTTACGGATTTCCGTGGATTCTAGGCGTGGAGTGGGTTATGTAATGTTGCGAATTGGATGGGGTCTCAAAACATGCATTTCCGGTGAAATCTAGTTATGAAGTATTTGGGTAGAATGCAATACCTCCTCTACCTACCAGATATGCGGTAGAGAAAGTAAAATATTGTTAATAAACTAATGTGGATACATGAATCACTTTTCTTATGAATATTATAAGATTTCACGAATATATGTGAATTTTTCATTGGTACAGAAAGTCATATGAATGCCCTCCATCGAGCGGAATGATTCAGGCAACAGCATATGTAGTTGGTATTCTGGAGGTCCCAATTGGATTTCTGTTGGATTGGCCAAATCTACCTCGATTTTTTTACGTGTTTTTTCCAGGTCGATATGTGGATTATACCAGCTGGCCCAACCGCGCCGTATTTGACTTCGTGCGTTAAAGTGTTGCAGAACTCAACGGGGCAATTCCAAGGAAACACAGGTCAGTGCAGAACTGCCGCATTAGCGTCCTAAAAACCCACTACTACTACTACTGCTACTGAAGGGGCAAAATTTTGAACACCTGTTCAGTGAGCGAAGTCAGTATAACAGTACGTTCGATGATGATAATAATAATAGTAACAATAACATTTACAATAACCAGCGAGAAATGACAGTGAAGTACTGCGTGCTCCCATGTTTGTTGCTTATAGTCCGTAATGTTGGATGAGAACAGCATAAAAGCAATTAAAAATAGCTATGCGTGTGTACCGATAGGTCAAATAAAGACATTTAAATGGTTTGTGATTATTATTTATTCCCTCGAAAATAAAGTCTGTGTAATTGAAGTGGACAATATTTTAAGTCCTTTTCGGTATATTTTTGTCTATCATCACGGACTGTACATTCTATTGCACTCTTTACTGATAAGCAAGAGGAGTAGAACGAAGCTCGGCTGGCCCCGTAGCTCAGTCGCTAGAGCACCTGCCTGTTACGTGAAGCGTTCCGAGTTCGATTCCCGGCTGTGGGGTCGGAAGTATTCTCTAGCCAAGATTATTCCCTATCCTCCCTATAGTCTGGAAGTATGAATGAGAGTGTGAATGTGTGTGTGTGTGTGTGTGTGTGTGTGTGTGATCTAGTGATTAAAGCCCAAAGTTTACTAGAAACCCAAAGACAAACGAATACCAGTTAACACCATTACCTATAGGCAATAATATGATCCAAAGGAAGGGCCGCGGATAAGACCATTGTAGTTAAAGGTGAAGTATAAATGAAACATAAAAAAATTAAGCTCCCTCACTCTAATTCGCCACTTCCCCCACTGAATTGTGTTTACTAGGAATTGCCGCGTTGAGTTCTGCAACTCTTTTCAAATACGGCGCTGTTGGGTCACCTGGTATACTACCAACAATTTTGGAAAGGTAGAATCAGAAGACTGAAAAATTCAATGTTATAGCAGGATTTCACCACGGATCTTCCGTCTGGCTGCTCTAACCAGCTAAACTACCACAGCAACATGCCGGTACGACATTTAATTCCCCAACTGACTGGCATTTTCCCCAGTAAACCACAAGATATCGAATTATTTTGAGATATAACCCAATGGCGACCTATAATGTCGTAAGTACCTTAAGTAGAATAAGATGAAATCCCGGCTGTGGCATTGAATCTTTCAGTCGCCTTATTCTACCTTTCCAACCTTGTCCTACACGCGGCTTGTGTGGAAAAACAATTAATTACCAGAAAATTTGCAGTCCCCTATTTACGCTCATTTAGTTTCCCTTTATCTTGCAGGTTAACGGGGTTAGGCACAGTGGACAGTGGTATGCGAGGGATGTGTATGGCTTGAGGAGAGAACTGTTTCTTCCTTGGAATGCGAACTTCTGCACGAATCTGCCCGTGAGGATAGGGGACATCGAAGAGGAAAACGTTAGGACCCCACTTCGCAGCGCCTTCCCCTTAAATTCTTACGGTCCTTCGTACTCTCTCTCTCATCACTTCCTCCCAGAGATTTAATAGGTATACCTTTGCTTGTCCCGATTTATTACCATAATAATGAGTAAATAATTGTTCTTCCACACAAGTCGTGTGTAAACTAAAGTTAAAACGATAGAATGAGATTGAAAAATTTAATGCCATAGCCAGGATTTGATTTTCGGCTTTCCGTGCGGCTGCTCTGAGCTACTATGGTATCACGTCGGCACGACGTTATATTTCTCAACTAGCTCACAAAGCGTTTTTAAAATTCATTTTGAGGTAACATATCGTAATGGAGACGTAAAATATCACAAGTACTTCAGTCGTCCTCCGTGATCTAGGGGTACCACATTAGTCTCTATTTCCCGAGGTCGTGGGTTCAAACCCAGCGGAGTGCGATGGATTTTTTCGGGCGTAAAAATCCTTAGCATGGGTTCCTTCGGAAGGGAAGTAAAACCGGTGGTCCCGTGTCGTAGATTTACGGCACGTATAAGCACCTCAAGCCTGATAGACGCTCTGAGAATGGGATACTAAGGACCATGGTAGTTAAAGAGCATTCATAAACAACACTCAGTTTAATTTATAAGTGCTTTAAGTCACCATTGGAATAAGTTTGGGTGTGGTCTCCTTATACTACAGAAATTCACAGGAATTTCATGGTAGGTTTCGACATGAGTGATTTGATACTTCCCTTCTAAGAAGAACAACTAGTCTCGCTTTCCTGAAATTCCATATCTTCATCTGCAGCATCCAATAGGTTGTGTTAAGAAGCACTTATGTCCACGTGCTGTGGACAATTTCGCTACATTACTAACTTCCTGTATACACACCGAGCGTGGTGGCGCCCCGTTAGTGTTTGCGGCTCGCATTCGAAGATCCCGAAGGTCCCCGGCGACCGCCCGCTGTGACCCATGGATTTTTCGTGGATTCCGCGGGTCGGTAGGCGAATGCTGATTTGGTTCCTTTTCTACCACGAATTTTCTGCCCCTCATTTCCTGTACCCTTCATCTCCTTCATTGTTTCAGGTTGTAGGACCAGGCGACGGTGTTCGGCGGGTTGTGGCTGGGCGGTGGAGGTTTCTTCCCTGGCGTTGCGAGACTGCTCAGTTAGGGCCCACCTCCGAGTGGGCTCCACCAGAGCGGACCGCAGGAGTCTGGAGGCCTGTGGTGGGCCTGGGCAGCAGCGGATGCGTTCGATCTAGAAACATGAAGGACCCCATCTATGCTTACGCCCATCGACATCCGCCCTTTGAGTCTCTCCCTCATCCGTCCATCCCAGGGCTCACGGTAGAAGCAGAAAGGACCTTTGCAGCCTACTTGCGATACTCTGCCCCGTTTGTGGAGGCCCCTCGTTCGTCCATACCTCTACCTTCCTATACACTGTCAAGACAGGACACTTAGAGAGGATTGAAACTAGTGTATGAGCTATCATCGTTGCAGCGAAGAATATTTTAAGCACCAATTCTTTAAACTTATCATTTAACAGATGAAAAGGTCCTTAAGCTTTTTTGTCGTGAATTGCTTTGTCTGTGTATAGTAGTATAAGATGTTGAAACAATAATACTTAAATTGTTCTTTCAAATATTCTCAAACTCTTATTCTATACCACTTTATTAAACAAACCAGAATCTTAACAAATGTGTTGTGCAGTAAATAACATTAAAGTTCAGAGTTAATAAAGGAACACAATTTGAACTGAAGAAGCAAGTTCCTAATGAGCTTAAGGAACAACAAAATAAATTGTATTAAACTGTGGGAAATGTATCGAAGGATGAAGGGCAAAACAACTTAACCACTTCTTTTTCGAAAATGTATGTATTTTAACGTGATGTGACAACACCGCAGCTCCTCGTTTGCCAGAGTGGTTGGCATTTGTTTAATTGCCCCCTAAGGGGCAAAGGATGGGCTCCACACTCATATCCCTGTAGCGAGTGGATGGCAAAAAAACGCCCGTCATTATATCCAATATTGTTATGTATGCCTGGCAATTATTTGCGATTAGTTAAAATAGGTGATACAAAAATTTCTTGTTTTGAACGAAAATAAACATTTTATGTAGATTTATACAGCTCTAGCCATTAAATTATAAAATAATCAGTTATCTTAATTTGAATATGCACATTTAGTCTGGAAATCACTACCTTAGGAGAGATACCTTTTACCTAATGCATCACTTTGAAACAATACTTAGGTTAAGAAAGCGGGAACGGAGTGCTTTAATCAATTTCGTTGTATATTACAATAACTGCTTATTCTTAGGAAAAAAAAAACCATTGAATTTTTGGTGCTGCCAGAGGAGGAATTTCTTTTCATTTTCCTGGGATGTAATTCTAGTTATGTTAAAAAACGCATTTTCAAAAAAGTGGCGGTTCAGATGTTTCGAATCTCAGCCATCGATATCACGTTTTCTTTAATTGTTTGTATCTATTAGTTTGGAATGTTTATTTTCAACGTAGAATAACTTCTTAAAGTTTTTAATATATCAAAGAAGCTATTATTTAGACGTGATAAAAGTACGTTGTGTAAGTTAGCTGCATAAAGCTGAGCTTTCATATTATTAACAATTAGATACCATCTGCAGAAATTCCTGCAAATACACCAAATTCCAAATGCAGCTGTTCTCGAATCTCGAAAAGCGATACATTTTCTCAAAAAGAAACATTTGTAAAGGGCATAGATACTTAGCCTGTGTTTCAGCCAACCGTATTCTAAAAGTTATGTCAGAACATATTCAAACAATAATTTGCAATGATATTTTCAAATGTTATAAAAAGTCCTAAGTTATCTTAAAAGAAATGTAACTTAACTTCAGACATAATTATGCCGTTGAAGAGTTTTCCACATAAAGATCGTGATGCTGCAGTACAGTTATTCATCTTGACAGATACAGCGTGCTTGGAATGTTAATATTACGTAATTTAATAATGTAGGAGCTGTGAGAAATAGCTCAAAAGTTGCTAACAAAAAGGTAACAATGAGGTAACCTTCAGTCAATAATGAGTAAGAAAGTTTAACAGTACTACTTGTGATTCTTGGAGCAACAATAATGTAATTTTAGTGACAATTTAAAAATAGCCAATCAACAACCAGAAAAAGCTTTAGTTAAATGCAGGTATTCTATTGGAGTAGGGTTAGCCAATTAGAGACTTCAAATACAGAAATTTACAAGTTTAGACGGTTTAAATCAATTCGGTTTCCTCCAAACAGTGCTCATAACCAGACGTGTTGCCTGCAGACGGTGATTGTAACCAGACGCGAGATGTGTCCTCGAGAAATTAATTACGTATTCGTGTGAGATGAAAATAGTATATGTGTTAAAAAGTGCAAGTATTAAATAAAATAATCTCACAGCTCTCGATATCAGTGAAGTGTTACTTAAATCGTATCAAGTATTAATAAAAGGAGTGAAGTAAAATAATAGTCTATGTAAGCCTACATTCTTGTCGCATCACGCCCTAGCAAGATATCCATGTCTCTAAAATAATGCTGACGCAGCCGAGGCAAACATAAATATTAAATATTTAGAGAAACAGTTTAATTACAACGTTAATGTTTTTTTAAACTTGGGGCAAAGGCCACCTGAAAATACATTTAGGGCGAAGGATACCGGAAACTGTTTACTATACGTGCGGTTGCAACGAATTTTAAGTTCGGCTCCCCAAGAGTTGAAATATAATACAACTCCTACTTCAAATCGGTTTTTCCATACGTGAAACAAAACACCTTCTTCAAATTGGCGTCCATACGTGGAGCTAAATAAATAAACAAGTCCAACAAACATTTCTTCATTTTAGATTTCAATATTATGTCACAAGGTGTGCCCAGTTGCATCTGTTTAATACCTATTTACTGATTAGTGACGTCGTGTTTATTTAGACGGTGAATACTGGAACTTAACACATGCTACCAGTCGTGTACACCAGGGTTTCGTTTTGGGCCCTCCTCATTGTTTAATAATGATTAGTGATCTTCTTTCAAATATGATGTATTAATGTTTATTATTCACCGATGATACTATATTCTATGTTACTGATAGTGGTAGTGACAATTTGAAACCTCGAATGTTAGAAGATGTCAAGTGGTTCCGCATAAAATGTGTTTTAAAATAAATACACGCAAATCTCTATCCATGTTTCAAACACTAAGTATCTCTCCCAGTAGTAGATTCCCGCGTATTGTATCGGATGATAAATTAACTTGGACTGAACATTTGGTTAAATTATAATAGGCCATCAAGAGTGAATCTACCTGCTGAGAAATTCAAAGTGCCAGATTTATATGCCTAAATATTGCCTACTATGCTATTTTCACAGTGAGATATCTTATGGTGTAACGATTTAGGGTAGCTCTAAGAAGGCAAATAAAATACTAATACTACAAAAGAATGGTTTACCCATTACTGGGTCTAAATATAATTTATACTTTAAACCTGTGTTTATTAGCGAAAGCTTTCTATCCCTTATCAACTTTTACAAACTTAGCGTATACCATAGCCTGATAAAAGCTAAAAGTTATGCTAATTGCTTCAATACTAGTACAAAATATGCTATTAGAAACTAATATTTGATTGAACCACCGAGGGTAACACTGATTAAACGTTCTTTTTAGTAAGATCGTTTAATTAATAATTACATCTAGCAATAATGAACATAATCTTATTCACATTTGAATTTGTTGCTATTGTGACTGCTTAATTTTCACTGTTACTTTGCTAATGTGATTTAGTTCAGTTCTCACCGTCACTTCACTAATATGCTTTAGTTCAGTTTTCACTGTCAATTCACTAATATGCTTTAGTTCAGTTCCCAATGTCACTTTACTAATATGATTTAGTTCAGTTCTCAATGTCACTTCACTAATATGCTTTAGTTCAGTTCTCAATGGCACTTCACTATTGTGATTTAGTTCCGTTCTCAATGTCACTTCACTACTATGCTTTAGTTAAATTCTCAATGTCACTTCACTAATGTGATTTAGTTAAACTCTCAATGTCACTTCACTAATATGCTTTAGTTTAGTTCTCATGTCACTTCACTATTGTGATTTAGTTAAATTCTCAGTGTCACTTCACTAATTTGATTTAGTTCAGTTCTAAATATCACTTCATTAATGTGATTTAGTTAAATTATCGATGTCATTTCATTAATATGATTTAGTTAAATTCTCAATGTCACTTCACTAATGTGCTTTAGTTTAGTTCTCATGTCACTTCACTAATATGCTTTATTTAAATTCTCAATGTCACTTCATTAATATGCTTTACTTTAGTTCTCTTGTCACTTCACTATTGTGATTTAGTTAAATTCTCAGTGTCGCTTCACTAATGCCATTTAGTTCAGTTCTAAATATCACTTCACTAACGTGATATAGTTAAATTCTCAATGTCACTTCACTAACATAATTTAGTAAAATTCTCGATGTCACTTCACTAATATGATTTAGTTAAATTCTCAATGTCATTTCACTAATGTGCTTTAGTCTAGTTCTGAATGTCACTTCACTAATGTGACTTAGTTCAGTTGTAAATGTCACTTCACTAATATGCTTTAGTGCAATTCCCAGTGTCACTTCACTAATGTGATTTAGTTCAGTTCTCAATGTCACTTCACTAATTTGATTTAGTTCAGTTCTGAATGTCACTTCACTAATATGCTTTAGTTCAATTCTCAATGTCACTTCACAAATGTGATTTAGTTCAGTTCTCGATGTCACTTCACTAATGTGATTTAGTTCAGTTCTCGATGTCATTTCACTAATGTGATTTAGTTTAGTTCTCAATGTCACTTCACTAATATGATTTAGTTCAGTTCTCGATGTCACTTCACTAATGTGATTTAGTTCAGTTCTCAATGTCACTTCACTAATATGATTTAGTTCAGTTCCGAATGTCACTTCAATAATGTGTTTTAGCTCAGTTCTAAATGTCACTTCACTAATATGCTTTAGTTCAATTCTCAATGTCACTTCACTAATATGATTTAGTTTAGTTCTTAATGTCGCTTCACTAGTATGCTTTAGTTCAATTCTCAATGTCACTTCATTAATATGATTTAGTGCAATTCTCAATGTCACTTCACTAATATGATTTATTTCAGTTCTCAATATCACTTCACTATTGTGATTTAGCTCAGTTCTCAATGTCACTTCACTAATATGATTTAGTTCAGTTTTCACTGTCCCTTCACTAATATGCTTTAGTTCAGTTCTCAATGTCACTTCACTAATATGATTTAGTTAAATTCTCAATTTCACTTCACTACTATTATTTAGTTAAACTCTCAATGTCACTTCACTAATACTATTTAATTAAATTCTCAATGTCACTTCACTTGCGATTTAGTTCAGTTCTCCATGTCACTTCACTAATGTGATTTAGTTCAGATCTCAATGTCACTTCACTAATGTGTTTTAGTTCAGTTTTCACTGTCACTTCACTTTTCCTCGCTCATAGTGGTGAAATGAATCACTCGCGAAGCAGCGTGGAACACAAAACTTCTCTAATCGCTTGCAGTAGCAGTACTTTATGTCGCATCAAGAACAACTCACTAACTCACTCACGGACCCACTCGCGAACACGCTCGCTTACATACAAGCGCGAGTGTGTCTGGAAGTTTTGTGAGAGTGGAGAAAGAAGCTTCCAGAAATATCCCATGATCTCTCGATAGCACTTCTGGAATTTACGTTGCTCCTCCGTATCTCTCCACCCGGCCAGTCGGTTGACGCCAGTAATGTTATAACTTCGGCACATAGCTGTGTCACAATATTGTGACTGTTCAGGTTTTAACTGTTACTTCACTAGGTTTCACTAACACTGTTTTAATCTAGTACAACTTTCACTGAGACTTCACTTAGTTCATAATGTCACTTCACTGATGGGAACTAGTTCAATTTCTGCGTCACTTCGCTTTCTTCGTGACCCAGCCTCTTCTCTGGATGGTTCACTTCGCTCTCTGGGGAGTCGAACACAAGACGCCTCCAGTCTCTCCTGCAGGAGCAGTACTCACTGCACGTCACGGCAGTCGTCATAAACTCGCTAGAAAAACTGCATGTTTCGTCACACCAGAATCATACTCGCTAATTCGCTCAGTAACCGACTGCTCTAGCGAGAATTCTGGCTTATATAGACAATGGAATCTTCCACAGAGCATTCCAGAACTATCTGGACACACTCCTGGAGGCCGGGGGAAGGAAACTTCCAGAAAATTCTGGTTACCTGCCGATAGCGCTTCTGGTGTTTACGCCGGGCGAGAACGCGACTTATCTCTGTTTATCTTCGACTGCCTGGCACCGACTTTCCGTTAAGCTGGCACCATAGCCGCTGCGTCACGGCATCATTGGTTAATCGTAAGTGCCTTTTATTATGTCGATTAAAATTTTGATTGAAATATTGTTGTGACCTTTTATTTTGTAGTTTTTACCTTGCATTCCCTTCTGTTCTTTTCGTAACAGAGGATGTTATAGCCTCTTACTTGAGGTTTTATTCAATAAATATTTATCTATTTCTTTACCTTGTGCACTTAAGCAGCAGAGAAACTAAATAATGGGATTAGGAATTTGCTTACAAAAATATTACCCGGACTTTGGGTAAAAATGATTAACATGGTCTCAATTCTCTTCCTAAAATACCCTTGCGATTTTAAGAATAACTTTTTACTCAGCAATAGCGGAGGCGTAACCATGTCTAACAAGTGGGTCATACACGCGTTACCACGTGGAACCTCTATCACTAGTATTCGATCACACCAATTCGAAACTAAAACCAATTATTAACTTTTCCTTTGTTTCTACGGGGAACTGAGACTGAGATTAAGTTTGACAGTCGATAAGCCGATCTCAGATGATGCCCAACGCAGTTTGAAATGAAATGTCAATAGGGAAAACATGCTTCCATTAAACCATAGCCTGTAATCTTAGCAAAAGCCTTTATCCGCTGGAAATGGAATTCCAGAGCTTCCCCCTCCAGTTACAGCTTTCAGTTAGATTTAAAGCCAGAACTTACATGTCCTAATTTCCTCGCTGGTTTCCAGTTGCATCGTTTTATCTCAAGCAGCTTTCGCTTCATGAAAATTCAAGTTCTTTTAATATTTTCTCGTAATTTACCACGGGACGTGATTTCCAAAGCTTTAATTTTCCGCTTTAAAAAACATTGGATTATAAATGTGTAAGAGAAGGTTGGTAAACTTGATGCACAGGTAGAATACAGTACAGTATTCTTTATATAAAATGTATCCCAGGTTTATTCTGATTATTTACTATTCCTCTCATGGAAATTAAAAGATTTTTGAACGTTTCCCGAAAGCTTCTAGAATGAAATAATGTTCTGTGAATCACGTTCTGGATTTACTGATATTATCTTCAACTTAGCGTATAGTAATAATCGAATTATATGCTATAGTAAATATCTTAATAACTACACTCGTTCTACGCGATTTATGTTTATTTTTTAAGAGCGTTTAATGCCGATTCGTTACATATGGCACTACACGCGATGAACCTGATGATATTTGCAATCAATGATATTTGGAAGCGTTCCTCGCCTAGTTTAGTGTATTTCCCCTGTATTTGCTAGTAAATAGGAATAGAATAGAAGTTTGGAGCGGGAGGTGGTTTTGAGGGAGGAGAAGAAGATGGTGGTGAGGGAAAGTGAGTGAATGGTGGTAATTGGAGATAAAGTGAATGTAGTGTGGTGAAGTGAAATATGATTCTTAAAGAGAGAGTTAAGTAATGGTTTTATAGCAAAGTAATAAATATAGTGATTGTGTTAAGTGAAGTGAAAAGTAAAGATAAGTTTAATTCAGAGTGAGTGATAAGTTTAATAAAATTATTAAGTACTGTAAAATATTTAAAGTATATTAAGAAACTGAAAGGTTGAAGTATATATTTTGAGGAAAATGTATTGAAAGTAGTAGTTTTTAAAAAAGAAAAAAACAGCAGATAGAATTTTGAATTTTGTTAAAATTATTAGTAGGGATAAATAGAATAAATAATATTATACATAACACTTAGAATTTGGTATGATATTAAAATAAATTGTTAATTGTTATCATTAGTTGAAAATTAATATTTATATTAAATGTAGTTTGGGTACTGGCTACCAGTACCTTAACCACTGGATACCAGTGGTTAGAATATAGTTTGATTTAAAATAGAGGCTTGTTATCCTTATTTTGTTTAGTTTAGAAATTGGGAATACCAGTTATTTTATGTTGCCGGTTACCAGTAACAGTAGTTTGAGTATATAATTTTGATTTGAATTTTAACTGTAATGATTATAGTTTTGATTTAATTATTATTTTTAGCTTACTTATTGTATCTATTTATTTCTACTTTTATTCCCTTGAATATAAGCAAATTCTGTACAATAATAATGTATAAATTGAAAGAAATATTTAAATAAATAATACATTTGGAATACACGTCCTGGTGTAGGGAACAAGGTACGAGGATGGTGTATTGCAGATTTTATTTTATTTTGTATTTGCTAGTTACGAAGACAGGGAAGCCTGGAAAAACCTGTCAGGGAGGACGATTCTGGGGGAATTCGAAACGCGGACCTTCCGTTCACTAGTCCATACCTTAACGACCTCGGCTACTCGTGTCGGTGGTATATGCTTGGAGTACCAAGTGAAACTTATGACACTAAGCCCAAATTTAAATTGTAACGACTGCACAGCGGTCTTGGTCTGAGCAATAGTTACACCCACCATCCGAATTACGCACAGCAGATAAGCTACTGCTAACATATCTAAATTTCGCACAAAATAATTGGGTGTTAAAAATTTAACTTATAACTTTTCAGGGATGGTTATAAGAGGCGAAAGCAAACACGCTTATGTGATAAAATATTTGACAGATGCACTGTTTTCCCCGCAGCTGGCTTTAAATGGAAGGTTGCTAGATTTGAATAGTGTCACTAAGGTTCCTTTACGTTTCAGGGGCGATAAAGGAGGCGCGAAAAAAATATGTTTTATCGAATGTGCAGACTTGGCATTTATAAACTTCGTGTGCCTATGTGTTATTACGAATTGTTTTTTTGGATCCCGTTACTCCAATGCATAGGGGATGTGAAGAGAATGTTGGTCGTGTTTCCTTTCATTTAACTGAATACACAATTGATTCCTGAATACCACCAATTGTCAGAGACGATCTAAAATTCCAGTTTATCGAATAATTTCTGCAGCTTCAGAAAGGGCAGGCACTTCTGAGCGCATTAGGCAGTTGGGAATACGCAGGAATCAAATTTGTATTAACTTAAATGCAAGGCAGCTTGACCAATTTCTCTAAACCGCATTTGTTTTACATCCCGTATGCATTCAAGTAAATAGAGTCCAAAAGCCAATTCACAGTAACACTTAGAAGCACGAGGCTACTAATTGCCAGGTATGAGAAGGTTTTGTGACATAACGTAAAAAGGATGTTTGTTTTTACCTCCTCTCCCCTTAAACGTTGCAAACGAATCTATAACATCACACAAGTCGAGTGACTTAGCCTTTAAAGCCACCTAACAAAAATGGTGTATCTATACATGCTTGGTTTACCAACATTTCAATGGGTGCTGAAAATGTTGACTTTGACTGTGAGTACTCCAACCTAGCCCCTGTTTCATTCAGTTTTTCCTCAGTCAACACACGGCATTGCTGAACACTTCTTTTTTGGTCGAACAAATATCCTACACGCTTTCTATAGTCACGAAATTATGAATAAGTGTCCTGTTAGGAAGAGTAGTATCTGGCAACTTACTACGGAACAATTTCCGGTATTTTATTGTAGAAGAGAATTTCATATATTCACCATACGAAAACCAGTAGGCTGTTGTAAGGTACTTATACTCAAGTATAATGAATAACTTATTACCAACAAAAACATGAGTTTGCTTTTTACGAGTGGCAAACTTCCGTCCCATGCAACAGCCAGAACTCAACTGACAAATACGCCGTGAGGTGGAAAACGAACTACCGGTAGATACAGCAATTATTGTTGCTATCTCTAAAGTCGCTACCCAGTTGATCTAGCTAAGATTATATTCATAGCAGTTGAGGTAGCATTTCTCCTAAGGCAAGCGAAGTTCGTGAAACGCTGGGAAATATGATATAGTTATTAATTTTTTTGAAGTTGCTGGAAAGGACCGTGTCAATCTTTGTTTAGATAGATACTGAAAAGGTAATGGGAAACAAAAGTTAATCCTAAATGGAAACTTGAAAAACTTACAAATATTATACAGAACAAAAATTGCGTGTGTATGCTCGTGTGTACGTGTGCAGGTTTGTGTTTGTGTGTGGGTAGTCTCGGAAATCAATAAATGATGTTGATAATTTTTTTTAGTATTGGAAATTGCTATGCTTTCAAACCGTCATAAGCAATAAAATAATGTTAAAACTGGAGTATTTAGGGGGGGGTTCATACTCATGCACTCAATTATTGAATATGGATGTCAGAGGATTTGTTGGCACTAATTGCAAACATAGGACTTTAATGGCTTCCAGCTCATAAACGTGTAACTGAGTTACTGGAGCGCGTTTCTCTTTGATTTCGCAGAACTATATTTGATATATTTCTGACAAAACTTGACACATTCGGATTTTTTAACGTGGAAAAAGTTTTAACTTCAAAGAACTATCATTAACTTTATTTTCAACCCCTAGCATAGAAATCAACATTCCGGCCTATTCAGACACATTTTGTACACTTATACTAAGGCAGCGAACGCAAATGATAGGCTACCTTAAAACAGTCCGTTGGAAAATATCTATTTTCAACTCCTTTTTTTAGAAATATCCATTTTTTAAATCCCCAAAAGTACTCAAACCTTAATTTTAATTATACGGTACCTAGGAATTAAAAAAAATTAACTTACCCGTTATTTTCAATTTCTTTATAGGCAAAACTGTATTGCCTACTCGTAGCCAATTAGAGCACAGATTTGAGCACTTGAGCTATAGAAGTTGCTAAAAATTATAGAATACCCTTCAACTAAAAAAAAAAGCCTACTCATATTTTGAACCGTTTATCTACAAAATTTCACCATTTGAGCAACCTGAACATCACTTAGGACACTAACACGCCAGATACGAGTAAAAATTGTAACCTGTACGCGATTTTCAGAGACCATCCTTAACACTATTTTGAACCCCTAATTACAGAATATGTCCATACAATACCGGGTAAGGAAATTGAAGTATTGCATTTTAATGTCTAGAGGTTATACACTATGTCGTCCTCCGTGGTGTAGTGGTTACCATGCTAGCCTCTAGTTACCAAGGTCGTGGTTTCAAACTCGGCGGAGGCCGATGTATTTTTTCGGGCGTAAAAATCCTTAGCATGGCTTCCTTCGGAAGGGAAGTAAAGCCGGTGGTCCCGTGTCGTAGATTTACGGTACGTAAAAGAACGTCAAGCCTGATAAAGAGGCCTCTGAGCGAAATTACCGGTCTTTAACGCCCAATGGGACGCTAAGAAAAACAGCAGTTAAAGAGCGTCCATAAATAAAACTCAATTTTTTAACGAATACTACCAGCAATCACATCAAAATATTGTTTCGTAATATGCTGTATGAGAATTGATAACTTTCCTAGTAACACCTATGTTTATCTTTATTTTCTAAATTACTGCTCTATCTGCATTGTTATAAATTTTGCAGACAGCTGAGATAGTAAAGTTAAAAGAATTACTTTGTTTGAGAGAACTCCCTTCAAAATGTAATACCTCATTGAAAAATCAGAAATAGGTTATTCCTCTTTATCTATTCCCATTAACCTTAAAATGTAAAGAAGGAAATTATAGGTCATTAAGACGAATGGCAAAGTGGAAATCGCTTAACTGCAATGGCGTAAAGACTAAGAGGTTTCTCTTGAAAATGAAGAGACATCAAAGAACTTCAGTGCCCTTGTATTTCATTAAAAGGTTTTTAAATGGCAACTATTATGTGCAGACTTCTCTGAGAAATTTCATTAGTCATGTTAGGGATACAACTTTCGAAAAGCTTGTTACTTAGTTAAATAGCTGATGCTTTATAAATGACTATGTTTCCGCAAAAAATTATCATTACAAAGTTTAACTCTAAAATAAATTCGATTAAAAATCTAATATGTTACATACATATAACTTTCTCTGCCCAATATACTATATTTTGTATAGGTGATACAGTCTATTCCTACAAAACCATATTCTTCTATCTACTTTATATTATCGAGATAAACGTTTGCAGAATTAGTTTCGTTACACATGGAAACCGAAACGATAGTCAAATGTTTAAAACCCGTTCGCTGTTTCCGTAACGTTATGAGAAACAACTGAATGTCACAGCATTTCGAAAAATGGCAACGTATTGAAAACTTAAAACAAATAACAACGGATATCTCTGAAATGGCTGGTGCCATAAAGAATTAGTTAAAATAAATTATGTATTTTAAAGAGTTCTGCATGTTTTGTGTTCTAAATTTGGTCTATCTCTTCTGGTTTACCAGTTATACAAAATTATACGAAATATAAAGAGGACTTCACGGGCTATTCTGAGAAAATTCAAGACATGCATTGACTTATTTGTCATGTAAATACCTTAAACATATTTTGGCACTTGAATCAAAATTGGTAGAACCATTTTTGAGAAAATAAAAAGTTTGGAAACATGTTCAATGTAAAGGGTAATTTGGGTTGGGATATTTTCTTTAAGTCTTTGTGTCGTACCCTTGGAAGATACTGAGCTTAAATACCAAGTTTAGTATTTCTAGGACAATTCTTTTTTGAGTTATGTTGTTCACAGATACACACACGCGCACACACACACGAATCTTTCTCTAAAATAGTCTTTTTTTATTTAAGTGGAGTCCAAAACTTACATTTCCATTAAAATCTCGAAATCTAATTTTTGGGTAGGCTGCAATACTTGCTGTATCTATTAGGTACGAGTTAGAGAAAGTAAAAATGACGCAAATTCAAAGAATAATAAGTTTAGATCAGTTTATGCTATTAAGTACACGGGTGAAAGGAAGAGGCTTGACTTTTATGCCACATTAATACAAGATAATTACACAGGGTTGATATGAACTCTACCGACAAACTCTCTGAAGGTGTTTAGGGATATTTTTGTAAGTTTTAATAATATGGAACCTCTGACCTCCGGAGGCACATTGCCGAGTAATTGCATTTCGTTCCTTGAGCATGTCCTCTCTTAGTTGCTGGAAGATATGCCGCTTGTAATTCGCAGAGGCAATGGTTTCAACATGTCGGGGCACCGGCACTCTCTACATTTGATGTTAGGATCACCTTGATGTATATCAATAGTTTGGTCCTAGCAGTGCTCTTCAACGATGAGCTTGGTCAGCATATATGAGGCCGATTAACTTTTTCTGATAACACTATGCGGTCTAATCCAGCTACTTACCAAAAGGCTACTGTCCTCTTCTCCCTTACAGTTCTGCATTGTTCTCCATTAACTGCAGCATAGGCAGGTAGACGAACAAGCCTGCATGGGTGTTATCAGCAGCTGGCTGCCAAGTGCCAAACGCTAAACCGTGATCGTGCTCTTGCACTGGTTAAAATTTTACGGATGTAACTTGAGAACTGTTATGCATAGAACATAATGTGCCATAAACTGTTTTGTCCAATTTGCCCGTGGAATGGCATCAAGGAGGTTTATTGCATGAATGCGTGGACATACTGTATATCCCACACTTTCAGTTTCTCGCATACAAAATCTTTAAGAGAGATTATCGCTTTCTTCAATGTTACTTTTATTGCTCATCCCCAGTAATAAAACCAATCACTCGCTCTAATATACTTCTGCCTAGTTCCAGAATAATTCTGGCTATGGCTGGATTGCGAGTTTTGTTGAACGTGTTCCCAAAAGATTCTCTGGATAATATGACCATGGTTTTTTTAATGCTCTTCCTTTATCTATTACTGTAAGGTGGGTTCTAAGTAGTATTAGTCCCGGATGAGCCAATTGTTTTAACGATAATCCTGCCGCTAGGGGCGCTGGTGTCGCTAGTGTCGGTGCGTGCGACGGCGGCGGCGGTAAGTTTGAAAAGCGCCCTGAGCGGTAGGATTATCGTTATTGCAATTGGCTCATCCGGGACTGTTTTCTTTATTTATAATTTGAATACAGTACATTGGATAAAGATATGTATACATAGTTTTTTGATTAACATGATGTATTATTTGCTTAACATATGAATACATAGTTTGAGAATAACATAATGGATTATTTAATTACAGGAGATTAACATATGAATAGAATAAATGGACAATATAAGAAATATTAGGAGAAAAAAAGCACATTAAAATTCATAGTTTTTGTTTTGAGGCACTAGGACACACAGATTTCGCGCACAACAATGATTTTAAAGTACGTGGTGCACTTTGAGTCCTCGTCATCGCTGCTGCTGCTATCGGCGGTAAATTGGTGGATAGGTTTGGTGATGCAGGTGACGAGCAGGTGAGAGAAACTTTCGTTGACGAACTCGGTGAAGGTTGGTATATAGATGGGGATGGTAAATTCGTTGTAATGGCTGGTTGAGAAGCATCCTGTGGATGTGACTTTGTTGGTTAGAGCAGGAATGTTGCTGTTGCCGAGGTATATGACGCATAGTGCGTCTTGTTTATGCTGGTGTACTTTGGTAGGTACGCATTTGACGTGGACGGCGTGAGCCCCTTGGACGTCGAGTGTGATGGTGACAACTCTGCTGTTGCGGAAATAGGAGTTGGAGATGCAGAGGATACGGATAGGTGAAGCTGCGTTGAGAATGAGTTGTAGGTTAAGATTGTTCCCCACGGGGACGGGGTAGGTTTCGTCGGACATTATTTAGGGTTATATGGGGAGAACGTGACGATGTGACGTTTGAAACCGCTGCGTAGTTTTTCCTCGCCTGCGTATATGATGCAGAATGAGTTAGAGTTGAGTTTGTTGACGAGTTCTGGAGAGGCTTTTGCAAATCTTGTTGGTAGGAAAACTTCTGTGTCGTTGTCGAGTTTGGCGACGAGCTTTGTACCGTGAACGGTGTCGATTGTTTTGACGCCGACGACGCGATATGGTACGTGCTGTTGAAGCGTAGATACGCTGAGAGTGTGGGCGCTGCTGGAAAGTTCTTCTAGCTCTTTAAGGACGTCCTGTGACATTCTGACGGCACAGATGGCAGTTTTTGATAAACGGGGGAGGACCGTCTATATGAGTGGTTTGATGAGGAAGGTTGTAGTGTTGTTTACACCTGCGATAAGGTGCGCAAACTACCTGTGCGTCTGCGGGAAGTTGGTTCCACACAAGGTCGACGTCGCTTGGGGGATAACGTTCGAAGATGTATATGCCGTTCTGCAGCAGCACTTGGCGTTCCCTGGGCAGTAGCAGGTGGATTCTTCGTCCGTTATCGAGATACCGATAGAGCACGATGAAGCAGTTCATGTGGTGTTTCTAGCGGAGTACCTTCGAAGGAATTGCTGAATTTGCTTGTTCAGATGATCGAGGTCTTCGTAGAAACCGTGTTGACACTGCGTGCACAGGAGGGTGAGACGGTGCTTAAGTTCGCAGCTGCACGTTTGGTGAAAGCAAAACGAGCAGTGGAAGTCTTTACACGACGGTCCTGGCATTCCCCACGGCTGGCTAGCACCGAATGAAGGGGTAAAGAATGCGCGTGCATAAATATAACCCAACTGCCGGAAGCAGGAAATCACTGGTGGGGGAAAAGTTCGTTGGAGATTTACCACATCAGGGGAAGCACTGGTGGGGGAAAAGTTCGTTGGAGAAACACCACATCAGGGGAAGCAGTGGTGGGGGAAACGTTCGTTGGAGGTTGGCTACATACGCCGGAAGCGCTTAGCGATTATTGCACAACATCCGCAGGAAAAACACTGTGTCCGTTGATTTAACGGTTTTCGCCTTGGAGGAGAACTCTGTTTTGAACGGTGCTGAACATGCAAACGACCACATGAGGGGGAAGCACTGGTGGGGAAAAGTTGGTTGGAGAATTACCACATCAGGGGAAGCACTGGTGGGGGAACGTTCGTTGGAGGTTCACTACATCCGCAGGAAAAACACTGTGTCCGTTGATTTAAC
Source organism: Deroplatys truncata (assembly GCA_030765065.1). Classification (NCBI taxonomy): domain Eukaryota; kingdom Metazoa; phylum Arthropoda; class Insecta; order Mantodea; family Mantidae; genus Deroplatys; species Deroplatys truncata. The sequence goes on along the minus strand of CM060990.1, from coordinate 85,542,198 downwards.
GGTTTTCGCCTTGGAGGAGAACTCTGTTTTGAACGGTGCTGAACATGCAAACGACCACATGAGGGGGAAGCACTGGTGGGGAAAAGTTGGTTGGAGAATTACCACATCAGGGGAAGCACTGGTGGGGGAACGTTCGTTGGAGGTTCACTACATCCGCAGGAAAAACACTGTGTCCGTTGATTTAACGGTTTTCGACTTGGAGGAGAACTCTTTTTTGAACGGTGCTGAACATGCAAACGACCACATCAGGGGGAAGCACTGGTGGGGAAAAGTTGGTTGGAGAATTACCACATCAGGGGAAGCACTGGTGGGGGAACGTTAGTTGGAGGTTCACTACATCCGCCGGAAGCGCTTAGCGATTATTGCGCAACATCCGCAGGAAAAACACTGTGTCCGTTGATTTAACGGTTTTCGACTTGGAGGAGAACTCTGTTTTGAACGGTGCTGAACATGCAAACGCCGTGAATGTGATCGGGTATGATATAGGATGCTTCGCGACCCGAATGCGGGAGCGAAGGGCGCGAGATGTTTGGGTGAGGTGCGGTTGGAACGCTGGTAGAAAAACATGCGCACTAAGAACTATTTTGTGAGATGCGCAGTGCGAAATGGGTGTTGAGGAAATGATGAACCTCGAGGAATGTTCTAAAATTGGCGCACCGTATGTACTTGGTGAACTGCGTGAAATTCATGTCATGTAAGGGAACGTTGGAGGCATGGTTGTGAAGCATGTACTTGTGGTATGCCATGATTTGATTTTGCACGTCCGTCTCTTCCTTCTTTTTGTGATAGATGATGTCGGTAATGATGCGCTGCAGGGTATGCAACACGTGCCATTCTTGTTGGTTGAGCGTAACGGATGCGCCTTGCGGTTCTTTGAAAACGAGCTTTAGCTTTCCGAACACAAACTTAAACACGATGGTGACGCTGTCGCTGAACTGAAATTGCTGTAGACGTCCCTGCGGGTCATTCAAGCGTTTGTGAATGATGGGGATGGCTTCGACGAGTTTGTGCCACTGCGAGGAACTCATGACGACTGCGTTGTGCTGTCCACATTTGGCAATGGTGACGACGAGATGGTGCGGCGGCCGGGGGGAGAATCCCACACTGACGAATTTAGTTTGTTGCGGGTTGAGGAAGTAGATATCCGCCAGAGGACCCACAACTGCACTGTGTTGGAACTGTGCTGGCGGAGCAGGGCTGTCGGGATGCTGTTGGAGGTCGAAGATGGGTAGTTTCCTTTTTTCCCCGGGTTTTGAGGTGGTCGGGGTTCGACATCCGGTTATACTGGAACACACAAAACAATAATAATAATGTGAGGGATAGAGAGAGATAAACAGGATAGAAAAAAAGCAAGCTAATACATAGGTGCGGACCTACCTGGTCGGCGTGCTGCATGGCAGCAGGACTGTATCCGCGCGCTGCATGGTACACTCTGAATGAGGCGAGCGGCACCGTGACGTTGCTTTTTATATGAGCAGGAGCGTCTTCTGAAAGCACGTGCAAGACGATAGATTAGCTTAGATGTGCTGAATAGTGACACACACACACACACACACACACGTACTCACCTTCAAGGGTTGACAAGTTTGCCGAGCGTCAGAGCACTTTGCGCGGCATGCGTTTTTGAACGTTTTGCGAATGACGACATCATTATGCGCGTGATTGCTGACGTGAAATTTTGAGAAGAATGTATGCTTAGGCAAGCCGGAGCAGCGGTGGGTGAGGTAGGCGATGACGTAATGACCGCACGTGGTGCTGTCGAAACCTTGCAGCCTTCTAGCGTTGGTGGACCAATGCGTCCCGCAGACCGAATTTAAGAACCGGAGAAAATGGGGTGAAAGCGGTCCTATGCCGTAACTGTCAAAATATTCTGCATGCGAGTTTTTGTCCACAAAGATGCAAACCCAGTGTTGCCCTGATTTGGTGCTGGGGTCGGTGTTAGCCACTAGCGCCAAGGGAGGCGTTCGAATGCCGTGAAGTACGGGTAGTTTATCGCAGGGGTAGACGCCTAAAAAGTGAGAGCGCGTAGAGGGACATGTCGATAGAAACCGTTGAATTTGAAAGGTGTTCATGATACCAAAATGGATCGGTTGGCGTCGATTTCGACCGTGCGATGTATTTCCGCTAGCAGCAGAAGTATGACCGGTTCTGTCAATTTATCGGCAAAACCGATGCTTATAGAGACGGTTCCGTGGCGCTGACCCGAGATGTGAGACTCGTTAGCGCTCATGTCTGCAGTGAGATCGAAAACCATTATCGTATACCCTTGCGGGTAGGTTTCTCTGGAGATGGAGTGTCCCTCGTCCTTGAAATGAATGCCTAGGCCGTCCTGCAGGGTTTGAAAGCATTGCAAATAGTGTCCTTTTGTAAAGTCGGGTTGCAGAGGTTGGGAGGGAACGGGTTGCCCATTCACGTAGAGCTGAAAGAAGTTCATTTTAAAATGTTTCAAGTTGTACGGATTTGAGTTAAAATGGCCGGAATAGGCCTTGTCGGTGACCATGGCTACTACCACTCTCCTTGGAACTTGCCCTACGCACACGTCGCTAAACGTCATTGCCCTGGACTCCTTGGGGATGCTGAGAGCGTGAAAGCTGACGTCTTTGAGATGGTACTTTGCGTTGCCCTTTGCGAGCACGGCCTGGTGCGCGAGCTTTATGGTCGGCGAGGGCCGCACCGATTTTAAGCGCAGCGTGGCAGACACGATGTCGGCGTACCCCTTAAAGGTATCTACGTCGGAAAACAGATAAAACTGGGGAGAGGCGGGAGTGAGCTTGACGGTCATGCTAACGTTGTTCAAAAGCAGCTTCTCCTGTCTAAAAAGAGCGTTGGACAGAGGACCGATGAGCTGCACGACGTTGCTCCCTTTGGTAAACCCCTGACGCCACTGAAAACCCGCATTGGCGATAAAAGTGTCCATGATGCCTGCCGTGTCCTTTCTCCAGAGGGTAGATTCTAGTTTGGTGTTCATGGCATCTTCGGAGTAATTGAGAAGCGTCTCGAGGTAGGTTCTATAGGGGTAACCGGCTTGCGGCATGGAGACGATGACGTTATTGAGGGTTACCTCCATCTGTTGAAACAGGGAATTTAAGGCGTTGTTGACCAGAGTGGCGTTAGCGTCAGCGTTTAAGGCCTCTCCTTTGTCATCTACAATGCGCACCATGAGTTCGAGTACGACGTAGGTCAGGTCTAGGTAATCGTCCGCATTTCCGGAATAATGAAAGGTGATGGGGGCATTTTTCATTAAAGTGTTTTGAGGGTTTAGGTATAGGAACCGTGACTCCTCGATGCTCATCTGAACCGGCACCTCTGTAAAGAGATCCAGTTCGGAACTCATGTGGACGGTCGCGTCTGCCATTACGAAAATACGTCTTGCACCTTGCGCCTACCGCGTTTCAGCTTGGACTGCTTGCTCTTTCTGGATTTGCTCGGTTTTATTCTCTTGAGACGACTGGCGCCGGAACCGAGCATGGCATCGAGCTTTTTGTCGGCTTTTCGCTTTAAATTGTATCCGGACTGCTTGAGCCTCCGCTGGAGCGCTTGCTTCGGCGCTGCTCCCGCCACAGTCACATCGGACAGAACGTGAGCGCCCGCCTTTAAGGCCTCCTTTCCGACTGCTTTTGCTCCGCTCTTTAAAAACGGTAGCAACCTTCTGAAGAGTCCTCCGAGGGCTGAAAAGAGACCGCTGCCTCTTTGGTAGCGCTTGCCCCTGTAGAGAGCGAAATCGCGATGGTGGAACGCTCCGCCGGTCTGATTCAGGTAGTACCGCGTTACGGCGTGCACGTCCATTACGCCTGTTTCGGACGAAAAGCGAGAACTACAGTAGAGGAAAATCCGTCGGCGAATGGCAAGAGATCGCCGTAACCGTTCCTTAAATCTATGTTGACCGTCTTGAAGTCTTGCTGAATCAAGGGTTCCCAATTTTGGGGAAAAAACGTCTTTTCGTCGCTCATGTAAGTTTTGTTGCTTCTTTCGTATTCCACGGCAGCGCTCTCTATGACTTGGGCGAAGGTGTCGCCCACGACTTGCGGGGACACTAGATTACAATAGACGAACATTTCGTAAGGAAACCCCATATAAGGATCTACGGGGTGTTTAGCAGCTTTTTCGAGAACGACGTTGACGTAGGGTTCGAAACCCAACATTTTTGCCATAGCGGGCGTTAAGAGCAAACTGTGGATGCGGTGTAGAGGTCCCGGAGGGTCCTCCGATTTTGAAACGTCTCGTTTGGGTCTGACGGAACGAGCCGCCGCGGGTTTCTGCTGCCCCGAAGCCCGGGGCTTCGGTTTCGGTTTCGGCTTGGGTCTCTGGTGGGGCGCATCGTTGAGAGCTTCGTATTCGCCGACCGCGTACGGTACGACCGTGCGCGCGACATTTTCCACAAACCCGTCGAACGGAATGTCGGGTAGTGGTTCGGGATGGGCGACGGCGGCATTCACGCCCACCGTCTGCTTGCGCTCGTCGAAGAGGAAGAAGTTTTCCACGTGCAAGTGTTCGAGTAGAACGGCGTTGACGAGGTTCACCAAGTCTTTGGGATTGTGCACGATGCCTTGCGGCATTTGCAAACTGAATTTGGAATGCGTTGGGAGGAGCGTCATGGTGTACTTGGCGCCCGCGAGACGGGCATGGTCTGGCGAAAGGTTATAAAATTTCACCGGATACCTGACCTTTTGCAGGGCGACCTCCCATTCTCCCTGCAGAACGATTCTCTCGGGCAAGATGTTAGAAAATCTAGCCGTGGTGTTGTCGGTAAAGTGTTCCATGGAAGCGTTGCTCACGAGAGTGATGGAGAAGGGCTTGGTCTTAATCATGTCGAATCGACGGTCGAAGCCAGAACCCACGAGTTAAACTTTGCCGGATACCCCTTCCACTTTACCAAGACCTGCTTGCGGCGCCCTCGGCCCTTGGTCTGTAAAACGCGCTCGATCTTAAACGTCCGAGGTAGCGCGACCTTTTGTAGCTCCTGGGTGTAAAATGTGCCGTCTATGGTTTCTCCGGCCAGATCCTTCAACTTATATACCACCGGCCGACCGCGCACCACCTCGGCTATCCGAAATATTTCGTCCGTCCAATTCTGCTCGTAGCCCTTGTCGAATTTCATTTTTTCTTTAGAGATGCGCACGTGATCGCCGACGGAAAATGTGGGTTTCCCTGCGCGAGGTAGGGTCCTATTTGCATAGAGATTGCGGTACACTCGTAAAATGTTAGATTCGTTCACGTCCTTCGGAGCCATTTTTATGGACCTGTGATGCGAGCTATTGTACGACTCGAGTAAGGCCGGAAGGACATCCAGGTATCTGTAACTGTTTTTGTGCGTGAAATACCTCCACATCTTGGTTTTTAAGGTGCGGTTGAAGCGCTCCACGACGCTGGCTTTAACGTTATTTTTGGTTGAGTAATGTTTCACGTCGTGTTTCTTCAGAAAGTCGCGAAAAGTCTTGTTGGTAAACTCTGTTCCCTTGTCCGTCTGGAGGACCCTGGGGACGCGTTGGGAGAATATGGAGCGAAACGCTTGCGCGACCTCGGTACCCAGCTTCGATTTCAGGGGTACGGCCCAAGCATATTTGGAAAATACGTCGATAACGGTCAGAATGTACACGTAAGGTTTGTTATGTTCCCTCACGCTGTTCATGACGTTTAGATCGGCCTCCCAAAGATCGTCCATATTCGTCACGTGATAACATCTGGTGGGGAACCGCTTTCTGACCGGTTTGTGCAGAGTGTAACTGTCCCGGGTTCGAAGGAAGGACTCGATGTTCGCCTTAGACGCGCCCGTGGCCTTTCGAAGGGGCTTGACCGTGCCCAAACCGGCATAGTGTTCCGGTCTGGCATAGTATCGCCTTAGCGCCTTCCATTCCTTCATGCTTTACTTGTACAGGGGCTGCCAGACGCGCTTGCGAAAATGGTACGACGCGGAAGGCGATTTCGATTTCTTTTTCGGAGTGGCAGGGTTCGCCCTCTTCTTTTTGCGAGGCGAGAGGAGGTTGACCTTTATGGTTCGGGGTTCGACCTCCTGCTTCACCGGCACGCGCTCGTGCACGTCTTCGTAATCGTCGTCGTCGTCGTCGTCGCCGAGGAAGGGCTTTCTGACTTGTGCCACGAGATCGAGGTAGTTGTCCAATTTATGTTTTACGAGCCGCCACTTTTCGTCGGCAGAGAGCTTTGCGCTCTGCAGGTTCCGAATTTCTTTAGCCAATCTGGATATGGTGCGGTCTACAGCGTGAAGCTTGTCGACGGTCTTCGGTTGCGGTGCAGCCAGGATCTGCCTGCCGTACTTCATCCTGTTAATTTCGACACTAGCGCGCCGCCGAGCGAAGCCAGGACGGGTAGGAGGAATGCCGGCAAAAAACCTCCTTTTTGAACCAAGATGCTCTTCTTCTTCTTCAGAGGAACCCGTTTATCCGTCAACTTCCTCCAAGAAGCCTTGTGCTTCTTTAGGCGAGCCAAGCACTTTGCGGGAAGTTGCACGTGACCTCTGCACACGTTGAGCATGCATTCGCTAATGGCCTTGATCAGATCGCCGTCGGCATTTTTTAACAACTTTTTGCGCAGAGGGGCCTTCGCCTTAGCCAGAGCCGCCAAATTACCGTGCTGTCTCGCTATGCGAGGACTGGTCAGCGTCGCGAGCCTTGACCTACCTCTAGCCATGCTTGCGCGATAATGACGTTCGCTCCAAAAGCGATACTTTTTATTTAGACTCGACGGCCTCAGTCGGGCAAGGCCCTGCCGGGATGATATGGAACGATACGAACCCGAGTCCTCTCGGCGGTCTCAGTTGGGTACGAAATAAGAGAGGTTTTCCCCCGGCAGCACGCCGGTTCGATACCTGTATCGGGCGGGCGTGTACTGGGTGCAGTCCAACACGAGATACACGTGAGGGCGTTCGGCGGCCTTCTCGAAGGCCTCCAAGAGAAACCTAGAGTTCCTGGGTTCGATCTGCTGGCACAGTCTCTCGATCTGCATCTTGTCCCGGTTGTTCTTGAAGACCACGACGTAGTTCGCATTCAGAGAGATGTTGCGATATTTCTGACCCTGCGGAAACACGTTCTGCAGGATGTAGACGATGCCGAAGCGCTTATGATGGGAGTCTCTGGTGAAAAAATTGGACACGTCCTTCCCGCCACCCTCCAGCATCAGATCGTCGAGGACGACGAGGTCGTTCTCGCCCACCGAAGCAAGTTCGGGTATGCCCGCGTGGGTCTCGCAACGCACAGCCGAGGGTTCGAGTCTCGGCGAATACTCCGGAGGGTGGCACCACAGCACCCTCCTGGGGCGCACGTCGAACATCCGGTGCGCGTGGCGCAACAGGTTTTTCACGAAGGTCGACTTGCCGCAGCGCGACGGCCCCGCCACGAGCATCGTGCTGGGAAACTCGAATCGCCGCAGGTCTCGGGGACCGGGCATCGTCTCCTCAGGGCGCCCGGTTCGAAATGACTTTGGCGCGGCTGCGGACGTCTCATTTATGCGTTCCTCTTGAACCCGTAGGGATAGGAATCGTGATCGCCGGCGAGCACGCGCTTGTTGACCACCATCCTAAACGTCTTCGAGCTGGGTTCGGTGACGACCGTCCAAGACGGTTTCCGCGAGATCTGCGTGCCCGCCAGCTTCACCGCGCGGTCGTTGTCCCTCAGCACCGTGTCGCGAATCACCTCCGCGTTCACCAGCTCCAGGTTGCCCGAATTGAGCGTGATCCCCTTCACCTTGCACACCGAGAAGGTCTTGCCCGTTTCGGGGCAAACGATCTCCATGCAGTAGCTCTTGGGCCCCGTGGAGGCGAACCGGGCGATGTAAGAGCCCCGCCCGTACTTCTCCAGCTCGTCCGTCATGTCCCCCAGGAGGCGTCCGACGGACGGCGTCCAGTCGCCCGGAGCGGCGGCGACGACGACGGAATCGGTGTCGAAGTAGCAGACGCGTTCTCCCAGCCTCTTCAGGTAGGAGTAGAGCACCAGGCGCGCGTGAGCCGTGGTGTAGGCCGCCAGGACGGCGTTGGCGGCGGGGTTGACCTTGCGGCACTCCTCGCGGTACCTCCACACCACGTACATGATCCGGTCGGTGACGGGCACGTAGGTCTGCACTTCCACGCCCGGGTCGTTGAGCAGCTCCAGGAGTCGGTCGTACCGGTCCACCAGCTCGCACGTGGGGAGGTTTTCCCTCTGCCCGAGTTTGCCCCAGAAGCTGTTGAGCATCAGCTTGGCCAGCTCCCGCCTGCCGGGTTGGTGGCGACGGCCTGGGGATCCAGGGCGACGCCTTCGTGCTCGAAGAATTGCTCCACGTACTGCTGCTTTGCGGCAGGGTCGTCGCAATCCGAGGGCCAGCCGGAGGCTTCGGTCTTGATCTTCAAGAACTGATTCACGTAGTCCTCGAAGAGACCCTTGGCTCCGGTGGTCGGTTCGTGCCGCACCACGTCGTACTCCCAGATCTCGTGGACCCGCAGCAGGCGGTACCCCTCCTCCAGGGCGACCTTCATCTCGTCGATCACCCAGGTACCCGACAACGCCCTCTCGCGCTCTCCGTGGTGGCACTCGTCTTGGTTCTCCGCCTCCGCACAAGCGCGGCATAGCGGGAACATGAGCTTGCCGCCGATGCGCGCCGGTAGCACCGGGTGGTACAGGTGTTGCGGCGGTAGAACCTCGCACTTCACCAACCCGCCCCCCACGTCTTCCAAGCGCGGGAATCGATCCACGTGGATCTTGGGGTGGCCCACGGGGTAGGGCTTCGTCTTGTTCACGTACGGGTACAGGCTGCATACGTCGTAGTAGTAGATCTTGCTATCCCCCTTCGCCTCGCAGTACGTCTTGGTGCAGTTGGTGCGACCTCCGTAGAAGGCGTCTCTGGGGTTCAGGGGTTCGGGTACCGGAAAGTCCCTTGCGTGGCGCGCCAGGTCCTGGTTGGCCTTCATCGCGGCGTTAAACTCGCACTCCCACATTTCCACCACGGCGTAGCCGGCGGCCTTGATCTTGGCCGTGACCTTCTCGGTGCTCTCTAACCTGGAGGTCATGGTTTCGTGTCCCGAGTTGTATATCGCCGCATGGCGATTGTGAAAGCACCGCCTGCAGCCGTGGTAAAAGCACCCGTGGAAAAAGTACGCGGTTTTTTCGGCCTCTCTGTACCCGTCCACCTTGTGCCCCACGATTTTAACTTCGCGTCCTCGCATGGCGTGCTGGATGACGATGCGGTTTTGCATCTCTAGCCAAGTTAGCCATATGCATGCGGCGCGAGACTGCCGGTCCGCTAGTCGATACCCGCCCGCTGGCAAGAGGGCAATTTTTTTAAGCGGCATGAAGCGCTTTCTATACACGCACATGCACGCCTGCGCAATGGTGACGCATTCTCTGAACGGGTCTATTCCGTTCTCGTCCAAGAATTCCCTTCTGAATTTGGAAACTCCCTGACTGAGTAGAAATACGTCCATCTTGCAATACGCCACCATTTCCGCCCTCATGTCGAAGACGTACCCGGAGGACGCCTTTTCTTCGTGCCACTGCTCGAAGGCTTTCCGACCCTCCGCCGACATGCCCTCCGGGCAGTAATGCCTTTTGTCGGGAATCGAACCCACGTACCGCTCGTTTTCCTTCGTGTTAAACAGGTACGGGAAATAACCTTTGCATTCCTTCAATCCGAAGGTCTTGGAAAAGCGGGAGAGTGGCATGGGTATGAAGTTGAGCGAGTCTAGAAATGTGACGTCACCGTACCTCATCCTGTAGATCTTGCTGCCGTTCATGATGAGCTCCGGCACCCAGTCTAAGTGCGCCACCATGTACTTTAATAGAAACTGCCCGTCGTAAGCTCTGAGGTTATGCGCCACGACGTAGACGTCCCAGGCTTCGAACCTCGCCTGCGCGATGTGCTCGAAAAGCTGCTTCACGGGCTCGTCCATAAACACCCATTCTTTGCAACCGCATTCGGTACAGTATGCCGTCTTGTGGCGTTGGTCGATGCACAGCGAACAGGCTTGGTACAACACGCACAAGTTAGGTACATGCTGGTATGTGTCCTTTTTGCCGGTATATGGAATGTTTTGCGTGCATTCAAAGTCGATAAACATAAACACGTACCGGTTTCTTTTGTTCTTTGTAGCATACGGCTGCATATAGCACATGTGGCTAGAATTCACGTGTGCCTTGCAATGATTGCAGTACTTTTCCCCGCACTGGTGCGCGGTTTTTCTGTGCCTCGCATTCACGAGCTTATTGCAAGACGTGCACACCTTTTCTACATCGCACACCGACAGCGCCTTTGGGTAAAAAACGCCTTTCTTTGCGTGGTTTGCAAAGCATGTCGGTCCCTTAAAATCTCTGTTGCACTCGGCGCAGCGTATGTAGGCGTCAAATCGCGCATCGCACTGCTGATGGCATTTAGCACACCTGGCGTCGCACCTATGAAATTCTTTTTTGTGTGCCGAGGGATGATGACACCGGCGGCAATACCATTTGCATTTAAAGCACTTGTGAAGGTTCACGATAGCATTAAAGTGCCCGGCGTGGAGCATGACGTCGATGTATTTATCGCATTTCTTATCCGACGCGTACAGCACGTGCTTCCCCGTATGATCGCCAAACACCGTCACAGCGTAGCCCTTTAACGCTGCGTCGAAGCGTCTCACGTCGTCTATCGTGCACCTGTCGTGACCTTGACCGATGCTCGCGCACAAGGCTACGGCCTTCGATTTTTGTAGATACTCGGAACGCGTCATCGTTCTATAGTTGACGTTGCGATCCACTTTGGCTTTAACTACAACAATGGCTCTTGCTAAACACAAGTTGTCTTTGTTGGCTATTTCGACAATGCCTTTATTGTCCCTACAGGCATCGCAAGGTTGGTGGCACGAACCCGAGACCTCCTTGGTCCACACAAACGTCACGTGAAGAGGCCCGCTTAGCAAGAATTGTTGGTTACTTTGCATTACTTTTTCGATGCTTCCAACAATGACATCCGCATTCAATTGCTCTATGCGCCTCACGCTCATGTTGAAGGCTTTGGACGTCTCCTTTTCGTCTGTTATGGATATGCCTAAATATCCGGGTTCGTTTTCTAACAGGTTCTCTTTCGCAAAGTTTAGAATATCGTTAAACAAATGCGATACCCATTGCTCCGGGTTAACATCTCTGGGGACCGGGTTTAACGTAATTTGAGACTCTGTAAAGCCGGAAAAAAGCTTTGGCAACCTCCTCTGCTTGTGTCCTATAATTTCGAACGTAGGCTGCAAGGTGTCATCGCGACTTCCTCCGGGTTGTTGGTCCATCTTATCGTCCGAATGCACCGATCGCTCTTTCCCTGCAAAGTACTGCGGCTATTTTGTTTTTATTTTAAAATTATTTTTCGTCAAATAGAACGATTTTGTAGAAAAACACACTATCGCTTTCGTTTCTAACTACGGGCTTTTGCTGTTCGCACAGGGTTTTTATAAGCTCGCTTATCGCAACCGTTGTTTCATCATTTGTGTCGAGTTAAATGCCTCGTTTCGCTAAAAAATTGTCTAGTTTTAAAAACTTAGAGTCATGCTGACACCAACCGCCACTGCACAATTCTCACCGCCGACATAAAGGTTGCATTTATTGTATTGCTGACGAATTTCCGCATCTCTCACCTTTCACTGTCATCAGCACACGGCTCTTTTGCGTGTAGCGCTGAATGCGAACGAGCTGACCTCAGTTATTCCTGATGTTATTAGTGCAATATTAAAACTATGAGTATCGTGTGTAGTGTTTTATGTTGTGCCAGTGCATACGTGTTATGTAAAATGTATGAATTAAATACAATCAGCAGATACTTCCTTTCTAAGGAGTAACACCAACTGTTGAATATAAATTCTCAAAGTGCTCCGTTCGTACGACCTCTACCCTCTATTTCTTATAGGTGAGTACGAAAGTTTATTTTCATATCCACTTAATTTTAATCCGGATAAACTTTTCGGGAAATGGTTGCATTGCACAACCGTTAGACATCCAAAGGGACGCTATACACTGGTCTTAAAATTCTAAATTCTTTCCATCAACATGGCGAGCAAGAACTGAAAAGCGTCATGCCTTTTAAAAAAGAATGGCTAAGCACTGTACAATTCCAACCATTTATAACACATATCTCGAAAATGGCTGACGTCACAAAAAAGTTATTTCAAATAAATTGTGTGTGTTTCCTCAAACCTTAGCAGTTATACAAGTTCATGGAAAATTTCTTCCGAATCAAGAGGACTTCACAGGCTATTTCCACAAAATTCAAGATATACATTTTATTTTCATATAAATGTCTTTAATATATGGTGTTGTAATTAAAATCGTCAGAGACAGTTTTAGAAAATAAAACATTCCGGAAAATAGTTCATGTAAAGGGTAGAAGCAGTTTGAAAGAAGCGAAGTAAACGCGATTTTTCACTCACTAGGGGCTAGAAAATCGAATTTCTTGACTTTTTGAATACTCAGCATTTTTCGTATATAGAGGCTTATTATGAGGTGATACATTCATTTATATGATTTTTAAGCAGTTTGAAAGAAGTGAAGTAGAATGGCTAAGCATTGTACAATTCGAACCATTTATAACAAATATTTCGGAAATGGCTGACGTCACAAAAAAGTTATTTCAAATAAATTGTGCGTGTTTTTAAAAAGATCTAAATTTTTTGTGTTCTATGTTTTTCTCAAACCTTAGCAGTTATACAAGATCATAGAAAATTTCTTCCGAATCAAGAGGACTTCACAGGCTATTTCCACAAAATTCAAGATATACATTTTATTTTTCATATAAATGTCTTTAATATATGGTGTTGTAATTAAAATCGTCAGAAACAATTTTAGAAAATAAAACATTTCGGAAAATAGTTCATGTAAAGGGTAGTTTGGGGGTGGAGGGGTTTTCTTGAAACTCTCTGTGTCGTATCTTTGGAAGGTACTCAACCTAAATACCAAGTTTAGTATTTATCCAACTTTTCATTTTTGAGTTATGCTGCTCTGACACATACACACACAGAATTTTCTAAAAATGTTTTTATTCAGTGGACCTCAAAACAAGTATTTAGTTTTCCAGTGCTGTTTCACTTGTGAAATTCCGTTCTCTTTGTATGAAAATGAAAAAAGAAAAGTTAAAGGAATGACGAGTTTTAGTGAGAAAGGTCTAAAGCTTTTAAACATTAAAATCAACATGCAAACTTTGTAAATACACAACGCCACAAAGTAATAATAATAATAATAATAATAATAATAATAATAATAATAATAATACACATAAATTGTGTGCTTTAACGTCCTTGTACAGTAAGGCTTCGTTTCCTACGGTTTAACAGTTGTACAAAAGACATTCACAATGAGACTACTTCACAGCAATTCCCAGAAAATTGAAGTTATACATTTTATTTGTCATGCAGATATCTTAAACATACCGTACCGTAATCAAAAGGGGTTAGAGCCATTTTTAAAACAATAAAAATAATGAACTTTCTCCCGCTAAACGGGTAGTTTGCGGTGTGGGAATTTTCTTGAAAATCTACGGTTTGTTAAATTTTTTTATACGCTACTATTTTAGTGTGTGTGTGTGTGTGTGTGTTTGTGTGTGTGTGTGTGTGTGTGTTTGTGTGTGTGTGTGTGTGTGTGTGAGTATGTGCCTAGTGTCCGTGCGCCACAAGCCAAAACGATGACATTATAGAAAAACTTTATCATCTGCCTACCTGCCAGGTAAAACGCGAAAAAACCTGAAAAAAGCTCTAAGAGTATTCTAACGCTTACCAACCTGGAAAACCCATGAAAACAAGATAGTACACTTTTTTAATTTTCTCAAAAATGGCTATGTCGATTTTGATGAAAATATCATATGTTTAAGATAATGTCATGATATAGACAAAATTTTACTACACAAAAAATCTAGATCGCGTTAAAATCCACAACTTATGTCATATACATTTCTTTCGTCGAGTGAACCGTTTTCGAGATATTGCTTGCTATTTCCTTAAATTTTCCAATACTTATACTTTTTACTTTCTCTACTACGTATAGTAAGTAGGGGAAGTATTGCATTCCACCAAAAAATTCGATACCGAGATTTCACTGGAAATACACGTTTTGAGGCCTCCTGAATCCTAAAAAAGCATTTTTGGAAACATGTCCGTGTGTGTGTCTGTGTGTGTGTGTTTGTGTGTGTGTGTGTGCGAGTATGTGCCTAGTATCCGTGTGCCACAAGCCAAAACGACCACATTATAGAAAAACTTTATCATCTGCCTACCAGACAGGCAAAACGCGAAAAAACCTGAAAAAAGCTCTAAGAGTATTCTAACGCTTACCGACCCGGAAAACCCATGAAAACAAGATAGTACACTTTTTTAATTTTCTCAAAAATGGCTATGACGATTTTGATGAAAATATCATATGTTTAAGATAATGTCATGATATAGACAAAATTTTACTACACAAAAAATGTAGATCGCGTTAAAATACACAACTTATGTCATATACATTTCTTTTGTCGAGTGAACCGTTTTCGAGATATTGCTTGCTATTTCCTTAAATTTTCCAATACTTATACTTTTTACTTTCTCTACTACGTATAGTAAGTAGGGCAAGTATTGCATTCCACCCAAAAATTCGATACCGAGATTTCACTGCAAATACACGTTTTGAGACCTCCTGAATCCTAAAAAAAAGCATTTTTGCAAACATGTCCGTGTGTGTCTGTGTGTGTGTGTGTGCGAGTATGTGCCTAGTATCCGTGCGCCACAAGCCAAAACGACGACATTATAGAAAAACTTTATCATCTGCCTACCGGACAGGGTCAACCACTAAAAACCCTCAGAAAACCTCGAAAATTAGAAACGGCTTCGTCAACCACTACAGAAAACGCCTACCAACCAGGGAAAACCTATGAAAAGCAGAAAGCACTTGCATTCGTTTACCAACCGCAGAAAACCTCCAAAAAAAACTAGTTATTTCTTTAAAAAAAGAAAAGACGAATAATATAAGTATGGCAGCTGCAACGGGTGTGTGTGTGTGCGAGTATGTGCCTAGGATCCGTGCGCCACAAGCCAAAACGTCGACATTATAGAAAAACTTTATCATCTGCCTACCGGCCAGGGACAACCACTAAAAAAAACTGAAAAAACCTCGAAAATTAGAAACGGCTTCGTCAACCACTACAGAAAACGCCTACCAACAGGGAAAACCTATGAAAAAGCAGAAAGCACTTGCATTCGTTTACCAACCGCAGAAAACTCCCCAAAAACTAGTTATTTTTTTTAAAAAAACAAAAGACGAATAATATAAGTATGGCAGCTGCAACGGGTGTGTGTGTGCGCGCGAGTATGTGCCTAGTATCCGTGCGCCGACAAGGTAAAACTTCATCATTTGCCTACCGGGCAGGGACAACCGCTAAAAAACCTGAGAAAACCTCGAAAATTAGAAACGCATTCGTCAACCAGTACAGAAAACGCCTACCAACCAGGGAAAACCTATGAAAGAGCAGAAAGAGCTTGCATTCGTTTACCATCCGCAGAAAACCCCCAAAAACTAGTTATTTTTAAAAAACAAAAAAAAAAACAAAAAGAAAAAAAAGGAAAAGACGAATAATATAAGTATGGCAGAAACAGCTTGCATTCGTCTACCAACCAGAGAAAACCCCGAAACACTAGTTATTTAAAATTGCTGATGAGTTCTGGATAGGCTTTTGCAAATGTTGTTGGTAGCAAAACTCGCCTTTTCCATCACCTCCAACATACCCCACTCCCACACCTTTTTTCTTTCCACCAATCATAATCTCTCTTATTCTCACCAATCAACAACTTTCATTTGTTCCTTTCCACCAATAACATCACTTCTTATTCCCACCAATCACAACTTCACACGTCACTTTCTGTTATACTTTTTATCCCTCGTTCGCCATCTTTCCCCCTCTTTCAGACCCCAACCGCCGCACAGACAACGCCTCAGCGCTCCTTAACCTCAACTTCGTGCCTCCGCCATCTTATTTAGTTCACATTTTTACCACCGCGCCTCTCATCTCCCAACCAGATTGCCGGCAAGAACAGATCTCGTTCATTCGCACCTCGACGGTTGACTCGGCAGCAGCTACGGTGAACACCTACGTCGTACACGTTTTTGACCGCTTTCGACCGGCTATGAGAACCCTGCTCCTACGTACGCTAGCGACCATCACGATGGTCCAGTACCAGGTTTTTGGTATAGTTAAATTACGCCTCTGCAAAGGGTGTCTGTACCGCTTTAAAAACCTAGGTATATCAGTGCGTAGTGATGTTGGTTGATCTTAAAGCTGGTTAAGCATTTTCAAAAACAGTTTGCTTTTATTTTTTCGCGTCGGGTGCCGCGCTTTTGGTGACGCATCCACACCGGTACCAGGTAAGTACCACACGCATAATTATTTTTCGGACCTGCTTGGCGTAGGAATATATCCTTTCGTGTTTTGGTACTGTAACCTCAAATCTCCTTACCCTCCTCTTGCGACCGCCATCTTGTTTAGTTCCCACCGCATCTCCTTGTCGCAGACCCTCCGCCATTTTTAGTTCCCACTATTTTAACCTCAAAATCTACTCTTCTAAGCTCTTGCTACCGCCATCTTCTTTTAGTTCCCATTCTCACCACCGCGTCTCTTTACCCCCCACCTCTTGCGACCGCCATGTTCACCACTAACCTCCAAATTTCCTCGTCCTTAAACCTCTTGTCTCAAACACCTTGTTTAGTTCCCATTTTCGCCACCGCATCTCATATCGCCCCCATCTCTCTATCCACTCAACAAAAAACTACCATCCAACGTTCAAAAAAATTGCTGATCAGTTCACGACAGGCTTTTGCAAATCTTGCTGCTAGCAAAACTTACCTTTCCCATCACCTCCAACATACCCCACTCCCACACCTTTTTCTTTTCCACCAATCATAATCCCTCTTATTCCTACCAATCAACAACTCTCATTTGTTCCTTTCCACCAATAAAATCACTTCTTATTCCCACCAATCACAACTTCACACGTCACTTTCCTTTACACTTTTTATCCCTCGCTCCCCATCTTTTCCCCCATTTCAGTACCGACCTCCGCACAGACAACACCTCGCCACCCAACTCCTCTCCATCACGCCAACTCCATACTCTTCCATCTTCCTTCCTTCATCTCCCACCCCAAATTAACGAACCAATCAAAACACTACACGTCACTTCCTCAATTCTTTCAACTCGTCCCGGATGAGCCAACCGATTTAACGATAATCCTACCGCTCAGGGCGCTTTTCAAACTTACCGCCGCCGCCGTCGCACGCACCGACACTAGCGACACCAGCGCCCCTAGCGGCAGGATTATCGTTAAAACAATTGGCTCATCCGGGACTAATACTACTGTTCTATAACTTATCCGCTGATGCCACATGCTAGCAGTTCAGATCCAATAAGACTGCTGCACGCTCCTTCATTGGCCAGTATATAATACAGGGTCATCGGAAAAGGTGTCCGTGATTCTGAAATAAAATAACTTAGCTTGTACTAAAGGTATGCTATTTATTTATATACTAACATACGCAGAACTCTTACATATTTTTTAAATAACCTAGAAAGTTTCGATATGAGTTCCCCTGTTGTACAACAAATTTCTAAACAAGTCGATCTCCCTCCAGGTGTGCTGAATCATATCAAGAGTAACACTCGCTATCGCTACATTATTCTCTCTCTTAAATGTTGCATATTCTGGACTTTTTGTGTGTAAACAATGTTCTTAAGATAACCCCAAAATAAAAAGTCCATGAACGCGATGGTCTTCTTAGTACTACGCAAACAGGACTGTCTCAAATGTTCCACATTTTCTTCCAAAGTGTGTGGCCAGCCTGCAGATTTCTTAATGTTACATTTCCAGTTTCTTTAAACTGGTTAAACCAACCAAATATAGCTTTGTCTGTAGGTGGGTTCTGTCCATAAGTACGATAGAAATGACGTTGCACTAAAACACTCAACTTATATTTAGCGTACTATGATTGCAGTGGAGTGCTTGGTCAGCTCGCCAGTGAAATGGCACCGCGCGACGCGATGGTGTCTGCTAACGCGTTCAGTGACCTCAAACTCAATTCAGTGGCAAATATCAAAATTCATACAGTTGTTTTGCAGTATCACGTTCATTTCGTACTGATCACTGGCTTAGAGCTATTTTAATTGACAACTGAGATCACGAATTTCATGTTTCATGAACCTCTATTGTTCATTTCCCTTTATGCCTTGATGGCCTGGAACCCACCTCAACTCAACGAGGTTGGAGTGTGACAGGATCATTAACTAATGAAGGCAGGCTAATGTTGGAGCTATAAGTAAATCAATATGAACAGAATCGTACGACCTACATCTCTCAATTAAAGCTGCTTAAAATGAGAATTATTGAAATTCGCTCTAAAAGGTGTGCTTACTACCTGCAGGTGTTGCACCACAAACATAAAGAATACCTTCCTTAGCATTCAACGGTCCTATTTATTCAATAAGATGGATAATACCAATTGTTAAATTGGTTTATAGACGGTAATAACTTACCAGGATTATGTTAGAGTCGCCGGTGTACTGGAATTTTGTCCCGCAGGAGTTATTTGACATGCTAGTAAATTTACATTAAGCTGTCGATATGAAACATACCGTCGTGGGCTTGTATCGCAGCAGCAAACTTGGGCATAGGACGACAGCGATTAACTTCGTCACTCAGGCCGATATTAAGTGGAGGCAGATGATTGTCGTGACAATACACGTGCTAATCATATGAACGTGGGGGATACGCGATCTTAAAATCAGAGTCTAGATAATTCCAAGGATATCGAACGAGATGATTTTGCAGTAACATGTGAGACTCTCATTCAGAAGGCCCCGGGTTCGCTTCCCGTTGGACGGGCCACTCTGACCTTTGTTTTATTCGCGGTTTTCCCCGGTTGGTAGGCGAACGCTAGGGTGGATTATATAATGCCGCGAATTATCCTGTCCCCCGTTTCTTGTCATTTCATTTGCTTATATTTCAGGGTCGATGGACCAGGCGAGTGGACGGCGGGAGGGGCTTGCGGCGGTGGAGTTTGCTTTGAGGAACTATTTGCCCTGGCGTTCGGTGTGTGATGGGTCCTAAGAAATACCTCTGCGAAGGGAGAAAAGGAATGGGGGGTCCACCAGCCTTCAGGACGTAATATTCTGAGACGTTAGTGGTCCCACATGCATCCAAGCCTGCCGTTCCGGATCCGATCTCCCCCTGCATCATTCGCTTTACGCCTTCCTCCTGGAGGTTTCCATAAGCGCAACAGATCGCTTTCTGATAACCAGAACCATGCTGGTGATATATAATCCTAGTTCTAGTACTAACCTTATTATACCATTCCTTTATGTTTCTTTCCTTTTTGAATATTTGAATCTCAGGATTCAGGAACTACCAGGATCTTTTAGGCAGAAAGTTTTCAGATACGAAACTCCCCCTCTCATGACGAGGAAATCTTTGCAAAAGTGTTCAATAGACACTGTATCATCCCTGACACTGATAGACGCGTTAATTATTACAAGTAAGTAAATGGGCGTCCAATTACCCACATTGGTAAAGATGCTGTGTTTGGTTTACAGACTTCGTTGGCTTTATTAAAATCAGCCTACCCGAGTTTGTTACGATTATCTGTCAGATTGCCCAAGTTTATGACTACCCATGCCATTTATTCGTTTGACGCTGATATTTACATTAATATTACGTTTTTTCTCGTATCATATGTGTCATATTTTAATCTTGCATTCCTGAAAATATCCTTATTTAAAAAGGGTTTTACCTTTACTGCTGTTCTTATTAAGTAAAATTAATAATGCTTTTCGAAACGAAATAAAAATTGTCTCTAGATGTACAATTAATATAGCATTATTAAAAAAACAGAACACATATTATGATAACAGTTTAAAACTGTATATTCCCAAAGAAAATAGGCACGTTATACTCGAAATTATAACCTGAAATATAAACAGGTGAAAAAACAAATTTATTAACAAAAACATTGTCAACTAAAGACAAGGATTTAGCCCAGCCGTATATTTTGAAATATTAAGTGGGTGTTTGCCGCGAGTTCATTCAAGGGGTATGGAATAGCACAGCTAGAATAAGTATAATTGTTGACCTGTTTTAATATAGCTATCTTGGCCTATAAAACTACAATTAAAAGGGTTTCAGCGAATATTTATCAATTTATTTGAAATTAATTAAAAAGTAAGTTTTAATTAAATAATTTATAGATATGAGTAAACATATATGCCTAGGATAGAGATTGTTGGGTGTCATGTTCCACAAAACATTTTATCTTCATATTAAGCTATATAGCTATGAACCTACAAGTACTGAACCACGAGAAAATAAGTACTAATTGACCTGAAAAACAGTGCGGTAAGCAGATGCTCACCTAATAGACACGAGGAATTAGACTTTCACGCCCATTTAATTTATCTAAACTGTTTACTTTCTTGTTTTTGACATATTGCGCTTTGTGAATTATCTTATCGAGTCCTTTTCATCACTATAAGAATTGTATTTAAGATTAACAGTGACTGTTTAGATTGTGGCAAGTTATAACCTCTACTAAGTTGCAAGCGGTTAGCGTTGTCATGTTGGCAAGGCTTTCGTCACGCCATGCGCACCCAATCCTCTCCTTTCGGCCTGGAACCTGCATTTGGACCCCAAAGAGTCGCCTCGGGGTCTGTTAAGGGAGCAGATCCTGACGTTTCTCCAATCTTTAGTGATACCAGCTCAACGCTGTCATGTATACTTCATGGTTTCGGCAAATTCCCAGGTTTGAGGTTGACAATCAATCCTATGGTTGTACATTTTCGTTTGTAGATGATACTACTGACCCAGTTAATATTTTCTTTTATATGTTGTAAATGGGACTGAATATGAATGATTATTTGGGACATAATGTAATGTCAAATGGAGCAAGACTTTAAGTGCATAAGTAACGTAAATTTTACTAAATGTTAATAATATTAATACAGTCAAAACTTTCAAAGTTGCACGGCATATTCTACTATGAATGATGTTTAACGGAGGAATCGTTTAATTGTCTGACTAGTTTAATGGATAAATCGATATCTGTAATATTTTATCGTTATTAAAGTTGTGGCTTTTAAAATTATATTTATGATAACGATTTCTTAATTTATGTGTTTTTATAAACTTATTTTCCATTTTCATTTTCCACTTTCCGAGCCTCGAAAGTTGATTGTTGTTCACATATATTAATAATAATAATTGTTGACTGTTTTTAATAATTACAGTTTGAAATACAGTTATAATTCTGATAATGCTTCCCGAAACCTCGATTCGCTGATGTTATGCATTCCACAAGTTTCCAAATAATTACTGACGACTAATTTGGAAGAAGGGGCAAGTACATACAGGGTGAACCATCTGACTCATAAAAAAGCTAAACATTTATATAAAGCACTTTGCAATTGTTCTTACACCAACGTAAATAACAACGAAAATTCTGAATGACTGTGTACGAAGAGCACAATAAATGGTTGGACCATCCATGGATGGTCATTTGAGGGTCAAGTTACGTTTCGTAATTGGGATACAACACTTTTTATTTTGTTTCCTTATTCCTCATCACAAAATAAACAGCTTTTTATAAACCATTTTCTAATGGTTTCCCATTTACAAAAAATTAATTTTACCCTAAAATTACCATCATAACGTCCTCCAAACAAAACACGAGTAATGGCATTTACTTTCCCTCATAATATCAAGCAACTTTTATTAAAGACATTTCTTTCTACAGCGCTTACTTTTGGATATATTGCACAGTCTCAACTTAAATGGTCCACCCTGTATAGTTATAACACTCGATTTAACAAAAGAAACGCCAACAAGTTTTTGTTTACACACTAACAACGTGTTATTGGCGCCCGCATATTTGGGTTACGTTTTGCGTGTTCGTCTGTATTACTGACCATGCAACACTTGGTTACCTTGTACGTTACACTTAAATTTTAATATCCGCTCTTTTGCTCTGCCCCATTAATTATCCCAGGAAATCTAATTTGGGCTCTTTCAGCGCTTGCTCTTTTATTTTTGGTTAGCGTCCAAGTTTCGCGCAGCCATAACAACGTGGTGCTCTTAATTGTATTAGCTTCCAGAATTTTATCGTCATTATCACATTAATTCCTCGTTAACTCGGAGGTGGTTTTACGTCTTTTTTGCTTATATTTCGTGCTGCAAAGCGTACAAAAATTGTAAGGAGTTATTGCTGCATTAAACGAACATTTTTGCATTGGTATAAATAATATGCAGTCTCTTAAAAATTTTCACACTGATGACCAGGTGGAGAGTACGAAAATACACTGGAAATTAAATGCTACTCCGAGGGAAATGGCTACAGGGTGGAAAAAATTATTGTATGTTTTGTCTGAAATTTCTGTTAAGCTGAGGTGACGTTTTGTGAGAAAAATTGTTTAGTTAAGCTACACAATTCTTGATAAGTAATGACAAATTTATGAATAAAATTGAAAAAAACAATGCTGAAATACTTTGTTTTAGTTTACTTAAAAGGGACCGTTCTACGATTTTAAAGCACTCAAATGAGCCTTTTTGAAATATTACAATCTCTTAGTTGTGCATAAAGAAGCATTGTTACAAAGTTTGGTTCATAAACTTTGAGACGTTTCTGAGTAATGTATTTTTAATCATAAATTTTAACTATTTCATAATACGTAAATTTCTGTGCAATGTTGAACGAAATTTCAGATGTCTGTTCCTTCTATAGATAGAAAATAAGTTCTCTAATAAATAACCATTAAAACTAATAAGTTTTGTAAAATAAGTTTTGTTCCTACATTCACCTTAAGTTTTGCAAAACTCATACACTTTTTAAAAGTTGTTGAGCCTGTTAGTATAAAATGTGTCTTACAATAATAACCTTATAGCAGATTTTAGTTAGCACATAATATTCCCAAATATTACTTGGAAAACTAGTTCCAAAATTTCTATATGATAAATTAAAAACTGCAACATAAGGAATATTTTAAATTCTGAAGAAAAGCATAAAATATATAACCGAGAAAAACAAATTAGACAATTTTAAATTCTGCTTACGTATTTTTCATAAAGTAATTTGAATTTTATTTAAAAATGCACGATTATACGACTAACACATATTCACCAAAACAACAATTCTAGAAAATTGCAAACGGAATGCGAAATATCAGAAAATCTGCAAATGTGCCGGCACACAATACAGTCAGGGATGTTTAAACTGTCATGCAATTCACCTGAATTATAATTTTTACAAGAAAATGTTCTTAAAGAGTTGAATTTATAAATAATAACTTAAAATAACATAAAATTGAATTTGTGATCTTTTTCCCCAATTGTTCTCTAAAATAGCTATAGTGTATTAATGCTAATAAGAGAAACTATCTATATTATCTACAGTGGGATTATGAAATAATTTCACATTACCGTATTTTAATATTACTGGTGTTAAAGAAACTACAGGCTGGCCCACGGGAAATAACACATTTCCAATTGGTTATTAAAAGGTTTAGCGTATATTTACACGAATATAATTTATAGATAACTATCCTACGAACATTACAATTACTGAAAAACACAAACACAAGTTTATTTCTTAAAAAGAACATACGCAGAAGGCTTCCATCATTGCGATGCATTGCTGAAGACGTTCGCGGAAGCTCCTCGTTACGTTCTCATTCATTTCTTCAGAAATGGCCTCAATCTTTTCCCGGATTGCGGCTTTCAACTCATCAGTATTGCGGAGTCGCCGTGAAAAAATTTGCTCTCGAGATTACCCCACCAAAAGAAATCATAAGCTGAAACAACAGGTGATCTCGCTAGTCATGGGATGTCACCGAATAGTGAGAATAATCGACGTGGAAAGTGTAGTCATTGAAATACGGACCGTATGAGCTGTGGCCCCATCTTGCTGAAACCATATCGCGCTTAGACCGCAATATCTCTGCAGCTATGGAATGAAGAAATTGTTAATCATGGCCGTATATCGCTCGGAATTGACAGACGACGACTTTTGGGCTACTCTGGGCCTTTCCATAAGTTAGCTGCGGATTTGTGTACGACTAGTATCGGAAGTTTTTTTTATTGACAAACTCATTCAGATGAATGTTTGTCTCATCAGACATCACAAGATTTGTCAGAGATGCAATCACCCTAGTCAATTCTGCTCAGTAATGTTGTGCAGAATCACTTTATCTATCGACCGTAACTGTAGAGCCACTTGCAGCTTATAAGGATGAAACTTTAAATCCTGTTTCACAATCCTCTGCAAAGACGTGCGAGGGATTTGTAATGTTCTGAAATGGCGACGGTCTGATCGCTGTGGGCTTCGTTGCAGATCTGCACGAACTCGTCGGATATTTTCTGGCGTTCGAACTGTCATTTCAGGTCCTTTATGTTTTACATTAGTTACAGAATACGCCATTGTTTACCCACCTGAATATTGTGCTTGTGTCTTGAACACGAAAATGACGGTCTCTTCCACGGCGATTTGTATGGACGTAGCGCTCTTCACACCCATAATTCCACCACTGCCTCAATACGCAGCTACAGTGGCTAACGTTTCACATTGTACTGTAGTAGCAACCTGACGTGCTGAGGAGCGGGGAACGGAAGTCACGCGCATGCGCTATGAATGTCAAACCATGTGGATCAATTACTTGAGGTAAATGGCGTGAGAACATCTTCAACTTAACAGAGTTGCCAATTGAAAATGTACTATTTCCCGTGTTTGTGTTTTTTAATAATGGCAATACTTGTAGAAAAATTGTCCATAATTTATAATCTTTCACCAAGCTATGCAAACAGTTAAAGAATTATTTTAGACTTTTAAGAAAAAGAAAAAAGGAAAGCTCTGAACATGTCGAAAAATAAGATTTGGATAAATTGTTCTTGTTTGTTTATTTGTTTTAAACCATTATCATGCCCTATGAAATTAATACCACTAAATGAATAGTACTAGTGAGAGGACCATCGTCATACGTGGCGTAATGGTTACCATGCTAGCCTCTAGTTCACGAGGTCGCGGGTTCAAACCTGGCGAAGGGCGATGGATTTTTTTCGGGCGTAAAAATCCTTAGCATGGCTTCCTTCGGAAGGGAAGTAAAGCCGGTGGTGCCGTGTCGTAGATTTAGCGGCAGTAATAGAACCTCAAACCTGATAAAGAGGCCTCTGAGCAAAATTTCCGGTCTTTCACGCCCAATATAAAATGGAACGCTAAGAGCAGTTAAAGAGCGCCAATAAATAAAACTCAATTTGTTATTTTTTTTCTCAGAACCAAAGTGAGCAAAATGCTAGTAATGTGACCAGATTCTTTTCTCTTTGTTTCGCTTTTACCGTTTTTATCGGTTTTCTAACTCCAGTATACAAATCCACAGCGGCACAACGGGTACTACGCAAATAAAGATAAACATTCCCGAAGAGAGACAAAATTTCCAATATTCATAATAAATTTGCGGGCAGAAAACCATTCCATTCGCCTACCTTTGCCGTAAAATGTATGAACTGTTCTGTAATATTGAATTTTTTCGCCAATTTTCTGAGTGTGTGAAGATGGCACATTGGTAATAATGAGCTGATTTTCCTCACAAACCAAGACAAAGTTGTAATTATGTTATTACAGCTACATTTTTTGATAGAGTACGTAGATTTGGGTATTCATTTTATTCCCTTACACTTACATTACTGGCCCTTAACCAAATTACCGTAGGTTCCTATACATGAGAGTATTTGACAGTTTAAGTTGTACTTTGTGATCTAAATGTATTTCATGCTACAAAATGTGGAAAAAGACTTTATTACCCTTTATAATAAAGAACATCTTAAGATGAATGCGATCAAAGCCGTTTGACTATAATGAAAAGAATTTAAGCCTTAGAGCACCTTAGCTCTTAGAGCAAAATGTCGAAATGAAAAATTATATTTTGTGTAGTACAGTACCAGACAAATTTTAATAATAATTTCCTCATTTTCAATATAGTCCTTGACATTATACAACTGGTACACCAGCCCCACATAATTTGGTTTTATGCAAATTGCAGTTTTAGAACCTACGGATACCGACCACAGTTTCCGTCCAACGGTGATTTAGCAAAAATACATGTATAAATAAATCGGTGTCAAAGATCTTGTATCTTGGATCTTCCTTGTACATTTCTAAGTACAAAATATTGAAGAAAGATAATGTGAACCTGGGTCCGAAAATGAAATTTGTTGCTAGTAACACATTTCGTTGATATGTATATTTACAGTGCATCCATTTTCTGTGCTTGTTTCTTTAACTTAACAGGCAACTTGCTAAATAGTAACATAGGTATATAAAGTGTCTTTGGCATCTGGTGACGTATTAATACGAGGGCTGATCAATAAAGACTGAGACTGATTTTTTCCTGTAGCTTTCTTGAGAGTTTCCTGTCTCTACCATGAATATTTGAAAATAGCGGAGTTTCATGTATAATGTCCATAGACGGCAGCACTCTTGTATCGGTAGGTTAGTAGTAATGCTGTATATTGTTGACCCTACTTGAATTTCGCATACCACTCGACACGAGAGAAGCAATAAAATGTTGCTTTCGTTTAAATCATACAGCCAATGAAACTTTGGAAAAGCTGAAGCAAGCATACGGTGAAGATGCACTACCTCGTGCAACAGTGTTTAAGTGGTTCTAAGACTTCAAAGTAGAGCGAGTCCTCTGTGCTAAGCAAGGTGGGCCTGGTGCTTCGGCTTCTGCTATGACTGAAGTCAACATCAACACAGCTGCTGTGATTGTTGTTCTTCCTCACACTACTGCTACAGCAGCGTACTACACACCAGTATTGGCTACATTGAGGGAGCACATTGCAAGGAAACATCCAGAACTTCATCAGAATGGGTGGCGACTTCATCACAATAACGCATGGCCTCACGTCGCAAATCAAGTCCAGGAATTCAACATCACCTGCGTACTGCATCCGCCTTATAACCCCAATCTTGCCCCCTGTGATTTCTTTTTTATTCCCATCACTAAAGGCAAAGCTCCGGGGCATTCGATTTGAGAGCACTGAAGCGCGCTGAGGAAAAGTGAGGCGATTCTCAAAGACCTGACAAGGAATGGCCTGCACCATGTGTTTGAGGACTGGCAGAGACGCTATAAAAAGTGCATTCAAGTAGGAGGGGACTACTTTGAAAGATATCATGTCAACATTGAAATGGAGTAATAAATACTGTGAAAAAAATCAGTCTCAGTCTTTATTGATTAGCCCTCGTAGCTTCAACTAACCAAACAAAGATTATTTTCCAAACCTGTGTAAATTAGCGTTTCTGAAACCCAGTTGAATTTTCACGTGTGTCTGAAATTTAAAATATAAACTCAATGATATTTTTATGAATTAAAGCAAATCTCGCTTTAAAGATACAGTTACATTTTAAGGTTGATACGTAGTAATTTTTCAGCAGTGATTATCAGCATTGTTTGAAATCTTGGCTTATCATCAAGCTTGCATGTGCATTATTTGTGGAAAAAAGGAAACAAACCTAGTAGAAGGATTGAAAGGCACTTAGTCACGACCTACCAAAAGGTTTGCGTTTCTATTATGAGAAAAAAAACGTGGTTGATAAACAGGTGCATTTGAGAGAAAAAGTAGTTATTATGGAATGCAGTCTTTGCTTATATGAAATTTACTACAGGATGAACAATTTTAGTTGTTTATTTCCCCTTTCCATCCATAAACAGGTAATATTCACTGAAGCTCTTCTGCATTTTATATGAAAGCTATAACAATAGTATTGTAGCAAAGTTCCTTTCATTTACCTGCAACATGTAAAATTATGTATGCTGCCTTCACAATTTAAGTTATATTTTGTGATCGTATACATGAAATTTATACTGTTTCTTTCTTTGGGACTGTACCCTTCTCATTATAAACTGAGGCAATTATAATAATTTATATCAAAATGATTTAGCACAAACTAATATCGTTTACAACATGGCATGAATATATGAATAATTTAACCTATCAGCGATTTAACAATAACATCAACCTCATCAACCAGGAATAACTTGTTAGGTTTCACTCTTTGAAATTAAATTTAAATTAGTGTGCAAAGATAGGAAAACTTATAACTTTCTTTTAGATATCCTGGAACCTTCACAGATGGTTTTTAATAGAGCTGCCTGAAGGAATAATGTTTCTTTTTATCAGCATGGATCTTAAAAAACAAAATTGCCATGTGGGTTTAACGTTTTCAAAAATTGGAATGTTTGGCTTCGGTAAAGGGTAAATTACTGAGGTAAAGTACTGTATCCACATCTACCTGTAGTAAATGTCATTTTGTACAACTCTGTAATAGTATCAAGGTGTTGTAATGAGTTTGAGAAAAAAATATTGGGCACTAGGAATGAGAAATTACTAGCATGTGAAATTACCTTATGTGCAATAACTTTTCTGGAGCTTTTATGGGAAATTGATATACGTGGTAATGGCTATACTGCAGAAAGTGCCTGTAACAAAATTAATATGGGCTTCAACAAACACTTTCCTGAGTAGCCATTGTATATGAAGAAAATAGGAAACTAATATCCACACAAACTAGAAAATGTAAAATTTCTGATAAGAAATTAGGTGTAAAATATAGTGTACTTTAAGTTTGAAAAATTAATTACGTTGTAATATAGGCTGTAGGAATCACTAACATGCCCAAGTTAGTAATAAACATTTTTCAGATCCTCAGAAATGTTTGTAATGCCATATATTTTGTTGTTAATAACTTGTATCTGCTAACGCTGAAAAAGTTTTAAAAAGAAGTTAAGTCAGGAATATAGAATACTTCTGTTGATGAATGCAATTGCCTTCTTTTACCGATTACAATTAATGGTAATCAGTAAAACGCAAAAACTAGTAATACAGAATACCTCAATTTTCAGAAACTTTTTGATGTAGTAGGTATGTTGCTATTAATTTATGGAAGCTAACGGAAGTCACAATTGTCTTCAAAAAGCAAATTAACTCATAGGCTGAAATAGTGTTTAACGCCCGTTCTTACTATATACGGCACCACAGGCGGTGGACACTGATATACATGAAATGAAATTATATTTGGGAAAGGAAATTTGTGAAGAAAACGTTCCACGCCTTAGTTTAGTGTGCCTCCACGGCATTTAGTAATCATGAGGACTGAGGAAAACCTAAAAATCTGTGTCGGGTAGGACGGTCATGGTGGTATTTGAACCGCAGACCTCCCTTACCTTAATGATCTTGGTTAATCATGTCAGTAATTAGACTGATTTATATACAGTTATATTGGTATAAAATGACTTTTAAATACGTCTCACCAACTTTTAATAACTAAACTATTTCTACTGTTTACTGCAACTAATAAGCTTACATGGGCGGCCATCTTGTTTCAATGCTCAGGCCTTCTCTATAGGTGGTATTGACCTAAGCATGTAGAAATGAAGAAATTAATGTTCTGCTGTGGTGTTTTCTGGACACGTAAGGTCAGGTTAGGTTAGGTGATATCATGGCTAATGCAATCCGTTCTGCTTCGGTATGCACAACCCTATATGATGAGCCAATTATGTCTCTTTTTTCAAGGAGTAGCTGATTTATCAGAGATGACCGCGTTTGCTTAACGCCTCTGGAATTATGAACTACAATTTTCGGCCCTTGTTCGAAACTACATCGGCACCCGATTAACAATCCGTAACCGATTGCACCAAATACCATAGTGCTCACCAGGTTAAGCCCTGTCCGCCAGCATAGATAGCGCTTATACAGTGTCGACGTCATCATCACCTGACCTTTGCGGTGCCCCTCGAGCGATACGCTCTGACGAAGAGGACTGTGTAACAGACTTGGTCCTCGACGACCAGTAAAGAAGCACTTTCTTGAGCTTCGTGTGTGGGAGCGGCCGTCTTCACACTTTTCGGCCTTGTCTAAATTTATGCACATATTTTTCGGCGTAACTAAACTTCTTAAATCTTGTCGAAGCGAGTTCATATTGGAATATCAGCACGTGTTAAATTCTATTTAAAATGGCAAACATTTGTGTGAGGACAAAGCAAAAGTGCTATGTATTTCAATTGTAATTTATTAATGTTTTAGATTTGAATGTAAATATATTCAGTGATTTGGGGGCTGCAAGAATTATTATTTTCATTTAGAGCTGTATTAAATCCCTGCTTCATTTTCCTTTAACTTCATTTGTAGTACAAATATTATTACTCTTGGGGAATGCTTTATTTCAATGCATTCTAGACTGGGTGCGGCATTTTACCTTTTTATTTACCTTTTTTTATTACAAATTTGTGGCATTCTACGCATTGACTATATTTAAATCGGCTTTGCAATAATGTTACAATCATTAACTTCCACTTGAATTTAGATGCCGTATGCTATGTTATTGCCTCTTCTGCACTTAATATCCCTCGTATATACTTTATAATTTAGAGCGTATTATTGACTTTTTCACTTTTAAAAGCCTATTACTTTCATTTAGTCTATGCATTACAGCAGCAGGCAACAATGTTTTTGGAATGGAGATAGTTACCGTTTTTGCTTTGAAATAAATCTGGGTTTATATGCCTACCATTAAGCAGATTGAAGTGTTTTTACTTTCAAGAATTAAGAGGGGGTGGTCGACCACTTGGTATAACACCATTTATAAGAAAACGCAATTTCCTGCCATGATTTATAGAGAAAATTCTATTATTTTCTCGAAGCTAAGCAGTGGGTATAGGAAAAGCTTTCCATGACAAATAACCAAAAATGTGTCTGTAACACTAGTGCATTATAAAGTGTAAAACCATCTCCTCGGAGAATTTCAGTTCTCTCTCGTTTCCGGAATGATTTATGAATACAGACTCTCGTTGTGCTTGACAGTTACTTCCCACATGGGTACGGTGTTCCCCGATTAATTAATTTCAAAGTGATATACTGGTTAGCAAACATTCGGCGACGTAGGCATGTGCAAACCGGTGCACAATAGGTCAGGGCCAAGCACCCTTATTCAAACTGAAGCGATGATGGGGATCTGAATATTATTTCATTTCATGGAACTGTGGACAGAAGGAAACCAAGGGTGTGGTAAGTAATAACTTTTTCATTTAGGGAATGCCCTAACCTACTTTGAGAATAAATTACTTTATTTCAGCATTACTTTCTCCATCCCTTTCCTACATGGAAAGCGGAGTAGCTTTAAATTCAATTAAAAAATTCGAAATTAATATTTTGCTGACAATTCACATTTGAGGTAACCCTAACCATCCTAAAAATAGTTGGCGTAATGTTTAACTTTGCGTATGTTTACCAGAAAAGCACCAAATTTCACGTTTAAGACGAAAGTTAGGCAAGTATTCAAATGGAATTCGCTTCACAACCTAAAATCCTTAAAATGTAGGAGTTTTCCTTATTTTCTATATTCTAAAAATGGGTCTAACATTTTGATTAAAAATTCACGTATTACAGATACTGATCTACAAAGACGCACACACATATACAAGATGGGCCATTTAAGTTGAGGCTGTACAATATCTCCAAAACTAAGCGTTGTAGAAAGAAATGTCTTGGATAAAAGTTGCTTATGGCGAAAAGTAAATGCCATTAGTCGTGTTTTATTTGGAGGATATTGTGATGGTCATTTTAGGGGCAATTTAATTTCACCCTAATTGTAGATTCCCATTAAAAAAATTAAGTTGACCCTAAAATGACTATTATAATATATATATGCTTTATTGTAACTATGCTGCGAAAAACGCTTTATTCTTAATGCATTTTCTCTATTTGGGAAACCACACGATATGGACATAATTTACTACTGGAAATATTTGAAATCGTTAAATTATACAATTTATGACAAGCCAATCTTTGGCAGTAATAGCCGCTTCCGAAATATTCTTTGTTGTGATTTTATGTTTTTCCAGGTGAAAGGTAATACAAATATGCGATACTTCCTTTGTTCCCATAAGACACAATTTATCTAATTCTATTATATGATATAAACAGATGTATTGAAAAACTCGTATCCTTGTGGTTGGACTCGAACCCACGTGAGCACCACGCTCTAACCCACTACGCCATGGCGCAGGGCACTGTTTTTAGACAAATAGACAAACACTTATCCTCAATAATGTAAAGTGGATATTGGAATAAATTTTTCTATGCAGAGTATAGCTGTGAATTGCTAATGGTATAGAAAGTCTAGTCACTATTTTTAAAAGTGGAACCAAATTGGCTGACTAACATTATCCAAATAGTGATTAGATCTTTAATTACCTGTTTATGATCATTTGGAACATAATTAAGGAATTAAGGCCACCTATTGATGAAAATACTAAAGTGCGCAATTCTGTACCCATTAACTTTAATGTGATAACTGACGTGTGCTCTAAAAATAAAATACCAAATTTAGAACCTCTAAGTTAAACCATTACTGAGAAAGAAATCAATTATTTAAAAACATTTAGGTTTTAATTTTTCTCTTTTTCAAAGCGCTCCTCAGATTACAGATTTCTAGCTCAAAATATAACTTCTACACCACCAAACCATACTAAAAGGTCTGTTTTGTGTTCATTATGTTCATTATTTTTGGATGTAAAAATTTTCAAATATTGATGTGTTGCTGTCTTCATTTTTTACCCTAAGTATTATATAAAATGTTTAATTGACAATGTGTTTTATAAAAAAAGGCCCAAATTAATGTATTTGTTCAGCAGTTCTCCACTAATGCTGAAATATCCAAGAAAAGGGTTGAGATTTGAAACACGAGGAACAATTAAATATTGTAAGATTTTGAAAAAACTGTTAGAGAATGATGCATTTGTAAACTGGAGTATCAAGCAAATACCCGGCACAAACTGTTAAATTTCTTAATTACTTCATAAATAGTACATCTATTGGACTGCTAGAAGCAGAATATGAAACTAGAAGGTACAAAAGAATAAAGCACTAAAAATCTGAAAATCCACTTTTTGTCCACTTTCAGAGATTTCACCTTTGGGTGATCCTTAAAGTCCCAGTTACATTATAGGTGATATTTGTATGCCATCAGAACACAGGTTGCCTACGGATCTCCTGGTAGACGAAGTGAATACACGTCTGCCGAGCTGAAGCTAGACTTATGGATATAGACTTATACACAGGGCAACTGGAGAAATGATAGTGTAACTTCGACCACATCATCCGGGATGTTGCAATGAAAAACACAATGCTGGAAATGAGAATAGATCTCATAACGTCAGAATACTGCTTTGATCGTTCTTTTAAGACACAAATAGGATCTCTGAGCGCTTGGTTTGTTAAAAGGAAAACAAAAGGAGTCCAGAGTCATCTCACACGTTTTACAGATGGTTCTGGAGAGGGTACTCAAACTGCAGCAGATGCATATAATGCAACTAAAAATACAGAACTTAGTATGTATTGGGAAGTATTGCAGTGTCTTTCAGACAGATATATTTGCCATCTCAGAGAACCAAGCTGCCCGTAAAGCACTTGGCTCTCAAGAATTGAAAACTGTGTGGGAATACCTTCAAACATTACTGACACTATCACAGTACCACTTTTTAGTGCAAAAATGAGTGTTAGGCCATCAGGGAATTGCAAGAAATGAAAAAGATGACAAACTGGTCAAAAAAGCAGATAAGATGACGTTCTCCGTGGTGTAGTGGTTACCTCTAGTTCCCGAGGTCGCGGGTTCAAACCCGACGGAGGGCGATGGATTTTTTCGGGCGTAAGCATTGCTTCCTTCAGAAGGGAAGTAAAGCCGGTGGTCCCGTGTCGTAGATTTAGGGTGCGTAAAAGAATCTCAAGCCTGATAAAGAGGCCTCTGAGCGAAATGACCGGTTTTTCACGCCCAATATAGAATGGGACGCTAAAGACCAAAGCAGTTAAAGAGCGTCCATAAATAAAAATCACTTTAATTCATCCCATTCATAGGTCTTAAACCAGTTTGAGGTATATTCAAATCATATGCTAGATTCGCAATATTGCCATGGTCCAGGAGAGAAGATTAGCAGAGATGGTAAAAAAATCCTGGTCATTTTCTTGGTAATTTATCAAATAATTCAATCATGCCTTTACTGGATCATTTCTAAAAATAAGCAGAGGAATGTTTAGGAAAGTATTTGGACTTTTACTGTCCATGGTCACTTCAAAAAACGCCTACAGGCAATAGAGTGCCGTTGGAGCTTTCACTGGTCCTGGGAGCAGTATCTTCCGACGTATTGTTATACCAGGATGTCGTGCTTTGATAGCAGTTAAGGGTTGATAATTGAAGGGATTTTGGTGTAATGGCTGGATGTTAGAAGGTGATATAGGAATTATGTTGGAAATGTAGTGCTAAAGGTTTCATTTTTCCATGTTGGTTTACTGACCTAGCACAAATTTTGGGGGCGCTTATGGCGTTCTCCGGGGTCGATACCATTCTCCGTGAGACCGCGGATTAGAACATTGCCGTTGTTCAGGAGTTTGGAATAGAAACTGTGGAATGTGGAAAGGATGTAATTGCAGGGGGTACGAATTTAGGTCCAGGTGATTAGAGATATATCATTCAGCGTTTACAACAGCACGGAGGTATCTGTTTTGAAGGACTTGTAGGGTGTGGAGATGGGATTTTGTGGCTATTCCGCAGACTTGGCAGCCATAATGAAGACCATAGGGTTATTTCAAGAATATTCTGTTTTAGATGGTCGTATACATAAACTGCTAAACACAGTTTGTTTGAGAGTTAGGGACTAAAGAAGGTACTCTATATCTTTGTCGTCTGCAAACCAGATAGTGCGTATTCAAGATCCTATCATTGGAAAAGATATTCTTGAGATGGCCAAAGCTACAGTAGCCCTATTAGCTACCTAGTCATATCATAAGTTCTGTTGGAAGATCCAGTGATCACCGGCGAACATTGTCTGGTTAAGAGGTCTCAGGGCTTCCTCTACATACACTTTGGCAATGTCCTGACCTTCTTTTCGCAGAAATAAACATCGGTAGCCCCTTTGTACGAGACTCACAACCAAACCATCACTGATGCTGGATGATGGCCACGAAGAACCCGAGGATCAACCTGACCGGATTTCTGACGACTCCGAGTATACACTCTGCCATGCTGTTTGTTGAATTTCTGCTCTATTGTGGACAATTTTTAGTCTGAAAAAAGGGTTCTCCGATCTTAAGTTTGGCGTGCCGTTTAAGGAGGTTACTTGATCTCTCCAGTCTAATATTCTTAAGGAGGCTGTTGTGTCCTGTACATCGGCGGTAAGCCTAAAGTCCTAGGTCCTGATTTAATAGCCTAGAGACACTCATTCTTGACATTTGAAGCTGCTGCGCCATTATTTATTTTTGTATCGTAACAGGATTCCTTCTGACACGTTCCCAAACTTTCTTTATCATATCCGGTGTTCGAACCGAGTATGACCAGATCTTGGTTTATAATCAACCCTAGAAAGAGGTAAAATCCTTTAATAATCCGATAAAGAAATCTGAGTGAAATTCCTGCCGGTTTTAACAAATTGAAAGTTGCCTTTGGATCCTTCTGAAGCGTATGTAACCTATTACAGTTATATGATTTTGTTTCGCAGACCATTCTATCTCGAAACAAAGATAAATATTGAATATTGATAGGTAATACTGCTGAGGAAGGATGTTTATTCTAGATAAAAATTTCGGAAGCCGCATGTGTAGTTACGTCAATCGAGAGATACTATTTATAGGACTAGGTACATGCAGGAGTATAATACTCCCATTCTCCCCTTGTATGTTACTACTACTGTTTGTCTGATATAAACTGTAAGCTCTAACGCTGCATTCATAGATTTCAATGTTTTAAACTGCTCTAAAGGTGGTGTAATCATACTTATTCATATACGCTGTATCTAGGGTTGTAATAAACCGTTACATTCGTGTAAACATTACAACCGTTACATTTGCTTTACGTTAAGGTTAGAGCAAGGGTTACAAGTAACGATTAACGCCTTAGTTTGTAATTACAGGTAATAGAATCTCCTAATATTTCTCTTTAACAAGGAAGTATCTGCTTCTCTGTTACCGATTGAATTACAGTAAACGAATTAGAATGTACAAGTATTGTATCTGAACTATAAAAATAATGACGTTTTAAGTTAAAAGTGTTACACAATATATTTTTACAATTATTTGTTGGCGTAATGCTTTACGAACACATTCATTCAACATAAATCACATCTTGCATCATTATCAACACACGTAAATCAACCCCATGTGTAAATAGCTTTCGTAGGTTTAATCAATTTAGAAATCATGACCAGACTATTCGCTTGGATTTGAAGGAAGGTGGAAGGTAAATTGAAAGGAATTCTGAATGTCTAAATCACGTGTTCAAGACACTTATTTTATATTTCTCTTCTAAATCGTATTACAGAACGATAGTGTCACGTTACATTGAGGAGCAGTGCAGTACTAATAACCAGTATAATTAACGAGTTTCTTAGTAGATATACGTATACTCAGTGAATTTAGTTACTTTCCCTTTACTTTTGTATCCAGCGTTAAACCTGATCTTACAAAGCCTCTCACAAACCGAATAATTAAAGCGTTTGCCTGTCATTCCTAAGACGGTTAAAATCCTCATTTTTTATGAGTGTGTTTTCTTTCCTTTCTTTCTTGAATAAAGTTAGAGTTAATTGTTTTAGACCACCAGGAATGATGTTTAGTTCATTAAAAAAGCTGCGACTATTACTATTTCAACTTTTTGTGCTTATATTAGGCTTCGCTTCATCTTAAAACATATATACATATGTTTGTCTTCCTCAAACAAAATAAATAAAACCGACCGAAAACAAAACGAGTGGACTAAAGATCTTGTCTACCCATTTTCCTTTTCTTTTATTAATATTCCTTCATTGTTAGAGGAAGGATATTACTCCAGCATTCATTTTCGCAAATCTACAAAGTTTCCCCATGGTGTAGATTTAGTGGTAGAGTTAAAGTTGTTTTAGTGTAAAAAAACACCGTAAGAAGTGTCAAGGCTCAGTACTTATGACGATTATCGAAGATGCAGACGACTAGAAATATATTAAACATAGAGAAATTATGCTTCTCCAGTAAGTATACCAATTTCCGTTTCTCCATGTAACAACCGCCCATGCTAATCACTAGAACACTGACGAGCACCATTCTGTCATATTCTACTAGCACTTCATAAACAAATTACAATCCAGTAACGTTGTGTCATGGTTGTATTCAGCTTCTAATGCTAATAAAAGGAACGTATTTACTTCCCCAGCAGAGGTGCAGTCAATTCCTATGAATGCGTTACGATGACACCAATAGGGGATGTTTAATTTTGAAGTGAGGGATATTATCTTTAGAGGACTTTCGACATTTAAGGAAGCGCAGTGTTATACAGTAGGGACTTTAACATTTCAAGTGATCCATTACTTTCTTCTTAAAGTGAACTTCAGAATCTGGGGAAGTTCATTCTTATAAAAACAAAAAATTCCATGATTATGCTTGCTTTGTTTATTAAATATATTGAGTTGTCACATAAGTTTGTTCGTTTTGCTCGCAAGTTCCATCTATAGCGCTTGAAAACCCTGAACCCTCTGTATACTCAAGTTATCCTAGTTGCCGAACCATCCCTACGACTAAGAGAATAACAACCAGACTCACTGTTGGATATGTCAGTGTGTGTTTGTGACTGACGTTGGATGGAATAGCGTGAACTTGTGTTTACGATATGGAAAGCAAAAAGGAACATTTCCGATATCTTATGCTGTTTTACTATCGTAAAGGTAAAACCGCTTCACAATACCGGCAGAAAATTTGTGCTGTCTACGGGGAAGATACAGTAACGAATCAAACATGTCAAAAGTGGTTTAGTCGATTTTGATCTGGGAATTTCTACCTAAAAGACAAACCTCGATCTGGTAGGCCAATGGTTACGGACGTGGAAAGAATTCATGAAATGATAGCCAACAATCTACGCATGACAACTCGGGTGTTGGCATTGGAGCCCAATTTAGCTCGTGCTACTTTAAACAGGAACTTGAAAAAACTGGGTTACGTAAATATTCGCGATGTATGGGTTCCTCACGAAATGAGTGAAGCAAATTTGTTTCAGTGCGTTTCCAACTGCTACTTCTTAATGAGACGCAATCAGAATGATCCTTTTCTGGAACGGCTGGTAACTGGAGTTGAGAAGTGGATTGTGTACAACAGCTCCCGTAAGGGGGGGTTTCCGACCCCTTCAGCTGCCGTGGTGCGGGCGCTGCGTACCCTGAGCACTCGTACCTCTGACGTTACTAGAAATACACCGGGTCGAACATTCGAGCCCTTCCCGATAGGGAGTTGTTTGGATTGGGCTGGACTCGGCGGGGCAGTGGTTCCCGAGACCCGTGGGAGATTGGGCACGTCTGTATGGATTTCCATGCAGGCGGGATTGTGAGACGCCTCAATGTCCTCCGGTACCGCCCTGGATAGCCGGTAGACGGCATGCTAGAATGCTGTCGGCCACCCCAAGGTTTTCGGTAGTCGCCCTCTCGGGTTGACTTCCATCCTCGCGAAAACGAGGCGCCTTTTTAGACTCTAGGTATTGGCCTCATGCGAAACCCCCACGGTTGGAGGGCCACTCGGATGGCGCCAGCCCTGGGCTTAGGAGGTGGCTTGAGCTTTGGCTCTTGTCCTGGTCGACCTTCGCACCAACCGAAAGAGCAAATCATGGCGCAAGAAAGGGCAGTCACCACTATTGGTTCCTAAACCAGGGCTGCATCCGAGAAAGGTTACATTACGAACTTCTTCCGAATAATGAAACCTTTCAATTTCGAGAAATACTGTTCTCAGTTGGATCGCCTCAAGGCAGCCATTGAAGAGAAAAGACCGGAATTGGGAAACGACGTCATCTTTCACCATGACAACGCCAGACCACATACCTCTATGATGATCCGTCAAAAGTTGCGTAATTTTGAATGGGATGTGTTACCCTAACCGCCGTATTATTTTCCGGACATTGCTCCATCCGACTATCATCTATTCCGTTCCCTGCAGAATTTTCTTAATGGCAAACGCCTCACTTCCTTGGAGGACTCCAGGCTGAACCTCAAAGAGTTCATCAACCAGAAAACCCCCACATTTGGAGAAATGGAATATATAAGCTTCCAGAGAAATGACAATGTATTGTCGATAATAATAGTAGATGCTGTAGGAAATAAGTAGTTTGTTTACAAAACCTAACTGCCATAGTATTTATCTTTTGAACGACCGTGTGCTTAAAGTTTCTAAACAGAAAGTTCGGCAACTACTCTGTCATAGCTGTGCTGCGGTTGAGGTGTGTTCCCAGGCGTTCGTAATGTTTGAAACATAACGAAAAACGAAAGAACTTATGCGACATATACGCTTTTAGATTGTGTCAGTGTGCTTTAATTTCGTTATTAGTACAGTCTCCTGAATAGTTCTACTCCTTGCATTCGATACCCGAATGTTATATACAAAACTTCATAGTCATTTAGCAGAGATACATCGTGTTTAAGCTATGTTCTCTGGTGGGCGCTAAATTTCAACTTATGCTTTAGTGTTTATTAATCTTTTGAGTATTAGTTGATGCAGTAAAGTCTTATTCACTGCGAATAAATCTGAAATCCTGTTAGATCACAATTAGAACGTCTATGAATACCGTCCTATATGTTAATGTTACGAAACAATTTATGCGCAATGTTGTAAAGAGCTACTGAAGTTGCCTATGTATTAATACATATATTCATTTAGTATACGCAGTATTGAACATGACTAGGCATAACCTCGTCGAGCAAAGAAAGCTCCAGGTTGAATGCTTTGTGGTCTCGTTTGGATTTTAGACCTATCACCATATGTTCTATTTTTATTTTGCATATTCCTTCTTTGTGTATAGCTGAAAACTAAAAGGTCTGTGAGTTAGTACTGCAAGGATATTAAAAAAAAACTGTAATGCAACTTTGTTGCAACAATGTGTTCTAAATGAAAAAAAGTATAATAAAAACAAGAATCTCATTAAGACAATGCATCTGTGATAAACAAAATAACTGCAGTTTTATTTTAACGAACTTCAATTTGTTACCGCAGACGCAGAATATAAAACAAATAGAACATATCATAGATTAATGAACGTGTCAAATCGCTTCTGAATTATTGTCTTCATTTATAATTTTATTAAACAGCTTTATATAATTATTATGAATCCTCCTTGCATCAAACAGTTTGTTACTCTACATTAAAATTTTATTTTGAACCTAAAAAGCAATAAAAACTGTTTTGGACGTATTGATTTGTTTTAATTAGTTTACTTGTAATTAAATGTTTCCTATGTGTGTTTTTCAACATAACCAGTTTGAGTTATGGAACATATTTAGTTGCAAATTACCTAAATG
This sequence comes from Deroplatys truncata, assembly GCA_030765065.1. Classification (NCBI taxonomy): domain Eukaryota; kingdom Metazoa; phylum Arthropoda; class Insecta; order Mantodea; family Mantidae; genus Deroplatys; species Deroplatys truncata. The sequence continues at coordinate 85,501,866 of CM060990.1, read as the reverse complement.
TATTTTAATAATCCCACTAAAAGTTTTGAATAGATGTTATATATAGCTCTCGTGAAAGTTACAGGAATCAGAATAAAAATTATGGCTGAACATGGCAAAAATACTGGAAAGAGCTGAGAAAAATGGAGTTGAAGTTTAAACTGTAGTTTAACTAAATGGCGGTTTGGAGTTATGAAGATAACCTCTGTTGATAAAGTAAAAATGTGGCATGGACGTACAAGTTACAAGAATAATAAAAGTACAAAATACATCAATTTTTGTCATATGTATACTAAATTTTACCGCTACATTGCCATTAAACAAGCTTGCGGCAATTCATTATTTTTCTTTTTAACAATTTGCGTAATATATGCTCTCGTTTATTTGAAATATCCAAAGTTTTAATTCGTAAATTTGTGAAATACTATGTGGCTTTCATTTGCTTATCATGGATTCAGGCATAAAGTAGATATGTAATATAAAGGCTACTATTTAACTCTCTGTTGAATGAGCACCCATAACAAAATATGTATTAAAATATTTTAGGGAATATTTAGTTTCATTTCACGACCCTTTACGCCTCGAATAGAACGTTAGGGGCATGTTGGGCGCTACTGACATACAGGTACGACGAGGAAGGTATAGGTAACTCTTGCAATAATAATATTTGGCAATAAAGTTTGTCGTGTTTTTTAAATTGAATTATTTTAGGTCATTTTAAAAATGAAGTGTTATCGGTGCATATAAACTTAGGATCATCGTAATAATATTAAATGACAATATAGTACATCATAAGAGATGTACATTTTAAGTGGATGAGTACAAAATTGACTGTATTCAAGTTACAGGTTGAATTTCGTTTTGTTATATAAATATGTGTTGTGTAGATAATGTAGTGTGTTCGTAACCATACCAGGGTTATTGAGAGCTTTGGGTAGATTGGTAATTCCAGCTTGTTGTTTCCGTTTGGTGTACAGCGGAGTGCACGATGCTTCTGGTTCCCTATAGTGTTCTTTATTTAATGTTGGCAGAGACTCCTTGTCATCTGTGTTCCACACCAGCTCCGGATGATCCAATCTCTTATTGGTTTGAACTCATTTCCGAGACACACACACACACACACACACACACACACACACATTAGGTTATGAATAAAGGTCAGATCTAGATGTGTGGCGAAAGGGGAGGAGTACGGAAACATTTCATCTGAATGACTGGAAGACATGCTTTGCCACGACGGTTCACACCAACTCCTGGATGAGTCCGTCTCGTATTGGTTTGGTGTCAAAAGTCTGGCACTCAAACATTAACCTATGAACACAGGCGGTTTCAGCCTCAGGAGCGAAGGAAAAGGGAGGAGTAAGACAAACATTAAGTGGAGTGTTAGAGCCAGGCAAGGGGTGGAGACTGAGCGTGGCAGAGGCGGTCTAATATTCCCTTACCAACTTAAACCCCTGCACATTATACCGGTACGTCCCCATGCACTTCACTGTACAAATGACAGTCGAGTAGAATGCTTCACAGTAAGTGGTATCTTGCAGTTGGTACAGAGTAAGGGTGGCCCATGAGTAAGTAAATGGAAATATTTGGTGCGTTGTCCTTATTTTATATAGGAATGTTTGATTGTCTTATTGATGTTACTTTACTTGTCTCTAGTTCCTTTTCCCACTTTCTTAAAGCCCCTTGTACACGCTCAAACTATTTTTTCAATTCCGGAGTTTACAAGAACAATTGTCAAACATTTTTCAATATGTGACAAGATTGGAGACCTGACAATGCCATAAATGTGTATTTACAGGTTGTCGTTTTTCAAATTGGAACCCTTTAGAACACATTAATAAATAATTTATCACGCACAAAGCAATTTACTATTTGCGTCACGGTATAACAATTTGCAATGAAATGCTGTTCTTTACTAATATTATGTAGCACTTTCGCGTATTATATCCAATGAAATCACATTACGATTGTAGAATACAATAGAAGTAACACCAACCGATAGGTTAACCAGACTATATAACATTGCATTAATGTATACTTAGTTCGGAAATCTGCCTGGCAATTGTTTCTTCATGTGCCTTCATCTGTTTCATCTTGTGGTAATCCACAGAGTCCTAGACATACGAACAGGACTAACTTATGTACAACCTAATCAGTTCACATACGACATAACTTGTCCGGGTAGCCATTTTTGTTTACTTTTCGCCTTCCGCCATGTTTCAGATTTCGTGACGCACTGTAAATACTCGCATTTAATTGGCTAAAACCATCAAATCATTATCAAATCTTTGATCGTTTAGAGCATGACCTTATTTGATTTCAAGACTTTAAAAGTATTGGAAGCAATTTGACAAGAAAAGTTGTGAAGCTGTTACAACTCTTGAAAAGTCTTGTAAGGTATTGAATTTGACAAAAATTTGATCGTGTACAAGTAGCTTTACTGTCCTGTGTATTATAAAAGCGCATGCCGTCTGCTGGACACGTGCCGTTGTTAGGGATCCATGTCTGTGTACATAAGTAATTGCAGTCATTCATTTATACGTTCAATAGTCACTATATATAAAAATGTTTGTATGAATAATCTGTAGAGTAAATAAGAAAAAAATGAGTATAGAAATATGTTTATGTGGCTTTTAATACATCAGAATTTTAACAATTCCTATTAAGTCACAAGGTTTCTTTCTCAAAGTTTTTGCTGTGCTTTAACAATACCTTTTTGTCTCCTTTTAAGTGAGAATATAAGCCACTAAAAGTGAAAACAACTATCTGTTTTGAAGACGCGTAACTAACAGCGTGAGGCATAGTTTTGGTTGTTGAAATAAGTTTCCTTTCGGTTTTTTGTCCTGTTAGTCACACAAACACAATTTAATCAAACTGGTGATTTTAATTTGTAGGGACTTTGTATGGCGGTGCGCGTTTGGAATTAATTGAAGATAATTGTTTACACTTGTCCCGAGTGAAGTCATTAGCATTTCGATCAGTTTCCGTGTTAAAACGGAGGGAAGCGTGTTTCTTTCGAGGCATCTGTTATTTGATAAGTTTGCTTTCCGCACAGTGAAAGCAGCTCTAAGCGCTTTTCGCTCTCTCTATCACTTGCTATTAAGGGGACGTACTCTTGCATTCCAGTGAAAAATAAACATCGAGAATTTAGTAGAAACAGATGTTTTCAGGCCACTGAACCTAAGAAAAACATTCATGGAACAAGGTACCCCGCGAATGGCAATGTGGGCAGCATAACTAAAATAATTTCTGATGCGTTACATTCACATGACTTTCCCTACCCTCTATCGTTTATTAGTGGTATACAAAATATTCTTACGAAGGTTTATTTTCTTATCTACTTCATTTTAATCCAGTTGAGCCTTTCCGGATTTATTTATGGACGCTCTTTAACTACTATGGTCCTTAGCGTCCCATTCTATATTGGGCGTGAAAGACCGGTAATTATGCTCAGAGATCTCTTTATCAGGCTTGAGGTTCTTTTACGTGCAGGGACCACCGGCTTTACTTCCCTTCCGAAGAAAGCCATGCTAAGGATTTTTATGCCCGAAAAAATCCATCTCCCTCCACCGGATTTGAACCCGCGACCTTGGGAACTAGAGGCTAGCACGGTACCACTAGTCCACGGAGGACGACTTGGAAATAGCTGCGTTACACATTTCCTTATAGATACAAAATAGCGATAGTCAAATGTTTTAGAACTGGACGCTATATGCTGGCATTAAAATTCCATACTCTTTCCATGACATAGCGAGAAACAACTAAAAATCGACAGTACTTTAAAAGAATGTCTAAGTATTGAACAATTCGATCCAATAATAACGAATATCTCGGAAATGGCTGATAGCACAAAAAAGTTATTGGAAATAAATCGCGTGTTTTAAAGAGATCAACATTTCTTGTGTAGCACGTTTTAGTTTATCGCTTAACGTTCACTAGTTATACAAGATTATACAAAATTCCTTCCGAATGAAGAAAACTCCACAGACTATTCCCAGTAAATTCAAAATATGCGTTTTATTTGCCATGTAAATATCTATTGGGTTGTCTCATAAGTTCGTTCGATTGCTCGCAAGTTCCATCTATAGCGCCTGAAAATCCTGAACCCTCTGTACATTCAAGTTATCCTAGTTGCCTAACCACCCCTACGACTTAGAGAACAACAACCATACTCGCTATTGGATATGTCAGTGTGTATTTGTGACTGACGTTGGATAGAGCGGCGTGAACTTGTGTTTACAAACTATGGAAAGCAAAAAGGAACATTTCCGACATCTTATGTTGTTTTACTATCGTAAGGATAAAACCGCATCACAATGCCGGCAGAAAATTTGTGCTGTCTACGGTGAAGATGCAGTAACAAAGCGAGCATGTCAAAAGTGGTTTAGTCGATTTCGAGCTGGGAATTTCCCCCTAAAAGATAAACCTCGGTCAATGGTTAGGACGTGGAAAGAATTCATGAAACGATAGTCAACAATCCATGAATTACAACTCGGGTGCTTGCATTGGAGCTCAATTTAGCTCGTGCTACTGTAGCCAGGAACTTGGCAATATATTGTCGACAATAATGGTGTATGCTGCAGGAAATAAATAGTTTGTTTATAAAACCTAACTGCCGTAGTTATTTATCTTTTGAACGACCTTGTGTTTAAAGTTTATAAACGGAAAGTTCGGCAACTACACTGTCGTAGCTATGCTGCGGGTGAGGTGTGTTCCCAGGCGTTCTTAGTGATTGAAACGTAACAAAAAGCGAACGAACTTATGAGACAACCCTATATAATATACGGCACTTGAATCTATCTTTAGAGCCATTTTTGTAAAATAAACATTTTTGGAAAATCTTTTATGTAAAAGGTTGTTTGGGGTGGGGGGATTTTCTTGAAACTCTTCATGTTACATCTTTGGAAGGTACTGAACTTAAATACCACGTTTGGTGTTGATCCGATTTTTCGTTTTTGTGTCATACTGTTCACAAACACACACACACACACACACAGAGACACAAAGGCACACACACGGACCTTTATCTAGAAATGTTTCTTTTTATTCAGGGGGCCTCAAAACCAGGATACGGAATTTTTGGGTGGAATGTAATACATTTTCTACTTACTAAGTACGTGGTAGACAAAGTAATAAACAATCCGATGGACACCTAACTTTTTATACCAGGTGGCCCAACCGCGCCGTATTTCAAGTCTTCCACATGGTATTGACACACTTTGTACCACCGAGTATCGAGAGTATCGAGGTTTCATCCCTAAATATATTAAATATGTGGCATTTTAATCAAAACCGTTACTGCCATTTTTTAGAAAACAAAAGCATTTCGAAAATTTTTTTATGTAAGGGGCAGTTTGCGAAGGGGATATTTTCTTGTAATCCTCGTGTCGCATCTTTGAAAGGTACTGAACTTAAATACCACGTTTGATAATTACCTCACATTTCATTTATGAGTTATGCTGTTCACAGGCACACATTTTCTAAAAATGTTTTTTTTTATTCATGTATTTCGGGAGAAATCCCGGTAAGGAATCTTTGGGTACAATGCACGTGGCACAGAAAATAAACACGAAGGGGAAAATGTTACAATAGTATACCTGTGCTATGCATACTCGATTAATTTGTGTTTACTGATAAATAATATTAATTAATGAATTGTTAAATTACGTTTCAGACCTACTATATTTAAACAATTTACGCTATTATACAAGTTAATTATTATATTTATTGGCGAATTCCTATGAATATCAGTACTTACTCTATAAATGAAAAGTAGATCTTGAACATGAAAAGCAATATTTTATGTAATATGGATATCATAGACAGTCGAATGTAAAAACTTGTGCAGAAAATTAATCTCAATATATCTCTTCTGGAGTTTAAAATTATTAAAGTTAAATCTTTTCCACAAAATTTCGTAATTTAATTACCTGTGGTAGTATTAAAATGTTTAAAATATACAGGGCGGGCTATTTAAGTTGAGACCTTAAAATGATTATCACATCTTTCAAACAAAACACGACTAATCCCATTTACTTTTCCCCGTGATATCAAACAAGTTTTATTCAAGACATTTCTTTCTACAACGCTTAGTTTTGGAGATATTGTATAGTCTCAACTTAAATTTATATTTTATTCCTTCTGTTAAATCATAGGAGAAAAATGATAAATACGTATTGAAGATTTTGACTAACAGTAGAATATTATAGTTGAATTAATTTGTTTTTCTTTGATTGTACTGAAATTTCTGCTAATAAAGTTTAGATATTCCAGAGATTTTTCGGTGTCTTCATGTGTCTTTTAAATCTGAAGTACTTTGTAAAAGATATCGCTAGAACTTATTTTCTAACGGTTTAAGAAGTGTTGTGGTATTTATTTTATGAACATAATTAATAGGTGCTTTGCTTCTTGTGAATGACATTTTCACTCATTTACTAACATTAAGTGGGAGCTTTTTTGTTTTTCTTTGTTATGTGTATGTAGAGAGTTAAGTCACTTTGAAGTTCTGAGCAGTTTATGATAGACTTAATATGTTTATGTAAATTAACAGCAATAGCAAACACGCTTAACATTTTTTTAAAAACGTCTAAATCTCATTAAAATGAATGCTATCGAAGCATACAATTAGTGACATGTAACTATTTCATTAGTGTTAGCTGTTTCCGAAATATTGATTATTACGTGTTTAAGTTTAACCAGTCTGCTTCTTTTCTGTATGTTTCGCATGTCATGAATTTGCTACTACAAAAAAAAAACAACAACCGGAAATGTGATATAAACAGCTGAATTTTGTTTCTACACGTTGCATCTAAGTATAGTCGAGTACATGGAATCGTGCCGATATAATTCCCAGTGGTTTATGTTGGTAAGGAGATACGAAACCGTTTCTGCCACGCCCAGTTCCACCCATTACCTGGTTCCAGCGCATCACTTTTCCCTTTTCCTTCGCTCCTGAGCCTGAAGCAGCCTGTGTTCAGTGGTTAACGTTTGAGTGCCAGACTTTTGACACCAAACCAGTACAAGGCGGACTCATTCAGAGACTGGTGTGAACTGCCGTGGTGAAGCATGCCTTCCAGCCACTTAGGTTTTAGTACTCCTTCCCTTTCGCCGCTCATCTAGGCCTGACCTTTGTCTACAGCCTAATGCGTGTGTTTGTAGGACTGGAATTCAAACCAATAAGAGATTAGCTCACCCAGCGCTGGTGTGGAAACCAGATAAGGAGATTATTGCCAACATTAAACAAAGAATAACACTATAGGAAACCAATAGTATCGGCAAGTTTCCGTGCACTAAACTGTACATGTTGCTTAGTTTTTCAGGCAAATACTTTTCATGACTAATTTAAGTTAGATAAGCAGAAGAATCACCTTTTTATGAATAAGTACTCATCTTATACAGGGGATACAGATGGATTAGTAACGAGTGGAGAAATTGATTAAAGTGTTACGCATCACATCTTTAGATATTTGAAACTTTGTTCTTAGCTACCTCCTGGTTGCACGGATAGGCTTCTGGTTTCATTAAATAAAAGGCTCAACTTCTATTTTCGGGCCTTTGATAGTCGCGTTTTCGATGGCATCCATTCCATCAATCAATTCATTGCAACCAATAAAGCATTCCTATCCTTCAGAATCCCAAAACAGTGATTCAGCACCATAAATGAATATGGTAAAGCAATTAAGAGGATTTTGTGGCGGGATTGTCGGCTCGGTGTATGTTTTTAATAGTTTGAATAATTTGTCAGGGATTCCAGAGTTGGCAATGAGCTTTCGTATCTGTATCTCTAGGGATTTAGGCTGCAGCTGGATGGATTATTATTAATTTTCAGGATCCGTTGATGTTTAACTTCCCACTTTTATTGTCACTGTATTTCGTCACTTTTAACCATATTAATTATCAAAATTATGTACCCGACCTATATTGAAGTCGTTCATAGGTGCTGCAATTTTGAAGCCGTGCCCTTTACTTCAAATGCTGATGCTGCTATCTCGAAGTTCCCATCAGTTTAGATAACGTTTAATGGTACCTGCTTTGTTAAGTACTTTCTAAAGTGTATAGATTTAAACGAACCAAATAGAATAAATATTGCCGATTAATGGCAACTAAAAAAGGTCTTGTTAGTACTGAAAAGACTACCATAAAGAATGTACTTTACGTTCCTGATTTGGCAAATAATTTGCTTTCTGTAAGAAGAATACAAGAAGCGGGATTAAGAATAAAGTAACCATTTACAGAAACAGTGACGAGATTATTAAAGGTTTAAGAAAAACAACCTTCAGGATTAAGGAAAAGGAAGCATAGGTGCAAAAGATGTACTGTGTGGCTTCAGAAGACGCGATATGGCACCGGCCGCTAAGTCATGCATCAGTAGAGAAAATGAAGAGCTGAAGAGAAGAACTTTTATTAACTGTGTGTGAAACTTCTAAATTCTCATTATGTGAGGCTTGTCTAAACGGCGATCAGACCAGACTGCCGTTTAACTGCACAGAATATGCTATGTCACCCTGTAAGTTCTGTTACGTACAATAATAACAGATACTTGTTGACGTTCCTAGATTATTATACTCATTTTATGATGGTTTATCTATTAGAAAATGAAGCCGAAGTCTCAAAGTAATTCAAGGAATATGTCTAGATGGTGGAAGCCAAATTTAATTCCAAAATCTCAAGATTTAGATGCGATAACGGCAAGGAATACGTGAATAAGGAATTTCAACAATTTTGTGCAAATAAGGGAATTAGAATTAAGCAGACGATTCTGTATTCGCCGCAACAGAATGGAAAGAGCGAGCGATTGAATCGCACGCTAATTGAAAAGGCTAGAATGCTACTTGCAAATCGTCTTTTTGAGAAAGATAGAGAAGCCATTTGTACTAAAATACCAGCTGAGATTTGGAATGGAACAAAATCTAACTACAGCAAGCTGAAGGTATTTGGCTCAGAGGCATATGTATATATATAAATAAGGAAGAAAGAAAAGGTAAGTTGTCCGAGAAAAGCAAGAAATTATATATAATAGGATATTGTAAAAATGGCTATAGACTGTGGAATACAGAAGAAAGAAAAGTAGTTCGGGCAAGAGATGTGATGTTTAATGAAGAGAAGAAGCCATTATACACTTCACAAACTTTACAAGAAAATGGAAAAGAAGAGAACTGGACTCTGGGAAGAATATACAAAACCAGAAGAAGAGAAGAAATTAAAGCTACTAAAATTAAGAAGAAAATCAGATAACACACGAAGAGAAGCGCACTACAAGAAAACCAATTTATTTGAGAGATTATGAATGTGAATTTACTGCTTTAAGGGGACTAGGTAGTCTGAACACCTGGAAATTACACCTTACGTGTGTTAAATTACCACTGCTCTTAAAGTTCTCAATGATTTTTCCTGATATTTTTATGAGTTATTCTATAAATCATGACAATTATTTGAAGTGGTTGTTTGCATTGATAGATTATGTAGTTGAGTCCGTAAAAATTATTTAATTCAGCAGAAAAATAATAAAATTTACTCTTAAAACGTGTAAATTCATGTACCCTTTTCTCTGATACTACTTACAATACAGAATTACACTTTTGCCTGCTTATTCTTAGTATAATCGGCTATCTTCTGAATCTCAATTATTTAGTTGTGTGTATCAGTTCACTAGAAATTGAAAAAAAATTAATTGCAAAGTAAAAATGTGGAAAATTTGCAATGTAGTTGTTTTCTTAATATCACTAATATACATTATAAAATTATGATTATGGTTCAAAACGTTTAAATGTGTTGTATACATGTACTGAAAATTTCAGCTCTCTACCTTTCATATTTTGAGAAAAAAGTACATAAGTATCCAAAATTATTTTTTGAGAAAACTAAATTTAAAGTTTGAACGTTAAAATTCTGACACACTCCAGTACATTCAAGGGTCATGATCATCTGTATCTTCATTCCTGGATTACTGCAGCTTTTTTGATTGCCTTCTCTTGGTCCTGGCCTCTTTTGTTAATTACTGAACTGCTCGCTGGACATGAGTCGTTCGTTGTTGAAAGATACAAAAATGTTCATGCTGCATGACAGCTTTAAAGGAATGTAGACTAGCATTTAAATGATATTTAAATGTCTTAAAAACCTCTTAACCCCTAAAAGTATATAGTTTATGAAATTGGAAATAATAGAAATTTTATCCGTGCCTAAAACAAAAAATGTTATTTTTGACCATTTCAGAGTACCTTGTCCTCTTAAGCGTGGAATGTTTATTGCAAAATGATGAACAAGAACTAAAAAGAAAGCTTTAGAGTCAGAGGATAAAGAGAAGTGGTTAGAAGCAATAAAAGAGGAAATGAAATCACACGAGAAGCATTCTACTTGGACAGTTGTTGAAAGACTCTCGGACAAGGAAATCATAAACAGTCGCTGGGTACTTAGAAAGAAAGGAGAAGATGCTTACAAGGCAAGGCTAGTCACAAAAGGATATGAGACTTCAGAATATGATGAAACCTATGCTCCAGTTGATATAATACCTACCTTGAGAACCCTGTTATATATAGCAAACCAGAAGAACATGTATATTGAACAAATGGATGTTATAACAGCAGTTTTATATGGTGCATTGAAAGAGGAAACAACCTGCATCTACCAGAAGGTATGAAATGTGAGAAATATGTTTGAAAAGTGAACAAACCTTTGTATGGACTTAAACAAAGCCCGAGGTGTTGGAATGATTCATTTCAAAAATTTATAATAAGCAGTGATCTCAATTGTTCTGTATATGAAGCTTGTATGCCAAATGTGAAGGTGATAATTCACCATTATGTGTATTTCTTTTTGTTGATGAGGTTACACAAAGACAAAACTGTAATCAGAGAATTCCAAAGGGAATTAATGTCACAATTTGATATGACGTGTCTAGGAAGTGTCAAAAAGTTCTTAGGACTAGAAGTTGACAGAGATTTAAATAATAACATTTAGAGTCCGTCAGAAGTCCTAGAGTGAAAAGTTATTATGCATATTTAAAATGTCTTATTGTAAAAAAAATATGAACCCTGTAGAGAAAGGTTTAGTTCTCACTACAGTAACTAATGAGAAGAATTTCACTAAACAACCTTATAGAGAACTCATTGGCTGTTTGATGTATTTAGTGATGGGCATTAGGCTTGATTTATGTTATGCCCTAAATCTGTTCAGTAGATTTAAGAACCGTGCTAATGTCGCACACTGGGCTCATCTTAAAAGGGTAATGCAATATTTAAAACACATTAAAACTATGGGATTAGTTTACACAGTAAATCAGAATAAAGATAAAGATTAGGCTGTGGATCATGTTGATAGAAAAAGTGTTTCTGGATTCTGCTTAACACTTTATAACAATCTTGTAATGTCAGTACAAGAAAATGGAAAACTGTATCGTTACCTACAGCTGAGTCTGAGTATGTTGCTCTCAGTAGCTTAGTTTCAGAAGCCATATGGTACAAGGGTTTGTGAACTGATTTAAAACTCTCTGCGTCACATGCACTGGTGTTGGAATATAACCAAAGCTGTATCCACATTGCAAAGAATAGAGAAAATTCAAAGAGAGTGAAACACGCTACCGTTTGTGAAAATTGCAACACCAAGAAAGAATTTCCCGAATAACTCCAAACTTGGTGGAAGTGTAGAAGAGCGTGCAAGCAATAAGTGATTAGGTTTGTAGAGAGATGGGGTACACGTAGAGCCCTCTCGTGTCGATCTGACAAGGTCAGTGTTGCGCCCAGTGTAGTCAGTGCAGAGCTGTCAAACAAGGTGGAAACAATAAAGAGAGTACCAGTATGTCTCGTCGACGACAAAGGGAGCCAAATCGGCATGTAAGTGAGTTCGAACGGGGCAGAATGATCGGTCTCCGATAAGCGGGTTTGTCATACCGTGACATTTCGGCTCGTACAGGGCATGCTGCTACGACAGTGATGCGTGTGTGGAAGAGTAGATAGATGAAGGTCGTACGCAGCGAAGAGCGGGTACTGGACCACGGAACATGACTACAGCACGGGATAATCGCCATCTTGTCCGCATGGCCATAACGGACCGTACAGCTTCATCCACAATGTTGGTTCGACGCTGGAGCACTGCAACAGGTGTGAACTTGTCTGCATCAACGGTTCGTCTCCGTCTGCTGCAGGTTGGACTGGTTGCATGCATGCTATTACGTCGGCTTCCATTGTCCAGAAACCACAAGCGTATAGCAGCTCTAATTGCAGCGCATGGAGGCTACACCAAATACTGAATATCAGGGCTCAGAGGTCATGTATAGATCTGAAAAGCTTATCATTTGTTACTTGTCATGTACCTAACCTGTGGTATTAAATTCATTCAATTCATGCGTTTCCTTCTTGGTGTTGCAATTTTCACAAACGGCAGTGTATTTTAGTAGAGATACATTGGAAAATGGTGACATTGTAATTAACTATGTTCCTTCCTCAGAATAAAAATATGATATTTACAAAGTATTTAAGTAAGGAAGTCTTTTGTAAACTTAGAAATAGTTAAATATTAATGTGCGTTAAGAAGTTATTTGAAATGAATAAAACAAGCTCTTTAAGTGTTATGCTAGTGTTTAGGGGTAGTGTTGTAAAGATAATACTGCCATAAAACAAAGAAAAGAAAAAAATGCCTATAGTGCATAGTATTTATCATTGCTCTTTTTTTTTTAAAAAGGATAAGGTTAAAGAAACGACCATCAACAATGTACTTGTCTCGTTGCTAAGAAGAAATAAACTGTTGGAATGAAAGAACCTGGTGTTTTAGTTTTATAAATGAACATTTACGAGGCTAAGAATAACAAGTGCGAGCGCTAGAATAACTAAAAATGACCGTGTTATGCCTCACCCAATATATTTCATTGTCCTATGCCTTTATATGATATTTTGTGATTCGAAGAATTACATTATAAGGTCCACCTCACTTTACCGTTTAGTTCTATTTCCTCCCTTTACTGTTTTGGGAGAAAAGTGTTTCATCCCCGACTGCTTCGTATTACGTGCCTGGAGTAAAACCTTTTTAAGAGCTCTGTTCTCGGCTGATTGTTATCTAATGGTGTGTTTCGTTTGCGGCGAGTACTCATTGAAATATTTTAAAGAAATCTAACTAGGTCCCATTAGACAATATGTCCTTGTGCAAAGGTATAAACTTCTTGCCTACCCGAATATAGGTTGCTCTCACTTGGGGGTTTTCCTGCCTTCAGTTTGATTCATTACGTTTATTTTAGTTGTGTTTTGATGCTTCGTTACCTATTACTTATACGTTTTGCACTTAATGTTGAGTTCCTCTCAATTATGTCATTAAATAACTTAATTCATACTACATAAAATATATCAGGAGAATGAGTTTTGAATAAAACTACCAGATAATAAACCAACTGAATGTGTTCAAAGCAAGGCAGGAGTAAGACAGGGATGCATATTCATGATCTCCTGGAAGAGATCTCGAGATATAAGGTCCACTCGCCAGTTATTTGTAATAAAGGAATTCCAGGGCTGTTGTTTGCAGATGACTTAGTAGTTGGGTCCATATCTTGCGGAGGAGGGCAATCGAGGCAGTAAGGAATTTCTGTAGAAAATGGGGAGTGAAAGTAAATGAAAAGAAAGCGAAGTTCATGGTTTCTTAAAAGGTCATCGACTACGTAAGGATGGGAAATGACAGAGAAAAGGAAGTGATAAGGAGATTTGATTACTTGAGGGTAAGACTAAGTTCGAATGGAATTTGGAGTAAAGAAAAACAGATGGCTATAGCAAAAGGTAAAATGGCTCTGAGTGTTATAAGATCATGTTTAAAAAAAGCTGTCGGACATAAATGTCAAATGACTTAAAAGAATTTAAACCTCCACGATAGAAAATAAGATGTTGCATTAGGCAAGGTATGGGGAGTAGATGATGCTTGGAGAGAGGTTGACAAAGTCAATAGATCTTTTTGCAAATATGTATTTGGTCTATTGATAGCATCACCAAATGGGGCAGTACAGCTAGAACTTGGTAGCTACTCCACCAAGAGCAAAACTTTTACAAGAGCTATGAAATATTTATACAGAATTTCCAATCTGGAAGATAGTGATATTATCAAAGAATGTTCTTATATACAAAAGAAAAGTAAATGGAAAGGGTGATGATTATTAAAAATTCAGGAAGTTATAGAACAGATAGGATGGCAGATGCGTGGATAAATGCAGAATATCGCATTAGAGGCTTTTGGAAAGAAGTAGAATTAAGGCTAGAAGATATTGACAAGATATTTTGGCATTACAAGAGAGAAAAGCTCCTTGAGAATATATAGGGAAGTAAAAACAGTATGGAAGAGGGAAAAGTACATAGAGATATGCAATAAACTAGGACGAGAAGGATTTGCATGGGCGAGAACGGAAGTTAGAAACTTGAAAGACATAAGACATGACGAGGATATAGTAAAATGTCCAATGTGTGGGGAAGTGAACACGGATTTCCACTGTTTATTATACTGCAATCAAACAACACGAAGAGAACAATTTTGGCAACAAAAATGGAAAAACCTGGATAGGAAAGTATTAATACGGAAGATTCTAACTGTAAAAGGGGATAAAAATATAAAAGCTATGGGTAACTATTTGGGAAGGTCAAACAGAAATGGTTTAGAATGACTACAAAGAAGATGGGACTAAAGGCAGACGAATAGACGAATAAGATAAGAAAGTAGACAATGGGTCGTCAATACACGGAAAATCAGGAGTTGTGTGTATTGAGACCGTATATTAGCATAAGCTAGCAACCAGGAAGTGAATTTATAGTGTAAATAACCTAATATTTTCAAATATTATCATAGTCTAAAATATATATAATTTAATTATGTAATTTTGAGTATTGAGAAATAAATATTGTTCATGCATTCAAGTTAATTCATTATCAGTATTTACTTCCGCTATACGTGAAAGAGGATAAGAAGAACACAATTGTAGGTTAGTGTGTTATATTCTCTTTTTGTGGATATATTTATATGAGGTCTGTAATCATCTTGCTAAATTGGCTCGAAGTTAAACTTACAGACAAGGAAACAAAATGCTCCAACTCTGTTGTGGCTTGAATGAAAGTGAAGTCCACGGACGGACACTCGCGGCGTGAGAGGATTAGAAGAGGACAGCGAGTACAAAGGATTTGAAAGCCAAAAAGAGGGGGAATGCCTCATCTCGACGGTCTCGGTAAACTACATGGCCATACAAAGCTTTTACGATATTATCAAACTATTTCCGGGTTTAGCTAACCAGCTACTTCGATTCAAGAGAGCGGAATACCTCAATCGTTTGTAGTGAGATGAACATTGCATTGGTATTGTATGCTAATTTCTGTATACTCACTTTGGCTCCATTGTTGGTTATGCAACTTCATGCATGTTTATTACTTTCTCTACTACGTATAGTAAGTAGGGGAAGTATTGCATTCCACCCAAAAATTCGATATCGTGATTTCACCGGAAATACATGTTTTGAGGCCCCCTGAAACCAAAAAAAGCATTTTTAGAAAAAGGTCCGTGTTTGTGTCTGTGAACAGCATAACTCTGGCTGGTTCAAACCCGGCGGAGGGCGATGGATTTTTTCGGGCGTAAAAATCCTTAGCATGGCTTTCTTCGGAAGGGAAGTAAAGCCGGTGGTCTCGTGTCGTAGATTTACGGCACGTAAAAGAACCTCAAGCCTGATAAAGAGGCCTCTGAGCGGTCTTTCACGCCCAATATAGAATAGGACGCTAAGGACGACATCAGTTAAAAAGCGCCCATAAATAAAATTCAATTCAACGTAACTAAAAAATGAAAAGTCGGATAAATACTAAACTTGGTATTTATGTTTAGTATCTTTAAACGGTGCGACACGAAGATTTTCAAGAAAATTCGCCCACCCAAAACTATCCTTTACATGGAACATTTTTCGAAAAGTTTGATTTTCTCAAAAATGGCTCTAACGATTTTGATTAAGATGTCACATTTAAGATAGTTTTATGGTAAATTAAATGTATATCTTGAATTTTCTGGGAATTTCCCGAAAAGTCCTCTTCATTCTGAATGGCTTTTGCATAACTGGTATACCTAAGAGATAGACAAACTTTTTCTACATAGAAAATGTAGAGCTCGTTAAAGCACACAGTTTGTGTCATATGCATTTTTGTTTTGTGGAGTGAACCATTTCCGAGATATTCCTTGTTATTTGTTTGAATTTTCCAATACTTATACTTTTTCTCAAATGGGAATTTTTTATTCATTGTTTAAGTCCTGTAAATGCAAAAAGAATGGAATGCTCCACATAGCAACCAGCTCTTAAAAAGTTCGACTATCCCTTAAAGCCTACCATATTCCCCTTGCACCTAAAGAAAATTAGCACTAAGATGGAACCAGATGACTGAAAAATTCAATGCCATAACCGGGATTTGAACATGAAGCGGTTGTAAAAATAGCTTGTACAAGAGTAGAGAAGGTCATGTGAGTGTAACACATCAGACTTTTTATATTTGTAAAATAAATATTTTGTGGCTAAAATATTTAATTTTTGAAAATTACTCTAGGATTTGTAATCTCATGAAGTTGTCTACTTTAATATGAATTTGAACATTTCCATGCGTTTTCTTCAATCCAGTTACCAACTACATAATTTTGAAGTTTAAAAAGATAATTTTAAAGTTAGAGTAGATATTTAAGAGAACCGTCACATTGTTATGCCTTATATGTCGCTGCTATATCTTACGCCAGATAAATGCTGTAGAACTGGGAAAAAGGGATATAAGCTTCGGAAAGGCATATGTTTTTCATTGCTATAGCATCATGTCTCGTCCTACACGCCAGTGCCATAGGCTACAATTATTGTGTTATAGTTCTGCATTATTGTCCTGGCAGGTTGAATCTTCCAAGGTTTTACATTCGACTTATAGAGAATCCCCAATGCAAGAGGTATAAATATATACAGCGATATAAAACCATCGTAGCATACGGAAGAATATTACATAACGGATAGAACCGTAGACTGTGGAATTTCCGCTAATGGACGCGGTGAAATATTGAAGAATGGGCGGGTGACACGGTTGGTTGTGATTTCTCATGCTGGAGGGTCTGGAACGGAGTTATCTCAGCCTCATGAAGCCCTTGGGGTCCTTATGAGAAGATACTTTAGTGAGAAGAAGACGATCTCGGTCTTGGAAACTGCACATAAGTATCCGAGCGGATTCGGATGCCTAACCACAAGTAACTCTTCCTACTGCTCTTTGGGCATATTGTTCTGGGTGTACGAAGATAAAGGATGCAACGGAAGTGTGGTCGGCCTTGGTTCATCAGTCTATGGTTCCTTGAAAGAAAGAGAGATCTAGAGAGAAGAAATATATTAAAATGCAACATTAGTTACCTGCAGTCTATTTTGTTGTATACACTTTAGAAATCTTCGTGTACTATTCGCTTCGGAGATATTTTAAATGTATCACACATTCCATCTTCTATAATCAGGCATCCTGGAAATATCCAGAAACACAGCTATATTGCATAATATGTATGAAATATCCCTTATTCAGCGATTTATTTTAGGTACGAGTAAACGAGTACCCGAGGTCGTTAAGGTACCAGCTCGTGAACGGGAAGTCCTTGTTTCAAATTCCATCAGGATAGTCTTCCCTGACTGAGGATTTTTCCAGGTATTCCTCAGTCTTCATAACTGACAAATGCCGGGGAGGTACCCTAAGCTTAGTCCTGGAACGTTTCCTTCCCAAATTTCCTTTCCACATTATTTCATTGCATGTATCACCAGTGTTCCAGTATTGCTAACTTTGCTAAGCTAAGACCCATTATCTCAAAACTGTTTAAGATATACTAAAATTCTTATAGTGTGTAGATGTGTGTCTTCTAAGTTCACTGATTTACTTTTATTCATTAAGTTTGTGTTTTATGCCAACTTTTGATTACCATTTATAAGCAGTTACTTTAATAAAAAATGACCAAACATGTTATCAACACCAAAGTGGATGCACAACTAACTTAGAGATTTTGATCATTCTAAAATTTAATTTAGCTATCTTCAATAGTTTCTGAGAAAACGTGTCATTTATACCAGAAAAGTGTAACTCGGAGAAAAAAGTGTTTAAAAAAATACAGAAAACAAACTCGCATTTATTGTCAAAGAAAGAAACCACAGGCTTGAGCACACAAAAGGTGCCATATTTAATAGTGGTACCAAGATTAGAGCAAACCCCCCCTCAAAATGGGCTAAAGCTTACCTCTGTACTCCAGGCGGAGGCCGATGGATTTTTTTCGGGCGTAAGCATCCTTAGCATGGCTTCCTTCGCAAGGGAAGTAAAGCCAGTGGTCCCGTGTTGTAGATTTACGGCACGCAAAGGAACCTCAAGCCTGATGAAGGAACCTCTGAGCAAAATTTCAGGTATTTCGCGCCCAATATACAACGGGGCGCTAAGAACCATAGGAGTTAAAGAGCGTCCATAAATAAAACTAATTTCTTTTCTCTGCTCCAAAGCGTGTAGAAGTTCGGATTTTTTTCTAATTTTTTTTCTATTTTTTTGTTTATGGATGCTCCTTAGCTGCTGTGGCCCTTAGCGTCCCATTCTATATTGGGCGTAAAAGATCTGAAGTTTTTCTCAGAGTCCTCTTTATCAGGCTTGAAGTTCTTTTACGTGCCGTAAATCTACGACATGGGACCACCGGCTTTACTTCTCTTCCGAAGGAAGCCATGCTAAAGATTTTATGCCCGAAAAGATCCATCGCCCTCCGCCGGGTTTGAACCCGCGACCGTCGTCGTGGGGAACTAGAGTCTAGCATGGTAACCACTGCACCACGGAGGACGACATTTTTTCTATGCACAGTTGCTGAATTCACAGTGGAAAACGGTAGATGCAGTGTCATTTTTAAGACTGTATTTAAGTTATAGGCATTATGTCTAAATCATAAAGTAAGGTTGAACATCACTTATACGTCATTCACTTCTATATTTTTTTGCGGATATACATCGCAATTTTTTGTCACCGAACTTTGCGCATTACTATTTAGCTCAATTATTCGTTTTCTCATTAATTCGTCGTATTTTTCCAGTCTGTGTTCGAAATATACTAATTTAGTTACTCAATTGTACGTTATATTTATGCTGTGTTAAGCTATACTTGCATGGTTTCTGCATCCTTGCTGTCGCAGCACAAAACAGTAGGCTTGTTGAACGTGGCATCAATATTTTCGGGGTTAACACTGCGCATGTGTTAACAATACGGCCGGGGAAGGTTGTCCTTCCTCAAGTTGCATCTGATGATACTGTGACTTTGTCCAGTCTTTAACTGTCACTTCACTAACGTGATCTAGTTCAGCTTTCACCGTGACTTCACATAGTTCACACTGTCACTTCACTAATATGATCTAGTTCAAATTTCACCGTGACTTCACATAGTTCACACTGTCACTTCACTAATATGATCTAGTTCAACTTTTACCGTGACTTCACATGGTTCACACTGTCACTTCACTAATGTGATCTAGTTCAGCTTTCACCGTGACTTCACATAGTTCACACTGTCACTTCACTAATATGATCTAGTTCAACTTTTACCGTGACTTCACATGGTTCACACTGTCACTTCACTAATGTGATCTAGTTCAGCTTTCACCGTGACTTCACATAGTTCACACTGTCACTTCACTAATGTGATATGGTTCAACTTTCACCGTGACTTCACATGGTTCACACTGTCACTTCACTAATGTATCTAGTTTAACTTTCACCGTGACTTCACATGATTCACACTGTGACTTCACTAATATGATCTAGTTCAACTTTCACCGTGACTTCACTTAGTTCACACTGTTACTTCACTAATGTGATCTAGTTCAACTTTCACCGTGACTTCACATGGTTCACACTGTCACTTCTAATGTGGTCTAGTTCAGCCTTTACCGTGACTTCACATGGTTCACACTGTCACTTCACTAATGTGATCTAGTTCTGCTTTTACCGTGACTTCACATGGTTCACACTGTCACTTCACTAATGTATCTAGTTCAACTTTCACCGTGGCATCACTTAGTTCACACTATCACTTTATTAATGTGATGTAGTTCAACTTTCACCGTGACTTCACATGGTTCACACTCTCACTTCACTAATGTATCTAGTTCAGCTTTTACCGTGACTTCATATGGTTCACACTGCCACTTCACTAATGTATCTAGTTCAACTTTCACCGTGACTTCACTTAGTTCACATTGTCACTTCACTAATTTATCTAGTTCAGCTTTTACCGTGACTTCACATGGTTCACACTGTTACTTCACTAATGTGATCTACTTCAACTTTCACCGTGACATCACTTTGTTCACACTGTCACTTCACTAATGTGATCTAGTTCAACTTTCACCGTGACTTCACATGGTTCACACTGTCACTTCACTAATGTATCTGGTTCAGCTTTTACCGTGACTTCATATGGTTCACACTGCCACTTCACTAATGTGATCTAGTTCAACTTTCACCGTGACTTCACTTAGTTCACACTGTCACTTCACTAATGTGATCTAGTTCGATTTTCCCTGTCACTTCACTTCCCTTTTTGACGAGCCGCGTAATGCAATGCGTGCGAAGTAGCCTCTTCTTTTGATGGTTCACTCTCCGGGGTCGAACACAATACCTCTCTAATCTCTTTAAAGTAGCAGCACTCACTGGACGTCACAAAGTGCTCGGAGAATAGCACTTTCTGTCGCACTAGAAACGCACTTATTTACTTACTTGCTAACTCACTCCTGACTTACTAGTTAGACTTCCGCTAGTTAAACTTCCAGAACTCTCTAGAGGCGGAGAGAAGGGGGAAACTACAAGAGGATTCGGGTTATCTGATGATAGCACTTCCAGTGTTTACGCTGGGCGAGAGCGCTACTTAGCTTTGTTTATCTCTGCGACATCACGATAATCTTGGGCCATAGCCCATATAGCATATTGATTATGACGATGCTGAAGAAGTAGAAGAAAGTGTTCACAGTGTGCATGAGATAAAACACGCTCTAGAAATTACACGACGATTTCTATCGTCCCAAAGCCTAAAGATGAAAGAATTTCTGTGATAAGTACAAATACGACAATGTAGAACTGTGTGGAAAAATTGAAGAAAGAAAGAAAAAGTAACGATTTTGTTAAATCAGTGTAAAGCACCAGTATTCTGAATCTTTTTCTTTTCTTTTTTATAGCTGGAGTTATGAATAACGGTACTGGCAGACATATAAGTACTCTAAATAGTGTATTATATTTATTGTTTATGAGTTCATTTCATGTTTTGATTTCTTATATTAAATAAAACGTACAATTATTTTGAGTGATAATCTAATAAAAGGATTTCAGTTTCGTAAGAAAATTCACTTTTACGTTCTCTCATTTATGTATTTTAGCCGTTTTGCTTTGAAAACGTGCAGCTGAGGTTATGCTGTAGGTATACAGGGTGGAAGGTGTTCTATGATAATCCTTTTAAAGGATTTAATCCTTTGCAACATAGCAAATTCAATAGGTTCACTTTACATTCAGCAGGTTAACCTTTAATTCTTCAGCTTCTGCAACGAACAAATAAACACTCCCGGTATACAAATCAACAGAAAACCACACATAATTGTAACGTAATGCAAATACCATACGGAATATAGAACTGAGGCAACATTTTCAATATTACGCAAATTATTGATAGGAACACTTATTTATAAAGGTAAATAAAATGTTGAGAAATCCAAGTTATAAGTTTTATGCTTCGTTTCTTTGTGAATTATAATAATCTATGAATAATTAAAGCAAGACAAGAACAGAAAATAATTTATAACTTTTAAATGTTTGGAGAAATTGTTCAAAATGTGTATCCCTCGCCAACACACATGCTTCAGAACGTTTTCTACAATTCTGCTGCACTCTAATAGAGTACGTGCGGGTTGTTTTTTTTTAATTTTTCCGCTGTTCGAAGTTTTCTTTCTTGCAACATTTCTACATCAGGCACTTCTGCAATGTATACGTGAGTTTTCATACCGCCTCAAAGAAAAAAAATCGTTTGGATTTAGATCTGGCGAACCTGGTGACCATCTTATTGGTCCATTCCGAGCGATCCAGCACTCTAAGTAGGTGTTGCGTAGATGGCCACACACAGCACTACTTATGTGGGGAGGTGCGCCTCATGTAATAGTAACCTATCATTTCTTACTGCCAGGGGAACAACCTCAAACAGAATTAGTAACGTTTCTTGAAGAGACTGGAGATTGAAACGGCAACTCTAGGCCGAGCCCAAGAACTGTAATTATAGATAATTTATTAATTAATTTTTATTGATGTTAAATCATACTATGTACATATATTTTTCTTATACTGCTTGTATAGTTTAAGAAGGGTGATTTAACGTTATGTATGTATCTAGATTACTAATATTAGAAGAGCTATAAATGGTTTAATGTAAATAATTTAAGCGCTATGTTAAAATACTGTCCACGACGAAATGTTTTAGCTACAGGAATAGTGTCTTCGAAGGCAGAAAATCTAGCTTTATGACGTCTCTCTGGTCGCAGGGCCATTGTTCATACAGCGAGGGTGTAAAGTTTTTGTCCTATTATTTGATAATTCGCCGTGACCAAGTGAGAGAGACAGCTAGCTTAACGGTAAATTTAGGAAAAGTCGCGATTTATGTTAAACTTGGACCAATGAGATCCCTGTAAGTTTATACGAAATAGTGAGACGCGTTCGGTGGCGCTAAAAAATGGACCAATAGGAAAGGAAGCAGCCCCAGAAGCCTGCGACTGTAAATGGGTCAGCTAGAAAGAAATTGGTGGCATTTTGTCATGTGTGGGCAGGGAGAGATGCTGCAGAATGTTTAAGAGATATCGCGCCAAAAGGGAATAGAGACAGTTTTCGAAACAGACATTAGAATCGCTACTAGTAAAGAGATAAGGAGCATATCTAAACTTCGCGTCCTATCCGCGCCGTGTTTCAACAGCGGCGGACAGTATTTTAACGGCGGCAATATCAGTGTTGTGTACTACGTGGGTTAGTTAAATAAAAAGAAACGGCAGTGTCATCTTTTCATAACCAAAGCACGTCTATGTCTTCTTATATCACCACCCGAGATCGACGCTTCCTTTACCAAGGATAAGTCCATGCTCCCATATACTTTAAAGAAAATTACTGCAGCTAGCCGAGGATAAAATTGCAGAGAACCAGCACACTGCGAACTTCTGGAACCAACATGGAAGATGCATCAAGGTAAGCCGCGAGCAACGGACAGGAGGAGGTGACTGCCACAAGATAGATGGCTCCTGTCAAAACCTGCGGAAGAATCCACGGACAGATTAATGTGTTTCCTATGATTACTGCTCAAGCATTTACGAAAAAAAATCTGTGCTTAAAGCTGTCTTAGTGTGTGTGGATTGTCTTAAGGTCAGGTGTGTGCATTATGGTAGTTAGTTACTCCATTTCTGGTAAACGTTGATTCAAGAATGAATTGAGTTTTATTTATGGAGGCTCTTTAACCACAATGGTTCCTAGCGTCCCATTTTATATTGGGCGTGAAAGACCGGAAATTCTGTTCAGAGTCCTATTTATTAGACTTGAGATTCTTTTACGCGCTGTAAATCTACGACACGGAACCGGCGGCTTTACTTTCCTTCCGAAAGAAGCCATGCTAAGGAATTTTACGCCCAAAAAAATCCATCGCTCTCCGTCGGTTTTGAACATTGCATTGCTTCATCCATTGCAAGCTTTTTCAAGGGGAAAGTTCCCTTCTTGTTGAAGAAACCATTCGGAAAATGCGCATAATTTGCTTCAGAGAGATGCTGGGCGCTGCTTCTAGGATCTTCTTCCACCAAGTGAAGATTTCTTCTTCTTGTGCAACATTTCTTTGACCAACTCCTTCAACACGAGGAGATAGGCTTCTGTATCTAGAACTCTTTGACAGATGAAAACAAATATCCTATGATGTGGTGCTCGTCTATTTGGTAATCTTTCTCGATAAATTCTCGCCGCATTACGATGTGTTTCACCGTAACATTTCAAGAACTCGGCATTAATAAAGTGAGCCATTTTGTAACTATAATCCGCTGTTTCGAAAACAAGACACAAGCGCAATAAACAATATCTGAAGTGCGTTTCTTTCGATCTTACAGTGTTGCCATGTGTGTAGTCTCATGTCTAATGATGTAGATTCAACGGAGACAAATTTCCAAAGCTTATAATAATGGTGATGGCGAGAATTGTTTTAATTCCAGAAGTATCTTGCAGAAGATATTTATCTTTCAATCTCCTCAAAGAAATATTTGAGAAAGTGTTTAAGTTTCGTAAACTCTTCATTTAAAATACAGTTAGTATTAAGCAATTTTCGCTTAAACTACTTTAAAAACAGCAAAACTGCACTAAGATATTTTGTTCTATTATTTATAAAGGGTCATCCTGTTCAAGGATGATCATAGGTCACTTTCCATTCTGTATATAAAATCAAAAAGGAAATTAAAACTTCTAAGCCTAACTAAAAATGTTAATTTTTGCCAGTTTTCGCCAATAAATCTCCCCTTAAGAAAATATACTGGGACCAATAAGTTTCCAAAAAACGCCAAAATAGAGAAACTTGTCAAAGTAATTGTTTTTAATAAGAGGTATAATGACGATGGCCCTGCGCTCACATGTCGACCAACGCCGGGCTAAATAAACGAACTGGTATAAGAAGCTATTGGAGAGATGTATTTCGCCCCGTTCCTTTTCTTTCGATATGAAATGGACAGTCTACACCGAAGCAGTGCATATCCTCTCGCAGTCATTAGTGATTACTCCTGCATCCAGTACCTCGTCTTCGTAGCTTGAAGTAAATATATTTTGAGGAATCTTGAATTCGCTTCGCTCTCATTTCATGATCCGGGATTACTGAAATCCCACGTGTAATGGTGGCGGCGGTGATGGGTTCAGAGAAGTTGAGTAGAACGAGGGAGAGATGCGGGCGAGAAACGAGGCTTTCTGAATTCTCGCAATTGTCAGAGGGCGACTGCAGTCTCAGCATTTATCAGTCAAGAGAATTACATTAACATATAGGGAAATGAAGGTACGACAGCGCTATCAATGATGTCTGATGAGCTTAGTACGAGCCAAGCTTGCCAAATGGATGTCAAGCTCTTAAATAAGATTAGTGGACCTCCTAGTCAGTTTACTCGTACTAATTCCAACTGCAGCAGTAGCTCCTTGCACATTCTTTATTGAATTTTCAAACCGACAGCTTCCGTATTTTAAAGTATAAATAAAAACGTTTAACAGTTTATTACACTGAAAATGAAAAGTGCAATAAAACATTGCCGAAAACTTGTTATAATCATCATTATCTTTTTATAGGGTGTAAATTATACAGCATGAAAAATACCATAGATATTGTCCACGAAGGAATTCAAAAGAGAAAACCTAAACGGAAAAAATGTTTTTTTTGTACCGTCTTACTAACTGAAATGTCCTCTTTAATTTTATATATATGTTATCACTGTAGTGCAGACAAAACAATATATATTTAAAATTATACTGTACCTCCCAGTTTTACTCTCAAATCTGCAGCAATTTACAGAAAAAATTGCAACTCTACACACTTTGGAGTAGAGAGATAAACTTTAACCCACCTTTTTGGGGACGTTTTGCTCTAAAACTTGATATTGCTGCTAAATATGCTACCTTCTGTAGGCTCAAGCCATTTGGTTTGTTTCCTTGGAGACATATAAACTGAGTTTTATTTATGGACGCTCTTTAACTACTATGGTTCTTAGCTTCCCATTCTACAGGTGTATCCTTATTGGTGTCATATATTTGGGGGACGTATTCCCGACAACGAAACAGTAAACAAAGTTCGTATGTACATGGGTCTGAAAGTCAACCGTTTCGTTGTTATAGGTCAAAGAAGATGTGTTCCATGAGTGAACAGACGGATATGCACTACACGTATGGCCGTGCAGACGGCAATGAGCACGAGCACGTGAACGTTATGCAGAAAGGTACCCTGACAGGCCGTTATCGTGTGCAAGAACATTCGCACGAATTCACCAACGCTTAAGAGAGAATGGTGCATTTGAGAGGAGTACTAGGGTTGTTGGGAGACCAAGAGCGGTACGAGGCATTGAGCTTGAAGAACGAGTTCTTCGTGCTGTGGATGCAGACCCATCACAAAGCACAAGACGTATGGTTGTAAGGGAAAGAGTTAGTCATATGACTATCTGAAGAATTCTGCATGAAAATCTTCTGTACCCGTATCACCTTCAACGTGTGCAAGGATTAAATGAGGCGGACTTTGTGCCAAGAAGACGTTTCTGTCAACGCATGTTACAGCAGTGCGCTGTGTTTATCAATTTCCTAGCGTGTATCTTATTCGCGGATGAGGCTGGTTTTACTCGCGACGACATCTTCAATTTTCATAACACTCATAACTGGACATTTGAAAATCCTAATGAAGTACGACAGGACAAACATCAACAGAGGTTCTCTCTCACTGTTTCGGGGTGGAATCATTCATGATCACCTTATTGGTCCCTACTTCTTCCCTCCGCGTCTGAATGGATAAACCTATCTCCAGTTTCTCAGAAATGAGTTGCATCACTTAACTGATAATGTGCCTCTGGACATCATCCAACGAATGTGGTTTTTACACAATGGTGCTCCGGCTCATTTCAGTATGATAGTTCGTAAGTTTTTGAATGATCGATTTCCGCAAAGATGGATTGGTGGAGGAGGACCAATTGTATGGCGTGCTCGATCGCCTGATTTGAATCCAATGGATTTATTCGTCTGGGGATATTTGAAGTCCTTTGCCTGATATTGACATTTTGAGAGGACGTATCCAAACTGCATTTGATCAAATACGAAACACACCAGGAATTTTCAACAGAGTACGCCAGAGCATGGAACGCAGGCTCACTGCATGCATCGAAACAAGAGGAAGCCACTTCGAGCAGTTTTGTAACTTTCGATTTTGTGTTGTAACTCTGAAATAAATGATTTTCAGCCCCATGTTCATATGAACCTGTTTTACTGTTCTGATATCAGGAACACGTCCCCCAAATATATGACACCAATAAAGATACACCTGTATATTGGGTGTGAAAGACCGTAAAATTTTCTCAGAGGCCTCTTTATCAGGTTTTAGGTTCTTTTATGTGCCGTAAATCTACGACACGGGACCACCGACTTTGGGTCTTTTGTAATTAATTTTCAAAACAAAAATTTTCACGTTTATCGCGGACATAGAAGCTTTCGCGAGAAAACGGGAAATTCGTAAAAGTTATAGAAAAACCGGGCTTAAATCGTCTATGTTTTGTTGTGAAACGTTAAATACTTCTAGCGGAAGCAGTTAAACATTTATCCCCGTCTATGGTTGATAACAAAGATTCTGATTATCCGCATGTTGAAATCAAACGAAAATGAACCTCTAATGTTTACATTTGTATTAGTGGTTTTGTACTGAAATCAAGAAAAACAATTACGGATATCCATACCACCCGGAGGAGCGAGGATGAAGGGCTTCCTAGAAGGAGGAATCGAAGCTATTACCAGCTGGCTATTAAGTTGTGCAGTATGATTTTTTCCTCCTGGCCCTACTCAGCTGGATGCGCAGTGGCTGGACGAGCCCATTATCTTCCGGAAGGGGTTTTGGGTTAGTGGCAGGATAGCAGCCGTTACGTACCTTAGGCATACTTGTTGCACCGCGATAGGGGAATCCTGCCAGTCTTTTCTCCCCTCTGCTCTCCAACCTTCTCCGCGTTTGCGTTTCTGCAGAGTCAGGTCGAAAAATATACCATATGGGAGAAACGGGGATTGTTACCTGATAAGCTGCCTGAGTAAGGGAGGCCTGGGTCCTGCGCCCTGCTGAGTCGACACTAGTCCTATATATCTGCCGAAAATTCCACCCCCACATAAATAGGCTCGAACCGACACACATTCCGTGACTGGGAACTGAAGCACCACGCTCCTACCCACTATGCGACGGTGCAGGATTTGCACTACTGATAGCGTTACCAATATGTAGCCTATGGTTTTACTTAATGGAATATGGAAATAAACATAATATACTTACTTTGGTTCTAAATATTTTAATATCTAGATGCTTATTTAATTCATTTATGCCGGTGTATTGTGTTTCCTAAATTATCAAGTAACAAACACATTTTGCCCTCATTATTCATTGCAATAACGCAACCACAACCGCCTTCGAAACAGCCTCTTCTACTGTGGGGCAGACGTTGCTGCATACAGTTCGAGCTGTAAGGACTGTTTTGTTCATTGTGCATCTCAAAGGTAAAAGGTTATTCAAGACATCTGTGTGCGAATTACTATAAAATAATCTTATTATTGTTGCTGTTCTTGTCTTATTGTTAGTTCACTGAAATGCTTACCGAAAAATTCAATCTTGAACAAAGATTTTTATGCACGATACATATAACAACTGAATTATGTAGACAGGTGTGTATACAGTATCAGCAGAAATTTCCTGGTATTCCAGTTCCAGATAGAGAAACTGTTAGATGTCTGGTTAATAAGTTTAGGACAAAGGGATTGCTAAGCGCTAAACCTAAGACAATACGAGAACAGAAACTATGAACATGCATGTTACTATCACCCGTAAGTAACGTGGGAGTTTTAGAACGGCAAACTCTAGTGTAATACACAATGTGCGGAGCATGCATACGCACGATCCGCGGCCCGGTAATGTAACAAACGCACTGTACATTAGTAGCGTCTGGAATAGTTGAACATAATTTATTCTTAATTACATTCAACGTTTGATCACAAATGTATGTGGAGCCAAATCTGAAAACGAGCCTTAGAGCAAGATCACAAACTTCGGGAAATTGATCTAAAGGTGGATATATGAAAAAACTCAGTCAAATTAGAAGTGGGTGATCCGCAATGCTCTTTAAACTTAGCTAAAAGTTCTGAGCGGTTTTGGTTTTCTGTTATATCCGTTTACAAGGATGGAGAGTATTTATGAATTTCAGACTTTGAAATGCAAAGTAGGTTGATGAATAAGTCTATGTTACTCTTCTCAGATTCGAGAGAGGAAGAATTCTTAAGAATAAACAGGATCTTGAGCTATCGAACGGGCCATTCAAAATGTCTTGATGGGCTATTACTTGTCCTGCGGGCTAAGGGTTGTCCGCCCCTGGCTTAGTTGGTAGTGGAAAATGTCGTGCATAGCAAGCTTCATATTCCGTTCATATTTGTTAAGTACGACCACTGCCAGAGAACATCTTTCAGTCTTGCTCCATGTTCCGCTTCTTCATGTACAAGGCAATAATAATGGCACGAGTGGCTTGTCTTGTCTTATAAGTTACAGATTTCCGTCATTGCTGTGGACACCCTTCAGCCTTGGGCTTATTGTGCTAGCTGTATCGTTTTAAAGCCAATTCATTATGGCTGCACTCTTTACCAAGGAATAGTCTCGTAACAGATATAGTTTCAAATTCTTCTCGTTCTAAAAACATTTTCCCAAAAGCAATATTTCTCCTGTGAGCCAAAGCTCCATAGGATCATACTGGGCTTTTCAGTTTCTTTCTTGCACAATCTAAGTTACCCTGAAACACTCCTATCATGTTAAGAAGATTTTTCACAGGAGCTTGCAATAATTGTTTATAGCTGAAGTCTGTTACATTTAAGTAAGCTTTCAGCTCTTTTCTTGCATGTTTTCTAATAAATGGTTTACCATGTTTGTTTCCTGGAGTTTTAAGCCAAGACCATCTCTTACTAAATATTGAGATGTGCCTAAGGTCGGCTCTGGCGCAATAAACTGTGAAGCTGTTCCTTGTGTTGCAAGTTCGCCAGCTTTTTCATTTCCCTCTATGCCACTATGACCCGGCACCCGGACGAGTTGAACTTCATTCTGTTTTGCCAAGCTTGTGTGCATGTATAGGCGACGAGTGGCAATAATCATTAGCAGCATCATAGCGCATGCCGCAACTAGCTTTCTATTCAAAGTATAAAGTGATTAGATGCTTTGTATTTGTACTTCAGGTTGCAGCTACGAGATTTGGACCACCTGATATTTTCGAGATACAAATGAAAACACCTTCGGTAAAATAAACTACGTATATAGACAGAATTAATATAGACCTATCCCAATCTGAAACTAATTTAAAAAATGACTTCTGAAATATCTATATTCCTTCTATACACACACAGAAATTAATTTTCTTGATAAACTTTTTTGGATAAATCTCATAAAACAAGGGGTCGGATACTGCAGGGATCTGAACCCGGGCCACCCTGGAGATGGGTGAGAATGCGGACTACTATACTATGCAGAAGAGAAACTATACTATTACAGGTATCGGGTATGCCTCTTTATTAATACAGCATTGCAATGAAACATTTGAGAATAGTTTAGGCATTTAAGGCTTAATCTTAACAGGAGAGTTTGAATTGCTTTACTGCAAATGGTATACCACCACAACCGCATTATCGACAGGAATATCGTAGAAATGCTTCTGACTTTGCAGTGAAGGGAACTGATGATTTTGGTCAAATGCAGCATTTTTTGTTTTTAGTGTTTATTAATCTTTAAATGCTCTACTTATTTTGATGTATTATTTATGGTTGTTTGCAATTTAAGGGGAGGTTAAAGCCCCTATCCCGTCAGTGTTAAATCTGTTGAATTCCTGACTCATTATCTCAGAAACTTCTTAAGATATCATACTGAACTTTTTACAGGATGTAGAGGAATGCCTTCTTAGGTCACTGACCTACTTGTATAGAATAAATCTATTTATTAATGTAGACAGCATTATTTCTTAATGATTACAATTTATCGGCAGTTATGTTTTTTAAATAACAAACCATGTTGTTAACACCAAAGTAGATACTCAACAGCACTAGGAGTTTGTTTTTATCATCCTAATATTTAATTTAGCAGCTTGAAAAGCGTGCAATTTATTCAGAATATGTCATTCACAGGAAAAGTTGTTAAAAGTAAACTGGAGAAAGCAAGCTCGCATATATTTGCAAAGACGGTTTACTCGCCGGGCAGTCGAACATAAGACCTCTAGTCTCCTGCTCCGCAATAGCACTCGCGGCATGTCACAGCGGCCGACACCTGCTCGCTTGGAGAATCGCACGTGATATCGCACCATAAACACGCCTACTGATTGTCCGACGGAACTGAACTAACCTACTCACCGACTCGCACTCACCGACTCGCACTCACTGACTCCCGCGAGAAGCTCGCTTATATAGCCAGCGGAATCTTTCTACAAGGCTCACGAACGTTCTAGAACTATTTCGATACACTTTCTGGGGGAGGGGAGAAGAAGCTTCCAGAAGGTTCTAGTTATCTACCGATAACGCGCCTGGTGTTTACGCTGGGGAGCGGCGGTTATCGATGTTTACTCCGACCGCCCGGTGCCGACCTTCCAATAACCTTGGGCCATAGCCGCTGCGTCACATTATAGTTTCAAATATGTCAGAGCGTTAGGCATTTAAAATAAATATGAATGTGTTCTATGTACCATTTCAGAAAATAATTCATAACTTTAAAACCTTTGGCTGTAGAAAGCTGGTATTTAGCTTAATTTAAGCTCCATGTGTTGGTAGATTCATGATGCTGTTATTACATTTAATATGGGAAACTTAGGGAGACTGAGTGTACTGGAATATTCAGGTGTGAAAATTGGAAAGAACACAATGACCATATTAAGTGATTTGGATCGCATAAGAATTGTTAAGGCAGAAATTGCAATGTAAAATATGTTTAAATAAGAAAGATCGAACAGGAGGAGGACTAGACTATAGGAAGAAGACTTTTCCCCTGAATCTCAAAACTACATTTTATGTAATAATCCCGTTTTCTCTGGAAGTATAACAGATAGAAGCATTACATTCTAAACATAAGGTGAAAATATAACAGTAATAAAACACCTGTTTTATCCATATGTGTACCGTTGTTAGTTTGATCACAAAAATTATTTTGCTTAAAATAATTAAAAAAATAAAAGAATATTTTGAAAAACCTTATCTTTATTTTGTGCATCTCTTTATAATTGTTATATTTTTTTTCTATAAATTTACCCACTAAGAAATATATCCTATGCTGTAAAAATTTAAAAATAATATCTTCAGTAGTTTCAGAGATTATGGGTCTTTAATTAAGCTCATTTAACACTTGCGGTATAGGGCGGTTAATCTCCCCTTAATCCAACGTACCGGCATGTACTGCCAAAAAAATTGTTTAATTTATGCAGAATTTGTTTTAAAGGTGCTAAACATGAACATGTATAGCACATAACGGACAGAATATTTTGGTATAACAGTTTATACTGGAATACTTGAAGAAAACAAATCATTAAAATAGGATAATTTGGAGTTTAACTCTGTAAACGAATATCTTTAAATATTCTTTGCTGCTTCTACTGCTGTTTACATCTGTTTGCTGAATACACAATATAAATGATCTAAATGATTGGACTGAACAGGTATTATTGAACGTAACATTATTATTACCAAACTGTGTACACATTTAAAGCTAGGCGTCCACACATCAGGGCGAGGGGAAACACAGAGCGAAGTCCGTCCACTACTGAACGCGGCGCGTTTCACTGTCTTATTTTCTGCACCCTAGCCCGTTATTCGAGGAAGCAATGCTAAGAAATTCACCTGATCGCAATGTACCCATACTGGAAAAGAGGGGGAATTACTGACTTAAGTTGCCCGGACAGACCGAGCGGGACGGCTCAGGCGGTTGCGTGTGTGGTCCGCATTCGGGAGGTCGTGGGTTCGATTTTCGTGGCCGACCTTCCTGACACCATTGGCTTTTTTCAGGGGTTTCCCGGGATTGTCAGGCGACTACTGGGAGGAATCATTACATTCCCCGAATTTCCTGTCCCTCTATTTCATTCCATTCATTGTCCACTCCGCTTGGTCTGTTTCAGGGTTGGAAATGTCGGCGATAGAGTTTCGTTGCAGCGTGGCGGGGAAAAGGATGCTCTCTGTGAACCTCCTCCGTCCCTTAGCCTTCGGTTGATTGCCGGGGTATAAGAACCGCCCCCGGTGAGGTCCCCCGTTTGCCTGTCCATCTGCCGGGGCGTTTATATCTGGAAACTTTAGGGACCCTGTCATTGCTGTGCCGTCGCTCCTGGTTCCGGTCGCCCGGTGTCTCCCTTCGCCTAATCCCTTCCTCGTGGGAGCAGTACGGTACAATGTCCGGACTCCCTGGATTAGTGCCGAATCCCCTCCGCTTCTCATTCCATTCCTCGGACAGGCCTTTTTACTTTTTCTACCACGCACCTAGTAGGTAGAGAAGGTATTTTAGAATAAGGTACGTAGCGTGTGTCTGTCTGTCTGGCTGTGTGT
The DNA here is from genome assembly GCA_030765065.1 of Deroplatys truncata. Lineage (NCBI taxonomy): Eukaryota > Metazoa > Arthropoda > Insecta > Mantodea > Mantidae > Deroplatys > Deroplatys truncata. Next base: position 85,468,577 of record CM060990.1, on the reverse strand, counting down.
GTGTGTGTGTGTGTGTGTGTCTGTGAACTGAAATAGAAAAGTCTTAGCGTCCCATTCTATACTGGGCGTGAAAGACCGATAATTTTTCTCAGAAGCCTCTTTATCAGGCTTGAGGTTCTTTTACGTGCCGTAAATCTACGACAAGGGACTACCGGCTTTACTTTCCTTCCGAAGGAATCCATGCTAGGGATTTTACGCCTGAAAAAATCCATTGCCCTCCGCCGAGTTAGAACCCACGACCTCGGAAGCTAGAGACTAACATGCTAACCACTCTGTTTGGAAGGATTTTGAATTCAGAGCAGATTTTGTATATCCTTGCACAGGGGAGGGTGGGTAATGGCGCCACCTTAACGAATGAATTATTCTTATGCTTAAGATAATAGTTTAAATTCAGATATTGAAGCGGTTTTGAATCGCCACAATGTTCACCTCCAAATATAAGTTTACAGGATTATCCTATTTTCTTTCTTTTGAACGTTATCCTCAATTAAAGTGGATGCAAAGTAACGGAATTATCGCAGGTAGCGGGACAATTCCGCCATTGCCATTGAGTAATGGCGCCTTGAGGTACAAGTAATTTTCAAAACAGGAAAATACACTATTTTGATGTAAATGTGATTATTTAGTAAATTATAGTGATTTTAATAATAAAAACATAGTTTTTCAATAATGCAAATGGAGAAATACGGTATTAATTTACAAAATTATTACTGGAAAGAAAAACCTTATTTATTAATATAACATTTTATGATGTCGGGAGAAACACAATAAATGCTTTATTATAAATAGTGTTTTAAATCCTTTTTTTGATGAAACATCAAATACAGGAAATGTACGAGGGCTGATCAATAAAGACTGAGACTGATTTTTTCCTGTAGCTTTCTTGAGAGTTTCCTGTCTCTACCATGAATATTTGAAAAGAGCGGGGTTTCATGTATAATGTCCATAGACGGCAGCACTCTTGTATCGGTAGGTTGGTAGTAATGCTGTATATTGTTGACCCTACTTGAATTTCGCATACTACTCGACACGAGAGGAGCAATAAAATTTTGCTTTCGTTTAAATCACACAGCCTCTGAAGCTTTGGAAAAGTTGAAGCAAGCATACGGTGAAGATGCACTATCTCGTGCAACAGTGTTTAGGTGGTTCAAGGACTTCAAAGAAGGGCGAGTCCTCTGTGCTAAGCAAGCTGGGCCTGGTACTTCGGCTTCTGCTATGACTGAAGTCAACATCAACACAGCTGCTGTGATTGTTGTTCTTCCTCACACTACTGCTACAGCAGCGTATTACACGCCAGTATTGGCTACACTGAGGGAGCACATTGCAAGGAAACATCCAGAACTTCATCGAATGGGTGGCGACACATCACAACAACGCATGGCCTCACGTCGCAAATCAAGTCCAGGAATTCAACATCACCTGCGTACCGCATCCGCCTTATAACCCCAATCTTGCCCCCGTGATTTCTTTTTTATTCCCATCACTAAAGGCAAAGCTCCGGGGCATTCGATTTGAGAGCACTGAAGCGCGCTGAGGAAAAGTGAGGCGATTCTCAAAGACCTGACAAAGAATGGCCTGCACCATGTGTTTGAGGACTGGCAGAGACGCTATAAAAGTGCATTCAAGTAGGAGGGGACTACTTTGAAAAAGATCATGTCAACACTGAAATGGAGTAATAAATACTGTGAAAAAAAGCAGTCTCAGTCTTTATTGATCAGCCTTCGTAATTTCTTTGAAAGATTATAACTATTAATGACTTATAAATAGTCTGAGAACATCTTATTTTGTATAATAATCACATAAATAGTTTTCTTGTGTATCGTAGCCACTACACTCTGAATGAACCCAATTTGAGCACAGAAACAGCGATACCATAATTCATTAGCACCAAATTCGCCACAGGTGATGCAAACTTCAGTTTCATCACCAAAAAGATCAAAGGTATCGTCGTCTTTGTTGTCGTCACACAGATTTTTCTCATCAATTTCATCTTCAGATGAAGTAGAGTCAAAAGGAATTTGCCTCCTGCGGAATGCTTTAAAATTCTCGAAGCTGGTTTCTTTATCGATATTCGTTTTCTTTTAAGCGAATATCGATAGACGTTACCGCCCGAGCCAACCCGCTCGGTTATATGAACCCCTAAGAGTTCTTCAGATCCACGAAGCCCTCCATTCATTTACTTGCGACGCACCGACGTATTCGGCGCTCAGCTTAATAAGCTTATAAGGAAGGGAATTTCTTTTGCAATGTCCCGATTCTGGTAAACTCAGAAACCGATTTATCACTATTGGAAAGCCCGTTTCTTCATAGTAGGTATTTATGATGCGATAAATAACTTCATGTATGTAATCAGTTAAGTCGTCAAAAATAATCAGCAAGAGTATTCATCTCATAGATCTGTTAACACACATATTAGCTTCAAAATAAACTAGTCTTCACAACTAGCTCTGCACCTGAAAATCTAAGTACCAAACTTGTATATTGGGAAGAACAGTGAACAAAATGTATCATAATTAATACTATAATCATATTATTAGTATTATTCATTTCAACGCTTCTTTACCAAAAATTAGAAATGCATCAAAATATACACGAATGTACGAGGGACATCCAGAAAGTAAAGAACAATTGCACATCACGCTGCTGCCGGTCTCCCACCACCACAATTGCAAGCACGCTAGTTAGCTCCTTACTCCATCAGAGTGTGAGTCGAGTTTCGTTGCTGTTAGGTCACGCCTGTCTGTTCTACAACATATCCAAATGGCGGCGCAAATTGAAATCTCGCTAAATGTGAAGTGTGTAGTGTGATTCATTTTTGAGTGAACAAAATGTTCGGCCAATGGAAATTTATAAGTAAATAATGCAAGTGCTAGGTGATAATGCTATGGACGAGTCTTCAGTGAGGAAATTATGCATAATGTTTAACCAAGGAAGAACCAGTGTGCACGACGAAGACCGGATGAGTTGAAAGCAAATGTTGATGCAAGAATTCCGGATATTCACTTGTTTCCAAGACTAAAGGACTTTTTGGGTGGAAAAGAGTTTCCAACCGATGAAGACCTCAAAGAGGCAGTGACAGTCTTTGGTGGTAGAAGAGTATAACATCGGCATTGAAAAACTGGTACCACGTTACAATAACTGCCTTGTCAGCAATGGCGATTACATTGAGAAATAGAGTAAGCTACTGTATCTTTGTAAATAAAGTTTTGTGTTGATATCTTTCGTTATTATTTAGTTATGCCAAATCGTTCTTTACTTTCTGGATGTCCCTCGTATAATACTCTGCATACTATATCTGCATACTCAAGGGTGTAGGTATAGGACAAAAATGTCTGCCTTGATTGTCAAGCGAAAGATTCTAAGGAGAGATTCAATAAAGGTGTACCTATGTTGTGTACACATTTAAAGGTCTCTTGAGAATGAGGCTACGGAGTGGTAGAGATTAAAGTGCTGTCAAATTAGCGCAACAGGCAGCGCTGTGAAGTGTGATAAACGTGGAAATATTACGGTCAATGGTTAGACTGCATGCCACCGGCACAAAGGTCATACGCCACATAATGTGAAGCAATTTATCAACCTTATCCGCGCAGCACAGAAATGAGAGAAACAAATAAGTGTTTCGCTTGGCAGAACTTGTTATTTATTGCATATCTAAGCGTTCCAGGTTCACGTACCAGCTTTGTAATTACATTTGTATGTCTGCTAACGTTATTGATAGACAGTGAAGTTCGAAATAGCTAGGCAAATATCACCTGCTTTTATTCATTTGCTAGGTTAACTCTCTGTGATCTAGTTCTGTAAATATACAAATAGATGCATACATGAAGATTTTGTATTCGCTTATTTTAGGTATATTATATGGGAAATCACTGCAAAATCCTTATGATATAATTACTGTTTTATGCGAACTTGGAGGCGAATAATCTAAAACTTAAACTAAATTGCATTTTTAAACCTTTTACGAAAAATAGTATTCATTTCTTTGTGCACAGAAAAATACAATATTCCTTTCTTCTAAAACACACATATTTCGGTATTGAAATCATATAACACTGACAAATGGACCCTTGGTTTAAAACAAGGGAAAGACATGTCTGATTATAGCATTCATCCTAAATAAAGGTTTGTAGCTCCCTGTCGTTAATTTTCACATCCCTGATAGCTCCCGCTTATGCAGCTTTCCAGTTCCCAGATGACTGACCCTTGTTGTTGGATTTAGTTACGAGTTCAGAAACAAAGAAAACAGCATTGGTTCAGCACAAAACATTTGACTGTCATATATGTATAAAGACCGAGCGAGGTGGCGCAGGGTAATGTATGCGATTTGTATTTGAGAGGTCCCGGATTCGAATCCCGACGACTGCCGACTCTGAGTCTGGGGTTTTTCGTAGTTTTCCCGGGGGCGGCAGGCGAATGCTCGGGTGGTTTCTTCTCTATCACGATTTCCTCTCCATAATTTCCCTTTCATTCCGTTTCCTTCTCATCATTCAGGTGTGCTAGGTTTCGTGGCGTATGGCGGTGCCGGACAGATGGTGCGAATGCTTGTTTCATGGAAAGGGTATTCCCCGTGGTCACCAGAGGGCTGCTTGATAGTGGGTCGTTCATCGCCCTCTCACGGTGGCTCCAGCGGACTTACGCTCGTCTCTGTGGCCTATCTGCCTACGGCCTGTAGCCTCCTGTGGCTCCTTCAACTCATACCTTCTTCCTGAGAGTGGTAGCCGCAATAGATCTGTGAAAGTCGCAACGCACAAGGTATCCCCCTCCGCTGAATCACCTATACCTGTCATATATACAGCCGAAAGTCCTTTAGAAGTTTTTCATTGAAGATTTAAGGAGGGCTATTCCAACTCTGTTCGGCTGAATCAGAGTACTCGCGCGTACGCAGTAACAGTCCTCTGAACCCGACTGGAGGGGGGAGGTGATAGCGAAGTAGATTTACCGCACGTAAAAGAACCTCAAGCCTGATAAAGAAGCCTCTGAGTAAAATTTCCGGTCTTTTACGCCCAATATAGAATCGGACGCTAAGAACCATAATACGCAGTTAAAGAGCGTCCATAAATAAAGCTCAATTTAATTTCATAGCTCAAGTGCCTGTGCTTCCTGCCACTTCATTCCAATACTTCATTCAGTAGCAACGACAGCTTTCCTCCAATGTCGAGCTGCATTGCATGCTGCAGGCAGAGTCCTGCGAGTCGTGAGTACTCTGCTGCTCTTTGGCGTGCATCCAAGCTGGAATAGTCTGTTCAAGGAATATCAAATATCAAGCTGCATATCAAACATACCAGTGGCAAATAATTTGGGTACACTGTTGAAATTAAATAAACTATTTTTGTCACTTTCCTTCCCTATGTGACCGGAATATCCTTCTACCCCTCCTTGTACTGCGAATAATTGTGAAGGATTTCATAGAAAGTTAATTAGAGAGTTTATTACTCCCCATCCCAGAATGTTCCATTTTGTGACCGCTTTAAACCAAATTCACCTGGAAACACCAATAAAAACCCATGGCCAGAGGAAAGCTATTCACTTTCAAATACGGAATAATACAACGAATCTTCAGATTTATTTGGCCTTTATCGCCAGTCGGTTTAAATGAACGTTCAGTGTGCCCCTTGTCTCAATATGGAAATGCGGAATTGAACCTCGGACTGCATGCGTTTCCGAATTCGTAAACAGGTTTATGTACTGCGGCGGTGCAGAAGTGTTTTTCACTAGGAAATTTTGTGCGTTCTTTGCACGCAAGATGGGAGTGACCACCAATCACAGAAACTACACAAAATCATTCAATTATTTGAGTTACCTATCAGCATACATGCAAAGACTGCGAGTTTACGAACCACAAACGAAAGACCTCCCAAAAGTAAATACTGGAAAGGTACAAGTCCCATTTCACTAAGGTGGCCTCAAAATTGTGGACATCCTCCCCTTCCACTCACCTTTCGCTAGTCCTGTGCAAGAAGCATTGTGATAAACTCGCTTCATGATACTGACGTCATGCGCAGACAACCGACCGGTGGCAGCAGCCGAATAAATTTGAAGACCCTGTAGAAATTAATTGAGGTTCGCATTGGTCAGCTGAGTGCTGGTGGCGTTACGTTAATCAACTTCGTGACCTACATTTATTTATTTACGGTCTAAGCAACATCTGCAGCAAGGGTCACCTATGGTAGGAATACCGACATTACCTCTACCACTAGTTTGAAGGCAGCGAGATTGAAACTACTGGTCATGTGTTGAAGTTTTGTCATGAGGGTGAAGTACTTTAAGTAAATCACCACCATAGCTTAGACCACTACTGGGTCTCCCGTAAGATTTCTCTAATAGGAAACGTACAAACAAGTTTTAAATTTTCTTCTTCTGAATCCTCCAGAGCAATAAAATTAAATTAAATTGAGTTTTATTTATGGACGTTCTTTAACTGATGTGGTCCTTCGCGTCCCTTTCTATATTGGGGGTGAAAGACCGATAATTTTTCTCAGAGGCCTCTTTATCGGGCTTGAGGTTCTTTTACGTGCCGCAAATCTACGACACGGGATCACCGGCTTTACTTCCCTTCCGAAGGAAGCCATGTTAAGGATTTTTACGCCCGAAAAAATCCATCGCTCTTCGCCGGGTTTGAACCCGCGTCCTCGGGAACTAGAGGCTAGCATGGTAACCACTACACCACGGAGGGGAGTCTCCAGAACAATATCGCAATTAAGTTTTATATCAACAGACTTTTGGATTTGGATTCTACGTTAGAAATAAAATGTTAATCAGGGATTAAAACACCTATATCTACCACAGTACCAGATAGTGAAAACTACGATAAAAATTCGGAAAACAAGCTCCTAATATTTTCTGTGTTTGGTAGCTAAGAAGTTGTTACCAAATACAGAGCGGTCAGATTATGTTTCGGCCAGCAGGGCGCGGAACCAGTGTGCAGCGTGGTGGCGCCTGGCTTCGTAACATCCCGCTCAATCTTGCTTATATGTAAACAATGTTTCACCTATAGCAAGTTATTTTGCTGCATGGACTGATCCTTGAAGTGTCTATCTTGAGGCGGATGACGCAGGAATTTTCTTGGAAAGTGTTCTAAAGCTGTCCTGATTTCATTAACTTTTCTTCAGTTAAATGCATCCTTTTACGATTACGAATTCTAGCGTTTAACAAAGGAGCTTATCTAAATCTAAGAACAAATAGCCTGTCTGTATTCTCTTTTTGTAACTTAAACTCCATGAAATTTCTATGAAAATTGCCTGTAGACCTCTCGACGTGAGATGGATTTCACATATTATATAAAAAACGCTTTGTTCTAAAGTGAGCTTTTCGATAGGTATTCCAATGGCATACTAATCCGTGTGTAGGCATGTGATAAAATTACACTGAAAATGTAAATACAGAAATAACGAACATTGACAGTATTGTATACTGCTTGTGTAACCAACCACGCGATAAAACAACTGAACCTAAATTAATTGCTGATAAAGAGACTCGTACACATATGCAGTAACACGACCTTTAATTCGCTGCGACAGATCCTGGGCTCTACCGGCAGAAGCACAACTTGACCACTGAGTATTTTTGCATATTTTAAAAAACAATATACATTCTTCACAGAATACAGGATAAAATAATCTCGGTGTTATTAGAGCCTGTGCATTATTACTTAATAATTTCTGTTTTCTTTAAACATAACTAGACGCGTGTTTTATATATTGGTTTTAAAATTAGTATACTGTCCCTTTGGCCTCCTACACACGATGCAGGCTGATATTTGTTCCCTAAATGAAAGTTCTTTCTAAAAATATTACTAACATTTAGTCTGTACAAACGAAGCGTGGTACTATAAAAATGCTAGGGATACTACCATATGTACAATATATCCGTCTGGGTTTTTATATTTTTCCGTAAGCTATAGTTAAACATACACCTTCAAAATTTTAAAAAGTAAGAACCAATTATAACTATACATTACAGTAGTGATTTTTCCTCATATATAAACATAATATTTTATTCTGTAGCGGATAGTTCAGCATTCAGCTCTTCAAAAAAGCTTATCAATGAGCGATTCGGCCATTGTATACCAGTATTTCAGCCCCCCCCCCCAATGCTCTGGTCTGAATGTCAAAATTATATATACAGGATGGACCATTTAAGTTGAGACTGTACAATATCTCCAAAACTAAGCGTCGTAGAAAAAAATGTGTTTAATAAAAGTTGCTTGGTATTATGGGGAAAGTAAATGCCATTAGCCGTGCTTTATTTGGAGGGCGTGTTGATGCTCATTTAGGGTCAATTTAATTTGACACTAACTGTAGGTTCCCATTTAAAAAAATAAATTTACCCTAAAACGACCATCACAACGTCCTCCAAACAAAACACAACTAATGACATTTACTTTCCCCTATAATATCAAGCAACTTTTATTCAGGACTTTTTTTTCTACAACGCTTAGTTTTGGAGATATTGTACAGTCTCAACTTAAATGGTTCACCCTGTATATAATGCATATTACATATAACCATCAAAACCAATAGCTCCTCATGTGTTATTGCTTTAACTGTAGAGATGCTGCTTTCTTTCTCTCTCTCTCCAACTACCCCTTTCCCACATTCTTCCAAACTCTTACTTTCCCGTCCCACTCCCAATTTCTCTTTCGTTTCCACCCACTCTAACAGCCTTCCCTTGCTTCCCCCCTTCTTTGTATAGTGTACATGTCGGGGCAACTTGGAAACTGACTACAAAACAAATTAAAACGCAAATAAATGGATTAATACCACACACATCATGTCTGTACTCACATGTGTTTCTTATGCATGTTGTGCGATCGAAACTCTACTACTTTCGGCTGGTATAATTCCATATAAGTTAAGAAAATAACTTGTCAAAACATTGACTTTTTGGTTGTGAAATGTTTTTTAAAATAATCAACAATAGGCAAATTCAGATTGTACCATTTCGTATCCTATACGAATATATAGAATATTTCATATCCTATACAAAATTAAATTGCGTTCGCTCCAAACGTATGCCATACAGGAATTGCTGCAATTGGTTTTTAAATACCAATCTCAGGTTTTCTGTAGGTCATACATAACAGCAAAGAGCTTGCAGCAGAAGAGATGTTTCACAAGTGCTTGTAGCTCTTAAGGTATGCATCTTAGAGTCCATGTTTACTCAACATTTTATTCTTGTTTTGGTCCATACTACCAGTTCTCTAAATATGCAATAATTTTTCTTTAACATTCTGTATTTTTTAAGTTCTTTTCTAATGATCCTATAGTGACCACAACATTAAGTTTAATCACGCGTTTCTCTCATATTAATTTCTTGTATTCTTAGACCTGTAAGATTATTTCAGCAAAGGCTAATTTATACATTATGGTGGGTATATATTTTTCTTCTTTTCTTCTACCCTCCTATTTGTAGGACTTACACCTGCAAGGACTTACAAACCAATGCCTTAAGTCAGTAGCCTATTGAGAAGCAAGCAAGGATCATAGCATATCAGGATGGGCGATTAAGCCCAGTGCTTGGTATGGCGGCGAGGAAGATGAAATGAAATACAGTAAAGAAACGGACAGGAAAATTTGCGGATCAAATTATTTAACCCAACATTCGCCTAACGACCGAGGGTATATATTCCAAAAGAAAATTTATGCTTTTGAAAGTTTAGCTTTTCCAAAAACAATTTTCAAATTTCTTGTATTTATCGAATACAAAGATTTTCATAGAAATTTGTGAATAAGCTGATGAACCATGCAGGGATTGCTTTATCACATTTTATTTCCTTTTCATCCCTTAACATCAGAAGGAAAGAATTAGCTAAAATTATTTTATATTTGGATATATAACAATTATAGGGATTACTTTTGAGGTAATAATATTAAATGACAGCTTTGCACTTAATTATCACTCATAATATCACAGATTTATTCAGAAATGGATTAGAATGTTAAAATAATGTGATAAACCGCTTTGTTCAGCAGCCCTTGCAGCATTGTGACCTCTTTAGTAGTTTTCTCGCCATTTTCACTTAGTAAAATTGCAGGGATTAGCGGAGCGGAGAGATTTATAAAAAGGAGCGACGTTTGTACCACTCACATTAAAGTTTAAATTCCTACTTTTATATCACTTTTCCCTGGGCATAGACTTTGTATATACAGAATGTTACAGAATTTAACTCACAAACTTTCAGGGGTTACAAAAGAAGTGTTAATGAAGTTCGTTGATATAGGATGCTCATGGTCTTAGACTTCGTGATTGTTTGCAATAGATCTAAATCTATAACGAGCCAGTACGCCACTGATATCGCTTCCTTGAGTTGCTGCTACTAGCAGGAATTCGTGACCATTCTATATTCAAACATTACATATATATACCTTCGTAACATATACTTTAACTTCGAAAAAAAAACGCGAGAAATTAAATTGGGTTCACTCCAAACGTACTCCATTCATCTGTTTGAGGAAAACAATGTTTAACCGTTTGAACCCAGCACTATTAGATTAACAATCGAGCACTCTAGTTCCTGCGCTATTACTACAGCTACTGACTGTTCAGTGACCGTTTAGCTGGTGGGGAGGGGTGGCTTATCTTTCAGGCAAAGCTTTAGCTGGTGGGAGGGGTGCATAGTATGTTGAACTCGTGCGACACGTGGCGCGTACAGTAGAAAATACGCAACGGTCTTTCACTATCGCATCTTTACCCCTCACTTACCTCACAACAAGTAAACACCACCACCTTCTACTAGCTAAGTCCCTACCTGCTTGGAAGAACTCCCGCAGCCACTAGCTAAAGCGTCGCTGAATAGACAGTGCCTGTTGTTTGTCTCTCTGATACATATGATTCACCATGGAAAGTGGAGGTATCAGTGGTGCACTGGCCCTTGCCGACGCAGCATTTTTCCAGAAAAAGCAAAGTTCATAACTTTGAAAATACACCAATGGCAGCCATTTTCGCGCTTGTGGAAGATAAACTAACTATTTTAGAGTGGAAATCAGTATCGTATTTGCTTTACGTCTTTATTAATTTGCATTTATTAGTATGAATATTAAAATAAAACATTATAACGTAACTTCAGACCATAGGTGCCCAAAATCAAGGTATTCCTATACCAGTCCACTGTAACCTTTTAAAGTTTTCCAACTGAATTCTGTAACACACTATATATCACATGGTCTAACATACTAACAAAACAAAGTTGCAGCTTTTAATTACATTTGGGGTGACTTTAACAGAAACCTCGCCCTAAAGAGGACACAGGATTATGTATTACTTAGTACGTTTGTTTCGATTAAAACACCAGTTGATTGGATTATCGATTCACAAAGGTGTAGGAATTAAAGGTATTATTTCATGAAAGAGAGGCTTTTTGTTTAATAGCTAGGATCGTTGCCATCAACATGATAATTCGGTTATGCAGGATTGGGGTTATTTTGGCACAAGAGAGAATTTATATATCGCGAGTAAAACAACCCGAATCCACAAACATAAACCGGTAGGAATGAACTGTTTTACTTCATTATTCTCAACACAGTCATCTTTATCAGTAACGTACAACTTGATATTCTTAGTTGCTCTGTAATTGCTTTATAGGAATCGTGAGAAATTGTTTGTGATACTTTATACGATTCATTTTTTAATTTTTACTTTCTCTGCCACGTACAGAGTAGCTTGAGAGGGTATTGCATTCTATCCAAAATTTCGATATCGAGATTTCACCGGAAATATATGTTTTGAGCCCCCGTGAATCCAAAAAAGCATTCTTAGAAAAAGGTCTGTGTATGTGTCTGTGAACACCATAACTCAAATACCAAACTTGGTATTTAAATTCAGTATCTTCCAAAGATGCGAAACAGAGGTTTTCAAGAAAATTCCCCAGCCCCAAATAATCTTATACTTGAAAGACTTTTCGAAATTTTTTATTTTATGAAATGTGGCTCTAACGATGTTGATTAAAATACCATATATTAAAGATATTTAAATGACAAGTAAAATGTTTATTTTGAATGTTCTGGGAATAGCCTGCGAGGTCCTTTTCATTCGGAATGAATTTTATATAATCTTAAATAACTTGAAAGTAATGAGCGATAGACGAAAACATAAATACTGCAAAAAAATTGTAGGTCTCTTTAAAACAATTTATATCAAATAAGATTTTATTTTGTGTGGACCCACCTTTACTTTACCGCAAGTCTTGGCATTACCGCAGTGAGGATTTGAACCTAGGTAACCTATGAAATCTGTGCTTTCGCCAACTGAGCTATGAATCCGAGATCATGTAAGGCAAATTTCTAAGGGTACCAACATCCACCATATACTATCCAGTTTCAAGGCCTGTTTCAGCAGAAAATAATTCGGGCTGGAAAGGGTTAATATAGTTACAAAGGCGTATCACAGGTGTCATCATCTTGTACAGCCAAGGTGCTCGCTTACTTAGGCTTGCCCGTGAACTACCGTATGAGCAGAGAGAAGGGAAGGACGGAATAACTGAGGCGTTCAGGAAATTCCATTTTGTAATTCTTACAAGATTCTTTTTACTTCAACGGAAACAATGTAATAATTAGAACTCTCATTTCTAGGCCCTTAAAAACAAAATTGTATGCACCTAAAATAAAGGTTATAAAATAGGCACACAAAATAGAGCTTTAAACACAGAAAATACAGTTTCCACGAGCTAAACATTGTATTTTACGTATCTAAAAAGTATTTCAACTTTTTAAAAGTTTGAAAATGCAATTATCTAGTGGAAATTAAAATTTACACAACAAAAAGAGTAAATTTAGGGGAAGGTCGGACAAAACAGGGTACTTAATAAATAACTTCAAATATCTTATAAACTCTGCATGATACTTTGTTAATTATTTAATGATTAATTACCTGATATATCTTCTTCAAATTTTTAGTGACAAAATATTTTTATAATAAGCACAAACATAGACAATAATTGTTTTCTGAATTAATGTCAAAGACCCCGTTTTTTCAGACTAGTTGGTTAAAATGGGGTACTTAAAATAGTTTTAGAAAGGCTCAAATTCACTTTATATGCAGAAATCAAAAGTATAAGGTTCGCCATCCTCATCAAAAATGCCATCACGCTGTTCATGAGCCCATTTAAACACTTACAACATTTCACCCATCCCTCTTCAGACTTAGAATTAGAAAATAGTTCATTACAATTAATGCAAGCTGTGTTATTGTCTTCTGCTTCCTTTTCTGATGTATTACAATTGTGTACCGTGACAGCTTTCTTTGGCTTTTACTTTCTTCCACCTTCTCTTTCTCTCTCTCTCTCTCTCTCTCTCTCTCTCTCCAGAAGATTTTGTAGCATTTGGCTCCATTTTAAGTTTCCTTTTTGCAATCTTCATGAAAGAAACTATTTCTTCTTTGTAAGGAAAAATGGTTGGAATTGCTGTCTTTCCTGTTCTTTTGGTGATTTTTTTTATTCTTTCCGCCAGTCTGTCGTGCATAGGGCGTAATAATAACAGCAGAGCTGTCAGGTCGTATGAATTACAATGATTATAATGATGATAATCGTGATGATCATAATAATAATGTTCTCGGAGTAAATAAGCATTTCTAAGGTACGAAATGTAATTTAAAACCTGTCGTATAAAACTGGGTACTGTCCTGTTTTCTCCAAAAGCGCCATGTTATGAATAATTACACAACAATGTAAAATTAGCAGGATATACATTCGAAACACACGTGGTTATTTAGTGCAGACAAGGCTTAATTTATGTAAGACTCACTTCACAGTTTTCAAAACAGTGTGATCCAGATATTAAACACACCTTTCAAGGTTGAAAATTACAACCAAAACTATTTTTGACGCATAGAACATAAGCTTGCTCACAACAGATTGCTGCTACCTTCAAATTGGAAGCAAACAAATAGTAAATAAGTTACTATGTTCAATCAAATATGTTGCTACATATAAAGCAAGAAAAACCCGGTACCTCGTTTTAGCACACTACCCTGTTTTATCCAACTCTCCCCCACTAAATTATCATGGCTAGAAACATTTTATTATGTCGTAAATTATGAGTTTATGATTTGTAATATATAATATGAGCTTATAAATTTTAAAAAAGACCTCTCAAAACTTACTGAATATATTGCAATAGAAATGTACCGCACGCTACAGATATATCACTGTGACCTAAACGCTCTAGAACTGAGATAGAGCCACCCCCAAAATGTTCTTTGCAAAACCCAATATATTCTTAGCAACAACAATATTAAAGAACTGTTTGAAATACGTTTGAAATTTTGCGAATGTGTGCAAATCAACAATTAAAATACGCAATTTGAAAGGGATTTCTGCCGTACTGCAGTCACCAACCTGCTTAAGTGCTAAAATAAACCACTGTTTTTTCCTAGAAAGTCTTATTTCTACAACTAAACTATTCTAAAACCTTTGAATCAAACCAATTCCATGTTATCAATACTTCATCTTTCATTGCTGCACGGAAAAAAAAATACAGCATAAATGCTAAAGTAGGCACTTTTAAGTTCTGAAAGCTTAAAATCCGAGCCTAAATTTTAGCCTAAAATCCGAGGTCTATTAATAACATATTCTTCAGTTTGACAAGGGAATTGAAGTTTTATTCTTATTGAATAAATTCCAATGAAAGAGCTACATTTTAGTTGTGAACACAGAAATATTTTCTGTCCCATGATTAAACAAGTGGAAGGGAAAGAATATTTCATCCGCATTCTTATCTAAGGCAGTTTAATAAAAAAATATGAAGGCGTTAATAACAAATGTTATACTTATTACTAAAACAAATAAAGCTGTCCTGACCAAGGACACTTTTGGCACATAGTTCCCTTTGGCACTATAGACAAGACTGCTCGAAGCGATTAGGTAGTTACATTTCATTCCCATTTCCTTGAGAAGGCAAATAATTTAAGTGGCATGATTGCAACTGTATCTCAGAACCTTAAAGCTATGAGCAGTTCATATTGTAATTGTGCCGTGAGAAGATTTACGACCGAGTAATTTAACAGGCGTCATCCTTTATCGTTTAACTTAAAGTGTCGTGTTTTAGCGCCCTGAGAACGAGGGCAGAGATATTAACTCTGGAGGATTTGCAAAGGCTGCGGGTAAACATACATACATCAACATTCCCCTCCTACTCTCGCATACTCCAGCACGTCTGTTTAATTCCGAAGGGAGAGAGAGAGCTACAAGGAGAACTTTGAAACATAAATTAGAAACGCAATTTCCTTACCTGTTTTTTAGGAGTGTGTCAAATACAGGCACTACTCATTAAGCGCCTTAAAATGCAATACCAAAGAGACGAGAAGTCTAAAGCGTGAACCACAAAAGGATAGAATGAATTGCAACACGTTTCATAGCTGTATTAGGTGGGAAACATTTGTTATTCCTACATAATATTGCGACGATAATTGTTCTGTTTTTAAAATAAAGTGATAAGGATGATTTTATAAAGTTCGAGATATTCAGGATAACATTTGTTTAAGTAAATCCATGTAATTGGCTTTTGAATTCTTGCGAGTCAATTCCTGGATGCTTGTGTAAGCAGGGCTTTGGGGTATGCTTTTTAGGAGAAGGGTCACCTCATGTCCGACACGTGGTTGAGTTATGCATTTCTTGCTGACATACGATACATCAGTACTAGCTGCTAGGCAGTAGTCTGTATTCTCCTCGAGTATTTAAACTTAGATTTTGAGCAGTATATAGTGTGATGCCGCGATGGTGCAACAATTTTGAAGCCGTATACTTTACCTGCTTCTGATGTAATTGTCAATATCTCGTAGCTCGTTCTATTCGTGCGCCAGCTGCTCCAGTGGTAGAGCTATGAATACTTTCTCTTAGGGTATGCATGGGTGCATTATTGAAGGAAAACACCGGTTTAAATTTAATGAGAAATTTAATGTGATCTAATAATTTAGCCATTGAAGCGAGTTGCCAACCGTTTGAGATGAAGAACTAGACTGACTCTGAATTGTAGCAAGAAATTGTAACAACTGAATTATACTTGGTAAATTCTGCAGTATCAAAGTTCCGGTTTGAAAGAACTGTTTCCGCAATGAAACAAACTAGAAACGTAACTTGCCGCGAGTCGCTAAAATGCTTACCTGCACGATCTCTCGCAGCAGCCGCTAAATCTTACTTACACAAGCGCGTCACTGAACGCTAAAAATAACATACGAATAATCATCAGATTAAGTGACTTAATTCTCGGGAGAGAGTGTCACGAATGTATCCACGAATGAATGTCGATCAGTACCTCTCTGATTAGAATGCACACCTTTATTGTTACTTAAGCCCCGTCTACTTTAGAATTACTCCCACCAACGTTACTTCATACGGGGCCAATACTTAAGAATCCTACGTGTGCGTCTCCATGTTGCTATGGAGGCCTGACTAAACTGTCAGAAATTCTTTCACTGTTCTTTTTCAGAACTTCTGCCAACGCGACTGTGCAAACGTACTGAGCTTATAACCTAACTAAATTCTAAGAATCCTTAAACTAATGTATTCTATCCTCTGCTGTTACCAATGACTTTAGTTAACTCGCATATTACCTTCTTCTTTCCGGAGAAATATTTCAACACAAACTTATACATTATACATTGGTTTAATATACAGAAGTTTTTGTAACTATTTCTCTATCTTACTATTATTTAATTATTTATATCTTCCTGTCAATAATTACGGCATCAAGTTTGTTTGATGTCGCGGGCTCGGTCGATCACTTGCGTAGTCGGAATCTGCGTCTGTCAGCTTCTCAAATTTATTTTGTGCCAACTTACAATTTCGCCGGGGGCTCTAGGCACGACGAAGATGGAACGCTGGACTTCTTCCACCTAAGCTGTCTAATTCTCTCCCTCATGCAATGTAGCTTAGATTAATTATTAGAAAGATTAAATTCTCTCTCTTGGAAGTATAATTACACGTCTATTGATAGTGTCATCCTTTCGCTACCCTTCCAGTTATCATAACCTATAACCCTCTCGATGTCATCCCTGTGCTACGTCCCCGTGCCCATCACCTTTGGCATGGACACTGGTTTGGGCTAAATGACCTTTACGTCACAATATTTGAATCACTTTAACGTAAAGCCTTGTACGTATAATTTCAGTTATTCGTTGTTTACCTTCATCTGGAGAGGTAGACCTTTACTGCGTTCACGTTACATGCATATAGATGATGTATTGTGTGCCAAAATATGAAATTATGTTTCACATTCAAGGTTTACTTTAATTTCTGATTTCCCATAAAACCAAAATTAACTTCTAAATTATAAGCTATTGTGATTATCTCTGGTATATTGAATGAAACAGGATACGTTTATGCATGAAAATTTGGCATGGAGAAATTCGAATTAGGAACCCAATGGGGTTAAATCTTTTATTCATACACATGTAAGAGTGTTGAAAAGCAACACTGCTGATTAGAAGAAAACGGCTGTGTAATGCGGAAGAAGAGACACGAGCATTTTCCACCACAATACACAGCATAGGTTGCAGGGCGGTCTTGTGCAGATTTCCTCCGGACACTGGAGGCCTCCTACATTTATTCTAGTAATTACTCCATCATCGCTATTATTCTTTGTCCTACATCATGCTGCCATTCTGCGTGATGCAATTTCTACAAAAAGGTCTTCGGAATTTTCCAGAAACTTTAATACGCTAGAAACAAGAAAATCAACCTACAGGCATACATGTGGCGATGTCGGGTAATACGACTGTAGTGGTGTGCTACAGCAGTCCGGGATGCCGCTTCTCGTTGTCGTTTGTTGCCCTAAATAATCTACATTTACCTAGCTACTCTTCTCCCGCGTCTGGTAGTGAGAGTTGAATAAAGCTACTTGTTACTGCTCGTCTGGATTTATTCCAGTTAAATAAACAACAGAATTCACAGAATTGCATATTATTTGGTTACCTCCCTGTTACGTTGTCGAGGCTTAAGTTGGATCTACATCTATGTTCATACGCTTCATACTCGCACAGACCGACGTGAAGTGGACCTTTTGAAGATCAGACTTGGAAGAACATTTCTCGGAATAGTCCGCTTATACTTTGGCAGACAGACGATCATTTTCCCGCTCATTTGAAAATTCATATTCCTCTTCCTCCAGACTCAATGCGTGTGACGTCTATCAGAAGGTTGATCAACAAACTTTTCAACGACGTAATTAATTTCAATACCCAATTCTAGGGGATAGATGTATGTGATGAACATTGTTGAATATCTTACTCGTGTCCTAATAAAATTATGGTAAAATTACGCTGACTTAAAAACATAAAGACAAGGAAAGTCAATACTGAGAATAGCATAATTAATTTTAATTATTATAGAGCTATTTACAAAAGTAATAGCAAACAACTTTTGCAATTTATAACGACCTATTTCTATTATCATAGTACTTGCGCAGACGTATGCATTGCAGCATATCTGATTGTTGGTCAATAGATACAGGGTTAAAATCTGCATTACATTCTTGAGTTTTTCTTTATTTCAGAACTTCGTTCGTCTTGAAAAGCATAAGCATTCTAGGCTCCGGTATAGTTTATACCCGCATTTTGTCAGAATACACCCACTGTCACTTAAGAGTTGCAATTACAAGGAGACCGCGAAACGTCATACAATATATCTGAAAATATGTCTGCACTAGTTTAACACTGTCACTATAAGTTTTATTGCTGATTAAATTAGCATTTATTTTAATGTAAAATAAACATGGTTATATTTACATGAACATATATGTAGTTTGATATATTACCGCTGCATTTAAGGCATTTTGATACTATATTACCGGCAGTTCATCTTCAAATGCGGATTTGCATAGCAAATTCATTCCGATTCTATTTTTATTTATTTGTTTTTTTACAAGACTCCCGTGTATCATTTAAGACGTAGTTATTACAGTGAAGTTTATGTTCACTTTATAAGAAGTAAATGTGTAAGACTCTACGAATTTATAATTTTTACGTACATAAATAGTAGAGATAAGAGAAAAATAAGGTAACCTCTGTCCTGGAGCAGTTCAGAGGATGGAATCGTTTCAGACAATAACCAAACATTAAATTACTCGGTTCCAAAATAATATTTCTCTAATAAACGCGATCGTTTGTATATTTTTATAACCCCATCCACAAGTAACGCTCTGATCGCAGAGAGTACTTTGCATTATGATACCAGAGTTAAAAATATACTTAGGATGTGAGACCTTGGAATCGTTCCTGCTTTCAATAGATGGCAACACGTAATAAAAATCTCACGACTTATTAGATTTAGTGAAGCTATTGAGCTTTTGCGATGTGCATGCAAAAACCCGAGATTGGCCCTAACTGGTGTTTTGAAAAATGTAATCATTATCGCTATGGAAACCGATACAAGACCGTTACTCCCAGATGATGTTGACGATGATAATGTGAATTCATTTAATATGAGGTAAGCGAATTTGTTAGCAGAATGGGTGAAGGGCTACACAGAGCCGTAGTTCTTCAACCACGGAAGGGGCCAACCGAGCTCTCCTTGTTTGGCTTTCCATTAGGCCAATAACTGGAGTCTAAAAAGCCTTTCTCCCCGCTGCGCAAGGATGGAATTGAATACGCTAGTTATGCGTATCAACTCCAAAGGGAAAGGCTACTGTAAACCTCTGTAGGGCCGATAGCGTTCTAGCTCGCCTTCTCTCAGTTCTCCAGGCTGATACCAGAGGGCACTGAAGCACTTAAACATCACTCCCCAGACTACTCAATCTCTCACCGGAACTACTTCCCCGCCGAGTCTAACCCAATCCGAACCATATCTTTCGTAAGGGGCTCAGGTGTTCGACCCGACGTACTTCTAGTAACATTAAAAGTACTACGAGAGCTAGGGATATGCAGCGCTCGCCTCAAGGCAGTGAAGAGGTCGAAACACCTCCCCTAAGGAAATGTATCGTTAATAACACGTTTTGAATTCGCACATGCAAGGCGAATGTTTGATGAAAGGAAGAGAGGAAATGAGGCGAATGGAAGGCGAGGTTTGTCATGTCTCCTGGCAGTATTCATAAGGAACGAAAAATCACGACTGGGAGCGAAAGGACCAGAATCATCCAAGTAATAGTGGACCAAGAATATCTTGTGTAAATAGTAAATACCCGTGGACCTACTTGGCTGTTACTTTGGAACAATTATGTTCAAAGTTAGTAATTTTTGGAACTGGAATGGTCAGAACTATTACTGAAAAAGAACCTTTTATCTCAATTCTAATAACCAGTATTAGAATCTAATTATACCTACTTTCTTACATATGTATTTATAGCATTCATATTGGTATAATAAGTTTCTAGGATTCCCTAATACAGCTTATAACATTCTTCGTCTATTATAACATTATCTATTTTTATAACTACTGCTCTGTTATCTAGAAGCAAGAAATTGCGAGTAAGATTAACCTTATTTCACGCTTCATAAAATGGACCAGGGAGCGGAGAAGCGGACGCAGCGGGGTTTCTGAGCAGGAAGTCTGAAGACCCAACACTCAATCAACCTAAAGGGCAAGTAGGGTGAAAACGGGAGCGTTATCCAGCAGTAGATGGTTCACAATTTAACATTAGAAAGACCAATACAGTGATAGAATGTCTAGCCTTTAGGTTCAGAACTTAGGGTAAAGAACATTTTCAGAATAATATCACACTAATAAAAAAAGTATTATAGACTGATAAGCGGATTATAATTATCATTTAAGGTGCAACCCTCCTTTCAGTGAAACCATGTAAATGATAAAGAAGGTGGTATAATTAAAATTATGTATTAGGATAATAACAAAATAATGACACTGGAGATAGATAAAAAGGTTATCCAAATGATACGGAAAATGAAGATCTATAATCTATATACAGCTAATTCAGTTATAATATACTGTCATCAATATATCATATTAAAACTCTTGTATATAGAAATGTAACATTGTGAGTTCAACCACCTGCTTTGGAAATTCCGGAGGCGAGAGGAAAATACTGGAAACGGTAACTGGTACCTGAGGGAAAGAGATAGACGTAGGTTAACATAGATCGATATATTGGTGACTACGGGATGTTTTTACACCAATCAGAAGACATTATTTGGTTCACCGATGGTTCAATGATGAACGATAGCTGGACTATATGGAGTTCAGAAAAAGCGAGAAGTTTTATTCTCTGGGAGAGCTGACCTCAGAATTTCAAGCAGGAATATATGAAATTAGAGCCTACGTGGAGGAGAATTTGTGTGGGCGATACAGGAATTGTGGAGTCTACATATTCAGACAGCCAAGCAGCACCGAGGGCACTATCTGCATCAGTAATGACATCAAAGGTCGTTAAGGATTGCCAAGAAGCCCTAGAGGGGCAGGGAAAATGCAACAAGGTTACCTTGGCATGGGTTCCCAATCACTCAGGTGGGTATAGATGGCAACGAAAGTGCAGATAAACTAGCTAAGGCAAGGGCCATATCACTGATGGTGAGTCTTAATCACTGGCCATGTAACTTCAAGAAATAGGAGTAGGAGTAGGACTAGGTACGGAGGGGGAGTTAACATCTCGACCTGTAAGATCTTTTGTGCCTAAGCCCCTGACGGAGTGCCCCGGGGAGGGGTGAGGTGAGAGGAGAAAGACAGGGCGGCCGGAGCAGGAGACACGACAGGGCAGAGTCCCTACCTTTTACAGATTAAAACTCCCCTGATGGTAGCTAGTGCAACCGCTACCCTCCCACCCTGCAGGCTTGCACATCCCACCGGGGGTACGGGACTCTTAGACCGCCCCATTCCGGGGGACGAAGGGTTACACAGAGCATCCTTTACCCCTACCATACAACGCTGAGACTCTCGCCGACACTTGCAACCCTGAAACAGACCAAGCAGATGAGAGGTGAAGTGAAATGAGAATGGAAGTGAAATAGAGGGACAGAAAATTCGGGGGATGTAATGAACCTTCGAAGCATTCGACTAGCGAACCGGGAAAACCCACGAAAACCCATAGATCAGGAAGGTTGGCCGTGGGAATCGAACCCATGACCTCCCGAATGCGAGCTATAGGCGTTACCGCTGGAGCCATCCCGCTCGGTCAAGAAATATCTGCACACAGTTGGGATTAAGAAATCCAAAGTGTAGGTGCATAACAGGGAATATGAAACCACCCTGCATCTTATATTACAATTCAATGCATTGGAAAACACACGATACAACCTTTTGGGGAGTTCAGACCCCAAAGTATTAGTGTCCAATACGCATCTAGTTGAGGGACTCCTGAAACCCTTTAAGAGAACAGGTTGACTGAACTAGCACAGCTGGGAGAGATGCTGCACAATAAGCCATCAGCTTTGGTGCTAGCAAGGTTCAGGTTTCGATAACACCATCTTAACTAAGTAAGAAATGTCCCAAGTCCAGTCCACAGCCAACCCGAACCAATCAACGCACACCACCCCGACTACCGCCAGGATAAATATCACAGTACAAGCGGTACAAGCCACTCGACTCGGAAGTGTTCATATCATGGGAAGGAAGCAGAGAAACCGCCTTGCCGCTGCTGCTTCGCCGGAGTCGTCCACCGCAGCAGCCGACTGCACTCCGCAACCGGACCCGTCACCGACGGACGCAGCTGCCGCTGCTGACACCGCCCCCGCCCCGGCTGCCACCGCAGTCGACATCACATCGCCTCCATCGGAACTGATCACGCCGGTCAGCACCTCAACTTCGCCGCAGCTTCGGGTCTCATATGCCCGGGTCGCTGCCTCGCCACCAGACGATATCAAGGGCCGCTATGGCGCTTTTAGCGCTGTGGTCTGTGGTGTCCACCGCCTCTTGCCAATGCGGGAGGCTGCTCAGCAACTCTGGCTTTCGCTTATCCGCGTCTCAAGGATTACGTCTGGCAGAGGACGGACGCCGCTGCTACATCTGACATTCCTTGACAGAGCGCACTACACCGCAGCACTCACGACTGGCCTAGTTCTCTTAGGCCAGTCACACCGCATTGAGGCAAGCCGCACCGACAGGCACTTCCCTTGCCGCCGCTGTTGCCAATGCGGTCATATAGCGGCCACCTGCAGGGCGCAACCACGGTTTCATTTCTGCGGCTTGCCCTCACTCATTTCTACCTGCACCGGGCAAAATCTGGCAGTTCACCACCGCTACTGCGCTACTTGCGGTAGTGGTGACCACTTCAAAGGCCAGGCTTCTTGCCCGCTTAACCCAAGAGCACCACAACACCGCCGTCAACAGTCATTGCCTCTAGCTCCGCCATACACACCTCTAGCATCACCAGCGCAGATCATCACAGCAGAGCACACCAGCACTACCCACACCGCACCACCAAGAGCCTTCCTGCACCACCTTGAAACCAGACCTTCAGAACGCCGTTGAGAGTATCTAGCACATCCTACGGGATCTTGGCGTTCGCCTCATGCACTGCAAAGGACAACCAATGCGCGACTTGTGACTATGAACGTCAAGCATCGCAGCACCATTCGGCACCTCTCAACCTCTTAGTTTCTGCGACTCCGCCAGACCGTCCAGGGTGACGACCACGCGGGGATGCTCGCGTCGTCTCTGCAAGCTGATGCGCCTCGAGCGCCACTGACAGCAACTGCGACGACCAACCCACGCGATTGAATGCCCTTGAGGCCGCGATCGCTGGTCTTCGAGTGCAGCACCTCTAATCTGAAACCGCCATACTTCAGAAACTGCAGCAACTGCAGGACAACCACAGGCAACTACAGGAAGGCTACATTCTCGTCCGGGCGTTTATGGAAACACACGTGCTTCCACATCCACCCTCCACTTACAACTACCGGCGTAATAACCGTGAAAGAACCCTCGAAATAAAGATAAATTAAGCACCCTTCCCATCCTTCACCTTTTAAGCCCCGGGTGGTAGCCAGGGGCTTGTGCCTACCGCTCCAGGTTACGCATCGGCAGTTAGCATTGACTTTTACTAACGGAGGTGCTGACGTGGTACTCCATCATCCGTCACCTTTACTTTCTGTTGACTCCTACCTTTATCACAGTACCAACTTCCTCACCCTTAATCCCTCCCAAAATACAAACCACAGTTGCGACCGAGATATCCACAGGAACACTTCGGCCACGCTACTGCCACCGAAGATGCCTAACGCAGGTATAGACGTAACGTCTGGGAAGATAAGAAGGAGCGACCCAGTAGACCACAGTCTACAAGCCCGGGATATTTCTTTCTTAGTTATGACGCCGGCCGTGAATGCTTAGGAAACTTCAACACCATATTGTTCTGTCTTCCAGATTTTATCAATCAATCAATCAATCAATCAATGGAAGTCTTCGAAGGAATTACAAGATACGTAGGAAAACATTATCATAGTTAAATGAAGCTGTTTAAGGGAAGAGGCTAAAGAGGCTCGGTATATGATCAGCAAATAATTTATTGTGTTTCAATATAGCCAGAAATATAGGGTCAGTTTAGCGTGAGGGGAAGGAGTAGAAATTTGTTTTTGTACTAATTTAGAGCAGCGGCGTACACAGAGTGCATATGGAGGGTGAGCTGAAACAATTATAACTGAAACACACGAAGCGAGGAATACCTTCATTGCATAGTCGCTTTTAGAGATTTATCTTTATTAGGCAAAACCAATTGGATTACTGAACAGGATATGTATACCAAATAAAGCGTTTGATGAGTCAGCATGACCAACAAACATAGGGCCAAAAGGCAAACAAGAGTGCATATAGACTAAGCTCCTAGCTAGGACTCATGTCCAGCTTAGGTTAATTCCTACAAACATTGTAAAGTATTAACTTTTAAGTCAATCAGTCAGGCGTGTTAACCATTAGACTACGGGTAGACCCATTCAGATGTTCCACTTTCACTTCACTACATAGGTACTCTGTAACTATCTGTACACTCGCTTCCATATATGCCGTCACCGCAGCTTTAGGCGGCATTCTACTGGGTTTCACAGGTGGAGTATATGTAATAAGGAGGAGGTGTATGTATTTGATTAGCTTTTGGGCGCATGCAGTGGCGTCTTGTTTTACGTGCACAGTTCTAGATTATTCACATATGAATGTACAACTTTGAGCAATAGCTTTCCTCGTCATCACTTATAATAAAATGTTTAAATATACAACTAAATCAAACCCTGTTTTGCACAACATCTCGACGGAAAAATATTTATAATGCCAACATAATGTAAAAAGTGAAATACTTTACACTTTTTACTCTCACAGAGGACACATTTTCTAAACGCTGCTAGTCATCTGTCCAATCTAAATATAAAGCTCACAAAATACTGTTTGCATAATTTCTCCATATAAAAGGCATTTTTAATGACAATATAATGTAAAACTGATGTAAATTTTACTTTTCACTCTCAAAGACGACACATTTACTAGATATTATTTTAATAATCCGTCTATGCGAATACTGCATGGAATTGCCCTAGCAATGTGTTCAAATGGCAAATTGGCTTCCCTTATACCTATAATTCTTCCGCGATGCACCTCCGAAATATTTCCATACATTGCGTGAGCCACAACGCTCCAGACACACCCCTCCCTGCTATGTACGCGCCCGCTGAGAAGGTTGGTAAAATGCCTCCCGAAGATGCGGTGACGGCATAAATAGAATCGAGTGTACATACTACGTGTATGTAACTAAAACGTGTGCGAGTAGTAAAATAAGCGGAGCGAGCCGTTTAACCAATGTTGCCAACCAACTTATAGTATGATGATTTTCAAAAGAGCGAATTAGGCCCCTATTATCCCCAATATTTATAAACTCTATCCTTTTTACCTGTTTATTAGCAGATACAATGTGGTACTAGATCTCTAAGGATAAAAGGGATACAGAAAACAAAAAATGAGACTACAGTGCTTCGATATTCGGTGGGCTTCAGTTCGTTGAACCCTCCAAACTGCATGCGCCCCTTTTGCGAGTCTAACTTCACGACAGCTTAGGAAGTTAGCAGAGCGCGTAAAGCAGGTTAGCGATATAGGAAAGGACAGAAAACAGCGTAGACCATGACCCCAGAGAGAGATAGGAATACTCAGGGCAAAGCTAAAGGGGAGAAGAAGGATCTTCAATGCGATATTCATCCTCTACACAAAATATACTTATCCTTCTTTGTGCAGATTTCGGCAACTATCAAAGCTGACTCCCAGTTACTCAATCGCCCTCCATCACACACAATACACCTCCCACTATTTCCGTTACAAAGGAGTATAACTTCTCAAGTGTTTTACATTTTATATCCAAGCTAAAGTTACCTGGCTGATGGAACGTATTTCCGGTGAAATCTCGATATCGAATTTTTGGGTCGAATGCAGGAATGCAAAGGGAGCAGAGGAAGAGATAGTGGGATCGTAGAATCCTAAAGCTGAACTGCACATTCAATGCCAGTCATTTATCACGGTATTTGAATTCAGAAACGCCCGTTTAAAGTTTCCAGTTGTCTAAGCGTATGCATTTTTAGCTGTACATATAGGCCTAGCATTTTACCAATATAAGTTATACGCGAGGGAATAAATACGTTCACTAAGGGATGAATAACATAGTGTATTATAGCTCAATTAATTCTTCAATAGTAGTCATATTAAATATTTTCGTTATTGGCACATTTAAATTGCAATTACTAATAGTTCGTATTAAATGTTGTTCATGGCGAAAGTACAGGGTCATTGTAAAAGTTGTGCGGAAAGTATAAACCAGATTTAATTGAATAATGAGGCAAACATATCAGTAAATTATTACAAATCTTCAACATGACTTTCTTATGTAACATTGCATACATATAATCTATAAGCTATGGAGTAATTCTATCGGTCATATCACGGTTAATGGTTGCTATTGCTTCTCCTATCTGAACTCGCAATTTGTTTAGATTCGGTCCTGAATTTCCTTTGAACAGACGTGGTTGATCGCAATTCCTGAAACAGCGGACAACGATGAGCGCACTCCGCACCTGTATACAGCTGCATGCCTACTGATGAGTCGAGATTATTATCATGTCCGAGGGTGCTGCAACGCAATCTAACATACTCTAGCGGGTTTATAGCAAACTTGAAGATATAGCGGAATCTTTTATATGCATTAGATGTTGTCATTGGTGGCATAGTTTTATATAACTAATTTATGAGCCTGTATATCATTATAGGTAAGAAACTGTGCTAAAACGGGCCAGGATGCTCTCTCATAAAGCAACAGAAGTTGTGCGTTTCTCGTCCTAAAACTACATATATGAGGAAATGTGTCACTAGGAGGCAGAAGATAAATGTCTTTGGTCCTTCCCGAGGTATATCATTGTCATAGGTTAAACACAGAAAGAAGTTATTATTATTATTATTATTATTATTATTATTATTATTTACTGAATTATGATGCAGTAATTTGTATCACAAATTATGTAAATGTCAAGAGTGATTATAGTGTGAATATGCATTATTTTGTGACATTGATTTGAGATGTTTGTTGATTGTAAGCATTGTCGAGAAGTAAGTTTATACGGCCTTACTGAAACTGACAATAATAGCGTGCAATAATGTAGCGAGGGGGTGAGCTGTTTATCATTATTAGAGACGAGCAAATGACGTAATATTGGCGCGTTTTTCTTAGGAATTTGCTGGAACATTTTCCCTAGAGCATATGTTTTCGTAATTTTCATTGGATATAAAAATAGACGCTAATGTTGGCGCGTTTTATTAACCAATAGCAGCTCAGTTATAATCTTTAGGCATATCGGGGTGTGGGAGTATAAAAAGGGCTAGGTCAGAGTCAAATTCGTTCAGTCCATCAGAAATATTTGTACACTACACGTCGTCTTCAGTCCATTACACGTCGCTGAATACATTGCACAGTTTATCGATTCGCAGGTTACGCGTAGCAAAGTTATAAAGAAATCTCAAGTGTCGTAAAGTTAATTACACAAAAAGTTGAAGTACGCAAATTAATAAGGGGCAGTAAATAAGTTATTATAACTGTTTCAGTTTGGCGAGTGTCAAGATTAATATGTGAAAGTGCAAAATATGTTACGACAATAAAAGTGTAAAACAAATTCTTCATCAGTGTTATCTTTGGATAAAAACTCCTTTCCGTTTACACACCTTGTATAAGATAAGTGCTCGACCAAAAAGATCATAGCTAGCCGGAGGACAGTGAACCTAAAATTAAATAAAATAACAGGCGCTCAGTAAATGATAACACGAAGTGACCGCGATAAATTGTATTCAATACGTGCGGCAGATAAACAGTAGCATTCTTTCAAACTTAACAAAGAATCACGTCACAAATTGGCTCACAAACGAGGGGCTCAATAGATAAAGAAACATAAATACTGTCACATATTTGGCTCCCAAACGTGGGGCAAAACACAAGTAAATACAACTAACATTAATACCGCCGCAATTATGAGAATTTATATGAATACTATTTCAGAAATGGTTTTATTGCGATTTCCTGAGGGTAAAATGTTATAAGAAATAAAGCAAAATGTCAATTTATTACAACCAAAACAAACAGCACAGCATAACTAAACATTTTCAGTGCGAGAAGTACAGGTTTTTCAAATTCAACGCCTTAAACAGGAAATACGATACCTAAACATACATCTCACAATATATTTTCATTTTGCTTTAGCAAAACTGTTTATTCTGAATTTTTGTTATGATATCTAAATAAAATCTTGCACGCAAATTGTGGAATGTGAGAAGTTTTTATAGTCGTAGAGCTTTGATCACGAACGTAGTGAGTTCTAAAAATCTTTCCTCTTGTAAAAAATTCCTGCTTTAGCACAAGTTGTGTAAATAACTTATTATTAGCCCCAAAATTATAATTAATTTCCGTTTACCAGTTTCATGGTGTAGCAATCTCTTTTTTGAATTTCAATAAATTCTTTTGATCTATTCTCGTTAAAAGTAGGAATCTATTGTTTTATATTATGAAGAATTAGAGACGCAAAAAAGAAAGAAGCAGGAAGGAAAGGACGTGGAACAGTTGGCTAAGGGATTTTTATTACACATGTCTTAGATATAAAGGGGACTCAAATATTCCTTTCTCTACATTTGTTCAATATTGTGGCACAGAAAAGATTTAGTATTTTAATTCCAATTCAAAGTGAAAAATATTTCCTTATATCCTTTACCCAAAAATTATCTCGTACCACGTATGATAACAATTCCGTTAACCGTACGGTAGGATGCCACTACTCTTCCTTGTATGGTTGACATATCAGGATCTGACTAGTAGCAAGTGTCGGGATGAATAACCTCGCTCTGCAGTAGCCCAACTCACTCACATATGAGGGTAATGGTAGATGTAAGCAAGACTAACGTTGTTTGGCATGGAGTGTAGTGAGAGTAACGTTATTAAGTATTTATCGGAGGGAGACACCTCGCCACTACGACCAACTAAACTGTGTTCACTCTTAGTTTGATCCGCGCCAAAACAAAGCCCAAGGGACCAGTGCACCGTTATAAAGTATCCTTCCGCTATTCGCGTCAGAAATGGACATACTTTCATGACCATGTGGCAAATACACGCGGTACATAGTGCAAAAAGAACAGCGCCCTTATTCCGACAACTTAAACGGTGACTCGCATATTCTGTTAGGGAGTGAAGGAGATAAGATTGTTAGTTACAACAAAATAAACGTCTGCACATGCAACATTTAATTTTAATTCTAAAAGAAACGAGCGAAAAGGAAAGTAATATGTATGCGATAACCTGCATTTATTTGCTCTCTGGAAGCGGCACTTTACCAGCTCTTGATGACTCATTTTTAAATAGGAAATTCTGCACTGTTACGCGAATTGCATTCTTCACAAAATCGTCACATTCCTGCTTCGCATATTTCATACGCTTTCGTTTTTTCCTTGGTGTAACCACTTCACCGTTTCAGGTTTTTTTAAGAGCACTGTTTATAGTTGTACTGAAACACTGGTGAACTCAGAAGTTAATTTTCCCATTTCTTTCACGGGAAGTGTCGGATATTTCTCACATAACTTATAATAAACATTTAACGCTGTTGTTTTTTCACCAGTAGTCAATGGTTTGCCCGGCTTATGCTTTACTAAATCGACGAAGATGCAAAAGCAAATTTGCCGTCCGCCATGATAATAAATAGAAAGTGCTTATTTCTGGCTGTAGACAATATTCTGCGCATAACCAGATACCAGGTGGTATATGAATTGCAGGTTGGAACTTGTAGATCTATTAAACGGTATAAATCAAAGTTTATTAATCTCTTAGATGTTTGAATAGAATATTATTCCATTTAAGGTTAAAATGGTTTTAAAATTGAGATTATTACCATGGGACTACCTTCCTGCGCGCATTACTACTGTGTTGTACCGCGGTAGACTGGTCACGTGGGTTTATATTGGCGCGGATCAACCTAAGAGTGAATACAAAGTAGTTTTATTGTGGCTACACCTCCTGGGAGGCAGGGATGAAGTTAAGGAGCCGCAGGACCGCAGGCAGACAGACCCACAGAGACGCAAGGAATTCCCTAATATTTCCAAGTTGAAACACCCGCCGGCGCCTGCAGAGGCGAAGAATATCGCGAGGGAGCGACGAAGTGACCCTAGTAAGCGGAACAACGCACTCTGGCGTTTTTTACGGGGAGAAATCCTTTACATGCGCAGCAACCATGCCATCTGCGCGACACGCACTACGAAACCCGAAGACACTTCCTGAAAGACGAAAGAGAGAGATGAAATGATAGGAAACGGGGGAAAGGAGAAATCTTGGTAGAATACACCACCATAACGTTATGCAAAGCTGGCTGTTGATTGTTCAGTGTGTGTAGATATTATGTTGGTATATACTAGTGGCGTGCAACGTCCAAACTGGAGACGGGAATCCAAAACGGGGCAGCGTGTGCCTTGCTGCGTATGCAACCAACAAAACGTATGAGTGGAGCGTGTAATCTAGAATGCCCGAGTTCGCTCAAGTTCGTTCGATGGGGGCATGTTTGAAGCGATACTTGCTGACCTGTGGATGGCCTTGCTTTACTGACGTTACAGGCTATGTAGTTCATTCAGAGCTGAGTAAACCCTTGTTTACAAGTAGCAAAGGTTGGAAATTCGGAGATATGATGGTTCTGCTATCTGAAGCTACCTAAATAAGTGTATACCGACATCCATCAAACGTCTTATTTAGTTAATGTTTAATCTTTTTGATTTTCTCTCTTTTTAAATCCTTCACGTCGTACTGCAAATGCACCGACCAGCCTATAAGAGCCTCAGAAGTAAAAGGTAAAGAAATTCAGTGCGTGGATAAGCGACAGCTCAGATGCTAGTGACGTAGTAGGCATGTACTGCAATATGAATACCGGTGATGATGGTGATAATGATGGTGATTTACTACGCTGGTGGAAGGAGCATGAAATTAGTTTACCTTCTCTGCCAGTTTCGAATTCCAGGAATCAGTGCAAGCAGTAAAAGAAACTTTAGTAAAGCTAGAATGCTTTTAACGACTCGTAGGAGTCAGCTGGACCCAAACCATGACAACGACTTCTTATTAATTCATAACAATTATAATAATCAGTAATTACTTTGTAATTCGTATCCATTTGGAGGTAGAATCTCTACTCTAATTATTTTGATATGATACTTTGGGCAAGAAGGAGATATTAGTTATTTTTGAGATATATATTTATGTTTAGATGTTATGATGACTTGTTAATTTGCACAGTCGTTATTTTAGGGTTTCTAACTAACAGTTATTTTTCATAAAGCTAGTTTCATTTATTTATACATGTATTTGTATAAAATACTACTTTGAAAGGCCAGTAGTGACATATATAACGATAGCCTAATAATGTGTACCTATTTTCCGTACTTACGAACAACAAAGTGCATAGAGCACAAAAAATATGCGTGACAACCCATTAGTTTGATTACCCGTTACTCCGACAGCCGCACAGAACGTGGCTGAGATAATGTGTGTAGAGGAGCGAGAGAGACAGGCAAGAGGGGGGAAAGATCGGACGAATGTTGCCTCGCTTCTGAGAAGCAAACTTGGATAGTGGCTACACTCGCCAAGCATGAACCAAACATAGAGCGTGTTTTGCATGACACTAGTGGAAACTATTGAACAACATGTGCTTATTATCCTAAGCTTTGCTCGAACAGAGTCACATATGGGTCGTCAGTTTGAATTTATACAGAAATTTATTCCCTGGTGTCACCGTCCCTAACATATACACAATTTTTGCTTCTACCGTGATCCCTGGGAGGGAGGGATAAGGACCTGAAGGGCGACCAGATCCGGATGTCGACGGGCGCAAGCATGGACGAGGTCCCTAACGTTTGCGGTTCGAACGCATCCGATGTCGCACGGGCCCACCCAGAAGCCTCCTAACTCCCAGTGGTTCCCCTGTTGGGTCCCACTCGGAGGCGGTGGGAGGCAGTCCCTCAAAAACGCCAGGAAAGAAACCTCTACAAAGCGTACATACACCGCTCATCCGCAACCCGCCGTCGCCTGGTCCTACAACCCTGAAACAGATGACAATAAAGATGATGGGTACAGGAAATGATGGGTAGGAAAATTCTGGTAAAAGAGGATCACCCCAGCATTCACCTGCCGGTCGGGAAAACCATGAAAAAACCTGTGGATCAAAATGCACGGTCACCGGAGATCGAACCCGAGATCCTCCCAATGCGAGACATACACGTTATCGCGGCGTCACCTCGCTGCGCTACCTCCATACCACTGAGGTGAGTATAGTGCTAATCAAAACAAACAAAAAGCATGACATAACTTCCACTTGCGAGAGAGAGAGAGGGAGGGAGGGAAACTTTGGATGCAGTATGACATCGAAGAACTGCTTACTATATCGACATTATTTTGATTAAATTCAAGTGAAACTTTTTTATACTTCCGAACATGCTTCCAATTTCCGAAGTTTTAATGAACTAATATTGCAAGTTGCGAACATCAGTGAAAAAGGCAGAGCATTATGCAATAAAAAGATAGTAATATTTCTGCTTTATACATCTCTACAACAGTACAAAGTCCTATTTCGTTTCGGGTATTTGGACTGCCAAAAAAGTTCCTGGGTATACTGGGTTATCTGAATCTGTCCCTGTTCATAATATTTTAGGGACATCCTACTGCTGCACTGAGATATTGAAATACAGGGTTATTCAAAAAGAAGGAACAGACTTTAAATATTTATTTCTAATGAACGACAATAGGTGGCGACACATGCAATTCATCACTGAATAGAGAAAATTCAACATTTTATTTTATGTGTTCAAAATGAGCACCATTTGTTATGCGAGGATGACCAGTGCTTTTCCGTTTGCATACGCAACCATCTTCTACGAATTTATTGTATCAATTGTAAATTTTTTATGACGGGGCGGCTCGTTGTTGAACTTATAACGAAATGCACGCTGCAATGAAACAATGGATGCACTCTTTGCATAATGCAGCACACAAAACGACTTTTCCTGTGGCGTCGCCATTTTCTCGTAAACAAACATAGCGCCCCTGTAGGCACTGAATGGAACTAATAGGTGGGATTTAAAAATGTGAACTTTCCTTTATTCAATGTTGTGTCGTATGTGTCGCTATCTATTGTCGTTCATTAAAAATGAGTATTTAAAATCTGTTCCTTCGTTTTGAATAACCCTGTACTTTCGCATTAAGTGCATGAAAGTTTAACTATTATTTGTGTTTATGAAAGCTCTTAACAGAGAACATCTGTAATGTAATCGATCCTACGGTAAACAGGAAGCGGAGGAGGGTCTTGGCAGAAGCACATGCAGGCTTAATGGAAACCTCCGGGAAGGAGTGAAGCGAAGGATATTGAGGGCGACCAGATCCAAAGTGGTAGGCTCGGACGCTTACGGGGTCCAGATATTACACCCTGACCCGCCGGGATCACCCGAAGGTCTACAGGTCTCTCTCAAGTCCCAGAAACCCAGGGCAGACGGTTCCTAATAGCAAACTCACCGCCACACGCCTCGCCCTCCGCTCACTCGCCTGATCCGCGGACCCTGAAATACGATAACGAAATGGAATAACAGAAAGTGGGAGACAGGAGAATACGCGGCGTTATATAATCCACCCGAGCATTCCCAAACCAAGCAGAAAAACCACAAAATAAACCAAGGTCAGAGTGAATGGCCCAATGGTAATCGAATCCGGGTCCTTCCAAATGCGAGTCTCACACTTTATCCTGGAGCCATCTCGGTAATCGAACCTATAACATTCGGTGTATATTACTTTCTCTACTACGTATAGTAAGCAGGGGAAGTATTGTATTCC
Organism: Deroplatys truncata; assembly: GCA_030765065.1. NCBI lineage: Eukaryota > Metazoa > Arthropoda > Insecta > Mantodea > Mantidae > Deroplatys > Deroplatys truncata. The sequence goes on along the minus strand of CM060990.1, from coordinate 85,434,351 downwards.
AGCCAAAATTTCAAAACCGATATTTCACCGGAAATATATTATGTTTTGAGACCCCCTGAATCCAAAAAAGGTATTTTTGGAAACATGACGGTGTGTGTCTGTGTGTGTATGTCTGTGTGTGTCTGTGAACAGCATAACTCAGAAACGAACAGTCGGATAAACACCAAACTTGGTATTTAGGTTCAGTATCTTCCAGAGATGCGACACGAAGGTTTTCAAGAAAATCCCCCCCTTTATATGGGACATATTTCGAAAATTTTAATTTTCTCAAAAATGGCTCTAACGATTTTGATTAAAATATCATATGTTTAAGATATTATCAAGACAAATGAAATGTATACCTCGAATTTTCTGGGAGTGTCTCTAAAAGTATTCTTAATTGTGAACGACTTTTGCATAACTGGTAAACCATAAGAAATAGACAAAATTTTACTGCACCAAAATGTAGATCGCGTTAAAATACACAATTTATGTCATATACATTTTTTTTTGTTGAGTGAACCATTTTCGAGATATTGCTTGTTATTCCCTTAAATTTTCCAATATTTATACTTTTTCTCTAATGGGAATTCGTTATTCATGTTTTAGTCTTGGATATGCAAAGAGTATTAATCTGTGGCAAAGAGAATTGTGCTACACACAGCAACCAGTTATTAAGAGATATGTCTATGCTTAAAGGCTACTGTATTTCTATTATGCCCTTGCAAATACAAAACAAGGGGAACATAGTAGGCCTTAAGCGATAGTAAAATATTTTTAGAACTGGTCGCTTTGTGTAAAATGTAGTTCTCTTTGCTTGTCAAAAGATTGTTTCTGCAAATGTTTATCTCGATTAATATGAAGTAGATGGAGAATAAGAGTTTGTACAAGAGTAGAGAAAGCCATTTGAGTGTAGCACATTCGATTTTTTTAAAGTCGTTTTTGTGCTCTGCATTTATAGTGTTTGGTCAAGAGCAAGTAGTTATTGTTGTTATTACTATTCCATTGAATATAAACATATCTGTCCATCACTGTTCTTTAATACAGACTCTTGTCTTCTTTGTTCTAACCGACAATCGATGTAGAACTAACTGTGCACCATTTTTTATGTGAAAGTTTCATCTTCCTGTTCCCCTCTTTCTCCTTCACTCCTCTCTTTGTAATTTAGGGTCCCAGGCAGTTTTGTACCACCTGCGTGCTCTCGCAGTTTGAATGTAAAGCGTTGGTTGTAAGTTTTAGAACTTACTTGTGTTTTCATTTAACAAAAGATATAAGAATCTGTGTAAACATTTCGTTATTCTAACATTACGGAATGTATGCGACATATTAATTTAGTTTAACTGCAATACTTTTTCTTCTTCATCCATTCCCTGGTGCCTCGTTCAATCCATTTCCTCCATTCTAATCTATCCTCGCTTAGCCTTTTCAGTTCTGCCATTATATTTCCATATTTCTGTCCAATTCTTTCAATCCTCTCCTCCCCTGTCGTTCATGGTCTCTCCCCACATAACCTTCCTTCCACATGCATTTCAAATATGTTTCATTTTTCTTTCTTCGCCCTACCGTCTTACATGTCCGTTTTAATTCTCTCTACTGTATTATATCAACCTTTGCTTTCTTCTGCCCTATCTCTGTCCTAACCCTTTCGTTTCTTATTCTATCTCTTCTGGTTTTACCCGTTATTCTTCTCAGGCACTTCATTTCCACTGCTGTTAGCTTACTGAAATGCTTATCTTGTAGATAATGTAGTATTATTGGCTCATAGTTGCTGTATACAGTTTTAGCTTTGTTTTATTAGTTATTTCCTTTTTTTCTATTATTTTATCATTCATTCCATAGTAGATTGAGATAGCTTTTTGAAACCTATTCAGTACCTCCTGTTCTGTTCTCCCATTGTTACTTATTATCATGCCAAAATAATAAAAAATGCCTACCTTCTCCAATACTTGCGCTTCGCATTCTGTTTTTAATTCTTTATCGTGTATCTCTTGTTTTGAAACCCACATTACCTTACTTTTCTGTGTGTTTATTTCCATTCCTTTTCTTTTTAGTTACTCGTTCCATTCCATTACTGCCTGTTACAGTCTTCTTGTAGTATCTGCTATTACATCATCCGCACATAACAATGTCTGTGGAAATACCTATCTAATTATCCACATTCCCATCTTGTAACTTTCCGTTCTTCTTTTGCATATTGTTGCTATTTAATCCATAAAAAACATTTAGTAGTAGCGGGCTTAAGCTATTTCCCTGTTTTATTCCTTCTGCCATTCTAAATTCATCAATAGGAGTGTTGTGCATTGACGGGGAAATATTGGTGAATTTAATTGCAATTCTCTCAGCTAAAACAGAACATTTCAGAGGCATATTTCTAAAATGTTGTGTTTTGAGGACCTAACTTTAATACTACTGCCAATCGCGTTATTACATTAAATGCGAAAATTCCTCTCTCTGTCTCTTTCTCTAACCTTCATCCTCTACGCCTTTCTCCCTCACTCTGTCTGCAATTTGATCTTTTTCCTTCTTGCTCTCTTTCCCCACTGTGCAATCCTCCTCTCCTCATTTTCTCACTTCCTCTCCCTCCCTCGCACCTCTCTTTACTCTCTGTGTAAGTACATATCATGTGATGTGTTGAAGGCAGATAATATAAGTGCTTTTTATGGTGTGTTAATATAAACTAAAAGGGTTAGCAGTGCAGTTAACCTGCGCCTCTCCCCTATGCTTACAAATCCGATCGGAATAATATTACCTCTGACGAAAGAGTACAGTTTTCAGTCAAGACCGCTAGTGTGCCGTGGCTAGGTTTAGACAGGAGAGATAACGCACGAACGAGAGTACAGTACTAGTCGGCCACGATATGAGTGCGTTCGCTGGGAACAGGAACTAAACAGTTACGGAACAACTGGGCGGGACATCGGAAGGTCAGTCAGGCAAAGAAAACATCCGGAGTTCCGAGTTGCATTTACTAGCGAGACTGAGGCTTGCAAATGTAGTACTGTTTTCATTGTGCAACTCTGCATTCCCCTATCGCCTTGCCCCTCACTCCCCTAGAGCTTGATGACGTTAGGCATGTCAACAAAAACAGTGGCGCTCTCATATCGTGGCCGACTAGTACATGCTACACACCGGGAATGGTGACGTAATAGGCCTGCCTTATGTGTCGTCCTCCGTGGTCTAGGGGTACCCTGCTAGCCTCTGGATCCCTAGGTCGCGGGTTCAAACCCGGCGGAGGGCGATAGATTTTTTCGGGCGTAAAAATCCTTAGCATGGTTTCCTTCGGAAGGGAAGTAAAGCCAGTGGTCCCGTGTCGTAGATTTACGACACGTTAAAGAACCTCAAGCCTGATAGAGGGCTCTGAGCAAAATTTTCGATCTTTCACGCCCAATATAGAATGGGACGCTAAGGACCATAAAAGTTAAAGAGCGCCCATAAACAATAAACTCAATTTCAATGTCTGTTATGTTTCTACACTTATTCCTCAGACAGGTAGTATGTCTTTTCATAATTATTTTTGGACGGTCTTTCTACTCTGCGATTTTCTGCACAATGTTTTTCTCCACCCCGTGTACTCAGCATTGTTTACGAAGGTGAATAAGTGAAATTACGCTACAGATACATTTTGTAATGTCTCTCCGTATTTATATGTACTTATGCGGCCATGGTTCCTATAGGCAATTTTTATTATTTATACATTATATACAGTTCTGCCAGTTTCGGAATATACCACGCCCACCGCTCGTGCGTTTACACACACATACATTACTGGCTCGGCCTGCCGCAAGTTCCTTATAATGAAGTTTCTACTGATTGAAGGGATCGGAATTTTCAGCAGAAACTTACGAAGCATGGACCATAGAATAGCGGAAAGCATTTCTTTTTCAGGTCGTGTAGCTGTGAAATTTGACTAATAAACGAATGGCCATGAAATTGCATTTTAGTTCCTTAAGATATTTTGAATATTAGATGTTACCAAAATAGTTTGTATTAAGATCATTGCTCTCCTGTTCAATAGATCTCTTGAGTCGAGAGGCATAATTATATGAGATGCAAACTCTTAACATAATTTAAGTTTTTCACTTATCTGCTTCAGAATTTATTGCAATTTTCCAAGAAATCTGTCACATGTTTAAATGAGGTGTAACGGAAAAATCTTAATGCTTAAAGGATTAAACATTTCAGAGAAGTTTCGCGTTTATAATAAAACGTATTTTTGCACAACGGTAGAAACTTTATGAAAAATTTAAATAACTGCACATGGTTATATACTATGTAAAAAGAATTTTGGACATTTTCAGAACCGTGCTATAGGTACTACACTAACATCACTAACATCCTACCGTATTTTGACAAGAGAAGTTGACATAAAAATTATACTTCAATATAGTAAAAGCCCTAGGTTTAAAGCTTTACAAAACCAATAGTATTGCTATGTTTAACAACTGATCCCTATATTTTTAAAATTTTTGAAACGCATCACCTAAATTGTTCAACTTTCACTTTAACAGTTCAGGTGTGTAGACACGGTCAGTAAAATTATGGAACGATGCTGTTAGATGGTAAATGGGAAAAATTTCCAAAAACCTTCTCCATATTTAGTAGTATTCCTCGAGCTCTCGCAACGCAGTTTGTATGCAGTTTAAGTTACAGGAACGCGTGAAGTGAGACAAATGTCAAATATGTGTAATTATTCTTTTCCGCATCTAGTGTTTATTTATAACTCTATGTCCGTACAAACTCCGCTAATGCTTTCACAAGATTATTTGAAACCTCGGCTACTATCTCTGGGGATCATTAAAAGACAGAGTGTATAAAACGAATCCACATACTTTAGACGAACTTAAGAATAACTTTCGCCAAGAGATAGATTAAATGATCAGAAAGAAAAGTAATGGGTAATTTCATAAGAATAGCCAGAAATGTGTTGAAAACGAAAGCAAGCAGTTCTAGCATCTCCTTTAGTGACATGAGTGAGTACATGACTTTTAAAGTGCATTTGAATTTATTACGCAGTCACTCCACCTTGTTAAACAACGGACGCACGTATTAACCGACAAGTGAGAAGCCATAACTTATCAGCTGAACGGGACCCCGCCTCAGCTGCGGAGACATGATATATAGATGGTCCTGTACATATGGCACCACAGGCGGAGGACAGTGATGATACATGCAATGAGATGATATTTGGGAAATAAATTTTGAGAAGGGAATGTTCGAGGCCTTAATTTAGGTTACCTCGCCGGCAATTGCCAGTTATGAGGACTGAGAAAAACCTGGGAGAAACCTCAGTCAGGGAGAGCGGCGTTGACGGGATTTGAACCGAACCTTATCCAAGCAGCTGAAGGTTAGAGATTAGAACTCAAGCCCTCTAGGTATAAAGATAAACACGATAAACCAGAATCGCAGAGTGGGCATAATGGGGAAAAGAAATCGTGCGCCCAGTGCATTATGTTTCCAAAGTGAAAGCTAGAAAGCACTGGTTTCCTTCATTACAAAGTGTTTAATGGCCGTATATATTCACCTATATTTCACGAAAGAGATAGCTCTGCGGAAACTGTAAGGCTCCCAATCGGGATATCCCGAGCTCAATTCCTGTTGGCCGGGCCACTCTGACATGGGCTTTTTCCTGGTTTTCCCTGGTTGGTAGGCGAATTCTGGGATGGATTATTTAATGCCGCAAATTTTCCTGTCGGAGGGCTGGGGGAGATGGATTTTTTCGGGCGTAAAAATCCTTAGCATGGCTCCTTCGGAAGGGAAGTAAAGCCGGTGGTCCCGTGCCGTATATTCACGGCACGTAAAAGAACCTCAAGCCTAAAAAAATTCCCATCTTTCACGCCCAATGTAGAATGGGACGCTAAGAACCATAGTAGTTATAGAGCGTCCATAAATAAAGATTCAAAATAAAATTTTCCAATCCCCCATTTCCTGCCATTGCCTTATGTTTTAGGGTCGAAGGATAAGGCGAGAGAACGGCGAGTGAAGCTTATAGCGGTGGAGCGTGCTTTGTTGTCTGCCCTGGCATTCAGTGTAGGTCGGATCCTCAGAGAGACATCCGTGGGGAGAAGTAGGACTGTGTGTGGTCCCGCTGGCGTCAGGATGTAATATCTGGAAATGTTAGGGAGTCTGTGTCCAATCCTGCTGCCCCGGCTCTGGTCGCCCTCTTGCTCTTTGCTTCACCCTTTCCTCCTGGAGGTTTTGCAGAAGCACAATAGGCGACATTTTCAATATTGTTAATGCTCACTATAAGTCTGTTCACAGCACTTTCGCAGTTTTCATGGTTAATGATATTGTAGTAACTATTCAAGCTCTATGTCAATAGACCAGTCATGCGTTACGAAGTGTCAGATATCAAATCAATCGCCAGCCTTTATATCGATAACTGAAGACTATACTCTATTGTTTCTGTACAACTATCCCACATCCTTCAGAATCAATTATAACTAGGGACAAAAAAAATAAAAATAAAATCTGTAATACTAAACCCTGGCATCTAGTCTCTTAAAGCAGGGCTTATATTATCAGACCTTGTAATTTATTCAATCTCAAAAACATTTACAATTTTAAATACAATAATTGTACAGATTAATTATAAAATAATGTAATATAATAATAAATAAAATTTTAAAATTGGTTATTAAATGTTAAATTTTTGTTTAAATTTATGTATCTAAATCCTGTAAAAGTAACTCTGTAGTTAAATAATTTTACAAACATTTATAAAAATTATAATAAAATCAATAGTTTAAAAATTTATTTAATTTTTACAAAACACCAAATTTACTTTGTTGTAGACGTTCTCGGGCTTCAAGCCAGGTGAGGTGATGATTCAGCATCCTGATGATGGGAGAGATGCACGCTCCCGAAACGTCGATGTACCAATATCACCTCACATGGCTTGAAGCCCGAGAACGTCTAGAACATGTTCGTTGCCAGGAAAGCTTCAGCTCATATTTCAAATTTACTTTAATCAAAATAATAATAAAACGTTTTAAGTAATAAAACAGTTTAAAATTGTTGCATTTCAAATTTATTTTATTTTTTAAATTTTAATTTATTTCATTTAATATTTCAAAATACAATAAATTAATAGATATTATTTAAATATTAAACACTCAAACACAATTACTGGCATCCAGCAAGAAAATAACTGGTATCCAGTTATTAACTAATTAGAATTAATCTAAATCTACATTACCCAAAGCTGCCGGTATCCGGTGGCCACCTATTGATACTGGTATCCAGCAATTATCTAAATTCCCATCGTTAACATTTAAAGTGCAATTTATAGATAGATAGATAGAAAGATAAATAGATAGATAGATAGATAAGGTATCTTTATTGGTTTCAAATTATTGAAGTTATTTCACAAGTATTTAGTACATGGGTCATTGACCGTACATGCATATTTAAGATACAATAGGGTGACGAAATAAACAGAGAAGGAAAACACAACAAAAAGGAACAAGAAAAACAAAAATAGGGATAAATTACCTTTGTCTAACTGAACAAATTTGACCCAACTTCGCGCACTTTAGCCAAAAAATTGCCCATGTTTTGCCAGTTTCTCTGGTCAGCCAGTAGATCCCAACATGCCAATCTGTTTCTTGAGGGACTTAAGAATTTTTCTTTCAGTTTAATCGTTCGCTGGTTCTCCCACTGTGCACATTCCGCCAAAATATGCACCCAGTCCTCATTCAAATCACAGCATGGGCAGATTCTCCTGCCAGAATCGTCAGTCATTTTCTGTGCCCTCCAGCCTCCCAGTCTAAACCATGCCATTCCTGATCTTTCCTTTCTTCCTAAATTAAGTATGTATGCCTCTTTACCCCAGTTCAATTTTATTTCATTTGCTAGACTTAGAGAAGGTTTAATTTTACAATCCGATTCTATTTCCTGCTGGTTGATGTCTTAGTCTTCTTTTGACTTCTTTCCATATGTTTTTGTCATTTGTTTCAGCTCTTAGCCATACTGACCCCATTCCTATTCTCCTCAAACCCCTTTCCAAATCAGCTGCCCAAAACTTAGGAGACAGGTGTTCTCGCTGGTATTTATAACATTTGGACGTAGTGTGGAGTTATCCCCCTGCATCAGCCTCAGCCAGTACTTCACTGCTCTTATTTTGCAGTTTATTGTGTCTTCATAACATCCCACCTCCCTCAATACTCCCGAATTTGATGTGCCTTGCGAAACTCCAAGAACTCTTTTCCAAAATGCTACCTGCGTTTTATTTACATGCTCTGCTCTTTCCCATCCCCAGATTTCACTTCCGTATAACAAAATCGGCCTTATCATAGAGTTATACATCTTTTCTAATGTGTCTACAGGTACATCCGGTATCCGCGAGAGGGTACGTAATAATTCATTTAACTTTCCTCGTGCTTTGTAGTTATTTACTGATACATGTTTGTTCCATTTTTCTCTCATATTTAACATTACTTCAAAATAAGAGAATATATATATATATATATATATATATATATATAGATTCACAAGTCATTTAACTTGTACTAAAATGTGTATAATTATACTACTTTTCATTACACTTCACATTAATTTCACCTCATTTAATTTTAATTCACTTCACTGCATTAATTTAACCATTTTAATTAACTTCTATCATTTTATTTTATAACTGGGGACAGGAATGTTATACTCGAATAATCCTTTTCTTTTCTCGCAATGTCAAAGGGAGGTTTAACGCTGCGGCCAGAGGCCTATTGTGCCTATGTAACCTCCAGGAGGAAGGGATGAGATGAAGGATCCGAAGAGTGGTTTCCCGGGCCAAGTAGAGACAGGTGCGGATAATGCGGGGTCCCTGAAGTTCACAGATGGAAACACACCTGCAGGCACCCCACAGCACTCCTTACGAGCAGGTCCGATGCCCTGGTACCGTACCAGCGGAGAAAGAAAGAGTCACAGAGCGCATATCCACCGCGCACCACATACCACCAAACTACCCAGCAAAGCCCCCTAACCCCAGGGGGGTCTCTTCCCTTACCGTTTTCGCTTGTACTGCTTTCGGTCCGCCTGGTGCATGACGTCATCAAGAGTGAAGTTTTAGCTAGCCAGTATTCTGCACCGTACTTTTCGGCATGAAAGTTCGTATAATATTCTCGTTATACGATCTGTTTCGACCCTATACTACTTGAAACAAAATCGCATCTATAACTGGACTTAGTCTTGGAAATAATAAACACAAACCTGTCTTTTTACAGCTAAATACCCAACTGGCGCCAATTTCATTTCTCCTTGAAATATTCACTAAAACGCTGTCGATATATGAAATTTGGTCTTGAGGGATGACTTACAGCATACATGTTATTCAAAGAAAGAGAGATATGTAGATATAAAGCATATATTTGTTATATTAAAGTTGTTCAGAAGCTCTAAGTTGCAAGCTTTAAAACCATTTTCTTAGTTTATGCTATTGCTTGACTTTAATTATATTATGTTAAAGAAAACCAATAACACATTATTCGGCCAATTTTAGCAACGAAAATAAAATACGTTATACGCTATATAAAATTCAACGTTATACGCTATCGGGTCTTAAAATTTGATTCGAAATTAAATTGTATTGTTTGTTTATGGATTGTGAAAAACGCAGCTTAATGAGAGAAACTGTATGTTGATCATGCTATTATGTAATATGACTTAAACATAACAGTTTTAAAAGTCATGATAGCTGAAAACTTGATATATGTGCATGTTTTCCGAGACTTATTTTTTCGCGTCTAGGTAAAAGCATGAATAATCGACATGCATATTTAAAATAATTTTTTTAAAAAGAATTTTATTAATATAACTATTTTGGCAGAAGAGAGTAACTCCACAAAATGAATTAAATTCACATAACATTCGACTACTTGAAGTAGATAATGGACACATGCTGAAAAACAGTTATCTGCACAGCAAGTCTTGCAAATATCCTCCAATTTTCAAATAAACCGAATTTACAGAGTAGTGTACATTCGAATGATGTGTTCAGAATTTGGATATTTTGACTTCATTACTTAGGCTGAGAATGTGCTTATATAAACCTAGTTTCTTAATTATTTCTAGTATAAAGTTGTTTTAATTTTTTAATTAATGAATAATTAATTGTACATAGTTCCCATTTGATCCTTCCTACTTGAAAGAGTAAGAACAAGGATGCGTCTAGCCTTAATATTTTGGAGATATTAATTTTAGAACAACCTTTCCTGTATGCTTTAGTATACGCTCGTAACCAATACCCTTAAAAGCACACAAATGTCATGCTTTCACCCACGGGAAAGTGGGTGTTGTTAAAAGGAGGTGTATTAGTGTATTGCACTGGCGATCATTGAAACATATTACACTGATCTTTTTAAAAGGAGGTAGATCTAAGGAACTTGCCAATTGTAATTAGGTGCCTATATTATTTAGTATTTATGCAAGGAAAGTGCAATAACTTACTCGTATCTTAGTTTTCGTTATTTTTTATAAAACATGGACACATTTCACGCCAAACTGGCAGGAGAGGCTTTACGAAACAAATCAATATTATGTGAGCAAATACAGGGGAGATGAACGTAAATACATGAGAGAAAATGTCAGAGCGGTGTTTTATAAGCAGGGGGCGGATTTTGATGACTAATTCTTTTTTTAAAATGACTACATTTGTTTCAAAATGACTTTGTAATTACAAAAAAATTATCTAAAATGAGATTTATTTGATTTACTAAAATTAGTGTACAGAAAGTTATAAATTAATTTATATATCGATATAACTCCTATACAAGAAGTAAAAATAAGTAAAAGAGCAGTGAAAATGTTCTTGTTCAAAGAATCTGAAAAGAAAAGAAAATTTTCTTACTTTCCTTTTCAGATTCCTCAAACAAGTAAGAACATTATTTTCTTTGCTTTTCAGATTCTCCAAACAAGAACATAGAACAAATATATTTTCAATTAATTTTCTAACTTATTGTGTTTTTAAACAGGTCTTACAAAAGTGTAGCATTAACTCTTTTGAGAACTCAGAATATGCAATGTTTATTGCAAATGAAGAGGATTTCACAGTCCATGTCATACATAAATAAGAGCAATACGCACTTATTAAGCAAAAAAGGGAAAACTGACCTCCTCATCCCTAATTTTGAACATGAATTCATAACAGTAGTTATACCTGTTTCCACAAGCAACTCTTTCCAGACCAACCAATAATCTTTATATACTCTATACTTATTCAAGGAAGTTACCAAATAAAGCGGCAAAGGACAAAGAAATTACAAATTAATGATGTAATATCGAAAAAAACATTATCCAAAATAGAAAACTTGAAACTATCAAAATGACCTAATATATATTTCTTAATATGGGACCCATGATAAGGATTTATGTACACTTAAGCAATACCTTTATTGCAATAATTAAAAGATGGCATGTCATCTGAATCCGGATCATGCTTATATGATACTTGGTCTTCAAATAGCTTCTGCTCACAATAATATGCTGTTTAATACGCATTCCTGAGGAATATAAAGAACTTACTTTTTGGCAGGTAGGCCGACTCATAACATGAAAACAGATGTAATGCGGGCCAAAGGTATTGTTCCCTGAAAATGGCAAGCTTTTCCAGGTATATAATCCTTTACAGAACCACAGTGAACGGAAAAAAGGTTGTTAAACTTTGGCTGTAAGAGCAAACAGCATTTCCGTTGAAATAATTATGCCGCTCAACTGCGTAAAAGGCAACAGATATTAATCTGAGCTTCTCTTCACTTTAAAAGTCACGTACAATTATCCTACTTTATCTCGCTATGTTGGCGGAAACTTCACAACTTAACAACAGATGTACGAAAGTACATTGTTCCTTATCACTCAGTCATATACCCCCCCACTTCAACAAATAAGTTGCACACACATATTTAAACTAGAATCTTGAGTATAGATTCAGTTTTCTCTGCTTTGGTGAAGTGTTTAAGTCGGTGTGCAATGAGTAAGAACGTTAAGAGTAGAATGTATTGTGCTGTAGCACAATACCGTAATTACGGTTTTAAAACGGTTGGTGTGAATTATCACACATTTCCAAAAAAAATAGCAATTAAAGCGCGTGTAGGTGTCTCGCTGTAAGCGTACTGACAAATTTAACGCTGATAATTCACGTGTATGTTCAGTGCACTTACTTCCTAGTAACTATAAACGGGATTTGAAGAGTGAACTTTTAGGTTTGCCGGTTAAGAAAATTCTGCTCCCAGATGCAGTTCCGTAGCAGTTCATTCCCGATTGGCATGGATATGCACTTAGTGAAGGTCCAAGTACAAGTGGAATGTTGCAGGTATGTCTTTTTCATTTTTACATCCTGTAACAGAATAATGCATTCTGGAATTATTGTTTTCATTTCTTACGGTAAAAAAAAATACACCAGCATATCCATTTAGCGATTCCTTTAGAGTAGTTGTAAATTTTCCTTTAGTACTAAAGTAATGTTGTTTGAATCTCTTGTAGCGCCTACAGTTTACGTTGAAGTCCTGGATGTGTTCCAGTAGTTTTGTTTATACGTAAATATATTACTAATGTAATGCAGTTTCCATTCATTTTGCTTTATGTCTAGCCACAATGTTTGTAGAATGCCCTGAAATAGTATACCTTTTAAAAAAAACTGGAAGAAGTGCTAATAATAAACAATTGGGAGTTAATCGGGAGGAATTTAGTGTGTTCACTGCGCTGTGTTTGTATTCCGCGCGCTCGTCTTCACTCTCACTTACGTCACAGGCGGGCAGCCAATGGCAGCTCCCACCCCGGAGTGGCTCACCTTAGTTATCTAGCCACATTGCCCTAACCCGAAAGATGGTAGGTAATGAAATAATTGGGAATGAGGGCCCGCACGATCAGTGCGGAGACTCTTCAAAATGCAGCTGAGGCTCGAAGGCTCGGTTCTGAACATTTTTAGACGTGGCATCTGTCTTCTGCGCATGTTCTTTTTCTTTTAACGTACAGAAATAATATTAAGAAATGATGGATCACCCCAGGTAGAACGTGGGCCTGAGAGGTCCTTACAACAAATCTTCCACCAGTGTGGGCATGTTTTTGCACAAGCTTATTATGAATAACGCACTAATAGGAAATACTTGAATTCTAACCCACCTTTAAGGGTATATAAATATAATAAAATTTGAATTTTGTTTAATCTGTTAACTTTGCGGCACCAATTGGAAAAACTTAAAGGAACAAGGTAGTCTTAACATATGGAAATTACACCTTAAGTGTGTTAAATTGCCACTGCTCTTAAAGTTCTCAATGTTTTTTCCTGAAATTTTTATCCATTACTCTATAAATCATGACAATTATTTCAACTGGTTGTTTGTATTGATAACATATGTAGTTACTCCATAAAAATTATTTAATTCAGCAGAAAAATAATAAAATCTACTCTTAAAACATGTGAATTCATGCACCTTTTTCTCTGATACTACTTGCAATACAGAATCACACTTTTGCATGCTTGTTTTGAGTATAATCAGCTATCTTCTGAACCTCAATTACTTAGTTATGTATATCAGTTCACTAGAAATTGAAAAAAATATTATTTGTAAGATCAAAAAAGTAAAAATGTGGAAAATTTGCAGTGCTGTTGCTGTCATTAATATACATTATAAAATTATGATTGTAGTTCAGAAAGTTTAACTATGTGTTGTATACATATACTGAAAATTTCAGCTCTCTACCTCTCATACTTTCTGAGAAAAGGTACATAAGTATCCAAACATGTTGTTTTGAGAAAACTGAATTTAAAGTTTGAACATTAAAATTCTGTCACACTTCAGTAGATTCCAAGGTCATAATCATCTGAACCTTCATTCCTGGATTGCTTCAGGTTTTGTGATTGCCTTCTCTTGCTCCTGGCTTCTTTTGTTAATTGCTGAACTGCTCGCTGGTCATGATATAGTCGTTCGTTGTTGAAAGATACAAAAATGTTCTAAAACCGCCCCGTTGTATGACTGCTTTAAAGGAATGCAAACTAGTATTTAAATTGTATTTAAATATCTTAGAAACCTGTTAACCACCAAAAAGTATATATTTTCTGAAATTGGAAATAATAGAGATTTTATTAGTGCCTAAAACAAAAAATGTGATTTTTGACCATTTCAGAGTACTTTGTCCCCTTAAAAGCGTTCGTTTTCAAGCACTGGTCTTTCATTTAGCGGTCTCCTCTCTGCCAGTAAAGTCCCCTTTGCAGTTGTGCTTAGGCAAACTTAGGCTATCCGGTATAAACTAACTTCATCTAAGCACGGCTTGTGTGGGCCGCCTGGTGTGAATATATAGAAAACATATGGAATATATAGAATTTTAGGGCCAATTTAATTTTTTTAAATGGGAACCTACTTTTGTATGACCCTAAAATGACCACCATAGCTTCCTCTAAACAAAACACGATACTAAATGACATTTACTATCCCCCATAATATCAAGCAACTTTCTTTCTACAACACTTAGTTTTGGAGAGACTGTACAGTCTAAACTTAAATGATCCACCCTGTGTATATGCAAACACTCATATCCGCACTCATATATATATATATGGCACCCAAGGCTACAGTTTTTACGATCATCTTATCACTTTTCTCCATTCTTGCCTGTTGGAGCATAAATCTCCCTAAGTTTCCCAATCCATCATTGCCCCTCTAATTCCTTGAGTCCACGTGCTATGTGGTCTTCCTTTTCTCCTCCTTGCTGGTGGCGTCCATTCCATTATTATTTTGGTTAATATTTCATCTTCCATTCTTTTAGCATGCCCACGCCATTCTAATTGTTTGTATTGAATAAAATCTAAAATTGAATTTTGAACATTCATATTTTCTTTTATGATCTCATTTCTAATTTTTTACATGACAAATAAACATATACCTCGAATTTTCTGAGAATAGCCTATGAAGACCACTTCATTCGGAAGGAATTTTGTATAATTCTGTATAACTGGTAAACGTTAAGAAAGACAAGAACATACAATACATAAAATGTAGATCTCTTTAAAGCAGATAATTTATTTCAAATAATCTTTTTTGTGGCATCCGCCATTTCCGAAATATTCGTTATCATTAGTTTGAATTTTTTCAATAATTTGTTACTTTTAAGGTGCTATCGCTCTTAAACTGTTTCTCGCTATGTCTTGGAAAGAGTGCGGAATTTCAAAGCTAACATAATCCACTTGATTTTAAACATCTGACTATGGATTTGTTTTTTCTATCCCCTTTGCACCTACAACGAAGTGTGTAATGCAGCTATTTTTGGAAATGTTTATCTCGACTAACATGAAGTAGATATAAAAGCAGGCTTTCGTAAGAATACTTTGTAGAAGCTACGTAAAAAAAAACAGTTGTTATATTCACATGACTTTCTCTAACATCTATCGCTTATTAGTGAGTATAGAAATTATTCTTACGAAAGTTTATTCTCCTATCTACTTCATTTTAATTGAAGTAAACATTTCGGATTATATATTTCGTTATAGGTGCAAAGGGGGTAGCGATAGTCAATATTTTAGAACTGGACGTTTATATACTGGCCTTAAAATTCCATACTTCTCCCATGCAATCGCGAGAAACAGCTGAAAATCCACACTGCTTTAATAGACTGGAAACAATTAAAGCCATTAATAGCGGATATCTCGGAAATGGCTGATGCCACAAAAAAAGTTATTTGAAATAAATTGTGTGTTTTAAATATGTCTACATATTTTGTTCAGCACGTTTTCGTCTATCTTCTAACTTTATCAGTTTTGTAAGATTATAAAAACTTCCTTTCGAATGAAGAGGGCTTCACATGGCATTCCCAGTAAATTCAAGATATACATTTTATTTTCCATGTAAATATCTTTATTATATGGTATTTTAATCAAAATTATTAGAGCCATTTTTCGGAAAATTAAAAATTTCGAAAAATATGTTCCATGTAAAGGGTAGTTTTGAGTGAGGGGATTTTCTTGAAAATCTTCGTGTCGATCTTTGGAAGGTACTGAACTTAAATACCAATTGTGGTATTTATCCGACATTTATCATTCGCAAAACATATTAATACTATTGTTAGTGTAACACAAAAATCTGGGATTTATCATTCGTAATTCATCTCATTTCAATGATCTAAGAATTTTTTTATATTGTATAATTCATTTGTGAGATCCAAGCCTGAATGTGCTTCTGTTATATGTAGTCCTTATGATGATAAATATTTTAAACTTATTGAAATAATTCAACGTAAATTTAAGTATGTATTTTTCAAAAAATTTCGTTTTTTCCCTTTTTTAATATCTTATGACGCATTACTTCAATTATTTCAGTTTAAAAGATTATCTCATAGAAGGAATCGTCACTTGTTACTTTTCCTTTACAAATTAATAAATAACAAGGTAGATGATTTAAACCTAAAACATTTAATATACTTTTATGTTCCCAATATTACACCAAACCGTTTTCCTAATATCTTCTTTATTCCAAGAGTCAACACTGATGCACATAAATATTCTCCTATGCTAAGAATGCAATCTTTATATAATAAATTGCATTACTTAACTATTGATATACTCAATATGAATCGTAACAATATCCTGTGATCATTCACTACACATTATACGTTGAATAATTTATCGTGTACCAAATTACCAATTTTCTAATTTTTGTGTTATTTGTTTTGTTTTATTTTGTAACTTTTTGTCATGTTAGATTGATTGCATTTTGTGTTCTTTTTTTCGTTGAGTTGTAATTGTAAGAATATTGTATTTTAATAAGTGAACATTGTAATTGGGTAAACCTGTAATGTTCAAAAATAAAATAAATAAATAAATAAATATTTGTGTTTTGCTTTATGTTGTTCACAGACACACACAGATACATAAATGAACCTTTGTCTAAAAGATATTTATTTTTGGATTCAGGGGCCTCAAAACATTTATTTTCGGTGAAATATCGATATGCAAATTTTGGGTGGAATACAATACCTTCTCTACCTATTATGTACGTGATAGGGAAAGTAATAAACTATAGCTAATAGAGAAAGCCATGTGAATGTAGCTCATCAGATTATATTTTTAAATCCCTTTCCGTTCCACGAAGGTTGGAACTCATCTACAAGTAAAATCAGACAAGAGATTAAAGTTTTCTCATGCTACTTCTTGTATATTACCGGCACCAGCCGTCGTTTGTACAGTCAGAGAATGAAGTACTAAGGGGGAGATGTTATAATTCCTTCCGATTGTGAACTGCGAGGGCCATCACATAACCAATGGAGCATCTCACCTGGATAAACAATGGGAGTCAAATATCATGAGATATCTCACAGTCACCAAGGGTGTACCAAAGTCAAAGAAGTGTGATAGTTTCTTATTTTCCCTGGCAGTACAGTTCCATGAGCAGGGGGCTTTGCATCCTGGAGTAGGCAGCGTAAAAGGACAGAGAAAGTAAACAAAGGGAAGAGAGAATGTATTCAGTGGGAGGTGTGCACTACACCAGTTACAAAAGCATATCGTGGGTTTAATATTGAAACTAGATAACTTTTATGGGGCCTATAGGTGAAAATTGGACAAAAATTATAGTTTCAATTTCTTATAAGGACCGATCCTCTAGGAAATTTTCGTGTAAATATTTCTTTATCGGAGTGAAATTGAGGGAAATACATGGTGATTTAGGGTAACGTGTTTGTGAAGTTTGTTAAAATATGTGGACAGCTTCCATTTTTTAAATTTGCTTTTCTGTTATTCTTATAACGTGTAATTTTATGCTATACGATTGTTCTTTTTTTAAGATCAACAATTTTAAAGCCCCAAATGGCGATTTAGTTGGTTCTTTACCGTTTAGGTAAAGTAGCATTGAACTTTATACTCCATTCTTATAATTCCTTTTTTCAGCAGTTTTCACTATTCAAAATGCTTCTTGGGCCACAGTTTATAACTTACTAACGGGAAATTACAGAACAGCTTCAGTAATTAAGGTTTAAGAATTCTTCTGCACCATAAAAAATATGAAATAATTCAGCTGAAATTAATTATTTTCCGTGAATTACATGGAAAAAGTTTAAACATTCAACAAGTATAGAAAATTCCTTTTTTTCCCCTCTAAAATAATTCAAATTAAGACAAGCCTGCACAGAAATTTCTTTATCTGTCTATACTAAGCACAAATTAAAAATTTGGGAGTGTTACGACAAACCATGGAGTCTAAGGGGTATTTCATATTACATCAGAAAGTGATTAAATATGAATAAAACGAAAATTTGGCGTAGGTCGTTGAAATATTGTGTATAGTAGCTATATGTTTGAACTGAGCAGAATGGCTCAGGCGGTTGCGTCTTTTGCCCGCTTGTGGGAGGTCCCGGGATCGTCCCCGGCGACCACCCCCTCTGGCCCATGAGTTTTTCATGGTTTCCCCGAGTCGTGAGGCGAATGCTGGGGTGATTCATTTTCTACCACGACTCTCCTTCCTCTCATTTCCTGTACCCATCATCTTCCTTGTCATCTGTTTCAGGGTTGTAGGACCAGGCGACCGTGTTTTGCTGGGCCGTGGCTTGCGCTCTGTAAAGGTTTATTTCCTGGCGTCGCTCAGTTAGTTCTCTCCTCAGCGTGTGGCTGCACTCACTTGAGGTTGGCGGCTTGTGAGCAGGGACTGTGCGGCGGCGGATGCGTTCTATCTGGAAACGTTTGGGACCCCGTCCATGCTTGCGCTCTTCGGGTCTCTCTCCGCATCCTTCCCTCATAGGGGTCACATTGGAGGCACAAAGGGCCGACTGGTCTGCGTGCGGTGCTCTACCCCAGTTCCGGGAGCCCCTCCGTTATACATACCTTTACTTTTATCTATATGTTTTATATTCTGAGTAAATAACAAAAAGTAGTATGATTCAGCCTTTTTTTTATACTTATCACATTTTTCCTAAAGTTTCTAGAAGCGTTTTGCAAAATTTGCTGCACATGTGTAAACTAGTTTCTAAGTTATGGATTTTAAGGGAAAAATACTATTTTACATAAAAAAATACATAACCAGTATTTCAGGCCGCTTAATCTTCCGTGCGTTTTTCTCGAATGTAATGTAGACATCTTTCAGCATTAAAAATGGTCCTAAAGATGCAATTCTTAAGTTGCTAGAGTCTTCTTCTTTATTTGTTTAACCTCCCCATATGTAGGGCTTACATGGATCACATGTAGGACACTCGTGGATCAGACAGAATATCCAGGATCGGTGATCAGCCCGATGCCTGGTATGGGAGGAAGGAAGTAGATGAAACGAAATTATGGTGAAATGGATGAAAGGAAAGGTGATGATGGAGCAGTTGGTGGAATGAATGGCGGGGGAAACCGGAGAACCCGGAGAAAACCCGCCCAGGCGCCGCTTTGTCCACCACAAATCCCGCATGAGGATTCCTGGGATTGAACTCGAGCCGCCTCGGTGAGAGGCGGTCTAACCACTCGGCCACGGCGCCACCAAGTTGCCAGAGTCAAACTTCGGAAATAGTTTTGCTACTATACAGGGTGTTCCCGAATCGCCGTCCACTTTGATCGAATAGGCAACCCACGTGGCAATAAGAGGGATGGTGAAATGCCTCTACTGTAGTGGGACTGCTTACTTCCGTTTCAGTTCTTTTATGTACAAGCTTTCCCGTATTGCTAACACTCTCACCACGTACGAGGCAAGTGTATTTGGTGTACTAACATTTACCTTAGATTATTACTTCCACTAACCGACATACTGTATTTATTATTAATTGTTTTAGTAGTAAGGTATAATGTTTATAATCCTGAATGATAATTTAATATTCCATAATACATACAGGATAATAATAATAATAATTCATATCGTCCGTTATGAATTAGAAATCTGAAGATTATGTGTTAGGTATCTACATTAAACTACATATTCGCCGCTGTGCTTTGTGTACGAGTGGTTAGGGCGGCGGGTTTCTAACGAAGAGGCTCCGAGTTCGAATCCCGCTACGTTCTGCAGGTTTTTACGTCTGTAATACATACTACAATACTAATTATGTCCCTGTTTCTAGGATTTTCGAGAAAGATTGTCTTGTTAGTCTAGACAAATACGTTTCCAAAATATTCCTTTCGGGTAAAACGGTGCTGATTCTATCGTACTCTTGTACGACAAATGTGTAGTTATTAATTGACAAACAATCATGTATCAACTGTGCCAAGGAAATAAAATAGGAGTTCTGTTTTGTCAAAATATCATGCTTGAATTTTCATTGCATAACAAAGCATTTGCACTGTCTTCAGTGCCACATTAATTGAATTAAATGAAAGTATTTACTTTAGTCCTTTTACGAATCATCACAACCTATTTTGACGAACACACATCACTAGACTTAAAAAGCCACAACTTGTAACTCAGAACAGTATACTTTATATACCCCTTAAACCCCTGTAACATATAACCAACCTTACCAACACCTGTATGCTAACTAAAACTTGCTATGTAGTTAAAAGTGTGATGTTACGCCACGAGTTTGATAGGTGGATTGTTTTGGAAAAGCTGAAACTCACAAATGTACAAAAATCATTTTTAGTGCAATTAACTTAAAAGTGTATATCTCAGTTAATTTATTTTCGAGCTCAATAAGGAACATAACTACCAAATACTGTTTAAAATTCTGAAAATCGTATCCTAAGCAGCATTTGTTTATAAAATAGCTGAAATTTGTGCTTTAAAATGCATAATCCAGGAACGACTTAACTGGCAATCGCACTTCTTTATCTAGTTCCCGAGGTCGCAGGTTCAAACCCGGTGGAGGACGATGGCTTTTTTTCGGGCGTAAAATCCTTAGCATGGCTTCCTTCGGAAGGGAAGTAAAGCCGGTGGTCCCGTGTCGTAGATTTACGACACGTGAAAGAACCTCAAGCCTAATAAAGAGGCCTCTGAGCTAAATTACTGGTCTTTCACGCTCAATATATAGTGGGACGCTAAGGACCACAGCAGTTAAAGGGCGTCCATAAAAAACCTCAACTGCACTTCTTTATACGGGCATATTATTTAATATATTTATAGACGATATATTACAAGAAGTAGGGAGACACAATAGGCACTCACCAGTGATAAACAATGTACAGATACCGGGGTTACTTTATGCCGATAATTTGGTGGTAGGATATCGTCAATGTAAATAATAGGACGTGGGTGGTCTTCTTTCTTTATGTCATGCATTGTTCTAAAAAATGAGGCTCTCGCCGCAACAATATCTTTTCTCTCCATCAAAAACCCACCATTACGTTTTCGATATCTAAAGCCAAGTTTTCTCAAAATTTTGTGTAAAGAAGTAATACTCTCTAGTCGACTTTGTGTTTTAAAACCACCTTAAGCTTTTTAAACGCACGGTATTCACGGCGATCATAAAACTGCTGTGTTGAGCGACGGATTACGTCTTTCTAGAAATCATCAAATTCTGTGACAGGTTCTTGACGTGTAATATTTTTTCTTGGAGAGGAAAAGTATGGTCTTGGGGCCTCTACATTTTCAATTACACTTTTCAGGGCTTCCTCACATACACGTCCTCACATACACGTTGTACTGTTCTCACAGACACTTGACATGCGTCTGCAGTTGTTTTTTTTTTTGTGTTTTTTTTTTCTCTAAGAAAAGACAACACAAAAGCCTTTCTTGGCAGTTTTCCAGAGTTTATTCTCATCCATGCTCATATGTTGTAAAAACGAACACAGCACATTCTGTACGTCACGCTTTACGTGGCATTAGTATCTTATACACGTACTCTCCGTCCTGATGTCTTATGGATTTGAGGGTATAGGGTATACAACGGAGGGGACACTTCGCGCACTGCGACCTAGGGAGATCTATTGCGGCTACCACCGTCCAGGAGGAAGGGATGAAGTGAAGGAACCACGGAGTCCTAGTATAGGGTATACAACGGAGGGGACACTTCGCGCACTGCGACCTAGGGAGATCTATTGCGACTACCACCGCCTACGAGGAAGGGATGAAGTGAAGGAACCACAGGAGTCGTAGTATAGGGTATACAACGGAGGGGACATTTCGCGCACTGCGACCTAGGGAGATCTATTGCGACTACCACCGTCCAGGAGGAAGGTATGAAGTGAAGGAACCACAGGAGTCCTAGTATAGGGTATACAACGGAGGGGACATTTCGCGCACTGCGACCTAGGGAGATCTATTGCGACTACCACCGCCTACGAGGAAGGGATGAAGTGAAGGAACCACAGGAGTCGTAGTATAGGGTATACAACGGAGGGGACATTTCGCGCACTGCGACCTAGGGAGATCTATTGCGACTACCACCGTCCAGGAGGAAGGGATGAAGTGAAGGAACCACAGGAGTCCTAGTATAGGGTATACAACGGAGGGGACATTTCGCGCAATGCGACCTAGGGAGATCTATTGCGACTACCACCGCCTACGAGGAAGGGATGAAGTGAAGGAACCACAGGAGTCGTAGTATAGGGTATACAACGGAGGGGACATTTCGCGCACTGCGACCTAGGGAGATCCATTGCGCTACCACCGCCCAGGAGGAAGGGATGAAGTGAAGCAACCACAGGAGTCCTAGCATAGAGTAGGCAATGGAGGGGCACACCTCCCGCACTGCGACCCATGGCGAGGGAGATGAACGACCCGTTCAACAAGGCTGACCTCCAGTGTTCACTGGGGATACTTTTTCCTGAGCAAGCATTCATGAAATCTATCCGGCACCGCCTCGTGCTACAAAACCTAGAAGCACACCTGAATCATGAGAAGGAAACGGAATGAAAGGGAAATTATGGGAAGTAAACCCTGGTAAAAAAGAAACCACCCCAGCATTCGCCTATCAACCAGGAAAAACCACGAAAATCCAAGATTAGAGTGGGCGGTCCACGGGAATCGAGCCCGGGAGCTACCGAAGGCGAGTCTCGCCTCGGAGCCATCGCGTAATATCCGTAATTTTCAATCCCTATCATTTATATATTGTGCACAATCGTAATATTAGAAGGATTTCTTACTATCACCTCTATGATCTGTTCACAAAATAAATCAGTAAATAACTACAGCTACCCAAGCTATTATTCCGTTTCGCCATTCTAATCTCTCAGCACCAATGGTCGTGTATTGCGATTGAGTGTGGCAAGTAGACACATCATTACAGAATCGAGGAATAGTTTGAAAACACTAAATGAAGTCGAGTCTTTTCAATTTTTCAATTTCCGAGACTGTTGTGCATTTCACACCTACGCCACGTGATCAAAGGTATCCGGACACCTGGATGAAAATGACGTACAAGTTCGTGGCGCCCGCCATCGGTAATGCTGGAAGTCAATATGCCTTTGGCCCACCCTTAGCCTTATGACAGCGTTCACTCTCGCAGGCATACCTTCAATCAGGTGCTGGAAGGTTTCTTATGGGAATGGCAGCCCCTCCAGAAAAAACACGACCACACCATAACACCACCACCTCCGAATTTCACTGTTGGCACTACACACGCTGGCAGATGACGTTCACCGGGCATTCGCAATACCCACACCCTGCCATCGGATCGCCACATTGTGTACCGTGATTCGTCACTCCACACAACATTTTGCCACTGTTCAATTGCGTAATGTTGACGCTCCTTACACCAAGCGAGGCGTCATTTTCCTGCGTGATGTGTGGCTTATGAGCAGCCGCTCGACAATGGAATCCAAGGTTTCTCACCTCACGCCTAACTTTCATAGTACTTGGAGTGGATCCTGATGCAGTTTGGAATTCCTGTGTGATGGTCTGGATAGATGTCTGCCTATTACTCTTTACGACCCTCTTCAAATGTCGGCGGTCTCTGTCAGTCAACAGAAGAGGTCGGCCTGTACGCTTTTGTGCTGTACATGTCCCTTCACGTTTCCACTTCACTATCACGTCAGAAACAGTGGACCTAGGGATGATTAGGAGTGTGAAAATCTTCTGACACAAGTGACAATCAATCACCTGACCACGTTCGAAGTCCGTGAGTTCCAGGGAGCGTCCCATTCTGCTGTTTCACGATGTCTAATGACTACTGAGGTCGCGGATATTGAGTAGCAGGCAGTAGGTGGCAGCACAATGCACCTAAGATGAAAAACGTATGTTTGTGGGGGTATCCGGATACTTTTTATCACATAGTGTATGTATTGCACGGCTGTGTGTTTTATTAGTTTGAAAGAAGTATTTAAGAAGGGAAATAATATCTAATGAACTTTCCGAACATCACCTCTCATTTTAATACGATGACTTAGTAAGAAACTGAAATTTAGGAGTCTTAGAGTCAATTGATTAATGGCTGATGCCGTGATTCAAAGCGGATTGTTTGAACATTGTTTACTCACATAAAGTTTTCAACAATGTTTGAAATAACATGCTTTTTATGAAGTAACATCTGTTCGATGTATGGTATTTATGGGAGGGGTTCGACCGCTTCAGCTGCCGTGGTGCAGGCGGTGCGTACTCCTAGCACTCGTAGTACTGCCGACGTTACTAAAAGTAAGCCGGGCCGAACACCGGAGCCCCTCCTATAAGGGAGTTCCGATTGGGTTGGACTCGGCGGGGCAGTAGTTTCCTATACCCATAGGTGATATGGGTACTTCTGGAGTAAGCCTAGGCGAGGTTGTGAGACGCCTTAGTGTTGGAGAACTGGTAGACGGTGTGCCAGATCACTGTCGCCCCTACCGAGGGTTATCGGCAGCGTTGTCCTCGGGGTTGACGCGCGTAAGCAGCGTATCCACTTCCGTCCCTGCGCAAGTTGGGGGGTCTTTTTAAGCAATCAGTTACTGGCTCATAGAAAATCCCACGGGAGGGAGGGTCACACGGTTGACACTTTCCTCTGGGCAGAGAAGGGAACCTTCGTCTCCGGGTAGACCCTCGAACCTTATTGTATGTGTTGTACTGATTGTTAAAAGTATGTAAATTAAAACTTCAAGTGTATTTTACTTCTTGCTAGTGTATATTGTACGTTATTAGTTATCACAGCCACCAAATTTATGTCGGTGGATACCAGTTTCGTTGGAAACGAATTAATGTGTTGGAATTCTAAATTGCCTTGTGTGTAAGTATCGTCGGGAAGACGAAGAAAACACAGAATCGTAAAAAAAATATATCTTTTCCATTAAGAATTTTTGGGTAGTGTTTGAGGTCCTATCTTCTGCTCTAAGGATTCACATTTGCAGTTTCTATGCTTTGCACTAAGGGATAACCTGGAGAATCATCTGCTAGACGACTCTAATTAATAAATTACTTACCTCTCAATTCCGGAAGTTAATTACAAATATTGAGGATACGCGAAGGGCTTCGGGGTGGAAAATTTCACGCCGCGTTCTGATTTAGTTGCACCTTGGTCCAAAGTGTTATCTATTGTTATCTATTGGAACCGCAGAACAAGCACAGTTGAGTCCTACATGACAGGTTGCCGGGCGTGACACACCACGAATGTTACGATTCTGAGGAATTGTGTGAAACTTGTTGGCATTGTCTCGTGTAAACCAGTTTTTGCGGCAAATCTAGTTTCCAAAGTAAAACATATTGTGTTACATTCACAAGCCTTTCTCTATCCAGTATCGGTTATTTTTATATACCTTCTACAAACTTATTTCTTTCTCTACCACGTACACAATTAGAGAAAATATTGCATTCCACCCAAAAATTCGATGTCGAGGCTTCGGTGGAAGTACCTGTTTTGTGGCCCCCTGAATCGTAAAAAATAATTTTTAGAAAAATATCTGTCCGTATGTGTGTGTGTGTCTGTCTGTCTGAACAGCATAACTCAAGGACGAAAAGCGGTATAAATACCAAGCTTGATATTCAAGTTCATATATTCCAAAGATGCAATACGAAGATTTTTCAAGAAAATAACCTCACCTTACAAAGTATTGTTTACATGGAAACTATTTTATTTTCTGAAAAATGGCTCTGAAAATAGCATATACTAAGGATGTTTACATGGCAAACAAAACGTATATCTTGAATTTTCTGGGAATGGCCTGTGAAGTTCTGTTCATTCGGTAGAAATTTTATGTAACCTCGCATAACTGGTAAACTTAAGCGATAGACGAAAACGTACTACACAATAAAGTGTATTCCTTTAAAACACGCAATTTATTTCAAAAAGCTTTTTGTTGCATAATCCATTTTCGAGTTATCCGTTATTAATGGCTGGAATTGTTCAACACCCTTGTCATTCCTTAAAGTCCTGTTGACATTCACTTGTTTCTCGGGATTGCATGGAAACAGTATGGAGTTTTAAGGCCAGCATATAGCGTCCAGTTCTTAAACATTTGACTATCGCTGTTCCCTTTGCATCTATAACGAAATATGTAATGTAGCTGTTTCTGCAAATGTTTATCTCGATTAAAATGAATAGTTAGTAAATAAGCTTCCGTTAGAATATTTTATGTACACACTAATAAACGATAAACGGTAAAGAACGTAATGTGAATGTAACTCATCAGAATTTTTTCTATCAACTACCATTCCCAGGCGGAAGGGATGAAATGAAGGAACCACAGGAGGCTACAGGCGGTAGGCAGAGAGGACACAGAGATGCGCGCGAGTCCCGAACATTTTCAAGCTTGCAGACCCGTCCCACTACTGGAGCCGCAGAGAGAGGGCGGTGATTCAAGTAGCCCTCTGGAGTCCACTGGAAATACCCTTTCCAGTGAGCATGTACTCGCGTCATCTGTCCGGCACCGCCATATACCACGAAACCTAGAAAAACAGAAGTATACGGAATGAAAGTGAAATGATGGAAAGGAAATCGCGGTAGAGAAGAAACCACTCCAGCATTCGCCTACCGACCCCGGAGAAACCACGAAAAACCCATGGTTGAGAGTGCGCAGTCACCGGGATTTGAACCCGGACTTCCCGAATACGAGTCACACACGTTACCGCGTTGCCGCCTCGCTCGCTAATGCACGGGGGTTTTCGGCATTCAGTTTATATCGCGCTCTGCAGTCAAATTGACCTAATCATATATTATAAGCTTCCTTCTCCCCCTCTTGCACTTTAGCTCTTCGCGCCGGGTTTTCAGAAGAATGAACACAATGATTGCATATGTGCCAGGCGCCAGCGAGGCGGAACAACTCTCAGAAGTGAAACCAATGAATGGGTGTTCCAAACTTTCGCGGAAGGTAAGAAGAAACTCATGGACTGTTGGTACCATTCACTAAGAAGCCCTGGGAAGGTTTCTTAGGAGTCTGAAGCTGCAATGTCATTGGATTCCCTTGTATGTCCAACAACATTGTTACTGTATACTGTAGTAAATTAAGCGCAATTTTTCGAAAATAATAATTGAACTTAGAACATTTTCTATTAGCTTTCGTGACCTAGTGAAACGGTAGGTGTGCTATCTACAAAAGCCTACGCAGAAGAGGCATTTGGAATCAAAGTCACATACTTGCACGGGTTTGTATGTTGATACCACTAGCTCTACGCCTTTTTTATTTCCTCTCTAAGGTTCTGATCCTCACTGCGATGATAGTCTATGATAAAATACGAGGTGGGCCTACGTTAAGCAAACGGTGGTTGGCGCACATGCGTAAATGTTGAAACGACTTCGTGGGCATTATGGTAACATGTTTTGTCACATAAATAAATGTTATCTTTTATATTTTCTTTATCGTTTAATGTAACCATAAATGCCTTTTTTTCTGCAAGCCTGATTTATAAGCTAATGCCCTTAATAATAGGGAATTAAAGGACTGATGGGTGGGTGGATGGATAAACTACCTTTAGTGGTGTGACACTATGTAAGTTATTGTACAAATTATACATTAGTGCACGGGTCATAGAACCTACATACATTTTTAAGATAAGGTTAAATGTGAAGGAAAGAAAAAAATATATATTGCCTCTGATTAACTGAATAAATTTGATCTGGCCTCGTGCGCTTTAACCAAAAAACTTCCTATATTTTGCCAATTCCTCTGGACAGAAAACAGATCCTAACATTGTCTGTGAACTCAATTCTTCTCTGTAATTGCAGTTTGTATTACAGTTTTTCACTCTATGTAAATATTTTGGCAAAATACTGCAAAAACTGCGTTCGTTGTCAGCATTATCTATCATGATCATCAGAACAGCATCAGACCTCAATTTCATTGCCATGAATTTCCTCAAAATCTATGTTACGCTCTGGTAATAAAATGCATTTGCATTTATTTTGGAATTAGATGATGCAGACACGCAAATCTTTTGCTTTTAGCTGCATAATACATCTTATGCTAGTACTGTAGAGTTTTCAGAAGTGTGAAAGAGGCTGGAATTTTCCTAGTGTAGTTAGTTTGCATAGCTAGTCACTATTCAGCAGCCGTCCAAGGGCTGTGAACCACAGCACTGCGGTTAACAGACCACAAATTCCGGTAATCTTCCTACATTCATTTTCACTCAGCTAGTTTCCATGTTTGGTTGAATTTTGAAGCGGGAAGTCTGCAGGCTTTATCTGTCCACAGCTTTGTGGGTACCACTGGTGTGAAATGAAGGTTTGGGATCTGTT
Source organism: Deroplatys truncata (assembly GCA_030765065.1). Taxonomy (NCBI): domain Eukaryota; kingdom Metazoa; phylum Arthropoda; class Insecta; order Mantodea; family Mantidae; genus Deroplatys; species Deroplatys truncata. The sequence continues at coordinate 85,405,929 of CM060990.1, read as the reverse complement.
ACAGAGTTGTAATAATTGCATAAACATTTTTATTGTTCAAAATTCACATGATAACTGCGAAACGCTGGTTTGTATACCAAGAGGTGTTAAAACGCTTGTTATAACCACAAGATGTCCACTTTAACAGGCCTATTAAACTGTGGCCTGGTCTGTTATTAATTAAGTCTTTCTTTCTGAAAATGAATTCGAGCAAAAAGTTTCTTTCAAAATATTTTCAACAATACAGCTACATTTATATACATGAGACGATGAATTTTGTGTTAAGCGGATGCCATAGTTTATCCGTGAAACTATTTGCATTTCATAAATACAAACAAAGGAGAGTGTTGCAGAGAAAGCAATTAAAGGGGACTTTCCGGTAGCTGTCATTGGTAACACTGGTCTCTGTACACTGCGGCTTTCTATGCTAGAGTCGGCATTTTATAGAACAATTCATGTGAGTAGTTACGGAAATTCGTAACCTGTCCGGAAGGACGGTAGCAAGCATAGATAAATCCTTTACTTTATACTGGGTGCGGAAAAACAATGTGCAGAAAATTGTAGAATAGAACTCAGTACCAAAATAAGCATTTTGAGGATGGAAACATGTGATCGTAGAAGCTTAGGTACATGGTCAACATTAAATCCCTCATATGGGAGTCTCCAGTTGTGAAACCTGTTTGTGGTGTGTCGGACGTAAACAAAACGCACTCTTGTACAGTACTAGTCAATGTCACTAGGTGTGTCTGATGTTCAATGCCACATTTGTATTGTGCAGCCTACTGGATGATACGGTAATACCGAACACTCGTCTTGTTCAGTACAAAGAGTACAGTACAGTACCTCATATAATGGTTAGTTTCTCATTGTGTACCAGTACTCATTAGTTGAGACAGTACGTACACACTTGTCGTGTGAGTTACATTTATTTTTGACTGGCAAATGAAGATGTTTCATAAAGTCAGATTTTAATTATGCTCATGTAACGCTCCTGTTATTATACTGCATTTGCGACCCCATACTCCTACCCTCAAAATCCTTTTTTCTTTTTGGTACTGCCTTTCTACAGGGTGGACAAGAAGTCCCCGTAGCCCGTACCTGTGTAAGTATAAAATTTTATTATGCTTTGTAGCTATATTACTTCTTATCAATTGTTGAAATTCATGGTTGCATGTTTTCACAGTTGAGTTTTAATTTGTAGCCATAGCAGATGTGAGCGGTCATAGTTACACTATTAAGGAGCGCTTAGTGATAAGCCTGTGTGTGCACGCACGACAACACACAGTGTAGACGATGAGACAGATTATGGGGGCATTCCAGGAAAGATTTAATAAGGCTCCACCGCGAGGGGCAACACTTCTGCATTGGGAAAGACGTGCTCTTGCTTTTGGCAGTCTTAAAGTCAGGCCGCGGGGTGGAGGGAAGAAGACACGAGAAGAAACATGTGCCGGAGTCTCTGCTCCGATTGAACAATCTCCTATGAAGTAGACACATGGTTAATAGCTCAGCTTGAGGAAAGGGGCCTCGCAGAATGCATATGGTTGCAGCAAGATAGAACACCTCCTCACTACGCGAGTTCCCAAATAAACACTTTCCAGGACGGTGGATAGGTCGTGGTTCATCAGCAACACCAGCTCCCTTGAAATGTCCACCAAGAAGTCCTGACCTCACCACACCTGACAACTCGTTATGGGAGGTCATTAAGGCGCATGTATCTGCACGTCTTTATGCTACAAACGAACTGCTCAATGGTGTTGAGTTTGCATTTCGCACCATAACACAGACATGCTCCAGAATATGTCAAGAAGAACATGTAGGCGTATGGAACTGTGTTTACAGCATGATGGGAACATACAGATATATTGCACACTTAATATGTAAGTACTTGTGCTAAAATAAATAAATAAATAAATTAGCATTCGATACTAGGGGGTACGGGGTCTTCTTGCCCACTCTGTGCTCTACAGTTTTCTACACATTGCTTTTCTGCACTGTGTATATTTTGGTTCAGTCACATGTATCCATTCCCTTAAGTCAAAGGTGGCGAAAACGACTTCCTTCCGCGAGTCACCAAATATGCAACACGCACTGCATCACTCAGCAGCATGTGAAAAGCAAACGGACGGTTGCAGAGAGGGAACGGCGCCTGCGAGTCAAAATAACTCGCGAGTCTTGTTTTCGCCACCTCTGCCTTAAGTAATCGCTTACAACTCTTTTGAAACGTTTCAAATTTCACGCTAATGTTTGAAGATATTGAATATTTCAACTTTCATGTAGTCACATTTTACAATTTTTACTATTTTACTGTTTAAGAAGCACCCTGTTGTGACAGCAAAAGGATCATCAACATTGAAAAACGCAAACCTGTGCAACTTCAACGCTTTTACTCTTCCCTAATTTTCATATCTTAGGAGTAGTTGGTAAGCTTGAAGTGTGATTCTTAGGGAGGCAAGAATCTGCCACTCATTGTTGAAAGTGTCTTGATACAGGGATAGTGTCTTGCAGGTGAAGGGATATCTAAAAGGGGGGCCTCGGCACTACGAGGTTCCTGCTGTCCCAGTTCTGAAGACATTTTCAAGTTCTGAACTATATTAAGAAGATTCATTATAATTTTCTTTAAAGGCTTCACGATAGCTCTGACTCCTAAAATTGTCTGGATAGGTTTCTCGTCAGAGAAAATAAACTTAATTTTACAGGTTTAGTTTCTAAAAATGCATACAAATATTTTTAAGTACTTGAATATGGTTCAAGAATTATTGTTTTGACATCAAAATTTTGTTTATTTTACGCTCCTGCACGTAACTCTTTTCACTACTTCAATTTTAAGTTGTAAAATATACGAAGAAGGAAAGAAGAAAACATTGCTCATACACTTATATTCATGTTCCTTGGGAATTCAACGTATTATTCTAATAACTGTAAGCGTATTTTTATATTTGGCTTTCTCTCCTCTCCTCCCTTCTGTTCTCTCTCTTCCCTTCCCCTCTAAAATGTAAAACATACAGTTGCTAGTCGACTTGGAAGCTCTGCATAGTCAGTTGTTTATGTTTTTCTTCAATGCTCACATTCACTCACGACTTCAGATCTTGAAATGAAAAAACTATGCAGCTTTAAGGTTACCAAATACTGTACAGCTGCAGCACTGCATGCTCTAGTTACGTTAGATACGATGCCTTCAAGAAAGTTCTTCCAGATAAAACAATCAAAACTGTGTAATTTATTTTGCTGGGTAGTTTCGATATGGTCATAAATTCAAGGTTATTAATATAGTTTTTCTTCATATTGTGAAAATTAGACTATAACCACACTCTGCTTGTTAGGCCAGGTTATTTGTCTTTGCAACATGTAGACTCGCTGCACAAACTTGCGACTAGCGACTTTTATTTCGCGATATTGCAATTTGTGTAACTAAAACACATCAATAACTGTAAAAATATCAAAGATATGATAATATGTTTTCCTCCAATTAATGCCTATGCCACATTAGGATTAGAGGAGAGTGGGGACACCTAGCACCTCCACCTGCAAGAGATCTTTTTGTGCATTTACCCCCGAGAGGAACGGATGAGGTGAAGGAACCGCAGAAGATGTATGGGCTGCAGGACCGGCCATCGCAGGCGACAGAGAGGCGTAGAGCTCCCTAACAGCTACAGACTTGACCACTCGGCCGGAGAGCGCTCGGCCACTGGAGGGCGGTTCATAGGCTCCCCTCCAGCGGAGACCGGGTAAAGCTCAACCCAGCAGTGGAAGCTTGAACGGCTGCCGTCTGATGGATCCGAGAAGGAGTTCCAAAGCGCAAGCCCCTGCGCCATCTGTCCGCCGCTGACGACACACAGCCCCGGATTCAACCTATGACGTGAAAGAGGGAGATGAAATGAGGGACAGAGGAGAACCGTGCTAGACAACACCACCTCAGCATTTGCCTTGTCGACCAGGGAAAACCACGGAGAAAACCCATAGTCAGAATGGGTGATCACCAAGAATCGGTCGTCCTCGCGGTGTAGTGGTTACCATGCTAGCCTAGTTCCCGAGGTCGCGGGCTCAAATCCGGCGGAGGATGATGGATTTTTTCGGGCGTAAAAGCCCTTAACATGGCTTCCTTCGAAAGGGAACCAAAGTCGGTGGTCCCATGTCGTAGATTTACGGCACGTAAAAGAACCTCAAGCCTGAGAAAGAGGCCTCTGAGCAAAATTACCGGTCTTTCACGCCCAATATAGAATGGGACGCTAAGGATCACAGTAGATAAAAAGCGTCCTTAAATAAAGCTCATTTTTTAATTTAACCAATAATCGAACCCGGTACCTCCCGAATGCGAGTCGCACATGTTGCTGCGGCGCCACCTCGCTGGGTATGCCGTATTAAAAGGCAAGACTGTTTTGCTGAAGCCCATGCGGTGCTCCCGACACTCCGTTCAGGTCTTGAAGTTATAACTCGCAGTTGTGCACGACTCCCCGGTAATACTGGCTGTATGTTGTAGGGATGATTCAAATTTTAATCATTAATGAGTTGTGCCGCTGTATCTGTAACGAACAGCATGTATTACAGATATACATCTCTGCAGATGGGACGGGGTTTAACTCGGAACCTCTTCATTAGAAACCTGCTGTTATAACAGCATTCATATTATAAACATTATAGTACTAAATGAGGTATACAATTAATAATGAACAAACAGTATGTCGACCGATCTAACAATCAAAGCTAACTGTCAGTGTACCAGAAACACTTGCCTCGTACGCAGTGACAGTATAAGCAACAGCAGAACCCTCTCAAATAAGCTAACTGAAACAGAAACACGTAGTTCTACATAATGTAGTAATGAAACAATAGAGATATTGTACACCCCTGATGTTGGTTGCCTATTCGAACAAATCGACGGCGATTCAGAAACAGCGTGTATATGGAATGCCATTAGCTGTTCGCCTTTCAAAGATCTATGTTCTGTCTTAAGAAAGAAAAATTTATAAATTAAAGAAATTAAGGGAATTAATTTTTGAAGCCAGAAATTAAGCGACAGTTATTGACAAAGGTATTCTTCTAACAGTTATTTATTGATAGCTTTGGTTTAGATTTAATGGCACCATACACAGCGCTTCCACAATATGTCCTTACCGCACACAGAGGGTTTTAGGTTTCGGTAGCTGGACAAGTCATAGCCGGTCGCACCTGTACTGTAACTTAGCTTCTTGAAAAGAGAATAAGAACTTTGTTTATACAAAATACTGGAATAGCTCTCCTTGAATGATACGATTTACTTCGATAATGTTGAGTTTTCTGATTTAATTTCGTATATTTTCCTCGAGTTCTTCCAAGGTGAGAGAATTGATTGGAGTACATTTTGTCTTCCGGTTGCCCCAGAAATAAACACCACAGGTTGCTAGATATGAGCAGTGAGAAGATTATACACTATCACTAATCGTTCTATCTCTTATCACTTCCAAAATTATATTTGCTCATGCCATGGAATATTTTTGTAATCAACTATATGGTTTCTCTTCTTCTCTCAGCGACTAGTAAAAAAATGGGGCCAGAATGTCATTTGGGTAACGCTCTCCATTTATGTCTGCTCCCAAATTAACGAACCTATTGTCGTCTTACACTAATCGCGCAGTAAAATTCCAAAAGGCAGCCAGGCAGGCGGCCATGAATGGGTAGGGGAGCGGCAAAATCCCGTGTGAGTGGTGCAGATTTCTTCTGGAAGACCGATAACATAATGTTAATAAATTATTTGCCAGCATTCAGCGATTACAAAGCTAACTTCTTTGTTGGGTTCGGTAATGAAAACGGAAAGATACTTTTATTTAGCTGCTGGTCTGGATCTGGCTACGTAGTTGTGCTTAATGGCTCAATGAACCATTTGTGCTTCTGTAGTCTATATCTATCTCTCTTTGGCAAACTTATTCCATCCAAGTAAATATGTTTTTTTGTTTGTTTCCGCGGAACGCAAAGTATCTTATAAGCTACAACAAAAACAACTTATTTTGAACTTTTAAAACTTGATGAAATAGAAGCAAGGAATATTAGGAATTTTTAAACTCGAGGTTTTTAATACTTTATCCTGCATTCGAAAATGTCAACAGGTAATTTGATGAATTTGAACTTAATTGGTAGGAAAAGGCAATAGTCACATAGCACATTATCTTGTGAGTGCTATTCTAGAATTATTTACTCTAAAACCCAGCAAAGTTTTCCACACCATATACTAACTTACTATATCACTTCAATTTGTGCATCCCATAATAAGTTTAGCCAGCTCTAGAAGTTATTCTAAATAAAGGATGTAGATTACGTCAAATTATGTATATTATTTACATTTGAATAAATTGTTACATACTTCATATTTACGAATTCTGTAGTATAGAGCTAGTCAGAGATGGTAAACGTTTACCATTTCCATTAATATACAAGCTCAAGAAAATGAATTACACACCAGTGTTAACTTATTAATACCTAGAGTGCTTAAAATAGCTTAACAGTATTTAAAGTTAGCATTTTTATAAAATTTAATGAAATCAATGGAGAAAATTTGGTACAATTATTTTGTTATTAAATGAAATTCGCCTATATAGGGAAGGTGTGACTTATGAGGTATTCATATTAATACTAATGTAAATGTTTTTATTAGTTTACGGTTCCTTTATAGATGCTAAAAGTAAACGAAATAATATTGTACCATTTTATGAAATGTTTGCAAATTATAACTTGGTCCATGTAAGTTCTATCTCTGCCTGGGATGTTTGCTGTGGATATTGACATTTTTATGAGCACTTCTGGGTTGTCTACTACGAAGGAAAGTACTGATAGAATATACTCCCTATGTAATATTAGAATTCCTAAGACTTTAATTAGCGGTTTAAAATCAGTTAACAATGTTGCTTCTACCATTAATCTTATTAGTTTTTATTGCATAAGAAATATTTGTTTAACAGCTACTGAATTTACCCAGAGCATTATTTTATATTATTAATGTGAGAAAGCAAGGGTAATATACAGTTTTAAGTGCTCTGATAATATATTATGCTAGGAGACTCTAATGGAGGTAATTAAGACACTAATATATTTACAACATGAGTTGTGTCATAATTTCTATACTTCTTTCACGCTTTACCCTCCCCGTTAGGACTTACAAGCCAATGCCTGTCAGGGAGCAGACGACGTTTGAATCGGAAAGAAGAGCCAGGATGACAGATCACCCCGGAATCTGGTATGAAAGCGAGGAAGGAGATGATATGAAATGGCGGTGAAATGGATGAAAGGAAAGGTGATAAAGGTGCAGTGGTGGAATAAATGGCAGGGAAAACCCGCCCAGGCGCTGCCTCGTCCACCGCAAATCCAACATACGGTTCCCTGGGATCGAACTCGGGCCGTCGTCCTCCGTGGTATAGGGGTATCATGCCGGTCCAAACCCGGCGGTGGACGATAGATTTTTTCGGGCGTAAAATCCTTAGCATGGCTTCCTTCGGAAGACAAGTAAAGCCGGTGGTCCCGTGTCGTAGAGTTACGGTACGAAAAAAGAATCTCAAGGCTGATAAAGAGGCCTCTGAGCAAAATTTCCGGTCTTTCATGCCCATTATAGAATGGGACGCTAAGAACGGTAGTAGTTGAAGAGCGCCATAAATAAAACTCAATTTAATTTTATTGAACCCTTGTTGGGAGGAGAGCGCTCTAACCATTCGGACACGGCCCCGCCCATATATTCTATACAAGCGTCTTAATTAAGTTATCGGCAGGTTGCATGCAACTAGTTTCTGTTAAGCCATAAAATGTCTAACTTTCAAGTTACTCATAAATACCGTACCTGAACGAGCCGTGTATGCATGATGGCAACATCTGTTAAGCTAGTGTGATATACGCAGACGCAACACCATTGATTTTTTCCTTAGAAAAAATTACCTTGATAAAGATGTTACATGTTCGCTATAGCATTAAAAAATAGACTTTGGAAAAACAAAAGAAACTGAATTCGTCGGTATACCATTTGCAATTAGCGCTAATTATTATAGAAACAGAACTGACTTTGTTTTCAATAGAGGTGGTTTATTGCAAAACCGGTGAAATGAATTTGCGGCAATGTGTCTTGTGGAATACCGGAAGAATTGCACATAGAATTTTAAGTATTTGTTTCTTGATTTTTTGGCAAAAATGATTAGTCACATCCAGTGCTTTTGCAGAAATTTCCAACTCAGGTGGGGTATAATCAATATGGTCCTATTTATATTTTTATTTATTTATTTTAGCAAGATGCCCTTTAAGCAAACTGCTCATATGGATTCTACAGAGTATAATGTACGCTCGCTTCCATTTATAGCGTCACAGCAGCTTTGGGAGTCATTCTACTGGTCTTCACATGTGGCGTATGTACCTATGGCAAAGAGAAGGTGTGTGTATCTGTTTACCGTTTTTGCGCATACAGTGGCGTCCTGTTTTACGTGCACAATTTTAGGTTATTCACATATGAATATACAACTTTGAGCAGTAGCTTTACTCACCATCACTTATAATAATTATGTTTAAATATATAAAACTCTGCTTTCCACAATATCTCCACGAAAAAGTGTTTTTAATGTTAATATAATGTAAAACTAAAATACATCATATTGTTTACTCTCAAAGAGGAGATATCTACTAGACATTTTTGGAAACATTTATCCAATCGCAATATACAACAAAATAAAACATTGTTTTTGTACAATTTCTGTACGAAAAAATTATTTTAATGGCAATATAATTTAAAACTGAAGTAAATTATAGTTTTTATCTCAAGAGCTCACATTTACTAGACATTATTTTAATAACCCGTCCAATCTCCAATCTTGTCGAATACTTGATTTAGCCGCCTAGGCACTGAATCAGTCGTCGCCCTTTGGGAACACTGCCATGAAATGTGGGAGTATTTGCGTTTAAAGCCAGAGTTCTTCCAGCATTTAAGTGAGTCAGTGCCTAGGCCTCTACATGCGCGAAAAGGTAAACAGACACACACTCCACCTTTGCAGGCCAGTAGAGTGCCTCCCAAAGCTGCAGTAACGGCATAAATGGAAGCGAGTGTACGATTATAATAAGATTCTAAGATTGCGACACTTATATCAGTTACAGTTTGACTTTAAGTAATAACATAAATAAGCATAAAATAAAATTATCAGTCATATAACACAGATGTGTGAAAGGGGATATACCATGTATATATGGTATATCCCCTTATATATAAATATATATATAAAACAAGAATTGTACATAATAATTTAATTCAGTAAGAAAGATGTTAGAATATATAGCAGTCAAGAAATGTACAAAGCAGATTGTAACTTAGATAACTAAGGGACGGGCGAGCTAGCTAATTCCAGGTAATTCTAGGTAGAGCCCACCACCTTTCACCAAGCTAATGAGCAAGGAACTTGAAGCAATAACCAGAAATAGAAAGAGACAGATACAGAAAGGAAAGAGAGAGAGATATTGAATCTGCTTCCGCACGCGTCACTGGGACGCGTGTGCGAAAGTTTTGGAGTAGAATATTTTCATAAATATGTAACGCGGTCTGAGGACCAATTAGAAATGTCGTTACATTCTAAGGCGCGAAGGTGAGCGTCACTAAATTTGGGTATAAAAGGGGGAAGAAAGCCCCAGATTTTCACTCTCTTATAAAAACTCGTCGACACACAGTGATACTCTCTGGACGTAGGATGCACGTGTGCGCATATGGGTGGGAAGCGTGTGCAGATTAGGCTTCCGATTTATTATCATGGTGGGAATTGTTACAATGGGAAAAGCTAGCCGCCCATAAGTATTTATTTGATAATAAACCACGTTTTTTAAAGGAAATGCAGTGCATTTTAATTTGCCACACCTACGAAAACCCTGAGACCAGTGAAATTAGTTCAGAGGGCATCAACCAAGAGGACCAACGCTTTCCCGCTACATGTGGACTACAACTACATTTTTCGCACAAACAGCAATTAATCAAAATAAAAATTAAATAGACTTTTATTTCTGGACGATCTTTAACTGCTGTGGTCCTTAGCGTCCCCTTTTATAGTGGGCGTAAAAGACCGGTAATTTTGCTCAGAGGCCTTCTTATTAGGCTTGAGGTTCTTTTACGTGCCGTAAATCTACGACACGGAACCACCGGCTTTACTTCCCTTCCGAAGGAAGCCATGCTAAGGATTTTTACACCCGAAAAAATCCATCGCCCTCCGCCGGATTTGAACCCGCGACCTCGGGACTAGAGGCTAGCATGGTAACCACTACACAACGGAGGACGGCAGCAATCAGTCTCCTGTATCTCCTTACGAGGAACATTGGATCCTATTTCTTGCCAACTTCTTTACTTCATTCCATGTCCTACCTTCCTTAGCAATTTATTCGATAACTGCTCTCTTCCATGTGTTTCTTGGTCTTCCGCTACCTCTACTACCCTGGGTATTCCAATCCAAAGCCATTCTTTCCACTGCTTTATCTTTTTTGCTTATTGGTATCTTTTCCATTTCCACTTGCATAAATATCACATAGTATAATATTATCTTAATCACTAATAAGCATCTAAACATTAACTTAGCTAGAAATTTAGCAATATTTAGCGGTTTTTTTTAAATAACGAGGAACTCTGTATATTTTGAATTTACTTTAGTAAGAGTTTATACACGGTTGTAGCTGTGTTTAATGCACTCTTAATTCCATACATTGTAGTATATATGTGTATGCGCTGTTTTGTAGAGCTTCCGGTATTGTAACTATAAACATACAATTTATATTATGGACAATGAAAACGCCAAATTATTTTACGCTAATGGATTCAGTGATTTAATTATTTGCGATGTGAAATTGTTAAAAAATTGTCATAAGAGAATACGTACTGAAATTTTTGGTGAGGTGGGGCGTTAATTACATCACATTTGGATACAATGCGTGTGCACTTATGGAACCGGATTTAATTCCTAAAACGTCCACTTAGAGATTCATAGAGAAGCAAATTGGATTTCGGTTTCACAGAGTAACTAAAAGGTGTTTCATAATGGAATTGGCGAGGACTGCGTGGTGAAGTTGTATTTGCACAGAATTAATTAACTGGCCTGCGTCGACTCCGGAGCCGTGTAATCGGACTGGGTATATACGGTCGGAACAACGGGATATTTGATGTCCCGTTTAACGCGCCCAGTTTTCAGGGGAACAAAAAACTCTCTCCGCTAGTGAAATTAAGTCGCTTGCTGTCGTGTAAGCCACCAAACACACTTTCAATTGCTGGCTTTCATTAAACTAAATCTGCGCAGCGAATTAAGGACAAAATCTGATGCGTTACATTCACACGACTTTCTCTTCCCTCTATCACGTATTAGTGGGTATACAAACTATTCTTACGAACGTTTATTTTCCTATCTGCTTCATTTTAATCGAAATAAACCTTTTGGGAAATAGCTGCATTGCACATTTCGTTATAGATGCAAAGGGAATAGCGATAGTCAGATGTTTTAGAACTGGACGCTATATGCCGGCCTTAAAATTCCATGCTCTTTCCATAACGTCGTGAGAAACGGCTGAAAATCAACAGAACTTTTAAAAGAACGACTAAGTATTAAAAAATGCGAACGATTAATAACGAATATCTCAGAAATGGCTAATGCAACAAAATGGTTATTTGAAATAAATTGTGTGCTTTATAGAGGTCTACATTTTTTTGTAGTACGTTTTCGTCTATCCTTTAAGGTTTATTCGTTATGCAAGATTATATAAACTTGCTTCCAAATGAAGCGGACTTCACAAGAATTTCCCAGTAAAGTCAAGATATATATTTTGTTTGTCATGCAAATATATTTAATATATGGTGTTTTAATCAAAATCCTTGGAGCCATTTTTTAGAAAATCAAAAAATTCGAAAAATGTCCCATGTAAAGGGTGGTTTGAGTTGGGGGATTTTCTTGAAAATCTTCGTGTCGCATCTTTGGAAGGTACTGCACTTATATACCAAGTTTGGTATTAATTCGACATTTCAGTTTTGAATTATGCTGTTCACAGACACACACCCACACACACACAAACACATGTTTTTTTGTAAAAATGCTTCTTTTTTATTCAAGGGACCTCAAAACATGTATTTCCGATGAAATATCGGTATCGAATTTTTTGTTGGAATGCAATACCTTCTCTACCTACTATGTACCTACGTGGTAGAGAAAGAGTGTGTGTGTGTGTGTGTGTGTGTGGATCTAGTGCTCGGGAATTAATAATGAAGTCATTCTCCTTCTTGCTTCCCAATATTTTGATGTTGGATTTTCAAAAGCCACAAGAGAGTCACAATTTTTGAGATGTTCCATGTCCATTTCTTCTTCTTTGTAGCACAGTAAACAATTTAGAGATGTTACTACTCCAGTTCTGTAAAGATATTTATTCAGTCGTGTCCTGTGATAAGTGGAATGTAGCAACAGAAGATTTTCTTGGTAAATCAGGAATTAGTGATGGATCATTTAAAATGTTCTTCCATTTTGACTGGTGAGGGGTAGGGGCCGGTTGTACCAGTTGCCATTCGGAGATTTTCAATCTGTAAAAGGTAGGAACCCTGCCCTCTGCTCTGCCGTGTCTCCTGGCCCAGCTGCTCTCTGTCTCCCCTCCCTCCCGGGGGCACCCCGTTAGGGGCTTCAGGCACAAAAGATCTTGCACGTCGAGGTGCTAAGTTCCGCTCCGCAGTTAGTCTAGTCCTAAGACGCAACACAGGATTCAGCTAATGAGTTAAAAGCGAGTCGTACTTCTCGAGCTAAATTTCAATTGAGAATATGTAAACCATATTTTCCTAACCATATGTGTCTCTTCTTCAGAAATTATAAAATCAAAAAGGCTCAGATTTTCTGTGCCTTTATTAGATAATATGATAAACATACTGAACTAGAATTATGTTGCTTACGATAAATGTCAAAATTATTGAATATTTTAATTAGTTATTATTTCATACTCGTTTTGTGTAAATGAAAGTTGGAAAGTTAGAATCAGACTGAAAAATTCACTGCCATGGCCGGAATTTGAGCCACTGAGCCCTTACAAGACTGTAAGTCACCATTGGGGAATGTTATCTCAAACTTAATTTGAGAACGGCTTGTGGTTTACGGAAAAAAATGTGTCAGTTGTTAATTTAGTGTCGTACCGGAGTTTTGTCATGGTAGCTCATCTGGATAGAGCAGTGACATGGGAGGCCGTAGTTCCAGGATTCAAATCTCGGCTATGGATTTCTTTTTTAGCCTGATTCTACTTTTGAAACTTTAGCCTACACTGACATGTGTGAAAGAACAACTAATTATCACTGTCTGGTCTAATAGTGGTTAACTAAAGGCCTGTGACTTAAAGTGCTTACTATTGTAAGTCGCCGTTGGTGAACGTTATCTCAAGATAAACTTGGGAACACCTTGTGGTTTACCGGGGAAAATGTGAGTGAGTTGGGGAATTTCTCGTCATACCGATATGCTGCCATGGTCGCTCAGGTAGTTAGAGCAGCGGCATGGTAAACCGTAGATCCGTGGCTAAAATCTCGTACATGGCATTGAATTATTGGATATTTTGTCTTAAAATGTTAAGCAAAACTTTGAATATTGCTTCACCACAGGAAAAAAAACTATGTAACCAATCAATCCGCAGCCCTAAGAATGAGCCGAATCACTGGATATTAAAGATCTAATAAGAAGTAATTCGGGCTTCAACAAGGCATTCTGGTTCCTCTATTGTTTCTGCAATTAAATGATTGCACGTTCGGAAAGGATTTAGTGGGGACCACAGATTTCATTCACTTTTACGGAACAGGAAACACATGACAAGAGTTGACAGCTTTCTCTCTTTCTCACTTATTTATCAAAGAATTCCGACTAGAAGCTTTTCCATCTCGTAGGTACAAGAAAGGAGAGGAGCTGATAATACTTTCACTTTGAAGAGGGTGGTAAGGTAACGCTAAGGCTTCTCTCCCAATAAAGGCATCTTATTTTATCCGCTTGTTTTATTGTTTTATTAAAAAAAGAAAAGCGAAATAAAAAAGAAGAAAAAGCAGAGCGTTTGTAGTAGCTGAGGTGGTTAAAAAAATGCAATGGGGAAGGAGAGGCGTTTTTATGTTTATTGATTAAATAACATTCGAGTCTTTTGTCTTCATACACGTTTTACTGTATTCAAATGTAAGCAACCCATTGTATTCTTGTTTCTTTATACAAGCGTAATGTAACTGAATAAAAATGTTTTTATCTTTCTAATGCTTCATTATATTTTATTCTAAGGAATGTTTTCATTAAATATCCGTCAGCTTAAAGTATGTTTGCAATAGCTGACACTTAGTGCCAATATCGTCACCACTAGACTAATAGGTACAATTTGGTTCCTTATAATCGCGTGGTATTTAAATTTTCTTCAACTCCTAGCGCAGTCGTTGTGGCCATATCGATCTTATAAAGGGCAGTCAAATTATATTCGAACCCACTCGCGTCCTCTCTCTACTGCGCGAGACAGCCGGCAGTTGCCGGGGAAATTACGCCGGCAGAGGCGGACTAAAATCCTTATCTTATAATAGATACTGGAAATGTTGACCTTCTGCTCCCAAACAGACAGCATATCTCGTGTAAATATTCTCGTTCACTCTCCGAAGCTCAGTAGCAGGAATTCTTGTGATTTCTTGCACAATGTTATCTCTAAATTCCTGCAGTGTGCGAGGATTGGAACGATACACTTTGTCTTTTAAAGAACCCCATAAATAAAAATCACAACTCGTTAGGTCAGGAGAACGAGGGGGCCACAAATCAACACTAATTATTCTGTTATCAAACACCTCTCTTATTGCATGTAATAATTCGGCAGCCGTATGTGCAGTTGCAGATTCTTGCTGAAACCAACCATACGATTTCTCTTCTTCTGTCAAGCGATTGCAAAATGAACATTTACACGAGATATGCTGCCTGTTTGGGAGCAGAAGGTAAACATTTCCGGCATCTCTTATAAGGTAAGGATTTTAGTCCGCCTCTGCCGGTGTAATTTACCCGGCGACTGCCGGCTGTCTCGTGCAGTAGAGAGGCCACAAGTGGGTTCGAATATAATTTAACTACCCTATAGTTGAACAATATGTTTGGTATTTAAATACTGATACTCAGTTATCGATGAAATCCCAAATACTGTATAGGTCACTAAAATATTCAGGCGGGTTTTAACCAAAATATAGCGTCATTAAAGCATATGTTAACCCATTCGCGGCCTTTCTTTCTCGCGCGCTTCCCTCGCCATTTAGCGGGACTTCGACCGTCAATCCCCACTCGAAGGTGCATTGGCGCCATGTCTAACTGTTATTGCTGTGTAAGGTGCAGTCAGTCAGGTGCCTCTGTTGATGCAGTAAACATGGGACGTCACATTATGTGGAAGAATGTGTGTTTATTTGCAAAGTTTACTTTAAACACGAATCTGCTCGCCGTGTGCGTAGGGAGTTTATTGAAAGGTTCCCAAACTCTGTACCACCTGCAAGAGGAACTATACATGAGATCGTGAATATATTTCAAGCTTCGGGTTCGGTGTTGGACAAGAAACATTCTAAAATAACATCAGTTTTAACAGAAAATAAACCAGGTGAAATCGGTGCTGCTTTAGAACGATCGCTTCGAAAATCCGTCTTCTGCGAGAAATGCTACACGTCTGTTAAAACTAAAAACATATCGCTACACTCGAGTGGATGCATTGAAACAAAATGATCCCTGTACGCGAGTGAATTACTGCAATCGGTTCTTCCGAACTGTACAAAGTGGTTTCATTGATCCATAGGTTTTGTTTTTCTCTGATGAATCTTGATTTCACCTAAATGGACGCGTGAACACTCACAACAGTTTGGGCTTGGGAAAAACCTGTGCTATTGTGTGAAACGCCTCACTATGACGTGATAACTGGATTGTGGTGTGCGATAAGTGCTAGAATAATAATGGGACCCATTTTTATTAATGAAACAATTAATGCAGACCTATATCGGAGATTAATTATAGGGCCATTTTTGTTCACTTGACAGAAGAAGAAAAAACTTATGGTTGGTTCCAACAAGTTTCTGCAACAGCACGTACGGCTACCGAATCATTTAATGAAATATGAAAGATATTTCATGACAAAATTGTGTTTATTTGTGGCCCCCTCGTTCCCCTGACCTAACTAGTTGCGAATTTTATTTATGGGGTTCCTTGAAAGACAAAGGGTATCGTACTAATCCTCGAACACTGCAGGAACTTAGTGACAACATCATACAAGAAATCACAAGGATTCCTGCTGCTGAGCTTATGCGAGTGAGCGAGAACATTTTTACGAGATATGCTGTCTGTTTGAGAGCAAAAGGTCAGCATTTCCAGCATCGTGAACGGCACAATTTTCCCGGCGACTCTCGGTCCTCTCGCGCAGTAGAGAGAGCCCGGGGAACGGTTGCCATATATTTTAATGACCCTACCAAACGTCTTTCCATCAAACGCAAAAGTCAAGGTGAAGGTACGACCTCTTTATTCTATGTTTCGGTCCATACAATGTGTTATTGGCAGAGGGCAATATTTGGGCGTCATGTGGTCAGCAGGCCCAGTCCCGCAGTGAAGTTTTTGAAACAGAAAACCACTGCTTCTCATTCAAATAGCTTCTGAGTCGGTCCCTAAGAACATCCCGAGACTGTGTGCATCTCTAACACGAGCAAAGTACCCAATAGTACCAGAAACTGAACTCGGGTACTTCTCTGCAGGCTTCAATGCAGGCATCACCACGTAAACAGTGAAATGTGGACTTACCGTGCCACAAAATTTAAAGAAAAAGCGTTCTTTGGACCTAAGGAAAAAACGACTGAAATAAAATGTGGAAACCTCATAGAAACCTTGTAGTATCAACGAAGTGAGGAAAAAGACCTGAATCACTGTGTGTATGGAGAAGAATAAATCACGATAATGATTCTGTTTTAAAAATAGTAATCAAAGAAAGAATAATGTTGAAACTGCTAAACAGAAGGAAAGAAGAAATTGGCCGAGACACTAAATTCGAAGGAAATGACTGCTAAGGTATAAACAGGAACGGGAAAAAGGTTCGGGGATGAAGAAGATCCTACGTGATAGCTTTCATTAACATAAATTATTCGTATGAGGCAATAAAGAAGAAATTGGAAAAGAGCTTGGTTTTCAAATTAATTGAACATCGGCTGTTGCTCTGTTTTTCCAATACATATAAATTCTCTCATCTCTAGAGTTACCAGATAGCCATAAGCATGATAAAAGTGATTTGAAAAGCAAGTTAAAAGCAGGATACAGCAAAAAAGGTCAAGTTGTATGCAGGCTAATTACACATTAAAACACTGTAATTATATTACTTCATAAGCCACAGTTTTGTGAAAGCAAAACAGCTATTTACTTTCATCAGGTTGGATAATCCTTTTTGCAGTTACTTTTGGTTAGTTAAGATAAAACTGTATATAGTTTTTGTAAAACTGATACATGATGTTGAAATTGCGAGACTTTAACCTTTTACCTTTGAGGTTAGGAATGTTTACATTTTCTTCTGTTGGCATTGACCCTTTGAAATATAATAGTTATTTGTTTTTGAAAGCTTAACTTCTGTGGTATTTTAAATAATAGGTATAATATTTAAATGTGTCTATTGTATTACTATATTTGGCGTTACCTGTTTCTTATATAATTCATTACATTTTGTTCGTTGAACAGCCTTAATAAATTCACTCTTGAGTTTGAAGCTAACTAGAAAGATGTTCTTGTACTATTTATAACATAGAACACATTCACTAGACAGCCAAAGTTAATGTCATGACTTGGTCTCAATTGAAGTATAATTGACATCTCTAATTATTTTGCGGTATTAAAACAGAGGTTATTCATCGAGATTATTGTAACTATGCTAAGAATAATATATGTGGCAGAAAATATCTATACATTCAATTCAAAACTCTTACACAAGGATTGCGTTTGAAAATATCTCATATAAAACCGGAATTCATTAAATTTGAAAACTAAATAATTAGATCATGCCTTTGATTTCCTCCTAAGTACGATGGTATGAAGGGGAGGTGCTCTAAAATTAAACCTAAAAATTTCCTTCCCAAATTTCATTTCCCAATTATCATGTCCTTTCATGTATCGCCAGTGTCTACCGCCTGTAGTGCTGTATATGAGGTATGAGATGTTTACTGGAGGGGGACACCTCGCCACTGCGACCGCTTAGGCCTATTGTGGCTACACCCCCTGGGAGGCAGGGATGAAGTGCAGGAGCTGCAGGAGGTCGCATGTCCGCAGACAGACGAGAAGTCCATACCATGTCAGTTCGAAACACCCGCACTCGGCCAGTAGACGCGCATCCCCGCGAGAGGGTCGACGAAGCGGCCCTTGCAGGCAGACCAACGCGCCCTATCGTTGGCTGGGAGAAATATTTCTAAAGCGCAAGCGACCATGCACCATTAAACGAACTACTGAACCTGGAGACACTGCCGGAGAGATGAAAGGGAGAAAGATAAAATGGCAGGGAATGAGAAATCGTGGCAGAACACACCACACGTAGGCGACCAGAGGAAAACCACTAAAAACCCCAAGGTCAGAGTGGGCGGCCACCGGAATCGAACCCGGAACCTCCCAAATGCGGCCACAGACGTTGCCGCCTGAACCATCCCACTTGGTTAGTGCCGTATATAGTAAGAAGGGTTGATAACTTTAAAAACTACAACTGTAAATATGAAGATTTATTGCAATCAACTGACCTCAAGTAACGTTGACCGTAGCGATCCAGAAAACAGGATAGAACGTTTAAATATAAGTTAATGTTTCCATTAATTTTAAGTAAAAGAAGATCAAAACAAAATCTTTAAGAATTATTGACATATACATGATACTGTATTACTGTATACTGCCTTTCAGTATCTGTTTCAGTATAATGGTAACTTTAAAACTTGGTAGGTTTAAGTACAGGGTGAGCCAAAAAAACTACGATCCGCCTGCGCGGTGTTTTTCCTGTCCGCGTCCTCGGCGATCGTTGCCGTCTATCGCTATCATAGAAAGGCGCGGATGAAACCATACAACATTTTTAAAACTACTTTTAAAGGCTTTACTTATCAAATTTATGAAAGGAAATGCTGAAACTGGCCACCGTCGTTGTCCATACATTTTTGGCATGAATAGTGATGGATAATTTCCTAAAGAGGTGCCAAAAATGTATGGACAACGACGGTGGCCAGTTTCAGCATTTCCTTTCATAAAGTTGGTAAGTAAAGCCTTTAAAAGTAGTTTTAAAAATGTTGTATGGTTTCATCCGCGCCTTTCTATTATAGCGGCAGACGGCAACGAGCGCCGAGGACGCGGACAGGAAAAAACACCGCGCAGGCGGTTTGTAGCTTTTCGGCTCGCTCTGTATATACAAAATGTAAATTTGGACAGAGAATCACGAGCTCAAAAAATATGCAAATGCTGCACACACGCCTTTCTCTAACTGGATCTAATTTAACGAATCTCGAAAGTCCTTAGTTAACAATGACCCTATGTACCAGTAGTAGCCTGCATATTGTTGTATCTGCATATCCTAGACGTTTTCTTGGGTAAACATATTTAAAAGTATAAACCATATCTCTTCTCATGACTGAATCTAGAAAAAGAATTCAAATGTAATCAGAAAATAAAAAATGATTTACTTAACTACCATATAGTACAGCGTCTGTCTGTGCAACACCAAAATCTTGCTTGATGAGGGTGCTAATTAGGTTTTTCCCCCTTTTCGGTGGCACAAAGGTAAGCTTCTCTCATTACCCACTGAAAGAGAGAAATATTTTCTGCAAAAAATACATTATGCCAATTAAATAGGACAGAATCACTGAAAGGAAACATTACCACCTCAGTTAAGCTTTTTCATGTATAAACCGGATTAACTGCGAGAGGAGCTATCAATAGCAATCAGAGGTGATTGTTATACTATGCTTTCATTTTTGTGCACGTCATGGAACTGGGCGTTGGAGGAGCTGCAGACGGTTCAACTGGAACGATTTTAGAGCCCCCCCCCAAAAAACGTCATCGAGCGAAACTGGGAAACTACAGCTGCGTAGGTGTGTAGTGCTTCGTCGATTGCTCTGCGAAACGCGAATTCTCATAAACTCAAATGCAATGTCGTATGCAGCTCTTGATATCCCTCTGTTTAAGGCCATAGAACCTCTAAATCCGCGAAGTGGCACACATAATGGTTGCTTTTTATTTATATTTGTTTCTAAATGAAAATGTAGTGCTGCAAATTCATAACCTTTCTAAACGACGCAAGTAGAGACGAAAATTGCCAAAAATAACAATTTGATGTACAATATTTCCAAAACTAAGCGTTGTAGAAAGAAATGCCTTTCATAAAAGTTGCTTAAAATATGGGGGAAAGTAAATACCATAAGTCGTTTCTTATTTGGAGGACGTTATGATGGTCACTTTAGGGTCAATTTAATTTGACCCTAATTGTAGGTTCCCATTTAAAAAAATTAAATTGACTCTAAAAAGACCATCACAACGTCCTCCAAACAAAACACAACTATGGCATTTACTTTCCCCCATAATATCAAGCAACTTTTATTCAAGACATTTCTTTTTACAACGTTTAGTTTTGGAGATATTGTACAGTCTCAACTTAAATGGTCCACCCTGTATATTCTATCGTTGTATACACAATACTTAGGTTTTAAACATATTTTTAAAAATGGTGCTGCATCTGTCATTTTGTACTGTAAATTCTGCGCCACTTCACAAAAAAGAAATCGTAATTCCTACACAATTTGGATTAGATAGATAAAGCGTAGCCCATGTTTTAGGGAAAGTTTTGCTCTACAAGTTGGTACTCGTACTACTTTTAAGCATGGTAGCTTATGTGTGCTCAAGCAATGTGGTTTCTTTATTTGCAAATATATGAGAGTTTGTTTTCCTCCATTTTTGTTTTGAAGTTTTTTCTGCGAAAGACATTTTTTGGTATAAATGACCCGTTTTCTCAGAAACTATTGAAGATAGCTAAATTAAATGTTAAGGTCATAAAAGAACACCTAAGTGCTGTTGTGGATCTACTTTGGTGTTAATAACATGGTTGGTTATTTAGAAAACATAATTGCTGATATATTATAAGCAAAAGATGTTATAATCAAGAAAATAATGGTTGGAAAGGTAGAATCAAACGATTAAAAAATTCTATGCCGTGACCGGGATTTGGACCACAGATCTTGCAGTTTCTATTTGGTTGCTCTAACCAACTGAGCTACCATTGAAACTTCTCAGTATTACATTAAATTCCCCAGCTAACTCGCATTTTTTCCGGTAAACGACAAGGAGATCTCAAATTGTTTTGAGATGACATACCCCAATGGCGACTTGAAATGCAGGTACTTTAAGTCCCGGCTTCATAGTTTAACCTCTATTAGGTCAATCAATGGTAATTAATTGCTCTTCCACACAAGCTGTGTGTAGCTTAAACTATGAAGTTAGGGACATAAAGTATTTACAGCATTGTAAGTCGCCATTGGGATATGCCATCTCAATACAATGAGATCTCCTTGTGGTTTACCGGAAAAAATACGATTCAGCTGGGGAATTTAACGTAGCTCAGTTGGTTGGAACAACCGCACGGAAATCGTAAGATCCGTGGTTCAATTCCCGGCTATAGCATTGAATTTTTCAGTCGTCTGATTCTGCCTTTCCAACCTTGTCCTACACACGGCTTGTGTGGAAAAAGCAATTATCAATTATTGACCTAACAGTTGGTTAAACGGGACTTAAAGTACTTACGACATTGCAAGTCGCCATTGGGTATGTTCTCTCAAAACAATTTGAGATCTCCTTGTCGTTTACCGGAAAAAATGCGACTCAGCTGGAGAACTTAATGTCGCACCGGCATGTTGCCATGGTAGCTCAGTTGGTGGGAGCAACCACACAGAAATCGTAAGATCCGTGGTTGAAATTCCCTTCGGAAGGGAAGTAAAGCCGGTGATCCTGTGTCGCATATTTACGGCACGTAAAAGAACCTCAAGCCTGATAAAGAGGCTTCTGAGAAAAATTAGCTGTCTTCCACGCCCAATATCTAATGGGACGCAATGGACTACAGCGGTTAAAGAGCGTCCATAAATAAAACTCAATTTAATTTAATTTCAAAACCCAGCCATGGCATTGGATTTTTCAGTCGTCTGATTCTACCTTTCCAACCTTGTCCAACACACGGCTTGTGTGGAAGAACCATTAATTCCATTAGGGAAACAATGCTTCCTTACTATTGAATAAACGCAGATCAGTAAACTTTGCATCTACATCCTGTATAAATGTCAGTCTGAAACCTTATATATTTTTTGGGATAATGGGCAAAGCATTTAGCAGATTTGACATTGGATGGATAAGACTTTAAATCTCCCCTAAAGTGCATCGCCAGGGAAGGGGAGAGATACGATCTGAAATCTTAGAAGTCTCAACCTCACGAATTCGACGTTCTTCCTCGATTTAGGGATAGAGCACCAAGGAACTAAAAAGTTACTTCTTATGTACTTAGTGGTTTATTTTATACTTCCAAGGGGAGGTTAAACACTGAAGCGACTAAAATTTTATGTTTTGGGTTTCTATTCCAAAATGTTTCGTTTTGCTGTAAAACGAAAAAGATATGATTTTAGCTAGTTAGTTTTGAAGAAAATCGTTTTAGAATATTCTGCCAACCATTCATATACTTGTGCACAGGAGAAGTTAATATTTACCTCCTTGAAATTTACCGAGCGGGATGGCTCAGGCGGCAACGCCTGTGGCCCGAATTCAGGAGGTCCTGGGATCGATCCCCGGCGTCGGGTTTTTCCGTAGTTTCCCCGGATCGACAGGCGAATGCTGGGTTGGTTCATCTTCTACCGCGACTCTCCTTTCTCTCATTTCCTGTACCATCATCTACCTTGTCATCTGTTTCAGGGTTGTAGGACCAGGGGACGGTGTTCGGCCAGCTGCGGCTGGGCGGTGGCTTGCGCTCTCTAAAGGTTTCTTCCCTGGCGTCGCTGCGGTACCGCTTAGTTAGGTCTATCCTCCGAGTGGACTCCACTCCGGCGACCCTGGAGTTTGGCGACTTTCGGACAGGGACCGGGCGACGTGTTCATCTGAAAACGTTAAGAACCCCGTCCACGCTTGCACCCTTCGGCATCCGAATCTGGTCGCCATTCGGGTCTCTTCCCTCATCTCTCCCTCCCTGGGGTCACGTTGCAAGCAAAAACGGCCGTTGTGGCCTACTTGCGGTTTCCGGGGCCCCTCCATGATATGTATCTTTACCTTTACCTTGAAAAGTTTGTTAGAAAAAATTTAAGTCTCTATGAGACTTGGCAGGCACTGTTTACAGTAATGACAGATTTGTATTATTTCTATTCGCCTATTAATAGGCCAATACTTTAGGGTACTTAGTGATGAATAAGTATTTTCTAAAACACATTAAACAATGTAGCCGACTTTTTACAAGTTATTCAATATATTTAAAGAGGAAAATTAATAAAATATTTTACCTCTTGCATATTAATCCTATAATAAACGTTTTTCAATAAAAAATTTAATTTCGTGTAACAAAACAATTCATTCTGGATAATTAGTACAGTAAGTAATACCTTTAATTATCTAAAATTTAGTCATGCATTAAATTAATAAACACCCTAAATATATATCTATACATGATAGGAAGAAGAGAGGCTCTTTAGGTCAGTTCCTCAACCCTCAAAAACCGTATACACATGTTTGAAAAAACTGAACAGAAATTGCATCATAAAATAAACCCTGTGGCGCTATAGCCAGCGAAGGGCCTGGGCCTGCCAACCCGACCGCCGGCTTCACGCCCATGTGCGTACAGCAGAGGTGGAAGATTATCCAACCGATACGGGAAGGTGATGTGTCCAACATCACGCATCCCCCAGTCGGAAAGTTGGATCATGAGGCCAGGACCACTGGCTATCGCAGCTCCTCACTTTCCTCACAATGCAGAGTGGGCACCGATCCTATACCGGGGACTTAAAATCCGCACACTAATGGGTAGGATTTGACCCGGGTGCATTCTGTGGCCGGGAAACAGAGCACCACGCTCCAGTCCACTGCGCCACGGCGCAGAACGAAATTTAAATCATGGGGAAGGAATATTTTAAAATTGCAAAATTGTAAGAAAATGGGATGACAAGAAAATAAAGTTTCAAAATCTCACGTGATATTTGCACTAGACTGTACACGTCCATTTATTTTAAATGAGATTCTATTTCCCGATTCTATTTCAATGCTTTTAAACGAACATTATAAAGAAGTGATACTTTCAGAATTTTGTCGAAAATTCGGTATCGAGTATCCCTTAAAACGTTTTTCGTAAATTAACTAAGGGAAGTGCCTATATCACTTCCTGAGAAAAATATAACTAAATTAAGCCTATTTCGACAGCAAAACTTAAAAATCCTGGTTTAGAGGAAAGGTAACAGACGTCAAATTATTGATTATACGCACACATAATTCATGCCTAACAGACTTGAGATCTCCAGTTACTCTGGTACAAAATCTTGTTAATACTAATTATATTGTTCCAGAGATGTGGATAGACTAAATGACAGTGTAAAGGTGTTTGGCTACACTGTGTTGCTGTAGACAGATTGTTAATATTGTAGCAACACTTGGGATGCTTACAACAGGAGGGCAATAGTCTCAGAAGGCAGAGCGTGTCGGTATCGGGATTAGGAAGGGTATATGGCGAAGGGTGGTGGGCGAGCTAGGGGAATGAGGCGTCAAATGATAACCCAGGTGTTGAATAAAAGCTAACTACTATATTTACAATTAATTTACATGGTTACGGGGGAATGGTGGTAGTAGTAGTAGTAGTAGTAGTAGTAGTAGTAGTAGGAGTAGTAGTAGTAGTAGTAGTAGTAGTAGTAGTAGTAGTAGTAGTAGTAGTAGTAGTAGTAGTAGTAGTAGTAGTAGTAGTAGTAGTAGTAGTAGTAGTAGTAGTGGTAGTACGAGTAGCAAGTTACACCTAGTACATATTCCCGGTAGCCCTCTGGTATACCTTAAATAAAGAGTTAACGTAGTTATGTCGGGGGCGTCGTACCCCTGGCAACCGGAGGTTCGATCGACAATGAGTGAGAGTGTGACCTAATTCCGTGACCATTAAATACTTTTTGACCCGCTGACGGCGCGACCTCGTGTATTACAAAGCCGAGCTTCCTAAATTTCACCATCCTGCACCACTCTACTAATACTAACGCAGTCCTCGGTTCTCGGTTCTACGCTCCCTAAGGCTCGCTACAATATAACGGAGAAAGTGATGTAAAAAGTCACAATTTTACTTTCTATGCTTACAATAGATTGATAATCACTTCTGCAGAACAGCATACAAGTGAAATGGATTGTTGATACTGACACGGGTAGCCGAGGTCGCTAAGGGACGGACCTGTGAACGGGAGGTCAGCGGTTCAAACCTCGCCAGGACCGTCTTCCCTGACTTAGGTTTTTTTCAGTGCTCATAATTGGCAAATGCTGCCGAGGTACCCTGAACGTAGGTGGAAAGTTTCCTTCCCAAATTTCCTTTCCCAATTTCATTTCATGTGTAATCAGTGTCCACCGCCTGTGTTACAGTATGTAGTAAGAACAAGCGTTAAACACTATTAAAAATAGATTGCTAGTTGACTCACTACTTCTATGCTGCAGCAGGTAATAGTAGTATTTTCTGTGCATTGAAATAAATAAACCATATTATCTCTGACAGTAACTGACAACCATTTAGTAAGGGACCACAGCTTTGATTTATTCTTGATCAGTGGAAGAGAGGCGAAGGCTTCCACAGCCCAATTTTATGTTAAAGCTCGAGTGGTCACATGCACCTCCATGTATATCTGGGGCGGTATAAATTGTTCTTGAATTCTGACATAGGGCACAATATTGTTCTAGTTATAGATGTTTACTAACCGAGTGGAATAACTCAAGTAGTCGTGTCTGAGGCTCCCATGGGGAAGTCCCTAGTTCAAAACCTGAGATGATTGCTTGGATTCATGCAAACCACAAATTTCCCCTTCGTATTGTTATACACCGGGGTGAGGCCAAAAGGTTTTGCAGCTAAAATATTAAATTTAGTTACCCCGGCATAAACATTGGGGAGTGTAGCTACAGAGGCATACGAGAGATAGCAGGAACTTGCTGCACAAAGCTAAAGCTAAAGTTAAATTCACATTTAACTCTGGTTTATTATAAAGTTACCTTGGTGCAGCTACATAATTTCCAAAAGGTTACAGACAAACATTGGGGGGAGATGCCCCACGTACACACACGGCAACACGCATTCCTACACACAACCAAACACTCTGAAGCTATCCACTCGACTAATTCTACTGGTGACGCCACGCTATCAGACAAAGAGGCTCGTCACTCTACTTGCCTTCATCCCCCCCGACTAGGAGATGGAGAGAAATGCTGCGCCGGACAAGAATTCAACTCACAAACGAAATAATTAGTTCAACAATGTAATTCTACACAGCAATAATGTGTCCGACGCGACAATGCACACACATGCGCTACATCATTCCCTTTCACTTAACTTCCTTCTTCACCTTTCAGGGCCACATCACGTGCAGCAGACGGTGGCTTGCGGTGTGTGACGGAGGATGCACTCTGAGGGGAGAAAGACTTCCATCATAGGATGGGACTCCTTCTGCCCAAACGTGCCCTTTTGGATGGGGCACTGAAGGACTGCATCGTTTAGAAACGTCAGAGACTCCGCCTTGTTGTACCTAACACCAACAGGTATGGCCGTCCTTTATATTCCTTCAGCTCATCTCTAAGTCACATATGTATAATAGATCGACTACCTGTCTTTGTGTTTAAATCTTCCTCCATTCCCAGTTTGTATTGATAGAAAATGTCACGATGTGCTACATCTACTGGACGAACAGTAGGGCGCGCACCCGCTCCACGGTCTTGTAAGTCATTGATTGACCTGGCTCTCACAGCGGCCGCACGGCTTCCAAGAGGATCGCACTGAAGGCCACGCTGGGTTGTGTTGTAACGTGCAGGATAAGTAGGTATTATTTAGGCGAATTAATAAAGTTCGTTGTTTAAGTGAATATAGCTAAATTCAGGTGTTCTGCTCCACAAAGAGTAATTAAACATCATTCTTACGTACTTACAAAATTGTCTCGTACTGCAAGAAGATTATTTTTACAGAAATGTTCTGGTGTCCAAGTTCCCAATCGAAGTACGATTCAAAGGTTAGTAAATACATTTATTGAAGCGGGAAGTATCCGCGATAAGAAGCATAAAATGTAAAAATACAGTTCTGACAGAGGAAACTCTAGATGACGTTGCACATGCTCCTGAAAATTCCCCTACAAAATCACTTCGAGGTCTTCTCGCAGCATACCGGTATTTCCTTTGGCTCTGCTTGAACGGCCACAAAGTTACTTAAGTTAAAACTCTAAAGTGACCATAGTGCAAGAATTGAAACCCGATAATCCTGAATCCAGGAGCAGGTGTGAATGGGTTTTGAATAGTGTGCATGACAGCGAAATTGGCCTTAATCTCATTTTGTTTTCGGACGACGCTTGGTTCTACCTACATGGTTATGGAAATTCACAAACCAACCAATATTACCGGCCTTCGTAGCCGTGGTCGCTGGAGTGTATAGCTCCGGCGCTTCGCCAAGCTGATGGTCGCGGGTGCAAGTCCCATCATGAGTATGGGTGTTTGTGTGTGTTGTGTAATTGCGATAATAAGCTGTAACGAAAACAGTAAAACAAAGTATCATAAACTGGGTAAAACAAGGGAACTTTAAAAAAATTGTGGAGTATTGATAAATTTAACTTGCTTTATGAGGAACACTAGTATGTCTAAAAGTTGGAGTGTGTTGCCCTCTTAGCGGGGAGAGAATAAGTTTCATTCACAATGAAACTTACATATAAGTATAACGTAAGCATAGAAGCTTGCTTCATGTTAGCTTAAAATGCACGCATTCACATTGGCTGATGTTGACATAACTATGGCAGTAAACTTATAATGCCAACATAGAAGTTTACATACTTCAAGCTTTCATGTGTGTGTCTACGACAAATATAAGTGACTAGTTAAGAGAACGATTCTCCTTACAGCTCATTACGTGATAATTCTGCCATTTCATATCAGATTTTCCGTCGCCATGTTTGATTTTGTATAAGGTCATGGACCAAGAATCATTGGGATATCTATAAAAGTCGCAGCAAAACAATTTATGATGATAGGTTACGCTTTCTTGTGAGTTTAACGCCCTTTAACAGTTTTAGGGAAACACATACCCACAACCAATAACGTATAGATATGTAAATAATCCAGACTCACATGTATTAATACTAATCAATATCCGCATATATGGTAATAAATAGAACACAGAATAAATAATAGGGAAGATATAACTAAAGGGGTATAAGACGTAAATAGTATAGATATAAATACCAGAAAGATTGTAAATATCATTGTAAATGGTATATATTATATACGGCCTATGTCCTTCGGGGATACCTCATTTCACCAAGTCGTCCTCCGTGGTATAATGGTTACCATGCTAGCATCTAGTTCCCGAGGTCGCGGGTTCAAACCCGCGAAGAGCGATGGATTTTTTCGGGCGCAAAAATCCTTAGCATGGCTTCCTTCGGAAGGGAAGTAAAGCCGGTAGTCCCGTGTCGTAGATTTACGGCATGTTAAAGAACCTCAAGCCTGATAAAGACGCCTCTGAGCAAAATTTCCAGTCTTTCACGCCGAATATAGAATGGGACGGTAAGGAATACGTAGTTAAAGAGCGTCCATAAGTAAAACTCAATTTAATTTTTAATTTCATTCCACAAAGCGATGACTCCATTTCTGAGGTGAGGCTTCTAGCGGGCGGAATCCGTAGTGCAGGAAAGGCTATAAATTACTGTATGCATGGCTACAACTGCTGTACTAGCAGAAAAAGTATTATAGGAATAATAATGAGATTGAGAAATTAATTTAAAATATACATTTGCTCCATGTTCTTGTTTGAACAAAATTAAAATAATTTTTTTTTGAAGGAGGTCTTACAAAACTGTAGCATTAACTTCTTAGAATTCTCAGATTATACAGAATTCATAACGAATGAAGAGGACTTCACAGCCTAGATGCGACAAAGATAAGGACAATAACAACTTAACTATGCTCTCATTAACGCAAAAAAGAGAAAACCGACCTGTCTCATCCCTATTTTGGGACATAAAATTAAATTGAGTTTTACTTATGGACTCTCACGCCCTATATTGGGCGTGAAAGATCGGTAATTTTGCTCAGAGGTCTCTTTATCAGACTTGAGGTTCTTTTACGTGCCGTAAATCTACGACACGGGACCACCAGCTTTACTTTCCTTCCGAAGGAAGCCTTGCTAAGTATTTTTACGCCCGAAAAAATCCATCGCTCTCCGCCGAGTTTGAACCCGCGATATCGGGAACTAGAAGCTAGCAATTTGGGACATGGATTCATAACTGTAATACCATTTCCCCTGATAATAGTCGCTCCTCCATACCCAAGCATATCTTTCTAGACTAATCATTAAATAGGAGTGTTATTTTTTTTCCAAAACTGTGAGTAAAGGATGTTCAAAGTTACTCTTATTTCTCAGTTGGACGGTGAAATTCCTGATATAGCAAATGTTATCCGCATGTAAACTATCAATAATATAAAACTCTGTATATGCTTAATGTAAATTCAAGAAAATAACTGATTAAAGACGTAAAGGACAAGGAAGTAAGTCGAAAAAAGTGCCCGAAAGATTGAAAATGTTATAAAATGACCAAACATTATCTAATAAATATGCATTTCCATAATCTGGAGCCCATGATAGAAAGTGATGCATTTGTTAGCAATCCTATGATGCAACAACTGAAAGATGACGTCATCAAAATCCGGATCCTGCTGATGAAAAAATAATGGCTCGTTATTTGTATAACTGGATTAAGACATCAGAAGTCATTTTGAAGAGTAGAAGAGTAATTTCGGAATCGATTACGGTTGCTGAAAGCAACAGTGGCTCCTTCATTTTCTGTAATTATGACATTTTCTTGGGTGTTGAGTGTTCATCGTAATATATTTTTCTCAATTTCCATGTAGTATTACTTACTCATTTTTTGAGCAATCTACAGGAACTAGCAGTGGAGCTTCATATACTACAATATTCAGAAAGTGATAACACTTTTCACATTGACCTATGTAAACTATATTAACATTGAAACGTGTCCAAATTAATGTTTTATTAATTTCTAACCTATTTTCATATTAACATAAAGAGATTATACTAATAGTGAAAACTACCTTGGTGTTTGAAAATATACATAAAGTGCACAAGTCATATGAATTGCTCTGTTTGCCTAGTTGTTACCTATAATACAGGCTTATTCAAAAAGAAGGAACAGATTCAAAATACTCATTTTTAATGAACGACAATAGATAGCAACACATACAACACACTATTGGATGGAGGAAGCTTCAAAGTTTTAAGCCTCACGTATTAGTTCCAATCAGTGCCTACAGCGGCGCTGTGTTTGTTTACGAGAAAATATGACGCCGCAGGAAAAGTCGTTTTGTGTGCTGCGTTATGCAAAGAGTGAATCCATTGCTTCATTGCAGCGTGCATTCCGTTGTAAGTTCAACAACGAGCCGCCTCGTCATAAAACATGTACAACTGATACAATGAATTCATAGAAGATGGTTGCGTATGCAAACAGAAAAGCACTGGTCGTCCTCACATAACAAATGGTGCTCATTTTGAACACATAGAATAAAATTTTGAATTTTCTCAATTCAGTGACGTATCGCATGTGTGGCCATCTATTGTCGTTCATTAGAAATAAATATTTAAAATCTGTTCCTTCTTTTTGAATAACCCTGTATTATGCCCTACGTCGTGAGAGAGTGGGTTGAAGTCTGGCAGGTTAGAAACGACGACTAACACGACTTTTTCTGCAATAATTTCAATGGATTTCACGAATATGAGTTTTAGGTCATTTTTGTAATTATTGTCATTTTTTTTCGAACATGATAGGTCATAAAAATCCGTGCTCTAGTCATCAGTATCGGTATTGCCTATCAATCTCGAACGCAAGGCGAACAAATTATTGTGGTAAACTCCAGAATAGCATTTCATCAGCGAGGCAATTAATTTACCCTTAGGAGTATCTCATGGTTAGCTCTCAAATGCAGCCCTAAATACGAACATTTAGCTCTAACTCATAGTTGCCGGTTACGTGGAATCAAGTTCAGCGGTACAGAAACCAGGATAATGTAAACTTATAGGAGCCAAAACATTAGAGCACCTAATTTGCAGTTGAAGCCCTCCGTAAACGGAACTGAATAGTTCAAGGATGATAATGGATGACGTTATCAGGCAGGGAAGCTACATACGTAGTTTGAGTCAGTCCGCTCTAATCTAAGCTACTAATGCCTCGTATGTTCTTATTGCGCTTTTTAACGCCAGTGTAACATTACCTCATTCATTCATAAGCCTCTTGAATTAAATAATAGAGCTCTTACTAAACGGGAACATGTGTACCACCCGCGATATTGTTTAAAATGTAGCTGTGCTTGCAGAGCCATTAGATGGCATTAAGACACAAAAACAGAATGTGTTTTTTTATGAAGCCTGTCTGTGGATGGAATTAATGTGACTATTCTCTCTATGGAGCCCAGGCAGTAATTTGAAGTTGTGCACACCCATGTTACAGTGACGGAGATAAATGGAGTTTAAAGCCTGTTTTTTAGACTGCGTGACTGAGATTCCGGATTTATTTGACGCGTCTGAACCTGGTAACACTAATTACATTAAATGTGTTCTTTTTAATCTGGCCTGAGTATACATTACGGCGCGTAGCAAACTGTATCAACTACTTCATTGTAAACTTACACTATTCGAAGAAATTTTGGCCTGAAACAGGTAGCCGAGGTCGTTAACGCAAGGTGTCTGCGTTTGAAATTCCGCCAAAACTGTTATCTCTGACTGAGGTTTCTCCCGGGTTTTCGTCATTCCTCATAACTGGCAAATACCGTGAAGGTAGCTTAAACTTAGGCCTAGAACGTTTCCTTCCCAATTATCATTTCATTTCGTGTATCATTAGTAAGGACGAACTTTGTCCCAGTTCACCGTGAGGTTCACTGGTACTGGAGTATAGAATGCTTGTGTTTACTAGTAGGTAAGAACAATCCATCGACAGCTCGCTTTCCAACACAGCACAAACAGGTTGCCCTTTCCTTTTACAGTGCAGTACTTTTAAACACGCGACACGTAGCTACTAACTTAAAATACGTCCACGCTAGGACAAAGTGTTGTCCTTGAGCACTGTCTGAGGCACCGCCTTTGACACCGCATTTTTAACTTTATCACTAATGATAAAGTTAAAAATGTTCTCTAAATGTTTTGTTTTCACGATCGATGACAACCCTTCGAATCAAAATGTTTTATCTGTGTACAACAAATGGTGAATATTTAATCCTAAAATGCTCTACAATGTCGCAGTTCTCAATGGCTTGTGTTATCTTATTTATTGGGCGCCTATTGTTTTATTATTTTTTAATTTTTGGTTCTTTGTCCTCCGGCTAGCTATTATAACTCAGTCGAGAACGTGTGTCTAAGCAGGGTGTGTAAACGGAAAGGAGTTGTTGCTAAAAGATAACACTGATAAAAAAATTGAATCTAGTCTTTTATTGCCGTCACACTTAATTAATAATTGACATATTTAACCTTTATACACGCCTGACTGAACCTGTGATATTTCCGAATGTACCTACAGTCGTTTTAGTTGCCGCGCACCAATTAATTCGCGTACTTTACATTTTTGTAACTAACTCTGCGACGTGCACTTCGTGAGAGATTCTTCAGAACTGTGATATTTCCGAATGTAACTACAGTCGTTTAGTTGCCGCGGACCAATTACTTCGCGTGCTTTACATTTTTGTAACTAACTCTGCGACGTGCACTTCGTGAGAGATTCTTCAGAACTGTGCAACACTTCCTTATGGCTCGGGAATATATATTCCTGCACTTCTAATTGCCTACACATTATAATATAGCTCCTATACGTTACCAAATTGCGCCCACTTTAGCGTCTTTTGGTCAGCCAATCACTACTACTAACAAATATGCTCTAGGGAAGATATTACCTCTATTTCTAAAAAAAGGCACGCTACCCTGACGTCATTTGTATATCTCTTCTTAGTGATAAACAACTCACCCCCCCCCGGTTTATTGTTACCCACTTCTATTGTCAGTTTCAGTTAGGCCGTGTAAACTTATTTCCTAACAATACTTATGGCTAACAAACATCTAAAATCCTGTAAATGCAATAATATTAATTCACACTACAATCACTCTGGCATTCACAGCATGTTATGATATAAAATATTGCCTCAACATTCGGAACAATATTTGCCCTCTTAGTTGAGGATGTGCAACCGGTGATACTGCAGTGTACGATGAGCTCTGGGAAATTTTCATGTTTAGGTATACCACTATCTAAAATCCTACTTCGTGAAGGATAGATATATGGATCTGAGCGAACAAGGAACATGATCTGTACTAATGCCTGACTTGAATCTTCTCGTTAACACATTCGACTTTTGATATTGCTTGGGCGCTTATAGAATAACGTTTGGCTAAAAACTCTACATGTCCTACTATCATTCCTCAGGGTGTTCAGATTTGCAGGAAAACTCCAAGATGAGAAATTTCTCGTCGCATCGGAAAAAAATATTTAAAAATATATATCTTTTAATTTCAAACGGTAGAACCGTGTTAGAAGGGTGCCTCGTGACCTTCTACCGTACCAAGAATTAATTTATTCTCCTAAGGGAAGACGAGATGTGGGACGGCCAAAGAAAAGATTGGTCCAGTAATTCTATTGAAATCCTTCGATGTCGGAACGGGTTATAAAAACCCAATCCTTGAATTTGGAATAATAAGAAGAATCTTTTAATTTAATATTTATAAGCATGCTTAGAAAAATGCAAAGTTCAAGCTTACCTAGTATATACATGTCCAGCTGTAACAGCGGTTACAGAAAATGTTGGTTACAATTATCAGCAAATCTCGCTTTCATAACCACGAGTGTTATTATTTCGCCTATTCTTAAAGATACAGAATCGAATCCTTTCACACCCATAGGTATTTAATAATTCAAATACAATGGGTGTTTACTATTATTGGGCTTATAAAATATTAATATTTTCCTTACATTATGGTTAAATATTTTAAAATATGCATGCTTAGTATATTGGGAATGGAATAAACCTGCATTACCAAAATAATATATTCATAAATAATATACGAACAAAACTTAATACTGGTGAAGCACCGATACTGGCGACAGCACGTTGCAAAGATTTTCCACGAACAGTTCGAACAAGGTTAACTTTAAAATACAATTTTCATATGGGAATAAAAATACTCTCAAAATATGTTAATTATTAACTTCTCATCATTCAGAACATCATTCTGCTTAAAATTATCTTCAAAGTGGTAAATGAATGATGATCTTATCTTGAATAGTTAGTTAAGCTTCATTTAAATTGCGAAATAAGAGAGTATTTGCAGTATTTCATATCAATAAAATTATATTATAGAATAACTTTGTATTTTGCTGCCTTCGAATAACTGAGATTCTAAGATAGGTACTACTTCAAAATATTTAACATTGACATTAGTGTTCGATTTCATATTTATAGTCTCCTATGCTATACAGCAGAATACTATCATTAATTTTATTTTATGTATTTTATTCAAAAATATTCAGTGTCAAGTTATATTTATTTTATTGTTGTTTGTGCATTTAACGTCTTCCAATATATTGTGTTATTTCAGACGATAAACCAAATGCATTATTAATAATGATAAAATTAGTATGTGCACGTATTTTTGCTAAATCTGTCTAATGGGGTAATAAAGTGTGATAATCTTAAGTATGGGAGGAAAGAAATTAAAGAAAACAACTTAGGAAAACGCTACTGGTATTCCATGTTCAAACATATTGCAAAGAGAAAGGTCTTTCCTAACACAACATGCCATCACTGGCACTTTCATACGCCAAAACTATGTCCATAATTTCATAAGGTGTTTGTTGCATATACTTGAAAGAGCATTAAATACCGTTAATATCGTCTGCAATCATTTGATTTCTGAAAGGAACTTTAAACACGAGACTAAATAAATACGCTGGTTGTTAGTGCTTCATGGTTCCTGACGTAATCATGAACATCAGTTCCAAGCCACCAGATGGCTCAGGCGGCAACGTCTGTAGCCAGCATTCGGGAGGTCGTGGGTTCGGCCGACTCTCCTAACCCATGGTTTTTTTCGGGGTTTCTTTGGGTCTCCCGAAATTCCTGTCCCTCCATTACATCTCATTCTCATTTTACTCCACCTTTCAACTGCTTGACTGTTTCAGGCTTGCAGATGTCGGTGGGAGTCTCGAGGAGGTGAAAAGGATGCTCTATGTAACATTACATCCGCAGGAATGGGGTGATCCCCGAGTCCCGGGTCCCCAGTAAGATGTGCATATCTCCCGGGGGAAAGGGTTGTACCAGCTGTCATCCAGGGAATTTCCTCTGGAAAAGGTAGTGACCCTGCCCTCTGCCACGCCGTGCCTCCTGGTCCGGCCGCGTGTCGTCCTCCGTGGTCAAGGCGTACCATGCTGGCCTCTAGTTCCCGAGGTGGCGGGTTCAAACTCGACGGAGGGTGGTGGATTTTTTCGGGCGTAAAAATTCTTAGCATGGCCTCCGAGCCGATGGGTCCCGTGTCGTAGATTTGCGGCACGTAAAAGAATCTCAAGCCTCTTAAAGACACCTCTGAGCAAAATTTCCGGTCTTTCACGCCCAATGTATGTAGAATGGGATGCTAAGGACCACAGTAGTTAAAAACGTCCATAAATCATTATAAAAGTAGTCAAACTAGTCCGGCCGCTCTCTGTCTTCTCTCAGCATTCCCCTCCCTCTCGGGGACGCCCCTTTAGCGGCCTGGCACAAAAGATCTCCATAGGTCGAGGTACTAATTCCCCCTCCGGTCCTAGTGCTAATTCTATCTCAATAAGAACCTTCCATTTACTTCTATTTCCTCCCTTTTTCTGTAACTGCAAGTATCAAGGAAGGATTCTGTAGGGTCTGGGTTTGTCTAAAACATACAAGGGATGACGTTAAGTTTTCATTTCACATGACACTCCTTTGTCACATAGCACATTCAAGGAATAATCATAAAAGTGTACTATTTTCTTCCTAAGTCACAGAAAATCATCTATCAATCAATGCACTTTTCATAACGTATGAAAAAAGATACTTTAAATACTATTTAAGTGGTTATAATTAAAAAACTTACCTGAACCAAATATTCCACTAAAGTTGGTGGCGCTTTCCAACGCCTCACATTTGATAAATGACCTTCGGGGGATCCTTGTTCCACCAAGCATGCCTGGACCGATTTTATCAGCAAAGATACTTAGCAGGTGGTGTCCGTTATCTCCAATGATAGGGTGACAATCAGGATGGCGATGGAACAAGAGGGCTACAGTTTTTACAGTGGACTCCGAACCACGTTGAGCCTTCGGGTTACTTCACATGAGCTAGTTGGAGTATCACCACCCTATAGCCGGGAATCCAACCACGGACCCTCCATAGGGGAGCATCACCATGCTAAAATCACTATTCTATCCTGTCGCTCTCTTTCACTAACTGTAATTGGTGAATGCAAAGTAATGCAAGGTATAATCCATAATGTTAATGCGTGTCTATGGCTTCGGTGATACGCGTGGTCGGATAATGTGGATAAAGGAACGGTAATCATTTTAAGGTTTGGTAAATTTCTTTCATCTGATCACTAGCACATCGGTATCTGAGAAACCAAAGTGATATGTCATTTATTGCTTGTTCCGTTGGATTAGATAGCAAATTGCTGTATAGTAAATCTATCTTAAAACGACCATAAATAGCTGTAATAAAAGTGCAATAAATCGAGTGTCCATAAGGGTAAATTCAATTCCTACCTCATCCTCTTAAGGTGTGAATATCCACACCACGTCCTTAATACCCCACTAATCTCAGTATTATGAAGCCATTCACACTGAAGAATTCTCACCCAACCAGCTGTTGTGCCAGTCCCCTTACTGCGTGTAACAGTTATTGCCAATGTATTTTTGGTTTCAGAGTATATTTAGGTTTTCTTGCTCTCTTGCTTATACCTAAGGAACGTGCTTCTCAATTTACTCCATTAAGCTGTACAAGCATTCCAGGAATGAGGCGGTAAAATAAACATTTTCAAGTCCCGACCAGGTACATGTATAGTCTCATTAGCTCTCCATTCCACTGATAGGCTGACGTCCGCGAATCCGAATAGAGATCATGAATTGAATTAAATTGTCTATAATTTATTTCATTTTCTTTAAAACACGGCTTGTAATATACTACTTTGCAACGTATGGGAAAGAAACTATTCTCTGCATTAAAGAAGCTTATTTTAGGTAGAATGGAACATTTTAGCGTAAAATCTAATTAATAACTAGTAATGTATGAATGATCAATTCCATTATCAATGTGGAATGTTTATTCTACATGAGACACTGTATACTGTGCTTTCGTAACTTCCATAATTTAATGGAATATGCCAGGCCTCCACTTCAGGATAGCGGGTGTATCCTTCAGCGCTAGCAGGCGCATGATTGGTTGGAAGAGAGAGAGAGAGAGAGAGAGAGAGGGTGGCGCTTCCGGCTCCGGAAGCACCTGGAAGGTTAATAGAGGAAAATAGCGAAAATTTGAGGACTGAGCTTTCCTCGGCGGCGTAAGAAGTTTCTCGAAAGCTCTTGCGGCACCAGTGGTGGTTGTTAGTCGAGTGCTGTGCTGGTTACTCAGCGATAGAGTGACAGAAGTCCTATGTTTGACACACTTAGCGACCGGAAGAGAGAAAAGGAGTTCTGTGTTCATACTCCAGTGAGTGATCGGAAGAGAGAATAGGCGTCCTGTGTTCGATACTCCAGTGAGCGACCGAAAGAGAGTGAAAGTGACTGGAGAAACCTGGTCACAACTAGGAGATAGAATACGCAATTATAGTAAAATATTCGGTTATATTAATCGGAGTAATAGTTATATACACTACGTGATCAAAAGTATCCGGACACCTGGCTGAAAATTACGTACAAGTCATTGCTGGAAGCCAATATGGTGTTGGCTCACCTTTAGCCTTGATGACAGCGCTCACTCTCGCAGGCATACTTTCAATCAGGTGCTGGAAGGTTTCTTGGGGAATGGCAGCCCATTCTTCACGGAGTGCGGAACTGAGGAGAGGTATCGATGTAGGTCGGTGAGGCCTGGCACGAAGTCGGCGTTCCAAAACATACCAAAGATATTCTATAGGATTCAAGTCAGGACTTTGTGCAGACCAGTCCATTGCAGGGATGTTATCGTCGTGTAGCCACTCCGCCACAACCCGTGCAGTATGAACAGGTGTTCGATCGTGTTGAAAGATGCAATCGCCATCCCCGAATTGCTCTTCAACAGTGGGAAGCAAGAAGGTGCTTAAAATATAAATGTAGGTCTGCGCTGTGATCGTGCCACGCAAAACAACAAGGGGTGCAAGCCCCCTCCAGGAAAAACACGACCACACCATAACACCACCACCTCCGAATTTCACTTTTAGCACTACACACGCTGTCAGATGACGTTCACCGGGCATTCGCCATACTCACCCCCTGCCATTGGATCGCCACATTGTGTACCGTGATTCGTCACTCCACACAACGTTTTGCCACTGTTAATCGTGTAATGTTGACGCTCCTTACACCAAGCGAGGCGTCGTTTGGCATTTCCCTGCGTGATGTGTGGCTTATGAGCAGCCGCTCGACCATGGAATCCAAGGTTTCTCGCCTCACCCCTAACTGTCATAGTACTTGGAGTGGATCCTGATGCAGTTTGGAATTCCTGTGTGATGACATATGAATAGATGTCTGCCTATTACTCTTTACAACCCTCTTCAAATGTCGGCGGTGTCTGTAAGTCAACAGACGAGGTCGGCCTGTAAGCTTTTGTGCTGTACATGTCCCTTCACGTTTCCACTTCACTATCACATCAGAAACAGTGCACCTAGGGATGTTTAAGAGTGCGGAAATCTCGCGTACAGACTTCTAACACAAATGACACCCAATCACCTGAGCACGTTCGAAGTCCGTGAGTTCCACGGAGCGTCCCATTCTGCTGTTTCACGATGTCTAATGACTACTGAGGTAGCGGATAATGAGCACCAGGCAGTAGATGGCAGCACTATGCATCTAAGGTGAAAAACGTATGTTTGTGGGGTGTCTGGATACTTTTGATCACATAGTGTACATATACTCGAGGACAACAATATGTTTACGTTTGTTTTGGAACAATATACTCGTACTGTACTCAATACAACATAAACACTTGGCTCCGTTTATGTAACCTGCACTTCCAGACGTTTTGTAAACTGGATTTTTGGCATAAATAAGAACAATAAATTGTTATATGTGGGGGAGCGAAAGGGCGATATACCAACATTAATTAGTTTATTTTCTAACAGTTTCCTAATGTTTACTGATGGTTTCCTCTGCTGTATTAGCAAAGGCGAAGTTTTATTGAAACCACAGATGATTTCTCTGCTTCCACCAACTACATAAAAATGGGTTCAGAATGTCAATTTTGTACCTCTCTCCGTTTACTATGTGCTCGTAAAAGGTCAGACCGAATATGCATTTTGAGCTAATTGCGCAACAAACAGTGAACGGACAAGCAGACGGTTGTGAGTGGGGAGGGCCGAGATGTAAATTCCGTGCGATTGGTAAAGATACACCCTTAAAGCCCGCTATATCCATTCCTACCCCTATAAGTTATTCTTTTCTTCGACTTTATTTTTCTCGGCAATATTTATCTATATAACAAAATACCTCAAAGTATTCATTGTAAGAGTATACGTGAAATACTTAAATTGACTTTCATAACTTTAAGTTTATGCTAAGAGAACTGGACATTCAGAAAGTTAAATTTTCAGAAACTAACAGCCTATGTTAGAATTTCTAAATAGAAAACATTTCTTACTATCCTGGAATGGATTACTATATAATATTTAAGGAATCTGCTTCTAATAAACACGTATTGAATATTAGCCGCTTTTTTAGGTTCAATGCAAGTTGGTTCCTTGGATAAGAATTGAAATCCGAAAGCGGAAGTAGGCGTTTTCTCCGAATAAGTATAACATTTATATCTGTAATAAATATGAAACAGAAAAGTTTTTTATATTGTAATTCGATTTTGTTTAAATATGAGAATAATCAACTACCTTAAAACAAAAAAATCATATTCTCAAAAAGTCTGTGTATAGGTACACAGAAGACCTAAATCGATTACTATGAACGATGGCATATACGTATCATATATTATTTCCTACTTGGAGAATGAGTTATAAGAATGTTTATTACTTCTCTCAAAGGGGCTATAATTATTCAACGATGTCAGAAACTCATAATGTCTTACAGCTGCGTTTCGTGAAAAATATTACTTAACAAACGCTTGTAGTTATAATTATTCTGACATATTTTTTGTGCTTTGCAAAGCATCAATATGATCAATACTTAATGAGTTATACTGACGGTTCGCTATTAGGACATACAAATGCATAATTTTTTTCAATAATTATGAGAAGCAAGATAGTTTTGTTCTTGTTTTTATGCTCTTGTCCAGGATTTTAACCCTGGTAGATCAAGCTGTCCGGCTGAGTTTTATATTTTGGCTTTTCCTTGGTTCTTAGGTCAAATACAAACACCGAAACCGCCATCGTCAGGTAACAGAATCTTATCTTTCGCTTTCTCGGACATTCTGGAATTCTGTGGAAATTTTCAACGGTTATAAGCGAGCGCTCTCGCAAGTTGAGTTGGTCAGTTAGCCAATACGTGGGTTATCGAGTGCGTTTCGGAATGCTACTAAAGTGCTGTTCTCCGAGGGAGTTGGTGACGACTGCTGTAACGTTCAATCAGTGCGGCTAGTACGAGAGATTGGGAAGTTCTGTGTTCGATTCCCCAGCTGGTAAACCATCCGGAAGAAGAGACTAGGTCGTAAGTATTTTGTTACGCTGCTACGCCACGAAGAAAGCGAAGTCATAGTGTAAACTAAGCGAAGTCACACTATACAGCTGAACTAGATCACATTAACGAAGTGACAGTTTAAAACTGGACAAAGTCACAATGTGATTCATTTCTTGAAGGGACGCTCAACTTGCAGAAGAAGGAGAAACAGAGAGAGAGAGAGAGAGAGAGAGAGAGAGACAGACAGACAGAGAGACAGTGTGTGTGTGTGTGTGTGTGTGTGTGTGTGTGTACAAGAAAATGGTAAAAGCATACGTTGAATGAAATAGAGGAATTGTAAAGTTATCAATGTAAAACGAAATTACAATCTGCACGCTAAATACATTATTCTTTTTGAATCGTAGAAGTTTTCGTTCTCTATTAAATTCACCTACCATAAAATATACATAAAAAGATACGATGAAAAGCAGGGAAACACAAATAGAAATGGATAGAAAGAAAACGGATAGACAGCCAGAGGTCTGCAGATAACGGGATAATCCAAGCATAGTTCTGCTAGTAATGGCATAGGATTGCATTATCTGCATACGCGTTGTTTGCTGTACGGCTGAAAACAAGAGAAACTTTAGGCTGCTACACTCACAACAGAAAGCATTCGGACATTACTTTAAAAAATTCCAGCAGCCAAATTAATGGAACAAACTTCGCATTTTTAATATGTATAAATAGCAGATAATACACCATACATGTTCTGGAGGTTCTCAATACTCTTCATTTTAATATTTTGTAAATTGCGCCAATGCTTTTAATTCTTTTATGTGCTGCATTTTCAAAATTAATGTTATATTTAAAAATGTTTTAAAATTATCATTTATATTGCCGGAAATTAAATTAAATTGAGTTTTATTTATGGACGTCCTTTAACTACCATGGTTCATAGCGTCCCATTCTATACTGGGCGTGAAAGACGGGAAATTTTGCTCAGAGGCATCTATCAGGCTTGAGGTTCCTTTACGTGCCGTAAATGTACGACACGGGACCACCGGCTTTACTTCCCTTCCGAAGGAAGTCATGCTAAGGATTTTTACAACCAAAAACATATACCGGCCTCCGCCGGGTTTGAACCCGCGATCCTGTGAACTAGAGGCTAGCATGGTACCCCTAGACCACGGAGGACGGCATATATTGCCGGAGAAATAAATTCGTGAAATACTAGTGGAAAATATACAGCGAGGTGGCGCCGCGGTAACGTGTGCAACTCGCATTCGGGAGGTACCAGGTTCGATCCCCAGCGACCGCCTGCTCTGACCCATGGGTGTTTCGGGTTTTCCCCGGCACGAAAGTGATTCATCTTCTACCACGACTCTCCTGCCCCTTATTTCCTGTACCCATCATCTTCCTTGTCACCTGTTTCAGGGTTGTAGGACTAGGCGACGGTGTTTGGCGGGTTGCGGCTGGACGGTGGCTTTGCGCTCTGTGGAGGTTCCTTCCTGATGTCCGCCAGGAACCTCTCCGTTGGATATCCGCCTCTGGGTGTCTTCGGGCAGGCCTTACGGGTGGCCTCTGGAAGCTAGGGGCCCAACGGGTGGGCTCGGTCGCTGGAGGCATTTAATCTGGAAACATTAGGGATCCCGTTCATGTTTGCGCGCGTCCTCATCCGGATCAAGTCGCCCTTCGGGTCTCTCCCCTCCTCCCGCCCACCCAGCAATCACGGGGCCGGATGGTCTAGTGAATACTAGTGAATAATCCATGGTTTTGCTAAATTTCTTCCTTAAAGTGTTGATTTTCACGATTTAACAAATTTACTTATTCATCATTCTAAATAATGTTTCCATGATATTTTCAGGTGTTACACAAAGCACTCTGGTTTACAAAGCATATGTTAATTTTGAGAATATCATACATTAATTAGAATCAGTTTTAAAAAGGTATAAAATTCATAAGTTGAAAACTACTGAAATCGCTATAACACGCGAACTGTACTATACTTTATTATTTGTACATCTTAAAAACGAGGGTTTTCTCTCCATTAATTTGGCTTCTAGAATTTTTAATTACATACGGATGCTTTATAGAAGTCCGGTAAGGATTATAGAAGCTTTAGAATAGAAATGAAGTGCCTGGTAACTGTGGAATGAGTGACGGGTATTACACGGTTGGACTGAAAGTCTGTGCCGAAAGTAGACCTCAATAAAAGTGTCAGTTTTGCTTTTCAGACCAATAACTAAACAGCTGTATATTCGAAAATCAAATTCCCAACTGAACTGAACACAATACTCAATTGACAGACAGTGAAATGTCTTGTTTAACTGTCCTAATTATTCTGAAAGAAATCTATTGAGCGGAAAAGGCGTAAGAAGGGAGTGGTACAATCAATCTGAAAGCAAAGCCGACCGCCTGTCGCTGAGGAAAATGCGTCAGTAGTAAACTGATCACGGTGTTTAGCCCGAAAAAGATACTATAGGATGCGGAAAAGCAATGTGCAGGAAAGTATAGATTAGAAAGGCAGTACTAAAATGAGCATTTTAGGGCCGCATGAACATAATTTAAATCTGAGTTTATGAAACATCTTCATTTGCCAGCCAAAATGAAATGTAACTCACACGACAAGTGTGTAGGTGCTGTCTCAACTAATGAGTTCTGGTACACAACGAGAAACTATTACATGCGTGTACTGTACTTGTTGTACTGAACAAGACGAGTGTTCGGTATTACCGTACCATCCAGTAGACTTCGCAACACAAATGTTGCATTAAGGATCAAACACACCTAGTGACAATTACTAATACTGTACAAGAGTGCGTTTTGTTTACACGCGGCGCCACAAACAGGTTTCACTACCTGAGACTCTAACATGGCGGATTTAATTTTGACACATGTAGTGCAGAAAAAAACTCTTCCGTGATCCCTTGTTTGTATTCTCTAAATGCTTATTTTCGTACTATCTTTCCGCTCTACAATTTTCTGCGAATTTATTTTCCGCACGCAGTATGTTTTACGAATACGGGCTTTCATTTTGATTTCATATGCGTTGGCAGACGTACAGAATAATGATATCATTTTGTTGCATTGTTTTTTGGGGATTTTCAGTGAGTCATATTTATAAACCCTTGGAGTGTGAAACAAGAG
Source organism: Deroplatys truncata (assembly GCA_030765065.1). NCBI lineage: Eukaryota > Metazoa > Arthropoda > Insecta > Mantodea > Mantidae > Deroplatys > Deroplatys truncata. Next base: position 85,361,798 of record CM060990.1, on the reverse strand, counting down.
CTGTTATTGAAAGTGAAACTCTTCTGTTTATAAAAAATTATCATTAGCTGTTGAAAATAAAAGCCTTTATGCTGATATTTTCGGGGTATACTACCCAAATGCGATACGCTTGTCATCATCTGCGAACTGTTGCTTCTATCCAGCATCCAATGCCATCAATCACTCAGACAAAGGACATCCATCAACGAGGCTTATATCATCTTTCCTCGAGCGTATAATGCGTAGTTATGTAAGTTTGTGCATTTTAGGATCCGTGGAACATCAACCGTTTAGGTTATAAATACGAGAGCTAAAAGGGTCTTTTGTTATCCAGGATGTAGTTTCGAATATTGCGTGAATTAAGGTGGCATTCCTGACTCTGAAAGTTTTCCTCGAACCACTCAAATGCAGCCTGGTAGACAGTTCAGTTGATCTCTCGTTCAATGGCCAGGAAATTAAAATATAAAACGTTATTAGATTATGCCTACTTTGTAGAAACAATTATGAATTAAGTAATGATGGGACGAAGCCACTGTTTCTCGATACTCGATACCCATACTCATTTTTGAGTACCGATCTCGATACCCGATGCTCGAAATTCACTTTATAAAAAACTATAAAGGCGATAGCTTGTTCACTGAATTGTGTTCTTATTAATAGTTTTCTGAGTATAAACGCAATGTACCAATTTTGTATTGTATGCTAATTCCGAAATGGTTTCTTTTGACATTCTCCAATTGACAGAAATTTTCTTTATCTTGATAATGCTACAGGTTATATATGCCCTACTGTTAGTCAAGGTTAATAATAACAATAATAATTTCTTTGCTTTCCTTTTATGTAATTCTATTTTGTGCTGAAAACCTTCTTTTAAAGGATTTTCTATTCATATTATGGAAATTAGTTATACGGTATACCTGTAAGCCAGTGGTGGCGAAAACGGGACTCGCGAGGCAGTGTGACTCGCAGGCGTCACTCCTTTTCTAGCTGTCTATTCATTTGTTTTCCTTATGCTGCTGAGTGGTGTAGTGCGTGTTGCATATTTGATGATTCGAGGGAGAAAGGCATTTTCGCCACCCTTGCTGTAAGCTATGCAAGTGACCCGAGTTTGATTTGCGTAAACACAAACTAACAGATGAAAGGAAGGTGCAAATATTTCAATGTGTTGTATTACATCACGTCTTAAGTACTGATTTGTTTCTGCTGGATTCACAGATTTTGATCACCGGAGTAGTTAAATGTAATGGCTGAGAATCACTAAGCCAGACTATTGCAGAAACCTGATTTAATGCTTCAGCTAAACCAGCTTCATTCATAACTCAGTTAACGCTGCATGTTACATGAGTACCTCTATTCCTTCCCCCATTGTTTTGCATGTTTTTAATTTAGACATAAGAGTCTATGGATTGTTATTGATTCACCCACAGGAAACGCAGCCAAGGTCTATCAAGAACTGCAGTCCAGCAACTCTTTGGGGACACGTGAATTCTCACTCCTTTACTCCCTTATTTATGTCAAGTTAAAAGCAAAAACTTTCAATAGCGTAAAACTTAAAAATTTAAAGGTATCGAATAAGTATCGAAGGTTTATTTCAAGGTACTAAACATACTTCGATACCAGCGGTATCGAGAGTATCGAAGTATCGACTGTATCGAGGTCCCATCCCTAGTATTAAGTTACATTTTCGAATTGCCTGCCCGAGAATTGAGTTCCACGTGACGTTTTTTTTTCTCGGAAACTTAGCTCTTTTACTGCAATAGATACCCGAAAACATGACTGAGAAAGAGAGAAAAGGGAAGATGGAGCTTTAATGCGCATTTGAAGGTATTCATATAACTCCTCTCTGCCCGGTCTGCAATACGCTAGTACTAAAAGATTAAAGGAAAGAAACGGGAGAGACGGACAAGATACGAACGGAAGTGGTCGTGATATTTCTCTTTTGCCTCGCAGTGCTCTGACGCCACTAGACTCCCAGTTGGCTGCCCATATTTTAAGTAGTTAACTTTGTTCGACTAAATCTCTAAATTATATATGCACTGTGGATATAGGTCTTATAATGGGTTACAGAATATTTTGCAAATGACGAAACATCGAAATCTGATTAGGTAATACCATTATTTGTTTCACAGTTGCATTCTTAGATTACTTAATCTTCCCAACTGGCACCGTATCAGTTAAAAGGTTTTAGAGAAAGGCTAATAATAATAAAATCAACCACTTCTCTGCTTTGGAGGTCGGTTTTTAACTTTGCTTTTAAAAATCAGGTCTGCAGAGACAACAAATGACAGATTTCAAATAGGTCCGGAGTCCTTTGAGCTGAGAGTTATCCAACGTTTGTTCTATTAGGTACCTCACAAAAAATACTTTATCCAGCTAACTCAACCGAACCGTGGTTCGACTTAAGGCTCTCCGATTATAAAGGTAGACACACTGCCCTTATACCACGGAGATGGGTGCTCCATTTTTATGCTTCACATTTATATCTAACAGACTGTCACACTATCTTCACTATTTTTGTACCAGAGTTCTAGAGTTCTTTTATAGACGTATGTTCTGCGTTTTGTATTGCAAGCGTTTCTTTTTTATCAAAAGAACAATTCTTGGTCTAAGTATAAACGTTGGGATTCAGAGAAATGGCCATTGCTAATGCCTTACTCTTAGCTGTGTTCCACGTGGTAGGCTATACAACGGAAGGGGACACCTCGCGCACTGACACCTATATAGATCTATTGTGCCTACCACCCTTCAGGAGGAATGGATGAGGTGAAGGAACCATAGAAAGCACGCAGACAGGCAACAGAGACGCGCGGAAGTCCCTACAGTTCCAAGCTCGAGGACCCGTCCCACTGCTAGCGATGCCTAGAGAGGGCGATGAGCGATCCGTCGACCAAGCAGCCCTCTAGTGTCCACGGATAGTACTCTTTTCTTTGAGTAGGCATTCGCGCAATCTGTCCGACATCACCATACGCCACGAAACTAGAAGAACCCTGAAGATAAGAAGGAAACGGAATGAAAGGGAAATCTGTTAGATAAGAGACCACTCCAGAATTCACCTACCGACCAGGGAAACCCATGAAGAACCCAAGGTCAGTGTGGGCGGTCGATGTAAATCGAACCCGGGTCCTCCCAAATGCTAACTACTTAGGTATTACCGGATGGAGAAGTACATATGCGGTACTATCAAGAAAAAGAAATTGCTGCCAATTGGAGAATGTCAAACAGGAAGAATTTCGGTATTAGCATACAGTACAAAATTGGTTATATGCGTTTATACACAGAAAACTTCTAATAAGTACGTAATTCAGTGAACGAGCTATCGCATTTACAGCTTTTTATAAAGTGAGTATCGAATGTCGAGTATCGAATATCGAGTATCAAATATCGGTGCTCAAAAATCAGTATCGGTAGTGAGTATCGAGAAGCAGTGGTATCGTCCCATCACTACTTTTCTGTCGTTATAAATTTTATAAGATTCCTATCTATATTTATTTCATATTCTGGAATAACAGTTTTAATCTAAAAGAAATTTTTACTCCAATGTCAGATTTATTACACTGAATCTAAATTTGATGCCAACCACAACTAACAAAATTCACCAAAGATAAGGAATGGGTTAATTAAATGCGCTTGTGCTTCGCAGAATGTGAAATGATTCAAATGTTTATTCTCAATTACGTGTGTTTTGAATATGTCACTTCTGCTCACCTTACCTTGCATGCCTTATGGGCCATGCCCTTTAAACAAACACCGGTATGCTTTGAAGAGGTTCAATTAGCTGCATATGAAGGAAGACCAGACGCTCTGAATTGCTTCATTAGGTTTTAACCTAATCCCTTGAATTGTACTTCCAGAGCAAAGCTGCACGTTATGATGTACTTGGCTGCTACCACAGGCACTTGAAATTCTGAGTGCAATTGACAGATAGTCCACTTGCGTGCTCTCAATTTCATGAATGAAAACTTTTCCTGGTTAGATGTACGAAAAGGGAAGAAACTATTAAAAGTACTTTCAGCAACTTTGGTATTACGAAAAAATTTGTAGTTTAGGTTTTATTTCTAGCTCACGATGCAATAACCCATGGGAATTAAGTTCTTAAGTATTTTTAAGGGGGAACTAAATGGCGAAAATTGCCAAGAAATACTTTTAGTTCTTTGTACAGTCTTATTGGTTGAAATTTCCTCATTGATTTTATATACATTTTATCATTATAAGCACATTACTTATATTTTAAATGTATTTTTAAAATTTGCACTGTGTCTGAGTTTTTAGTGTCTAAATTTTTTGTCTACAAATTGGTATTACTGCTAAGTATGGTAACTTATATGTGCTCATTCCTGTGGTTTCCTTCTTTGCAATTTTATGTGAGTTTTTTCCAGTTTTGTTTGAACAGCTTCTTTTCTGTGAGTGACGTTTTCTGGTATAAATGGCCAATTTTCTCAGAACGTAACTATTGAAGTTAGCTAAACTAAATTTAAAATAACTATCGCACTTTAATTACGTCATATTATTTTGACAAATAAGATGCTACAAAACGACGTGTTTCCGCCAATCATGGCTGCTAATTCCATACGTTTATCACCTTCCTAGCATTTGTCCGTTTTATAACCTCTCTGGTATCTGTTAATTTGTTGCGATCGTCATATGCTTAACACAATGATATTCAAAGTTAGATTCATCAAATCAGCACGACACCAAACAACATAAAGAGAAACAGAAGCAGATATGCAAGTAGTTCGATCAATTTATCTAGTAAGCTAATTAATATTTTATTGATTTTATTTATTTTAATCCTGAGATCGTCAATTATATGCCACTCGAGGTTTGATTTTCTCTATATAAAGTCAAAAGCTTTTGTGAGATTAGTGTTGATAAAAATAACCTCTTATTTCTGTTGTGTATCTATTTTGGAGTTAATGATATGATTGATGATCTTCCTTAATAAAAGCTTATAGGATAATAGAAGGTCAGTTTAACCAGTAGACCTGGTCTACATCCTGTAAACACTTCAGTCTGTTATCTTAAATAGTTTGAGATAATGGGTCATGAATTTAGCATATTGTAACAAATGAAAACACCAGTTACTGCGAACACATTTTATTTATCACTTAGGCACTCAGCGTAGCACAAACGTTACACTCGAGTCACTTTTGGCACACACTCAGAACACAACACAACTCATCTGTCGAATCACAACTCACAACTGAACTGCACTGGCACTGTCCACTTTGGCTGTCCACTTTTCACTTCGTATAACTTCTTAACTAACACAGCTAACTGTCCGGGCAAGAGGAGCCCCTATGTTCTTCGCAAACAAAGCGGAAGGTTCTAGAAAGGGGGGATACTAAAACATGCCGAAAGGAATGTTCTGGAAGAAGGAAGCGGCACGTATTGGACTATTGTTCCAACGGTTGGTCGAAGGCCCACGGCGGCCCGCAGGTAGCTTCGTGCGCGCGGTCATAATATTTAACATTGTCAACCTTCTCTTTAAGTAAATTATGAAATTTACCTTCGTAACTAGCATGACTGTGAAAACAATGCTATTGGAACTATTGAGCGCCCAAGGGATCAACTAATGATGGATAGTTTATTATTGCTCCTTTTAATGAAAATCGAAGTATCACAGCCACTTAAGTATTCATGAAATTTAACCTCAGATTTACTTATATTTAAGGCTTAAAGGTTGCAGGTATTACAAAGAAGCGCGAGACAAACTATTCTGGAAAATATTAATTCCTGACCTACTCCTCATCTTACATTATTGCATATAAAGCAGGTATAATGTAAATTCTTGTTTAAACTTCATTTATTATCAGATCCTGCTCGGTCATATCGAGGAAAACGGAAATGATAGAGGTAGAGCATAAAAGGGTATGACTTTTATTACAAATATTTATTATAATACCAGAATCATCTTAAGCTTTACATCTGTATAATTTTAACAATCTGAATTATGAATCATACGTTAAAAGAAATTTTCCGAGCTGTATACCCTGTAATATTATAACTTCTGCCGAGTTTGAAACTATAGGTTTGCTATTTTTTCAATTAGTTTTTATTGTTTACATATATTGCGAAATTCAAACCGTTTATTATTATTTTTTTGAAAATGTTTGTACCAAAATTTCTGTCCATGTACATAATGAGTACGTACACATCCCTTCAGATATTTCATTAGTTTTCTAATAACGTTTTACTTTCTCTATCACGGGATTTCACAATAAATATATGTTTTGAAACCACATGAAACAAAGGGGAGAAAAATAATTAGAGTATACTCCGTGTTTGTGTGAACAGCATAACTCAAAAACGAAATTTCGGATAAATATTAAACTTAGTATTTCATTCAGCACCTTCCAAGATACGAGGCGAAGATTTTAACAGAATTTTCCTACTCTAATGTACTTTTACATGGAAAATATTTCTTATCTCTAAAATGCTTCCCGCAATTTTGATTAAATACCATATATTTAACACATTTAAATATTGAATAAAATGTACATGTCTTTTTTCTGGGAATAGCCTGCAAAGCCCTCTTCATTTACAAGGAATGTTGTATACTTTGTATAACTGGTAAATCGCAAGAGAGAAACAAAATAGATACCCAAGAAATATAAATCTCAAACACACAGTTTACTTCAAGCAACTTCTTGTGGCATCAGTGATTTCTGAGATATTAGTTGTTATTGGTCTGAACTTATTAATAATTTTTGACACTTCAGTCTGATATCTTAAGTAGTTTGAGATAATGGGCCATGAATTTAGCATATTGTAACAAATGAAAACACCGGTTACTGCGAACACGTTTTATTTATCACTTAGGCACTCAAGTAGCACAAACATTACACTTGAGTCACTTTTGGCACACACTCGGAACCCAACACAATTGATCCGTCGAATCACAACTCACAACTGAACTGCACTGACACTGTCCACTTTGGCTGTCCACTTTTCACTTCGTAACTTCTTAACTAATGCAACTAAACTGTCCGGGGAAGAGCAGCCCTTATGTAAGCTTCGCATACAAAGCGGAAGGTTCTAGAAAGGGGAGCTACTAGAACATGCCGAACGGAATGTTCTGGAAGAAGGAAGCGGCACGTATTGGGCTATTGTTCCGGCGGTTGGTCGAAGGCCCACGGCGGCCGTATGTAGCTCCGCGCGCGAGGTCATAATGTTTAACATTTTGAGGCTAGATCTTTCAACCTTCCCTTAAGTAAATTATGAAATTTACCTTCGTAACTAGAATGACTGTGACGACAATGTTATTGGAACTATTAAGCGCCCAAGGGATCAATTAATGATGGATAGTTTACTATGGCTCCTTTTAATGAAAATCGTGACGTATCACAGCCACTTAAGTATACGTGAAATTTAACCTCAGATTTACTTATATTTAAAAAGAATTCAGGTATTACAAAGAAGCGCGAGACAAACAATTCTGGAAAATATTAATTCCTGACCTACTCCTCATGTTACATTATTGCATGTAAAGCAGTCATAATGTAAATTCTTGTTTAAAATTCAATTAATATCAGATCCTGCGCGGTCATAACGAGGGAAACGTTAATAAATAATAGAGGTGGAGGATACAAGTACATGACTTTTATTACAAACATTTATTAAAATACCAGGCTCATCTTAAGCTTACATCTGCAGAATTTTAACAATCTGAAGTATGCATCACACGTTAAAGGGAATTCTCCGAGCTGTAAACCCATTAATATTATAACTTCTGCCGAGTTTGAAACTACAGGTTTGCTATTTATTTCATATTGGTTTTTATTGTTTACATTGTTTACATAAATTCAAACCACTCATTATTAATTTTTGAAAATGTTTGTATCAAAATTTCTCTTCATATATTTAATGAGTACATACATATCCCTTCATATATTTGATTAGTTTTCTAACATTGTATAACGTTTTACTTTCTCTAACACGTACCCAGTATATAGAGGAACTATTGCATCCCACCCAAAAATTCTATCACAAGATTTCACAGGAAATATACGTTTTGAGACCCCATGAAACAAAAAAAAAAAGAATTAGAATATACCCCGTGTGTGTGTGTGTGTTTTGTGTGTGTGTGTGTGTGTGTGTGTGTGTGTGTGAACCGCATAACTCAAAAACAACATTTTGGATAAATATTAAACTTGGTATTTCATTCAGCACCTTCCAAAGATACAAGGCGAAGATTTTAACGGAAATTCCTCCCCAGCTTAAAGTACCTTTACGTGGAAAATATTTTTTTCTCTAAAATGCTTCCCGCGATTTTGATTAATATACCACACATTTAACACAATTAAATATTAAATTAAATATACATATTTATTTTTCTGGGAATAGCCTGTGAAGCGCTCTTCATTTGCAAGGTCTGTTGTATACTTGTGTATAACTAGTAAACCGTAAGAGATAGACAAAATAGATACCCAAAAAATATAAATCTCATAAAAACACACAATTTACTTCAAGTAACTTCTTGTGGCATCAGTGATTTCTGAGATATTAGTTGTTATTGGTCTGAACTTTTTAATAATTTGCCAGTTCATGTTTTGAAGTACTGCCAACCGGCGAAACCCACCTCGGCTTCATTTTCTACTTTCGAATCCTAACTCGGTCCCGTCTTCCAAACGTAAACAACCTACTCGGTCCCGTTATCCAAAACGTAAGCGACCTAACTCGGCCCTGTAGGACATTAACTTCAATCTACGAGGGCTGATCAATAAAGACTGAGGTTGATTTTTTCCTTAGCTTTCTTGAGAGTTTCCTGTCTCTACCATGAATATTTGAAAAGAGCGGGGTTTCATGTATAATGTCCATAGGCGGCAGCACTCTCGTTCGTTAGGTTGGTAGTAATGCTGTATATTGTTGACCCTAGTTGAATTTCGCATACCACAAAATGAAGGTGACACAAGAGGAACAATGCAATTTTGTTTTTGTTTAAATCATACAGCCTCTGAAACTTTGGAAAAGCTGAAGCAAGCATACGGTGAAGATGCACTACCTCGTGCAACAGTGTTTAGGTGGTTCAAAGACTTCAAAGTAGAACGAGTCCTCTGTGCTAAGCAAGGTGGGCCTGGTGCTTCGGCTTCTGCTATGACTGAAGTCAACATCAACACAGCTGCTGTGATTGTTGTTCCCACTCACACCACTGTTACAGCAACGTACTACACGTCAGTATTGGCTACACCGAGGAAGCACATTGCAAGGAAACATCCAGAACTTATCACAACAACGTGCGGCCTCACGTTGCAAATCAAGTCCAGGAATTTTTGGCTAAATTAAACATTACCTGTGTGCCGCATCTGCCTTATAGCCCCAACCTTGTCCCCTGTGATTTCTTTTTGTTCCCATCCTTAAAGGCAAAGCTCCGGGGCATTCGATTTGAGAGCACTAAAGCAGTGCTGAAGAAAAGTTAGGCGCTTCTCAAAGACCTGACAAAGAATGGCCTGTACCATGTGTTCGAGGACTGGCAGAGACGCTATAAAAATGCATTCAGGTAGGAGAGGACTACTTTGAAAAAGACCATGTCAACATTGAAATGGAGTAATAAATACCTATCTGTGAAAAAAAATTAGTCTCAGTCTTTATTGATCAACCCTCGTAGTTCATAATGCATAATTTCTCTTCCCATTTTAAAAGACTTGGGACTTTCAGCAGATGACTGCAAAACGATATTCAATTTTATGTTTCATCAAAACGTATGTTAACCGTAAAATTAGATGTAATAGAAAAAATTGGCTCCATTAAGTGTATGTAACAATTTTGTAAACTCCACACACAAAGTTGTTGAAAATTGGTGTATCATTAAACAATTATACTTCTAATCAAATGAAAGATTTTGAAAAGGGTCAAAATATGTAATCTTTAATAAAGTTTTCTTTTTTATGAACAGCTACCAGTAATGTCGTGGTTACAATCAAGTATTCGTGCTAAATGCTTATTTATTTATTTATTTGTGCTAGCAATCTTCCGTAGAATATGGCTATACATCAGCCCAAGCTGTTATCTTGCCATATTCTACCCATATTACACTCTTTAATTATAACATAATAATAATAATAATAATAAATAATAATAGTAATGATACCAAAATAATAATCTTATAATACTAATATTATAATAATGATAATATAATTACATAACTTAACATCACATGATGAAATTAATTTACACCTCTTTTTATTCTCCATAACCATTTATTTTTTACTTTGGACAGGTGCTCTCCTACCTTTTTACTATCCTTGTTAAAAATCTTGCTTAAAGCTACTTTCCTGTCCAGTTTGAACCATTTCCCATTTATAGCTTCCTTTCTCCAATGCTGTGTACCTTTACAATCAAAAAGCCACTGTTGATTTTTCGTAACAGGGATGTCACAACACTTTACAGTTCATTATGCTCAGAGTAAATTTGTTTTGTCATTCTTACCAATCAATCCACCACTTTGAGGGAAACCCTTCCCGCCTGCCTGATCAACCTCGCCGCATCGCCGTTAATACAGGCTCAAAACTACCGGATTAATCGACGTTATTTGCGTCCATATTTTCAACACGCACTAATATCCGTGAATACCATTCCCCTCGGAAATACTGGCGGTAACTTGGTGTGCCGTATAAACCGACTCAGTCGTGTGTATGTTCAGAAATTATCGCCTTAATTGTGTCAGCCACTGACCAACATCACTCGCTAATTTGTTGGCTACCTATGCACAGCGCTTAGTCAGCGTTATCGGATTAAACGTTTTTGCAAAATGTTCACGGCTTGGCGTAATTCCAAAAACTATGATAATACAAAAAAACAGCAGCAAAATGGTTGTGAAAACGGGCAGTGGTGAACCTTCAGACTCTATTGTCATGGGTGGTCTATAGTTTTGAATTTACAAAACCATTTCTTTGTTTCTTTTATCTTGTGATTAAAGAAACCCATTTTTCTTATGTTTTGTGTAATTATTGCTAAAATACTAACAAAAAATTAAAGCATCGTTATGGTCTTTCAAGTGAAAGGGCGGCAATTTTGCTTTTTATAAAGGTAATATTGGCTAATTGTTCTGTTGATAGTAATTACGAGTTGGCCACGGCATGTGTGCGTGCGGTGGGAAGAGGAACCAAATAGTTAGGAACAAGTGGGCGGGACATAGGATTACTAGCGATGCTGAGGCCTGCAAATGTAATACTGTTTTCGTTGTTCAACTGTACATTCCCCCATCGCCTTACCCCTCACTCCGCTCTGATTCCTAGAACTTGATAACGTTAGGCATATCAACAAAACCAATGGCGCCCTCCTCCAAGCGCACTCATATCGTGGCCGACTAATACTGACAATTTTGTTGCTTAAGAGAAACGTATTAATCTTCTGACTACAGCTAAGAGAGCCGCTTTACACGCCCGTTTACCTATAATAGGTGGAGGAAGTATTGTTTTCCACCCAAAAGGTTTATATCCAGATTTAATTGTAAATCCACCGTTTGAGGCCTCCTGAATTCAAAACAACACTTATTTAGAAACATCAGTTTTTAGAAAGTAATCAGTTTGTGGATGTGTGTTAGTATCACTCTGTCTGTGAACAGCATATCTAAAAAGAAAAGTAGACAGCAAGTTCGACTTTTGGGGCAAATAGCTTTATAAATGCCAAGGGAAGATTTTCAAGAAAATTTGCCTTCACTAAAATACCGTTTACACGAATAAAAATAGTTATTTTTTTATTCTCTCAAAACATGGCTGCAATGACTTTTGATTAAAACATATATTTGAGATATAAAATTGTAATTAAATGTAATCTTTAATTGTCTGTAAAGAACCTGTGAAGTCTTCTACATTTTTATTCAACCTTACCTAACTGGAAAACCATAAGAGGGAGAGAGAGAGAGAGAGGGAGAGAGAGAGAGCGAGAGCTAGAGGCAAAAATCTACTTGAAAAGTTTAATGTGGGCTAAAGCATACAATTTGTATATCAAATGGTTTTTCGTAGCATTAGAAATTTATGATATATTCGCTGTTCTTCGTCTGAATTTTAAGTACTTTAATCAATACATTTTAAAGTGCTGGTTTTTTCTTACGAGTTCATGCAAAGGGTGTGTAATATCAAGGCAGAGTAATACAAAATAACTATCATAACAGCCTACTAGATACTCTTGTACAAAATGTGTTTTGAACTATTTCTGTCAAAATTTATCGCGATTAATATTAAATAAACAAAGAAACAAGCTTTTGTAGTGTTCATATACAGTCTTGCATTTGCAACAAATCAGATTTATTTATTTATGACTCATTTTAAGCTGTAGATGTCGGTGAAGATTCCACAATAGATCCATTAGGAAATATCCTGTGTATCCCGCTGCTAGTAAATGTATGATTTGTAAGTTAACGATTCTTTTTTAATTTAGATTTATTTCAGTAGTAAGTACATACATTACATGGGAGTCTACCTTCTTTGGACCTGGCCATTCTTGGTAGACCTCTCTTTTTTGTTTTAACATAAATTCTTATCTCTAAAAGATTAATACATTAAATTAAATTATATTATTCATTATTTGTGTATTTGTCTCTGCCATTTCATTTTCACTCTGCATAGGAATTCCCCTAAATCCCTTACCTGGCTCTTATCTTTAAAAATCGTATTTAATCCCACTACTTTATTTACCTTTAACCATTTCTTTTGTATCAGCTCAACTCTCCATTCATTAACCCCCATGCATTCCAACAATATGTAGGATTAATTTTCTTCTCCCCAATAATTTGGGAAAAGTCCCTGAGTAACTCGAACCTTTTAACTTCCTAATCCCTAATCCAAACCAGGCAATCTCTGATCGTTCGTTTCTATTACAAATTTCGACATACATTTCCTTTTCTATGCCTTATTTAATTCTGTTATAGAATTCTAAGGACTTATTTTTTCTCATTCGAGCAATTAAAATCTGCCTATCCATATCCTCCAATCGTGTTCTAACTCTCTTCCAATAGCCCCTATCTAAATTACCAATACTAGACCAGTTATCACCTATCCATTCTTTGTCAATTGCTCCTTTATGTTACCTAACCAAGTAATGTTTTTCAATTAATCCTCTTGAAACCTCAGGCATGCTTTCAAAATATCTGCCTCTGGTTGTAATTGAATTTGGAGTAAGTGCTTCAAAATCCTTTCCATTATTTGTCCTCTCGTACTAACTCCCCACCTCAGCCAAAACTCCTGAATTTACAGTGCATTGTAGAAAACTGAAGATGATCTTGCTAAATATCCGTTGCACTAGGTCCAATCTTTCCCAACCTTCGATCCCCAAACTTCTATTCCGTGTATCCATCTAGATTCAACCATGGCGTGGTAAATTCTTTCAAACCACTCTATCCTCATTGTAGGCATTATGTAAAGCATTTCCTCACTGCACTCACAGCCACCTTCCCCTTTGCTAAGGCATTTTTCAGTTGTTTTTCCCAGCTTCCTGTACTAGAGTACGGTTGATTCTTCGTGAGCGTGGGGTTATAGTGTCCAGTTGCTATGCTTCCAGAAGACTTTGTGCTTAAGGTGACAAAGTATCTTGGTTTTAACTTAAACATTTAAACTAACTTTTTCATAATATCTGTTTTATACAAATTTGTCTGGTACACGTTTTCTGTTATTCACACTTTAGTATTATATTGCAGAGGAAACTATTTCTTTATTATGATATCTACTTTACAACATTGCTCTGTCAACTAAGTGATGCGAGAGAATACCGCTCTCTGGCTCCTCGTCAGAGAGAAGAGCTCATGAAGAAGTGTAGGGCAGGTGAGAAAAAGACAAACTGTGAGAGGGATGAATACTGTACTTTGTACATACGAGAGTGTTAAACCAGCCTGCCTTTCCCTTTACCGCTTACTTAGATTTCTCCAGAGCAAATACTGCCTCAGAGTCACTAATATGCCTTAAGTAATTGATTTGGAGCACCCTGCATTAAACAGGGATGTAAAATGGAATATTGAACGGTTAGAGAGAACAGGCCTTTTAGACACTTAGCCCGGTGTGCAGCTGAGAATTTGTGCAATAGTTCACGAAATATATAATGAGAAAAGTGGATAATGAGGCAAAATAGTAAGTTCATATTCGACTCGCAATTTCTAATGCCTTTTATTCAAATGTCTATGTGTTAGATTACTTTACAAACAATAATTCGGACTCAAGGAGGTAATGTAAGGTACGTACTGATTAATTTCCAAAATTAATGGGAAATATACCTTTAAACATGCAGCTTATTTTATACATCACTTGCTTCGATTTGGTTAATATACTTTAATGCAATTCTTCTTAGACTTTAAATGTGTGCATTCAGTGTGCATTCATTTGCTGTACTTTTATAATTATTTACGATGAAAACGTGAGGTGCCTTCTCTGTATATTGGATGAGCTCTCAATAGTAGTTACGTCTGAAATAATAACAGATACGGCTCCTACAAATGAAAGCTTTCTCCTTTGTCTATGAAACTCCTGCATAACATCGATTGTTTACGTAGTTTCTAGCATTGCTGTCACATCGAGGAACAGACAGGGTTTGATGTATAGCACACTCTCTATACTGTATTATCTTTCGAAGTTACGTTACCAGTGTTGGTCTTTGCATAGGGATTCGAAAATACTGTCCACTTGTTTTGCAAACGCTGACAGTGGTTGTTTAAAAGCAATCTCCCTTACATTTGGTATCTCATAGCTCTGCTTTATATAATTTACTAAAATAATGCTATTTGTGGGTTCAGTTTCTCATTTTGTAGGCTCAGAGGGAAGTAGTGTAGGGAAAGAAATGGAATGAGAATACGTCTTATGCCTCCTATCTTCTGGATCCATTTGTAAAATTTCGTGAGAACTGTTTCCAGAAAAAGAGGAAGAATTTTATGAGTATTTGGTACTGTTAGCACGAGTCAAAGGATTTAGGGAACATACAAATGTAGATAAGGTCAAAGGCGACGAGTATGGAATAAAGACAGGTGCAAAAAGACAAAGGTTTTGGATTATGAAAGAAAATCAATGCTAATTCGGGATGAGGCAGTGGAAGAATCGAAATTGGGAAGTATCACCAGTTTTTTTAGCTAATTAAATTCCATTATGAAGAAATATGATGATGATTCATTTTATACCACTGTATACCAAGTTTGGCGGCGCCGTGGCCGAGTGGTTAGACCGCTCGCCTCTCACCGAAGCGGTCCAGGTTCAAACCCAGGGACCCGCATGTGGGATTTGTGGTGGACGAAGCGGCGTCTGGGCGGGTTTTCTCCGGGTTCTCCGGTTTCCCCCGCCATTCATTCCACCAACTGCTCCATCATCACCTTTCCTTTCATCCATTTCGCCTTCATTTCGTTTCATCTACTTCCTTCATCCCATACCAGGCATCGGGCTGATCACCCATCCTGGATCTTCTGTCTGCTCCATGAGTGTGTCTGCTTCTCGACGGGCCTCTGACCCCAGGCACCCGCCTGTAAGACCTAGGGGTGTAAGTCCTACATAAGATGAGGATACACAGCGAATGAATGAATGAATGAATTTATACCAAGTTTTCTTCTTTATTGAGACTCAGCTGTTCCAGGACCATTTTATTGAGCTACTCCTTTGCTACCTTTCCTATGGCAGAGCGTGGGAAATCCTCAACAAATATAACGTAACGATGAATCCTTTAGTATGCAATCTGTTCTGTACAAAAGTCTTTTGATATCTTGTTCGGTGACAGGAACATTGTCTCTGGTTCGGATGTCCAAACGCATTTCTTCATTCACTTTGGGGTCTGAAACGTCATATGTTGTTGGATTTCGGATCAGTAATGTTTGTATTAAGCGCTACTATGACAAGAAGTGTAATAGAGGCGAGAAGTAGCAGATAAAACTTCACCCTTTACAGTTGAATGGTGCTATTTGGTATCATCATACATATTTGCCGTAAACCGGGTAAAAAAATGTTGATCTTCGAAGGATCAACTAATCTTTATATGTGTATACTCCGATATTTTCTTTAAATTTATTGATAGTAGTATAGATTAACATAAAAAAAATTAAAAATAGGTTGATACCTTTTCTAACATAAATGCTAACACGCCAATCTGCGTTTATTTTACTTGGGCTCGCCCCGTCCTTTACTATAGACTTAGTAGCTTAGTAGCGAGGATTCGAACCTAGATAACCTCCGACATTGAAATTCTGGCTAGTATTTTTCAATTCTTTGGCAAGTTCAGCTACAAATCCGAAATCAGGTACGTCAAGTTTCTAAAGATGCCCACGTATGGCGTCAGGTTTAAGCTGAAAATAAACAGGGATTGCAAGGGTTTATAGCAATATGAGTAAGTATTCTATGGAGACCCTTGAAAAGAGAACAAACGTTGAAATTGTCTGCGTGGAGCTTGGTGCTTAGACGTTGCGACGAAATGAGGAAAAAGCAAATAGAAATATTTGAAAAGTGCAAAGGAAGAGAATGGATGTATGAAATGGAGATAAAGTAATGCATTAAACTATTTTTAAAAGAGTGGCAATGAAAACAGTAGTTAATGCTGGGGTGATTAGGAAGAAAAAATCATTAGGGCACTGAATGAAAAAGAAGTTGCTTAGGAATAATAATTCCAAATACGTTTAGGGTAGGAGAAGATATCTGAGAGATAATATTGAGATAAAGGATTCATTTGTGCACACAAAGAGGAAAACGGAAATGAGGGAAGAAAATAAGAAGCTGGGGCTTCCAGCGAAGTATCTACCTCTAGGCAAAAACCTTAATTCACCAATAGGATCCCTGATCCTATCTGCTGTAATGTTTCAGAAATTAAACCGTCAACACGTTAAATTACTGAATATGATATTGCTTAACCTTGTATTTGCCTTCTTAGTTCAATTACATACTAGCATAACCCGCAGCTCTACTCACGTTATTGGTTATACGTGGATCTCTCTCTCTCTCTCTTACTTTGTCATCCTTCATCTCCTACTTATCCACTGGCTATCTCTCCCTTTTATCTCCTTCCACTCTCTCTTTATCTCTCTCACTTTCTTCTCCTCAGTCGCCCTTATTCTATCTCTCTCCTCATTTGTACAACTTTGATGTAATGCAATGTTTTGTAGATTGGGAATAAAGTGACTTTTTCTGAGTGTTAATGAAAGTTAAAACCCAAGTAAAATTGTTACAGATTTTTATAACATTCACGTAATTGGAATTATGTAAAAAGCAAACCTCATCAGAAATGTTATGCTATGTAGTATTTTCTAAAACAAATATATAAAAATAATACGCGAGATATTTCCACTTTTTGATGTAGCACGTCATTACAATCCCTTCCTTTGAAGAAGGTAGCTGAGATACTATATAGCTTATTTTCTAAGTTGGACCAAATATATCTTATACATCGTTTCATAACAATGGACTTGAAATTCTTGCGTCATACACACACAAACACACACACACACACACTCACACACACACACAACTAACTTGGTTTCAGGTAGCCACTTATACTAGTTAGCATCAGTTATTTATCCAAAACCGAAATTTACTAGAAAAATTTGGTTATCGCTTTATTAATACGAGCAATAATCCCGGAGAGTATTCACCTCTACTTTAAAAGTTTCTAGCAGCTATGTTATGGCAGAGAGAAAAAATAAATTTTGATATGTAGCAAGAAAAGACGATATTGCAGTTTAGGTATTCTAGTGTTCTTCTAGATTTCTCATGATATTCATTTTAGGATTTTGTTTTTGAAAATTGCAACTATTTTTTAATATTTTCGTGGAAGTGTTAAAATTATTTCTGTGCATTTGGTAGGGTGACTTTTTTTAAATAATCCCTGATAATATGGTTACCATATGATTCAAACTGACAGATAAATAATTTTGGGAAGACGTAAAACTGTAGGCGTTAATGAGGAAGTTTAATTAAAAGTATTAGTAATTGTTGACTTTAGGCAGTTATCTCCTGCGTCAGATGAAAACTCATTTCTCCACAATTTCAGGTATTGTATAAAAATCAGTGGTCTAAGAAATATATGTAATGTTATTGTAATGCGTAAACATTGGAAACTGAGTGCAATTTTCATAAACTACTACTATTACTAATTATTATTCTGTCCAGTTCATTTCAGTAATATTTTTGTTATTTCTGTATATTAACATTTAAAATTTCTCTGTTAATTTCCCTGCCAGAACATTTTAAATTGGGGGCGAATACTTTTTGGGGTCAGGGGCGCCGAGGTAGCGCGGTGGTTTCTTTTCCGGGGTATCTCGTTTTTAAGTCGGCCCTTTGATCTTTGACTTGGTTATGTGAAGTATCCCCAAGGCTCAACTTGGTTAGGAGTCTACGGTAAAAGCTGTAGGCCCTCTCGTTCCATCGTTATCCTCGCCATCATCCTAGCATTGGAGGTAACGGATTCCGTCCGCTATGTGCCTCCACCGCAGATATAGATCCAGTCATCGCTTGGTGGAATGAGGTAATCCCTGAAGATTATATTGGTAACTGGTTTTATATAAGGTTAAAATCCTTAGCATGGCTTCCTTCGGAAGGGAAGTAAAGCCGGCGGTCTCATGTTGTAGATTTACTGCACGTAAAAGTACCTCAAGCCTCTGAGCAAAATTACCGATCTTTTAAGCCCAATATAGAATGGGACGCTAAGGACCACAGCAGTTAAAGAGCGTCCATAAATAAAACTCAATTAAATTATTTTTTTCCCGAAGGTTATAGGCTATATGGGGAGTGTTAAGAGACGATTACGGCTTCTTGAAGTCACTGTACGGATATAAAGATAAAATCAGCCAACCGCTTGTCTTAAGATTCGTATAAGTGGAACTGCAGGTGTTTTGTTTATTCTCTATTATTATTATTATTATTATTATTATTATTATTATTATTATTATTATTATTATTATTATTAATGTGATGTGATATTAAGGTCGTATTTACTGTCAAAAAAAGAAATACAACAAAATTTCTGTCCGAAACATTTAAACGGATCTGTAAGAAAATTTCTAATGTAAACAAGGATTCAAAATATAATTATAAAGAGAAATAAAATAGCACATTGTGGAATATGCGGATCTAAACTTGCACTGAAAGCATACTACCCTCTGGAGCTAAAACCTATGTATTTAAGGTAATGCATCTGTGAAAGTTTACCAAACACTTTTAAAAGCTTAAAATTAAGTTTTTTCGTAATAAAATAATATTAATTCAAAACATTAAGAAAACATACGCACAAATTAAACTTCTGTTTTCTCGCAAGCACATCTTCCGCCTTTTTTCACACCCAAAATGCAATTGTTTACTAATTTGTTTAAAATTATTTTTACTTTCTCTCTAAAGTACACCAAAGAAAATTACTACACAATTTTTTAAAAATAATGCTTCAGTTTTGAGAAATAAATATTTAACTTTTGAAAAATCAAGAATTTTGGAGAGCACAAGAAGTAATAATTTTTCTACAATAATTAGAGGTTAATATAAAAAAATCTGATGTAACACATGTCTTTTAGACTTATTTTCTATTAAACCTAGATTTTTATGAGAATATTTTTAAAAATGCATCGTTTGGATAATTTTTATTAGAACAGTGAATTTACAGAGTAAAAATTAATGTTTAAATAACTATGTAAGTAAGAATTTTGAATCATATAAAAACTTTACTTTTATTGGGTATAATAGCTTACATAAATTTAAAAAAAAATAGCTTAAAAGTTATAGATTTTCCAAATTTCAGAGGTGCATTACCTTAGGCGACATTGCTTTTAGCTTCATTACGGAGTTGAATGCTTCTTTTATTCCAAAGGCTGTATGAAGTCTGTCTGGAGAGCGAAGATAGTGGGGCATAGACCGGAGAGAAAATCTGCCTAGGGCTATATTATTGGCTTTGACGTTGATACTTTTGCATTCCCATCTCCTTAGTTTAGGAGTTTCGCTTCAAGCTTTATACCAATACCTTCTTATGGAAACGCCAGCACCGATCAAGAATTTGCTAAATTTGAAGTTTGAACCGTTCACACGAGCTCGATGCATAGAGGCAATATTTGCATGGGATCATTTCTTAAGTTATTAAAAAACGGTTAGCTTTTAGATTCAACACAAATATTATAAAAAAATTCAATCTTATTCTATGCTGTCTGGATCCCAGGTTACTAATTTTTCACGCGTTTCATTACCAGCAGTCTTCGTAGCAAAAAAGAAAAAGGAAGAACGCTAGATATGCTTCGATGAGCCAGATTCAGAATATGACTTTGGGATGCAAAAGTTGGTAACGGGACTTAATGAATGTGTGTTAAGAGAGACCGAGATCTTTCGGAAATAAACAAATATTGCTGTAATGCATATCTAGTGGGAAATTAGTAGAACAAATAACACATGAATGTCTATGGGTTAGAAAAGTAGAATCAGATTGAAAAATTCAATGCTGTGAGGGGGGTTGAACCACGTATCTTCGGCTTTCCGTGCCGTTGCTCTAAACAAATGAGCTACCATGGCAATCTACCAGCAGGCACTAAATTCTCCATATGACTCACATGTTTTCCGGTACACCACAAGGCGTTCTCAAATTTATTTTGAGATAACATACCCCAATAGGGACTTACAATCTCGTAAGTAATTTAGGTCCCAGGCCTCATAATTAACCACTATTACGTCAATCAGTGATGTGTAGGCTGAAGTTAAAAAGGTACAATCAGACTGAACAATTAAATGCCAAAACCGGGATTTGAACCACGGATCTTCGGCTTTCCGTGCTGTTGCTCTAACCAACTGAGCTACCGTGGATACAGAATTCACCACCTGATTCATTTAATTTTTCATCTGATTCTTTTCGCCCTCCGTGCTCCAGGGTTACCATGCTAACCTCTAGGTCCCGAGATCGTGGGTTCAAACCCAGCGGAGGGCGATGGATTATTTTTGGACGTAAAAATCTCTTGCTTCGGAAGGGAAGTAAAGCTGGTGGTCCCGTATTGTAGGTTTACGGCACGTAAAAGAACCTCAAGCCTGATAAAGAGGCCTCTGAGCAAAATTTCCGGTCTTTCTCGCTCAATATACCTAGAGTGGGACGCTAAGAACCACAGTAGTAGTTAAAGAGCGACCATAAATAAACTCAATCTAATTTAAGTGTGATTCTTCCTTTCCAACTTTAGCCTATACCTGGAATGTGCGTAGAACAATAAATTAGGAATATCTATAGGATTTTGTATCACTTTCCGAAGCTTCCTGTGTTGGTATAACTTTTGTAGCATGCTAAGGTTAGACAGAGTATGTTTCTAGGAATAAGGAGATTTTCTCGAAGCTTTTAAAGAATAACATTAAGCAGTAGTATTTTCTTTTCTTCTGCACTGTAGCATCCCAGTCCTCAGCGAACCGTGAACATCTTCAGTTCTTTTTTAATGACCAACTTTTACTTGATTACTTCATCAACAGCACGTCTGGCTGTCCATGCTTCCCTGTTTCATGTATTCGTGGTTAGGAGGGAACCATAGTCGGGAGGTTTAACACCCTGATACGTTTATACCATATTAATTTTCTAACCTTAATTACGTCCACGATGAAGTTGCTGCTTACAGACAGCTCAACCGAAATTCCGCCACGCCAGGGGAGAATCTTCCAAGAGGTGTAGACCGCGGCTGCCAGTTTTCCCTTCAACATAGCTTAATAGTACTTGTTCCTATTGAAAATAAAATTAAGAAAATCTGAATAAACAATATAAGCCAACCTTATCACTTTGGCAGAGAAAACAAATAAATTTGAATCCTGCTTAAGTTATACTGTGTATTGTAGATATGAATTTACTTTCATACAGAAACCCTAAAGGTCCTGTTCATTAACTCGGAGCACTATGGTATTCGATTATACAGGGTTATTCAAAAAGAATGAACAGATTTTAAACATTTATTTCTAATGAACGACAATAGATGGCGACACATGCAATACATCACTGAATAGAGCAAAGTTCAAAATTTTATTTTATATGTTCAAAATGAACACCATTTGTTACGCGAGGACGACCAGTGCTTTTACGTTTGCATACGGAACCATCTTCCACGAATTTATTGTATCCATTGTAAATTTTTTAGGACAAGGTGGCTCTTTGTTGAACTTGCAACGAAATGCACGCTAGAATGAAACAATGGATTTGCTGTTTGCATAATGCAGCACACAAAACGACATTTTCTGTGGCGTCGCCATTTTCTCGTAAACAAACACAGTGCTGTAGGCACTGAATGGAACTAATAGGTGGGGCTTAAAACTTTACACTTTCCTCTATTCAATGATGTGTCGTATCTGTCTCTATCTATTGTCGTTCATTAAAAATGAATCTGTTCTTCTTTTTGAGTAACTCTGTATTTCTGGAACAATCTCTAAGTACATGCTCATCACCGGATAAATGAAAAAAATCCCTAAATGTAGAATACAAATTTGATAACAAACATTTGTTTGCAAATGATCTTACAATTACGTGTAGGTGTTTATGAAGTTTCCAAAAGCTCAAAGTTTAAACACATGTAGAAATAGAGGACATATAAGTCCCTAAGCTGGAACAAAACGTATAAATAAATCATTGAACTCCTGAGAATTTTGCCTGCATCTTTTAGTGAGAAGTGCTCCTTCTGTAATTCGTATCATATTAAAAAGTTATACAATCCTAATATGTCAAATGTAAATATTGAAATTGTAACAGAACACAGGATCTTTAGTCAAGAAAACAGTCAAAACGTACTAATTCCTAATATTTAAATAAAACACACTAAAAGTTGGATAGGTAAAATTAGACGACTGAAGAATTCAATCCCGGTTATGGTAATGAATTTTTCAGTCGTCTGATTATACCCTTTCAACCTTGTTCCTACACACAGCTTGTGTGGAAGAATAATTAATTCCTCTCTAAATGCTGGCAATTGCACATGGTATTTCAATTAACATTTTTGCAGTATCAAAGATACCTTCTTAAGTAAACACTAACACAATTGTCCACATCACTAATCCTCTACCTTTAGAATCAAAAGTGTGTTTCGTTGCCAAATGCTGAAGTCGTAAATATTTTTTTTTACAAGATCATGTGTTTTCTATGTCTTCCCTTGATATTTAAATAGAATGGAATTTTGAATTCCAGTATATGAATTTATTTCCAAGAAAACAATAAATTGGGGACTTTAATAACATACAACATGTACTAGAGTAGGGAGGAAAATGCACTTGAAGCCTTAATTTACATCTCGTTAATAATCGCTGAATGGCACCCTTCGAACAGAATAACCTAGGTTATTTCAAACATTATTGAAAACTAATTAACTGTAATTAAGGGTGAATGAACATTTCATACCTCATTCCAGATTTCTCAAGAATCAATGACTTGCACCCAATTTTCTATGCCTCTTCAATATCTGCGTCTTCATAATCCACGCCTCCGACCTCAAATTCTTCGTGCAATACTGAATCTCTATTATTGTCCATATTATTGTTTTCAAACAACCTGCTTTGAGTCATAACATCAATCACAAAACAATTGACTCAAAGCCTCCTAAATTATGGTATCTTACTAAGTCGTATTAGCTATACAATATTTTTCGAAACATAATGGCCTCGCTTCCCGCCCCTGATCAAGTCGACAGAGCTTTGAGGGTTGGTTTTGCAAGGTTTGGGGTTTAAAGCAAACCTAGCACCTCTTCCAATGGCGGAGTATTTTTATTTTTCACGGGAGTATTTGATGAAAGTTGCTGATGTTGATCCACAGCATCAAATTCAGTTTCAGGTGATAAAGGAACGACACGCTGTGCACTAACTCACCGGTTTGCAAATTTACAACATCGAACACGAAACTAGATTGACTGCTGACGAAGTTGAAGGTAATACATAAAACATACAATATTTGACTACGTTGCTTTTCATCCTCTTAATGAGGGTCGCCTTTTGTTTGCTAACGGTTAGTACCCAGTGGCAGGGGGAGGGCTCTGGTCAAGGGTAGGGGCGAGGCCGTCATGTTTTGAAAAAAAAGTGTAGGTAGAATTGGTAGCATTGAATTACTGGTAATCCGAGATGACCGTGGTTAAGTTCATTAGCAACTTTTTGTTAATAATTTATTCAAAACAATAAAACACATGATGATTAAAAAAACAGTATGCAACATGTGTGTGAAATGCATAACACAATCTTTGTGATAGAAAAGACGAGACTTCAAGATATTCCTCGATTCTGTAATAATGTAGTTCATACTCATATCGCAATATACTCTTACTTTTCACTGACAGTGTTATTAACACTTGTCTTTATGCAAACCTCATTTGTTAAGTCACGTTTGCAGTTTTATTTTAAATCTGTTATATTGCAGAACTTTCAAACTATAAAGGCTAGTTCACAATAGCCCGGTAATGAGAACGGAAGCGCATATCGATGATCGTATCGATACGAAGTGGGGAGTCGATTTTGCGCTTTGAGACTTCATTTGTTTTTAACTGACTAGTGATATTTTTCCATCTGATCCAATACAGCCAACATAATGCGGGTTAGCCAACGTCAAAATTCGATAGAGTAAACATTATCTAAATGGAGATCTATTACATTTCCGATCCCTCTAGCTGTAACAAGCTTTCATTCCTTTATTTAATAGCGTACATTAAAGTTGTTTGTTGTTAGTTTTTAATTTATACCGGGTTTTGCTGTTCTAAGTAGTTTTTTAGGCAATGATCAATATTGAGTTGTATATAAACAAACTATAGATGACCCTTTCACTAGAAGAAGCAACCCAAATGGATCTGGGGTCAGGACGCACATATACTAGAGGTTCTAGTTTCATGCTTCCAGCTTGAGACTAGAGAAAACACTAGCGGCTATTTCATGCCACGGTGGCCTAGATCCTAGAACTCTAATATGTATTGGGTTGTCTCGTAAGCTCGTTTTTCGTTAGTTTCAATCACTAAGAACGCCTGGGAACACATCTCACCCGCAGCACATCTACGACAGCGTAGTTGCTGAACTTTCGGTTTACAAACTTTCAGAATATAAATAACTAAGGTAGTTAGGTTATATAAACAAACTATTTATTTCCTGCAGTATACACCATTATTGTCGACAATATATTGTCATTTCTCTTGAAGCTTATAAATTCCATTTCTCCAAAATGAGAGGGTTTTCTGGTTGATGAACTCTTCGAGGTTCAGTCTGCAGTCCTTCAAGGAAGTGAGGCGCTTGCCATTCAGGAAATACTGCAGGGAACGGAACAGATGGAAGCCAGATGGGGTAATGTCTAGAGAATACGGCGGTTGGTGTAACACATCCCACTCAAAATTCCGTAACTTTTGACGAGTCACCATAGAGGTATGTGGTCTGGCGTTGTTGCGGTGAAAGACGACATCGTTTCCCAATTATGGTATTTTCTCTTCAATGGCTGCCTTTGAGACGATCCAACTGAGAACAGTATTTCCCGGAATTGATAATCTCATTATTCGAAAGAGGTTCGTAATACAGGATTCCTTTGCAATCCCACCAGATGCATAGCATAACCTTTCTCGGATGCAGCCCTGGTTTAGGAGCTGTTAGTGGTGGCTGCCCTTTCATGCGCCATGATTTACTGTTTCGGGCGCTGTTGCACACAATCCACTTCTCACAGTTACCAGCCGTTTCAGAAACGGATCATTCTGACTACGTCTCAATAAGGAGTAACAGATGAAACGTGCTGAATCACTCAGTTCGTGAGGAACCCGTACATCGGGAACATTTACGTAACCCAATTTTTTCAAGTTCTTGGCTACAGTAGCACGAGCTAAATTGAGCTCCAATGCCAACACCCGAGTTTAATTCGTGGATCGTTGACTATCATTTCATGAATTCTTTCCACGTCCGTAACCATTGGCCGTCGAGATCGAGGTTTGTCTTTTAGGTCGAAATTCCCAGATCGAAATCAGCTAAACCAATTTTAACATGCTCGATTCGTTATTGCATCTTCCCCGAAGACAGCGCAAATTTGCTGCCGGCATTGTGAGGCGGTTTTACCCTTACGATAGTAAAACACCATAAGATTTCGGAAAAGTTCCTTTTTGCTTTCCGTAGTTTTTAAACACAAGTTCACCCTGTTCCATTTAACGTCAATCACAAACAATAGCGAGTCTGGTTGTTGATCTCTAAGTCGTAGAGGTGGTTAGGCAACTAGGATAACTTGAGTGTACAGAGGGTTCAGGGTTTTCAGGCGTTATAGATGGAACTTGTGAGCAAAGCGAACGAACTTATGAGACAACCCAATACTTTAACGATTAATCCAAATAAGAGCATCTATTTGGGAGTGGTTTCGAGATAGGAAAGAAAGTCATTCATAGAATTCTTACTTACGTTATCTAATTCTTTACCCGTAAGCCTTAAGAGTAATAATATACATGCTCTGGACACCGTTAACACTTCAATAACCTCCGAGGCTATCAATTTCTCGCTGCCGAGAAGGAGCAAGTCGAGGAACGATCTGCTTAATCCTGCAATCTCATGGCTCACTGCGCCTCAGAATCTTTTAGTGTATGGAAGCGCTTCCTACGCTAAGAATGCCTCAGTCTGAATATCCTATCATAATCGCCAGGCAAAAGATCTGGCGAGTGTGGTGAGTGCTGGAGTACTTCCATTTCTTTTGAAGGTTAACATAGAGCGAATTTTAACTCCCTTCTCTCAGTTGTGCTTAAATAACTATGTCATTTTCTGGTATAGATAGATATCAGAGGCATCTACGATATACGATAGATCTTAAACCAATCTCCGGAGCCTGGGTTCCTGCAGAAAACTGTAGAGAATAAGCTTCATATTAGATAGAAATTTATGTTACAAATAGTACGAGTATTATACCTTCAAAGCCTCAAAAATTTTAAATGTACCAGTTATATAAACACGAATTTTAAATAATCTAACATGTTAACGAATTTGGAGAGGTATAGTAAGTACGGGAAGTATTGCATTCCACCCTAAAATTCGATACGGAGATTTCAGCGGAAATATATATTTTGAGACCCCCTGAATCCAAAAAAAAGCATTTTTAGAAACATGTCCGTGTGTGTCTGTGAACAGCATAACTCAGAAACGAACAGTCGGATAAACACCAAACTTGGTATTTAGGTTCAGTATCTTCCAGAGATGCGACACAAAGGGTTTTCAAGAAAATCCCCCACCCCAGATTACCGTTTACATGGAACATTTTTCGAAAATGTTAATTTTCTCAAAAATGGCTTTAAGAATTTTGATTAAAATATCATATGTTTAAGATATTTTCATGACAAATGAAATTTATATCTCGAATTCTCTGGGAATGTCTTCAAAAGTATTCTTCATTGTGAACGACTTTTGCATAACTGGTAAACCATAAGAGATAGACAAAATTTTACTACACAAAAAATTTATATCCCGTTAAAATATACAATTTATGTCATATACATATTTTTTGTTGAGTGAACCATTTTCGAGATATTGCTTGTTATTCCCTTAAATTTTTCTATACTTTTTCTCAAATGGAAATTCGGTATTCTTTTTTTTTTGTCCTGGTAATGCAAAGAGAATGAAATACTCCATATAGCAACCAGCTCTTTAAATATTTGACTATCGCTTAAAGCTTACCAATTCCCCTTTCATAAACAAGAAAATTACGAATAAGATTAACATCTCGATATCTAGATTAACATGAAGCATATGGAGAATAAGCGTTTGTAAAAATAATTTGTACAAGAGTAGAGAAAGTCATGTGAGTGTAACACATCAGATTTTTTAGTTATAGTTCATGAGTGGATTTTTCAAGGCTTTCAAAATGAAATTGGAGTGTTTGAAATTAATTGTTTCTTTATAAAAGATGTTTCTAAAGAAGCATACACTCAAACTGAAGATTTAAGAACGTACTTTGCACGGATACAAGTTTACAGTATGGCGTTTTTACGTTTTGTAATCCACCAAAAATGGTATACGTAAAATTTACTGGAAATATATGTGTTGAGGCCCCTGAATCCAAAACAAAGCATTTTTAGAAACACCCGTGTGTGTAAGCAGCATAATCCAAAACGAAAAGTCGGTTAAGTGCCAAATTTGGTATTTAAGTTCAACACTTTCTAAAGATGAGACACCAACGTTTTAAACAAAATCACCCCACACCAAACTACCCTTTACATGGAAAATGCTTCGTTATGTTTTATTTTCTCAAAAATGCTTCTAACAATTTTTATTTAATTGCCATATATTTGCATGAAAATAAAATGAATATCTTATATTTACTGCGAATACATTCTGAATAAGTTTCATATAATTGGTAGACACTAAGGCACAGACCAAGTCTTACTACGCAAAAGAAGTAAGTCTCGTTAAAGCACACAATTTATGCCAAATATTCCTTATAGCGTTAACCACTTCCAGATACTCTTTGTTATGGGTTTGAACTTTCAAATACTTATACTTTCTTCAAGTGGCAAGTCACTATTCGTTTCTTGTCGTGGTCATACAAAGAGAACGGAATTTCCGCTTTTAAAAAGCCTGATCATCGCTTTAGCCTACTGTAACCTTATACCTACAACAAAATGTGTAAATATGTAATAAAAATGTTCATATTACTAACAAGAAATAGATAACAGGAATAAGGTTTTGTAAGAGCATTGATTACAGAAAGTTATTTGAATGCAATATATCAGATTTTTGCTTTCTCTACCACGGACATAGTAGGTAGAGAAAGTATTGCATTCCACCCAAAAATTCAATACCGAGATTTCACCAGGAATACGTCGTATTTTGAGGCTTCCTGAATAAAAAGCAATATTTTTAAAAAAAAAGGTCCACGTGTGTGTCTGTCTGTGTGACTGAACAGCATAAGTCATAAACGAAAAGTTCGATAAATATGAAACTTGGTATTTAAATTCAGAATCTGTCAAAGATGCAACACAAAGATTTTCAAGAAAATTCGCCCACATATTACCTTTATATGGTAGATTTTTCGAAATTTTTTATTTTCTTAAAAATAGCTGTAATGATTTTGATTAAAACACTATATATTAAATATGTTTACATGACAAATAAAATATATATCTTGAATTTTCTGGGAATAGCTTGTGAAGTCGTGTTTATTCGGAAGGAGTTTTATATAATTTTGTATAACTTGTAAACGGTGAGCGATAGACGAAAACGCACTTCACAAAAACTGTAGATCTCTTTAAAACACATAATTTATTCTCAATAAGTTTTTTGTGGCATAAACCATTTCCGAGATATACATTACTAATGGTTCGCATTATTTAATACCTTGTCATTCTTTTAAATTCCTGTCGACATTCAATTGTTTATCTCGATTGCATGGAAAATGTATGGAATTTTAAGCCCAGTACATAGAGTCCAGTTCGTAAACATTTGACTATCGCTGTTCCCTTTGTATCTATAAAGAAATGTGTAATGTAGCTATTTCCGCAAAGGTTTAGCTCGGTTAAAATAAATTGATTGAAAAATAAGCTTTC
Source organism: Deroplatys truncata (assembly GCA_030765065.1). Lineage (NCBI taxonomy): Eukaryota > Metazoa > Arthropoda > Insecta > Mantodea > Mantidae > Deroplatys > Deroplatys truncata. The sequence continues at coordinate 85,332,424 of CM060990.1, read as the reverse complement.
CTAAGAATAATTTGTATACCTAATAATAAACGGCAGAGGGTAGACAAAGTCGTGTGAATGTAACACATCAGAGTTTTTTTTCTGTTGTAGTCCGGCGTGTGTTTTCTGCACGCATACTATATGTAATTATTACATAAACTATTATCCGATATCAAGACTGGCAGACAATTTCAAAAGCGATGTTAATGTAAATGTTTCAATTCATCTCATTTCTGCCAGTTTGTCACTTCAGTAGCAGCTTCTACGGGAATGGAATATTTTAAACCTAATCTGCATTCTTTAACTGAGTATGCATTTATGTATTGGGGATTAGCATATTTATAGATTCATTGATTCGATTATATTGGTGTGCATTTAATAGCTTTTGTCATTTCGATATTCCAATACAAAAACCGCAGCAGAGGCTGGGGAAACTTTTAAGCTTTAATCTTCAGAGAGAGAATGGAAGTTTGTGGCCAAATGTTACCAAACCAACCGCTGGAGTAAAGATATATGCACATCTAATTGTAAAATAAGTATTTACTAACACATTGCTTATAATCAAGGAGAGGGGTTTTAGTAAATAAACCATCAAGTTAGAAACGATTCGAGGGTTTGTGGCGAGGGAAGGTGGGAGCGACTGCGGCTTTGGAGTGTTCTCTGTAAACAAATATGATGAAGGGTTGAAGACACAACACCATGCTTCGAAAGTAGGAATCAGGATTAAGGAGTAGTATTAGAAGAAAGAAAGCAATGTATGTTTAGCTATTGGCAGTGTGCAATTAGTTTATAAAATCTATGAAACAAGCATTTCAAAACATATTTAAAGCAATACCCACTCTAATTACTGTATGACACAGTACACCGAAAAATTCTAATGTGTAGTTTGGGACTCAAGAGGTTGAAGATGTACTTTCCTCATTGTTCTTTTCTCATAATGTCACATGCTCCTTGTGTTTCATTGGATTACAATGTTGTTTAACATGATGTTAAGACGTCTTTTGACCTCTATGTTACATCTGATGGCTTTGCCATTTGTGCTGAAGTGTTCCCTGCCACATTCCACCACAAATGATGCTAAATTTGATATATAAACTCTTCTTTGCTTTAGGCATATTGTCACAGTTCTCCACTGGTGTATATTATGCAGCAAATAAATGTAACAGTCGCAGCGAAATCGGCTGTTTGTGAGGGGAGGAGTGTCCATCACAGTACCTGACGTTACTTATACTCCGTGAGGTAACAGAATTGCTCTGTTTACTTACTAAAACCCCTCTGCTTGCTTATATTTCCTGGAAACACACTGCAGGCGGGAGGATTATATGTAAAGAATTAACATATTTTTGCTTTCTGCATTAGTGAATTGACAATCAGGCTCTGAAAAACTCTGAAAATACGTTTTCAGATTAAGTATTGAATTCTATAACATCGGCAGCTGCTTCAAATGTCGGCCGGTAGGATCTCGTCAACAGCATTCTTTATCATAGCAAGTGGCTTTAACATCCCTCAGTCAGGCGTCAGATCCCTGACGAGAAGTGACGAAACTCCCTCAAAACCTTCATTGTACTAATCCCTAAGAATTGACTTGAGCCTAAAATATTTTAACTATTCATTTTTTAAAGTTTGTATTAAACTTTAATGACGCTCCCCTGTTTAAAACGTAGGCCCTTATTTTTCATAAAATATATTTTTAGTATCCGTTAGAATTTATGTCTGTCTATTACCTAAGGCACTTGTTCTAGACTAACTGTTACGAATCATTTCTGGAGTTAATAAATGCCGTCAATATTGTGCTTTTGTGTAGGGACCGGCAGAAAAAAACTGAAAATTTTTTTACGGTGTTGTAATTGTTCCATTATTCACTTGAGGACAGAGACGTAGCTAGGAGGGGTTTTGGGGGCTGGAACCCCTCTTACTTAAAAATGTAAAAATTGATATAAAAATAGCTTCTTAAAATAGTATTTTTCTAGGCTGGTGAGATCCAGGACTTTCTAAGCGTATCACTAATGGTGCTATATTTACGCCGCATGGACAAATCGCCAGAGGTGACAGCAAAAGAAACTGTACTTTAGATGACGTTGCTACAACCATGTTAAGATATGGCGGGCATGTTTTCGTTCCTGTGCTAAGTTTTCCAAATTAGTGCAATATCTCCCACTTTAGGACATAACTAGAACCTTATTTTATAGTGAAATGAAATGACGGTAATATAAAATACTTCACAGTGGTCGTTAATTCTCATGTCACAACACATTTTCCTCTTATAATACGCCAAACATTCTATCCTAATCTTAATTCCAATTGCTGCACCGTATTATGCGGATATAAAATCGATTTGTTTAAATACGAGGGTTGGGGCAAAAGTCATGGCAACTATTTATTTTCTTGAAGATACTAGTCCGGTTGGAAAATGTGACATATACAGACGAAAGGAAAAGGTGTTAGTTACATGTGTGGACAATGAATAGCACTGAAATATCGTAACACACTAATTTATTACGGTAGTATACAGGGCAATATGGCCTTCACGGTGCAAGAGAATGACAACACAGTACACATACAGTTGACACGACAAACCTGGCCCTAAAGACCCTCAAAGTAGTCCCCTGATACTGTCACCACACGCTCCCAACGATGTAAGAGGCGTTGAATACCATCTGCCTCAGCATTTGCCGCACCATGTGTGTATCGGGTCACCTGTTCGCGCACAGCATTAGCAATGTCCTCTCGTGTTGCAAACCGCCTACCACGTAGTGGTTCCTTAATCTTTCGAATGAGATCAAAGTCACTGGGGGAAATGTCGGGAAAGTACGGTGGGTGGTGCTCCAATTCTTCCCATCCCCAACGTCGCAGGAGCTGCCCTACACACTCTGCTTTATGTGGTTTTACATTGTCGTGCAGAATTATTTCACTGTCCACAAGATCCGGACGTTTCTCGCGAACGCCACGTAGTACCTGTCGCACGAGGAAGTCCCTGTAGTACTGTGCGGTCACTGTTCTGCCATGTGAATAAAGTGGCAATCAATGACACCCCCGACGTCATACGCGACGATAACCATCAATTTGACTGGGGAAGGATTCTGACGGAACTTCTGCCTCCTTGGTGATCCAACATGTCGCCACTTCGCGGACTGACGTTTCAGTTCTGGTTCGTATGCCCTGACCCAAAATTCGTCGATAGCATTATTCGTGACAAGAATTGATCGCCGACCTGTTGCCAACGTGCAAGGTGGTCGGAGAATATTGCATAGCGCACCCACCTTTGAACTTCGGTCAGTGCATGCGGTACCCACCGCGATGCGATTTTGCGTAGTTGCAGCTCATTACGCAATATTATGTGGACGGTGCGTTTCTCGTGCCACTTGCCATGTCTACCTCCAGTAGCGTTCATCGTCTGTCTTCATCCAGGAGCTGCTCGATGACGGCACGTGCAACGTCGGTCCGCACACTGACAGGTCGTCCCGAACGTTGCTCATCACTGGTTGACACACGTCCTTGCTGAAACTTTCCTACCCACCATGCTATTGTACGGTGTGGTAGGGCATTATTCCCAAGGGCGTCCACTAATTCACTGTGACATTCCATCGCATTTCTCTCTCGGAGAACGGCTATTTTGATGTAAGCTCGCTGCTAAACACGGGTTACCTCCTCCATCTCGCACGACACTCACCAACGGACTGATTTCACAGCCCTCGCTGTTCTACTACAAGCTATCACAGAGCCATTTGTTGTTCTGCATACACACTATGCGTGCAGAACTTCCACACGATACATATACGTTTGTGATCCATTCACATATCTACAAGTATAAAAATAGTTGCCATGACTTTTGCCCCAACCCTCGTATTTAAACTCAGAGTTAATTCATATTAATAATTTGAATTGATATAAATTATTTCAAAAACGGATCCCTACACATAACCCCCCTTAATAATTTTCTGGCTACGGTACTGCTTGAGGAAGTGTTGACAGCGCAGTGGCCTTGTCCCACAATGCCATTTTAGTTGAGAGGAGCAGTGGACTCCACGATATAGTGCCTTTGGTCATTGAGGCCTATTTTAAAACCAACGACTGTGTTATTCGAACCTAATGAGCATTTCGTAGGGAAGTCAACATCGAACGCCACGGACGAAAACCCAGTCGGAACACAATTACGCTTTGGGTGAGAAAGTTTCAAGAGGCAAGCTCAGCTGCAAAACAGAAACCAATGGGTCTTCCCCGTACAGTTCGTACCCCTGAAACTGTGGAAGCTTTGCGTCAGAAGTCCACGTCGCCCTGCCTCACAGCATGCTGCTTCTTTGGGGACTTCAGGTCTCAGTGTTAGGATGATGCTTCATTTAGACCTTCATTTCCATCCATACAAAATGGTGGTAGTCCAAGAGATAACTGCCCTAGACCCCCAAAACCGAAAAGAGCACGTATAGTCCATTTTAAACATCTTGAATGATATAATAGTTTTAATGTCTGAGAGGCTCACTTCTATCTTTCTGAATGTGTCAACAAACAGAATTTTCGATACTGGGCGGCAGAGAACAGCCGTGTTCTTCATGAACACAGCCACTTCATAGTAATGTGGTGCACAGAGTTCCGTGTGATTGAAACTTATTTTTTTTAAGAAGAAGAACATGTGTTTTCCGTTAATTCAGCTCATTATGTGTGCATGCTCAATAACTTTCTTGCACCCTAGTTAGCTAGACGTGGCATTGCAAACATTTGGTTTCAACCAGATGTTGGTACTGCGCACACTGCAAGGATATCAATGAGACTGGTCAAGGGAATGTTTTCTGGACGTGTAATCTCCAAACATGATGAACTTCCTTGGCCCGCTCGCTCCCCAGATCTCACCACGTGTGATTTTTTCCTTTGGGGCTACCTAAAATCAAAGGTGTACATTGTAAGACATCACACTATTGTTGAACTGAAGTTAGTATTCGCAACGAGCTAGCGGCAATACCACCAAATATGCTCGTTAGAGCGCGGCAAATCTCAAGGTAAGCCTTCAGTAATATGTACGAAATGGTGGCCGTCATTTATGGCCACAATTTTCAAAACTAAAGGAGAATAATAAGCACTATAAATGGCAATTATTTTTATATAATAACAATAATAATACTTTATTTGAGCACTAAGTTATTACATATTTAGACTGCCTTCTCTATTTGGCCTTGGCCACTAAGATGAGCAGTCGTTGTGAATTACAATTACATGTTGATACATTTAGTAGTTCTTATATTTATTTTTATTTACACTATTTTTCCTCTTTTAACTGTCCATATCCATTTATTTTTTACTTTAATTAAGTATTTCCCCATATTTTTACAGTTTTTATCTAGAATTGTATGTATATCTTTATTCCTATTCATTCCATACCATAAAATCTCTTTTCTCCAAATCTCTGTTTCTTTCATTTCAAATATAATATGTTGTATATCTTCACTTCCCCCGCATAATGGACATTCACCTTGTGCATAGCCGTGTCGCTTCCCTTTTAGCCTCCATATTCCTGCCCTTAACCATGCTATACCTCCTCTTTCTTCTTTATTTGTGTTGTCTACATATTTCTCTCTTTCCCAGTGTTTTTTATGTTAACATAAAAAATCAAAGATCTCTTCTCAGTTATCTGACTAAATAAGTGTTGTATCTCGATGTCCTCAAATCTTCTTCTAATACTCTTCCAAAAACCTTTGTGATTTGCCTCTCTTTTCCTCCAAACATCTCCCATGCCATTATTCTCAAGGTTATTTCTTAGTTCATTTACCCATCCCGTATTTTTTAAACTAGTTTCTTGGTATTTTAGACATTGTTGTAATAAATTATCGTCGTAACCTTCCTCTTCCCCTGCTCATTTAGCACTCCCTTAATTTTATAATACATTTGATTATTAAATCTTTAATTAAAGTCATTCTTATTACTCAGGTTTTTCTGATCAGGTTTTTCTGCCGGTCCCGGTATTAATTCATTTCCAGGAATGATAAGCGCATCAAGGGTACAGATAGTTAATAAGCGACCTATTCTGTTGAATTAATACATCCGGAAGCAAAAGTTAAAATAAAATCAGAAATGTATTTGGAACTACAGCTTTTGCTCCATCTACTTTAGTTGAAAAAGATATAAAGAATTTGTTTTTGAGAGCTATCATCCAAACTTTTCACCATTCACGTTTTAGTAGCTCTACGGTGTCCATGGACCCAGCGGAAACATACAGTTATTGTATCGACTGTTCGTCGTGTATATTAACCGCAAAATACTGCCACAAAATAAACATTTGCTTCATCATATTTAGCATCAACCATTTCGGCGTAATTTGGATGAGTTTCTACTCTGCTGGATTCTTTATTTTCTTATTACATCTGTCTCCTGGCCCCAACGCTATCCTTTACATTCATAGCTCCTGCAGCTGAATTTTTTTTCTCTTGCCTTTGGATTACTTTCCATTGGAGAATCTTTGTTTGGAGAGGACGTAGTAGCCCTTTCAGAACCTCCACTTGAGGAATCTGTCGACTGGAAGGATGACAGGAAGTTGGTGTGAATGGGATACCCAAGACTCAGGACACTCTGCGAGTTCTACGTAACTTTAGTATTTTCATAATGAAGTGGCCTCAGGGTTTCTCTTGTTGAGTGGAGATATCCTAACCGTCTTTACTTTCTCTACCACCTACCTATAGTAGATAAGAGAAAGTATTGTATTCCATCCAAAACATCGATGCTGAGATCTCGCCGAAAATACATGTTTTGAGGCCGCCTGAATCAAAAGATTTTTAGAAACAGTTCTTGGTATTAAAGTTCGGCATCATTCAAAGAAGAGACACGAACATTTTCAAGAAAATTTTCCCAAACCAAAATACACTTTACTTGCAAAAATGTACGATATTTTTTATTTTCTCAAAACTTTCTGTAGCGATTTTACAATGCCATATATTTAAGATATTCACATGACAAATAAAATGTGTATCTCGAATTTTCTGGGAATAGACTGTGAAGTCCTCTTCATTCGGAAGGAAATTCGTATAATTCTGTATAAAGCGTAAGCAATAAGAGAAAGATAACGTATTACACAAAAAAATATAGAGCTCTTTAGAACACCTGATTTATTAAATAATTTTTGCGGCATCAGCCATATCCGAGATATCTATTATTATTATTATTATTATTATTATTATTATTATTATTATTATTATTATTATTATTGTTGTTGTTTTTATTTTTTCAATGTTTGTCAATTTTAAGTAGCTATTCAGTTGTCTCTCGTGATTTCACGGAAATGTATGGAATTCCAAGGCCAACAGCTTTTAAACATCTGAATATCCATTTGGGTTCTTCTATCCCCTTTGTACCTACAAAGAAGTGTGTAATGAAGCTATGTCTGCAAATGTTTATCTCTATTAACATGAGGTAGATGGAAAAATAAGCTCTCCTGACATAGTTTGTGGTAACTATATAAAAGTAAACGATATTAGGTAGAGTACTCATGTGAATGTAACATCAGAAGTTCTAAGTTGGGCCATCTACAAAACAAATAATTAGTTCCAAGTGTTTCCGACAGGTGAGAATATAGCGTTGTAAGCAGTCAGAACATGGCATGTACGCAGGAAAAAGGCAGGAAATATCGAACACATATAACGTTGGTTCAGGCACCTTTATTAGGAGCTATGGTTATAAACGCTATCCAACATGGTCTCCCAACTCGGTAACATTTTGCATCCGTAACACGGCATGGCCACAGGTGCTCGCAGCATATCTGGTGAAATCAAAGCTACTTGTAGTTCAGCTAGGCTTTAGATTAGCCAGAGTTCGGATATGTCCCTGATAAGACACGATCTTCCAAGTATCCAGAATATACCAGAAGTTACATGGGTTTAGGTCGGGGAATCTTCAAAGCCATGCCTCTGGAAATTGCCTAGAACTGATGCGGTCGTTACGTTTCTTGAAGAAAATCTTTCACTTCGCGAGAGACATGTGGTGTTGTCCGATCTTTCATAAAAATAATGGTGTGGTCACAGTTGCGTTCTTGCAAAGCTGAAATTACGTGGTGTACACAAGAAGCCCCACATACCGTGGCATTGCCAAACAGTGTACATAAACGAACCAAGGATGAAGGAGCTTGTAATACAACATCAAAAATAATGTAAGCTGATTGCAATAGTAGTTCCTGTACAACGTGTTGACGACGTACACCTTTTGAGACACTTTGATGTCGTTCTCCAGTATCTGCTGATGAATCTGCTGCTGGCTGCTACAGTGGTGAGCGATGAAATCTTTCTCTCAGGGTATGCGTAGGTGCGGTGAAGATAGAAACACTAGTTAAATTGAGTGAGAAAATGTGATATAATACTTGAGCTATTAAGCGAGTTGCCGACGGTGTGACTAAGAAGAACTGAATGGATTCTGAATCTTAGCACGAGAATCTATACCTACTGAATTATTATATTTGCTAACTTCTGAAGTATCAAGTTGACGATTTAAAAGAAATGCTTCCGTAATAACAATGACAAGCGTAAGTTGCCGTGAATCGCTGAAATGGTGTACGGCAATTACCCCTTCGCTTGCCGCTAAGATTGTGATGATTGGGCGCGGTCTTTAGGCGCTAAGGACTTCTGGTAATCGAACCTAGTAACACTTCTGTAAGTTAAAGACGAAAGACAAAATACGCTAATTTTAGAAATACATGCTCTTTTATTAACTTAAGTTCCATCTACTTTACAACTACCCCACCAAAGCTCCTACATTGCATGGTGCCAAACCTTTCGCATCTGAAACACAACTGTTACTCTTTGACTTGCTAAATTCTAAGAATTCGTTTCCTTTCTAGTTTTCCAGAGCTGGTCTACGAGCATTTTCACACACCTCTCTGATCTTAAAGCACTGAATTCTGGTTACCTAAAACTTGAGCTAATGGTTTTCTTGTTGACTGAGTTCAGCGGAACCTAATTGCCTTAGCTACTCTGACTTATACCTAATTGATTTTCCTGAACACGTAATTTGCCTAGTAATGACTTCCTTATTCACTTATAAAATTGTTACCCTTTCTTCTTCCATTATGCATTGTTTCAATATATGGAAATTATTTATTGCAATTATTTATCTGTCTTCATGTCTTTATAAAATTATGAATCATACGAGTTAATAATTCTGGTATCAATGTGAAGGAGTTGAAACCTATACGTGACATTCTGTGTATTTACTGCACCGTCCAGAGTAAAAGTATCCACTTCAATGTGTGCCAAACACCGAAGGGTAGGCACGATGTTGTGAAATATCATGGGGTTTCAATGAATTTTGTAGGGATACCAGTTATACACCGCCATATTTTCATCTGGTGGCAAGAACTTGGGATTAATAGTTTTTTGGCATAGTTCGCGAGCGCATTGCTTAATTAGTACATCTAAGAAATTTCAGTCTTCTACGACCACTACAGTCCGTGCTGTGCCACGCTGAACGCCGTTACTTCAATTTTAACCACCCGGTATAACGTTTATCGTTACGTGTAAAACCTTTTCATAACACACAATATCCAGTGCATTCATTTCAAATTTTAGATGTGGCATTTTTTATTAAAGACCACATGTTCGGGTCTCTTTTAAACTACAGTTATAATTCACTACAGTAAAAGATGCATCACGTTGCAACTAACTTATCGATTTTTCTTTAATAGAAGTTCAGCTCGCTCTCTCTCTCTCTCTCTCTCTCTCTCTCTCTCTCTCTGAGTTTATATTCACTAAATTTTTGCGTGTTAAATGAGAGATGAGTCCACACTACTGAAGGGCTTATTTGTGGATTAGTTTTAAAGGAAACGATGTGAGTAATGGAATAGTATAACGGAAATCTTTTCTGCAATTAAATGTTTAGACAAAGTACGGATGATGTTTAAACCTGATTTATGTGTGATTCTTTGAGTACTTAAGGCTGTTAATAACTGTATAAAAGGAAACACTACAAAGGATAAAACTATTAACTTATTAGCTTCTCATAAATGTCACCGGTGTTTCATAGGTTTTATTTGCATTTTGCGTGAATTTAAATTCTTTTTTGAGGCAGTATTTTTAACACTAAAATGATTTCAGTCTAATTATATAATATATAAATTCAATAACAACCCACCTTGAAGTAATATGTGTATGTAATAATTTGTTAAAATGTATGTAACAGTCATTGTATATGTTTGTATTATTCTATCCATGTGTAATAATGTTATATGAATATATTACGTAATTTAATAATGTAGGAGTTGTGAGAATAATAGGTTAAAAGTTGCTAACAATGAGGTAACCTTGAGGCAATAATGAATTTGAAAGTTTAAATGCTACTAGCCATTATTGGAGCAACAATAATGTAAATTTTGAGACAGTTTAAAAATATCCAATCAACAACCAGAAAAAGCTTTAGTTAAAATAAGGTATTCTATTGGATTAGGAATAGCCAATCAGAGACTTGAAATACAGAAATTTACAAGTTTAAGCGGTTAAAATCAGTTCAGTTGCCTGCAAACAGTGTTCCTAACCGGACGCGAGACTCATCCTCGAGAAGTATAATACGTATTCGTGTGAGACGAAAAATAGTTTACGTGTTAAAAAGTGCAAGTAATTCATAAAAGAATCTCACAGCTCTCTATATCAGTGAAGTGTTATTTAAATCGTATAAAGTATTAATAAAAGGAGTGAAGTAAAATTATAATCTGTGTAAGCCTACATTCTTGTCGCACCACAACCCTGCTAAGAGAAACGTGTCTCTAACAAATACTGACGCAGCCGAGGCAAACGTAAATATATAATATTTAAAGAAACAGTTAAATTACAAAGTTAATATTTTTTTAAACTTGGGGCAAAGGCCACCTGAAAGTACATTTGGGGCGAAGGCTACCGGAAACTGTTTACTATACGTGAGGTTGCAACTACTACAAGTTTGGCTCCCCAACAGTTGAAATACGATACAACTCCTAAAATACTCCTTTCTCACTTTCTAACCACAGCGGGTAAATGCAAATATCTATATGTTCACAAATTAATAAATATTTAAAAGAAGAGAGGAACATGGCTAAAACAATGAAATGTAAGCAAAGTGGAATGCTGTTGAAATTTATGAAAACGTATTTGAGCGTCAAAGCGGATTGTAATCATATTTAAGTTATTACAAAGGACCCGCTTACTACATACGGTAATATTTATGCTTTAGGGAACTTTCACCACTGCAAATTAAGGGGAGAAATGGAGAACATTGCCAAAAATTACATTTTTTGTGCAGTTCTGTTCACTGGAATTTCCTCTTAATTTTATACGTTTTAAAATAGCCCTCCTTCTGATAGTTTGTGCTGTGAATTCTGCACCAGTTCACAGGAAAAAGGAAAGAAAGAAAAAGAAACATAACTCCTACATACTTCGGAATAGAAAGGTAACGTCATCCTCCGTGGTGTAGCGGTTACCATGCTAACATCTAGTTCCCGAGGTCACGGGTTCAGACCCGGCCGAGGGCTATGAATTTTTTCGAGCGTAAAAATCCTTGACATCACTTCCATCGGAAGGGGAGTAAAATCGATGGCCCCGTGTCGTAGATTTAGGGCACGCAAAAGAAACTCAAGCCTGATAAAGAGGCCTCTGAGCAAAATTACCGGTCTTTCACGCCCAAAATAGAATGGGACGCTAAGTACCACAGCAGTTATAGGGCGTCCATAAATAAACCTCAATTTAATTAATTTATAGAAAGGTAAAAATTAACTTTCTCTCTACATATTGGTACTATTGTTAAGTAAGATAACCTCTGTGTGTTCATGCTATGTGGTTTCTTCCTTTGGAAATTAGTGTGACTTTGTTATCTGCATTTCTGGTTTGAGCAACATTTTCTGTGAATAACGTTTTCTGGCCTATATGACCCGTTTTTCGAAACTATTGAAGATAACTAAATAACCTTTTAGGACGATAAAAGCAACTTCTAAGTGCCCTTATGGATCAAATTTGGCGTTAATAATAGTTTGGTGATCTGAAAAAAGAAATTGCTGATACGTTTTAATCAAAAGATGGTAAAAAATTCTATTCCCCTTAAGAAAAAACTTGAACAAAAGAAGATCAGTGAACTTAGAGGGTATGGATCGAAATCCTGTAAAAAATCCAGTCTGATGTCTTAAGTGGAAACTAATGGTAGGAATTCCCAAATAATTACATATTTGGTTCTTTATGCGGTCTTGTAAATTGGAATGTCGTGTTTAATTTGATACTTATTTCATGATTGTAGGCCCAATACTTATATTTTAAAAGTTTTTTTAACTTTACTGCATTTGTCGTTCTGCAATATGAATTCTGCACAATTTCACAGAAAGAAAGCATAACTCCTTCACACTTTGGAGTAGAGAATTTAGACCATTTTATAGGACTTTTTCTCTACAGATTGGCACTAATATTAAATGTGTGTTCAAACTACGTGGTTTTCTTTGTTTTCAAATATATATGAGTTTGTTTTCTTAATTTTTGTTTTGAATATATTTTCCTCCTAATAACATTTTCTGGTATACCTAAATGTCCCGTTTTCTCAGAAACTAGTGAAGATAGTTAAATAAAATTTTAGAATAACGAAAACAACCTCAATGTGCTGTTGTGGATTTACTTTGATGTTAATAATATGTTTGGTTTTTTTAAAAATAATTTCTAATAAATTTTAATAAAAGCGAAACCGTAATTAAGGAATATAAATAATTAAATAAAGAAATAATAGTAAGATAGAGAAACAATTGCAATAAATAATTTCCGTATATTAAATCAATCTATGATATAACAAGCTTGGGTTGAAAGATTTTGTCCGAAAAGACGAAGGTAATTTGAAATCATGTTAGCCAAAGTCATTAGCGACAGCCGAAGTAGCCATCACATTAGTTTAAGGATTTCTGGGAACGCAGTTACGTTAACGCTTACACAGTCACGTAGGGCAAAATTTTGAAAAAGAGAAGTGAATGATATATCCGAGAGTTTAGCTAGGCCAACATGGTAACAAAGTTTAGAGACACGTAGGATCTAAGTATTGGTTACGCGTGAAAAATGATGTTGGTGGGAGTAATTCTAATGTAGGCGGAGCTAAGAGTAGTAAAGGCGGGTTATCTAACTCGGAGAGTTACTCTCTCTCTCTCTCTCTCTCTGAATTCGCCAGAGGTACTTGTTCGTTGGATGTTTTAAGCGCCCAGTGACGCGCAAATGTGAGTAGCGGCTATCGCTAGGGATCTTGCCGGTAAACATTTTAGCTACTCACGGCAGGTTATGCTTCTAGTTTCTTTTATTGCGGAAACAGTTATTTCCAACCATAACTTTGATACTGCAGAAGTTATCAGGTTTAATAATTCAGTTGTTAAAATTTCAAGTGCTGCAATTCATAATCAGTATATTTGTTCATCTCAAACGGTCAGAAACTCATTCCAATAAATCAAATATTAGTTCAAAATAAATTTCTCAGTTCAATTTAAACTGGTGTTGTCCTTCACAATAGACATCCACGCATACCCTGAGAGAAAATGCTCATAGCTCAATCACTGGAGCAGCCGGCAGCAGAATCAACAGCAGATAATGGAGACAACGAGAAAAAGTGACAACTACATTCCTGCTTCAAATTGTCGCACCGTCATCGCGGCATCTTGATTCTGCTTCAAAGGGTGGTATAATTGAGAAAAAGCATCTACCTTCCTTAATAAATAAACTTATTGTATAAAAGTAGATTCGGTGAACTTAGAGGACATTTATTTTTAAACATTTCAGTCTGGTGTCTTAAATAGTTTTTGAGATAATGGGACATGAATTTAGCTGGATAGGACTTTTAATCTCCCCTTAAACAAAGTCAGAGAATATAATTATGTTATATTAAACCTTCTACGATTAACAATCATTAATGCTGATACACCAGAATGGTAAGCAGAATCCTCATAGTGGCAAACAAATCAGAAAGTAGGTTAGCGAACAAAAGGCGAAGAGATAGACGGTTCCTTTCGTAACGGCAGAAGGGGTTTTGGATTAAAGCTCAGAATATCAAGTGGGATTTTACACGGTCCACCACACCCTTCAGGGATACACACTTGGGATCGGGGCTTATTGTCTGTACAGGTAAAATGTGTTGACTTGGAGGCTAAGGCAGAGACCTCTACTGTCGGAAGTAATAAACTTCAATCTCACGGGATTCTCGTTTGCAATAGCTTTTTATTTGATTCCACGTAGCCTGGTCTCAATTTCAAACAAGGACAGAAGATATTTCAAAACAAAACTCAATCTAGACTTTTAGTGTAAATGCACAGCTACTGTTCAGAACTGCTTTGCAATACTTGACATCAGATTCATCCGGAGAAATTTTATTGTTTGTATTTCAGATAAGCGTAACTATTTAGTGAAACAAAAACTTTTACCTATCTCAATCTAAGTGTTGTTATGCTTTTTATTTTCTCTACCACGTATTTAGTAGGTAGAGAAGGTATTGCATTCCACCCAAAAATTCGATATCGAAATTTCACCAGAAATACACATTTTGAGGCCCCTGAATGCAAAAAGAGCATTTTTAGAAAAACGTCCGTATGTGAACATCATACCTCAAGAACAAAAATTTTAGTACATACCAAAGTTGGTATTTAAGCTTAATATCTTCTAATACGACACGAAGATTCTCAAGAAAATGGCTCATACCAAACTACTGTTAAATAGAAACATTTTCGAAAGTTTTTATTTTCTCAAAAATCGCTCTAGTTATTTTGATTAAAATACTACATATTTAATATATTTACATGGCAAATAAAATGTATATCTTGAATTTTCCTGGAATAGCCGGTGAAATCCGTATATTCTGAAAGACTTTTATACCAGTTGTCCGGAGAATGGTTCCAATATTTGCAGTGGAGGTAGTATGCAACAAAAGAAGAAAACAGTTCCGATAAACATTGGTCATAAACCTAATGACTTCTGAGTTATGGTCTTATTTTATACAAAGAGCGCCAAAGAAAATCTCGTTGCACCTCGCGTCTATGTCACATTATTTATCGTTGTACGTTGCCTTGCGAAGCCATAGCCATGACATAGTTTGCTTTAGGCCTCGGTGCAAGGGTGCGCCATTCCTTCTGCTAAATATTTGCACCAATAACCACAACAAAGGCTACAAAATGGCGTAGAAACGAAATATATGTTTACGCTCTCGATCGTATTGGCTAAAAGAGAAAGAGGTAGAGTGAGTGCATTCAGTTTGTCATACAGACCTCTTATCGTGATTGGTAGCCAGTACCTTATCGGCTAGTGCAGGACTCGCCTTTGAAAGGGTTAAAAGCTAAGGGGAAAACTTGATGAGCGCCCAGGTTAGCGGAATGTAGAATGTGTAGTGTGAGAAGATTTTCAAATTAAAGCTTGAATGGTATTCATTAAGTACATAGCAATACTTTATAACAAAAAATAAACATAACTGTATTCTCACAGTGGTATCAATGCTTGTTGCTGCATAGAAGCAAAAATAACTAAATAATAAATAAATAAAGCAGCATGTTTTCCCTCTAATTCAAACTATAATTGGTTAATATATCTTTATTAACATATTGCTGATCATAGAAATACAACAGGATTATAGACAAAAATATAACCCAATATTATTGCTATAATATGTATGTCTTATTCGGTAAACCATATACACATTTATCTCTAGTTTCTAAACATAATCAGTCAATTATAACAAAAGAGTAATTTGCATTTAGTGTACGAATGTTATCATCTGCGAATGTTTTACGGGGAGTATCCACTTTCTGATGAGTATGTAGACTGTCTTCCCCACTTTCCTAGAATATTTTTATCCAGTAATTTACTACAAAAACACTTTTATGCAATGCCGTTGCAATTGCTGTAAGAGTGCGACCAGCCTCCCACATACCCACGATACGTCCACGAGTAATTTCGCTAGTATACGACATGACTGGTTCTGAGACAATAAACATGTTTTGGTTTCAATAACACCAGAAAAAGCAAAAGGCATCAACCTCCCCTCTTTTCCTCCTTTATGCTGTGTAATCATGCTACCTCGCTCTACGGTATGTAAGGTGAACGACACGCCTCAAACGACCCCAGAAAACGATACAATGTCCGCCGAATATTTTCTTTGGCGCTCTGTGTACTAGGGGCATATATTGCACTCCGAGCGCTTTGGCACCAAACGAACGAGATCACATTGCAGGTTTGTTACTATGCAGCAAGTCGTGACAGAACACTAGGGTAGTCAGGTTACAGTATTCCACCGCGTGCTACTATGTATTGCTCTATCAGTCAGGTATGTTATTTACGTCTAGTGCACGGTAGTGCTCAAAGGGCACATGTTTTGTTCTGCCACTGCAATACTGTAATTTGTTTTCTTGTCCTTCCCTGGACCGGGGCACCGGCCCATTTTCATTATAGGCTTAGGCTACAACTAACACTAGTCTTTCACGAGCGACGTATACCTTGTTGTTTCCCGTTTTCCTGACCTTAACCCTTTAGATTTTTGACTTTGGGGATATTTAAAGACCACGGTGAATGCAGACCACATAAATGATGCGCAGGCACTACGAGAATGTGTGTTCAATGCCTGTGATGTAATTTGTCCTCTTTTTTTTAATTTTTTCCGTAAAAGAAAAGAAAAAAGTTAATGATATCAAACGTCCGAGTGTCGCTGACTGTAAGATAGTGCCAGCCAAATAAACAATAACAAAGATTTGCATAACTGGCAATTTGCTATTTTGAAACATCGGCTAAGTCAGACGAGCCGTATACAAGTTCAACTACGTTGACACGACGCTGGCTTGACATGTTAAAGATTTTTGTTTTAGTATCGTGTTGTTGTTTTTGCCATTACTGGAACGTGGCGTTTTATTTACATGACACAATTGATTTTTTGTAGCTACATTTTTTAAATTGTTACATGCTTCTAACCAATAATAATAATAATAATAATAATAATAATAATAATAATAATAATAATAATAATAATAATAATAATAATAATAATAATAATAATAATAATAATAATAATAAGGCGCCTTGGCCGAGTGGTTAGACCGCTCGCCTCCCACCGAGGCGGCCCGGGTTCAATCCCAGGGACCTGCATGTGGGATTTGTGGTGGACGAAGCGGCGTCTGGGCGGGTTTTCTCCGGGTTCTCCGGTTTCCCCCGCCATTCATTCCACCAACTGCTCCATCATCACCTTTCCTGTCATCCATTTCACCAACATTTCGTTTCATCTACTTCCTTCATCCCATACCAGGCATCGGGCTGATCCCCCATCCTGGATGTTCTGTCTGATCCATGAGTGTCTGCTCCTCGACGGGCCTCTGACCCCAGGCACCCGCCTGTAAGTCCTGGGGGTGTAAGTCCTACATAAGAGGAGGGTAAACAGATAATGAATGAATGAATAATAATAATAAACACGTTGGCTCTGAGTTCCACCTGTATATTTTTTTCTTTGTTATTTTTGTTTCATTTTGTTGTTTTAATTTTTTAAAGGAGACTTTTCTCCTTAAAGAAAGGTATGGGCAGGGCGGTATAGCATTGTATTGCATTATTCCCAATCCGGCAACCAGAGGTGTTCCAAAGAGTCCGTGGTTCCATGAGACACAGGTTGGAAGGCTGCATTGCAATGAATGGTGGCCACATCGAGCACCAGTTGTAAAGGGCAGATCAAAGATGGTAATGTAGTAGGCCATAACTCAGGAGATATTAAGTTTACGACTAAGGTTTATAGGAACTGTTTTTCTTCTTTTGTTCCTCTATAAATATTGGGACCTTTTTTCCGCACACTCTGTATAATTGGTAAACCGCAAGTGTTAGACAAAACCTTGGTGCACAAAAACATGTAGCTCTTGTTAGAACACACAATTTATGGCAAGTTTTTATGGCGTTAACCATTTCCGAGTTATTCTTTGTTATTGTTTTGAATTTTCAAATGCTTATACTTTTTTAAGTGTCACGTTTTTACCATTCGTTTTTTCTCGTAGTCACGCAAAGAGCAATGAATTTCAAAGCCATTATATAGCGATCTACTTTTTTAAACATCTGACTATCGCTTTACTCTTCTTGTACCTACGGAGAAATGTAAAATGTATAATCAAGATTTATCTCAACTAACAAGAATTAAATAGAAGAACAAGTATTTTTAAGAATAGTTTGCAGAAGAATGAGTAGAGAATGTTATGTGAATACAACATGTTAGATTATTTTTATTCTTTCAGCATGTGAATAGAAATGTTTAAATAAATAATTTAACTATAGATTCAGTGTGAGTGTAATGGAGGTATGTCTTCTGTATGCTGCAAGAAAATTCGCACTTGACTGAAGTATTTCCTGATGTCTCACTCCAATTCTACTGATGTCTTGATTAATTTCTTCCTCATTTATTTTGTTTTCATCTTTAGCTAAGTCGGGGCTAAAATTTTTCACTTTCAAATACTCCATTTATTTTACATTTGTAATATTTTCGCTTCCAGTTTCAAGTACTTTATAGGAGATTAAAAACCCTATTCTGCTAATGTTAAATCTCTTAAATGCATGACACATCTCAGAAACCATTTTACATACAACAAAAATTGCTACAGGATGTAGATTAATGCGTTATAAGTTGACTTATCTACTTTTATAAAACAAGTTTGTTCATTAAGAAAGATACGGTTATTTTCTTAATTGCACCAACTTTTGTTTAAAACTCATCCTTAATTATTAAAAAACAACAAACCATGTTATTAACACCATAGTAGATCCACAACAGTACATAGAGGTTTTTATTTTCTCCTAAAATTCTATTTTCCTATCTTCAATAGTTTCTGAGAGAACTGGCCATTTATGCCAAAAAATGTCATTCACAGAAGAAGCTGTTCAAAGCAAAAACATGGAACACAAGTTCTCATGTATCTGAAAAGAAAGAAACCACATGACCTCAGCATGCAGGAGCTGTCATATGAAGTGGTGCAGAATTCATAATATGAAATACTGTACCATTATTACATCATATTTAAAATATAGGTATTGTGACTACAGTGATTATATACGTATACACAATTAAAGAGAAAACTTCAGTTAATAAGACTGCACAAAAGACTATAAATACTATTTTTGGGCAATTTTCGCCATTTGGTCTCCTCTTCACTCATACGGGGTGTGAAGGATAATGTGCCGAAATTTATATGTGTGTATTTGGGGCTGAATTCCATAAATGAAGCAATCACCGATTTTCCTTGTCATGGGAGTTTCTCTTGAAGAATATAGGTCCAATCTAAGATTCTAGGATGAACCTACAATACCATAGCCTAGCACGTTTGACCTCTACCTTCTCTTGTCGTCCTCCGTGGTCTAGAGGTACCATGCCAGCCTCTAGTTCCCGAGGTCGCGGGTTTAAACCCGGCGGAGGGCGATGGGTTTTTTTTGGGCGTAAAAATCCTTAGCATGGCTTCCTTCGGAAGGGAAGTAAAGCCGGTGGTTCCGTAGATTTACGGCACGTAAAAGAACCTCAAGCCTGATAAAGAGGCCTCTGAGAAAAATTTCCGGTCTCTCACGCCATATATAGTATAGGACGGACGCTAAGAACCGTAAACTTTAAAGAGTATCCATGATTGAAACTCATTTTATTTTATTTTTACCTTCTCTTGAGTACTCTTAGGAGGTCAGTGGCTTGCCACTCTTCGAAAATGTACTATAGCTTTTAACACAACGAATCACCAACGGGCAAGGGGACAAAATACACAAGGACATTTATAATCGTACAGCTGTCCCCTACCACATCTGAAATTCCAAGCCTCTATATAATTTAAGTCCGATATATTCGAATTGTGTCTTTTTAGATACGAATTTGCAGAGTTCTCTGAGTCCGACTCGGTAAATTCAAACGCCAGTAGAGAGAGAGAGAGAGAGAGAGAGAGAGAGAGGATATTAGTGAATATCTATAGCAGTGCGATTATCTACCCACGCAAGTGAAGACATCCTACAATGACATTTTGAACACCGGTTAAGTGAGATGCATAAACATCCTCAGTGGAAATACATTTATGTCCATAATAATTTATATAGTAAGGATATATCCAAGGTGTTTTATGTCAAACCACAGCTACATCTCACACATACACCAGCAAAATAATCTAAAAAGTTTTGGTGTTTTTGCCATCAAATTAAAGGAGCAACACAACCTGAAATGAGTTCTGACGCTATACTTTGGTAATTATTGAAGTTTCCATTACCTTATTTTCATCTGTTTCCTCAACTTCGTTCTCGGATACTGCATTTTCAACGCCATCTTCTCTAGCATTTCTGGGAAGATCTCTTTTCTTCTCCACCGATTTTATCAACGCATTTCACAAAATATCCTAACTCAAATGATGCATGTGTGCATCCCTTTTCGAACTTAGACGGAATTCCAAAATCCTTTATCTACTAACAAAAGCTTTTCAATCCCTTATCAGTGTAGATAACTTCCAGATTCCAGACACTTACGTCATAGATTTGTCAGCAACTTTCTTATTAGTGCTAGTTTACAATTCATATGGAATTCACATTTTTCCATAAAACTCATTTACATCGTCTATTATTTTCTACCTTTAGCAGTAAAACTGTTACCGAGCGGGATGGCTCAAGTGGTTACGTCTGTGGCCCGCATTCGGGAGGTCCTGGGGTAGATCCCCGATGATCGCCCACTCTGATACATGTTTTTTTCGGGGTTTTCCCTGGTCGTCAGGCGAATGCTGGAGTGGTTTCTTTCATCCCCCGAATTTCCTGCACCTCCATTAATTCTTTATTTCATTCATCTTTCCTCCCGTTAGTCTCTTTCAAGGTCGGAAGTGTCGGCGATGGTGCTTCGGTACAGCGTGGCAGAGGAAAGGATGCTCTCTGGCGCCAACCTCCTGATAACTTCGGGCCATAGACGCTGCGTCACATAGCTCCCTCCTAAAAGCTGTTCGTCCCACAATGGACCATCATCAGACCCCCCTTGGGGTTGACACCGAATACGCGACAGAGGCCCAAGGCCTGTGGCACGGATGGCACATGACGGGAACCAGCTCTCCATGTCACTTCGAAGACACAACCAACACAATCGGCGACATAGCTTCGTCAAGGTGTTGTTCGCACCAGGTGCTGGTATGGGTTTTCACGAGGACTTCTTACACCGTTTCCTTCGGGAGCACCAACTGTTTCACCCTCGTCCTTCCCGCTGCGGACTCGCACACTCTCTTCGATACACCGTTGCTGACCACCAGGAGTTCCACCGCTCCAACAGCTCTCATAGCTCGGGCCTCTGGGAGATACATCCGCCCATGCGGGTCGTACGCCAGATTGTTAAACCTTCAGAATCGGCCCTACGTCTCGAACCTCTAGCTGCTCGCTCCTCAAGGCCTACGTGTTTCAACAAGCTGCAGGTTGCACCGTGACTGGGTATGGGGCAGCAGCACTCTCCGTCACCTGCTGGCCCAGACGCTCGTCCATTGCGGCCGATATCGCCCTCTTGCTTTCTTCCGTCTGCCCATCTAACCGTTTTCCTTGCTTATCTAGACGCTCCTCCACCGCAATAATGTCATCTTCCATGTCAGACTTAGTGTCTTAACTCCTTTGCAGTGTCGTCCTTCAGAGCTTTCAATGTTGCCTTTATCTCACACTTAACGGAATCGATGCCGAAGTCGAGTTCGAATCTCATTTTCCCCATTCCATATTCTATTTTCGTCTCCTTCTTCTGCATTTTGTTCTTCATTTCTGTTCCCATCTTCTCCATTCTGGAAACCATTTTCTCCATTCCAAAACCCATATCCTCCTTTACACTCTTCATTGCACTTAATAATTGTTTAAGTAGTTCCTCCATCATGGCTTCTATACCCCACTTCAGACACCAGTGTGATTTTGTCTAGTTTTATTTTTAACTGTCACTGTTCTAAGTTCTTATCTGTCACTTTAGTTTTTCTCTAGTTCAGTTTCACTGGTAGTTCACTGCACTAATGCCACTTCACTAAAATGAACTAGTTCAATTCTCCGCCACTTCACTTCCTTCGTGAGGTATCCCCGTCACACCGGACGGTTCACTTCACTCGGGAGTCGAACACAAGAACCCCACTATCCGTCGCTGCGCAGTACCACTCGCTGCACGTGGCAACAGCCGTCACCAACTCGCTCGGAGAATCACTGCTTAGTTTTTCTCTAGTTCAATTTCACTGGAAGTTCAAATGTCACTTCACTAAAATGAACTAGTTCAATTCTCCGTCACTTCACTTCCTTCGTGAGGTGTCCTCTTCACAACGGACTGTTCACTTCACTCGGGAGTCGAACAAAGAATTCCACTATCCGTCGCTCCGCAGTAGCGCTTGCTGCACGTGGCAACAGCCGTCACCAACTCGCTCGGAGAATCACTGTTTAGTTGTTCTCTAGTTCAATTTCACTGGAATTTCAAATGTCACTTCACTAAAATGAACTAGTTCAATTCTCCGCCACTTCACCTCCTTCGTGAGGTATCCCCTTCACACCGGACGGTTCACTTCACTCGGGAGTCGAACACAAGAACCCCACTATACATCGCTCCGCAGTACCACTCGCTGCACGTGGCAACAGCCGTCACCAACTCGCTCGGCGAATCACTGTTTAGTTTTTCTCTAGTTCAATTTCACTGGAAATTCAAATGTCACTTCACTAAAATGAACTAGTTCAATTCTCCGTCACTTCACTTCCTTCGTGAGGTATCCTCTTCACACCGGACGGTTCAGTTCACTCGGGAGTCGAACAAAGAATTCCACTATCCGTCGCTCCGCAATAGCGCTTGCTGCACGTGGCAACAGCCGTCACCAACTCGCTCGGAGAATCACTGTTTAGTTTTTCTCTAGTTCAATTTCACTGGAAATTCAAATGTCACTTCACTAAAATGAACTAGTTCAATTCTCCGCCACTTCACTTCCTTCGTGAGGTATCCTCTTCACACCGGATGGTTCACTTCACTCGGGAGTCGAACACAAGAACCCCACTATCCGTCGCTCCGCAGTAGTACTCGCTGCACGTGGCAACAGCCGTCAGCAACTCGCTCGGAGAATCACTGTTTAGTTTTTCTCTAGTTCAATTTCACTGGAAATGCAAATGTCACTTCACTAAAATGAACTAGTTCAATTCTCCGCCACTTCACCTCCTTCGTGAGGTATCCCCTTCACACCGGACGGTTCACTTCACTCGGGAGTCGAACACAAGAACCCCACTATCCGTCGCTCCGTAGCAGCACTCGGTGCACGTGGCAACAGCCGTCACCAACTCGCTCGGAGAATCACTGTTTAGTTTTTCTCTAGTTCAATTTCACTGGAAATTCAAATGTCACTTCACTAAAATGAACTAGTTCAATTCTCCACCACTTCACTTCCTTCGTGAGGTATCCTCTTCACACTGGACTGTTCACTTCACTCGGGAGTCGAACACAAGAACCCCACTATCCGTCGCTCCGCAGTAGCACTCGCTGCACGTGGCAACAGACGTCACCAACTCGCTCGGAGAATCACTGTTTAGTTTTTCTCTAGTTCAATTTCACTGGAAATTCAAATGTCACGTCACTAAAATGAACTAGTTCAATTCTCCGTCACTTAACTTCCTTCGTGAGGTATCCTCTTCACACCGTACGGTTTATTTCACTCGGGAATCGAACACAAGAGCTCCACTATCCTTCGCTCCGCAGTAGCAGTCGCTGCACGTGGCAACAGCCGTCACCAACTCGCTCAGAGAATCACTCTTGATATCGCACCAGAGACGCACTCACTAACTCGCTCGCTCACTGACTGACTCAACAACTCTCTTCGCAACTGCCTGTCTTCCGCGAGTTCACTCGCTTATATAGTCAATGGAATCGTTCCACAAGGTTCTCGAACGTTCTAGTATTATTTCGACACACTTTCTGGAGGAGGGGCAGGAGATGCTTCCTTTTACGCTGGCGAGCGGTCGTTACGGTTGTTTACTCCGACCGCTCGGCGCTGACCTCCCATAATTTTGAGCCATAGGCGCTGCGTCACAATATATATATATATATATATATATATATATATATTATATCACTATTGCTGCATTTTCCGATCTTTATGGGCTGCCAATATTATCTAGTGCTATAGACGCAACGTCTTCATTAACGAGCGCATTCCGCTTGTCGTTTCTATTTCTGAAAAATGTACCAGTGTCACTTATCCTGTGAATTACAATGCATTTATGATCTAGTGTTCTCAACAATATTTAAGTATTGCAACGCGGATCCATACTAATCATGTAGCTGACATAGAAATGTCACCTCACTCCTTGAGCCAGTTCTAATGAAGACTGATTTGGAGAAACGTTCGTTATTATTGCGGTGGAAAGGACATTAAGGGTGAATGCTACAATCAAAATTTACCAAAACGTTTAAAAAATCACATTTATAATTTCAAAGTATAAAAATCCGCCTGTCTTAATAATCTGTTTCCCTTTAACCTGCAAGGGTGTTTAAATATCGTCACGTGGCTTTCTAAATATTCAATTACTCATGATAGTGTATATAAGCTGTACTTCCAAATGCGTTTTTCTCGCATTTGGTTTTTCCTACGTTTTGTTGTATTCATAGTATTCCACACCATGTATTTTTATTAATTTTTCTTCAAATTTTCCAAAAAAAAATCAGAAGTAAGTAAGAAAGCATGTTATGTGATGTTAACTAATTATTTTCTAATTCCTCTAGATAATTATCTGAATTTAGGTTGATTAGAGCTTAAGAAGAATGTTAAATGTTTAACATTAGAAAGCCCAGCCTATATCCAACTTAGGTTTCTTAGACTTTTATCAAACCTTTATTAATATTGTTGTTTTATAAACAGATGCACATACACCGCGTGGAACATTTTAATTAACTACTATAAAAACTGTAAGTAAAACATTTTTTTCTCAAGACGAGTAAAACATATCAAAACAAACCTTAGCAATAAGCAGAGTGCTACTGTGCAGTCTAGGTAAATCATTTGAACAACTGCGATTGGAAATAGCAGGATAGTAATTTCACCAACGCATACCCTCATATGAGGTTACGTTTTGCTCTGGGACAGTCTTGGTAATCTCTACCTTGGATAGAGCTCCTGTATTACATATCTTGTGTTCCTTATATTGTATTAACCCGTCGAGAATACGTTTATGCGTGTAATATTTGTTCCCAATTAATATCTTAATTGTTGGCATTTATTTTGGTTAATATCCGGGGATATGTCTGGTTATTTTAATGCAGACCAACCTATTTGTCTATATTTGCCAATAGATAGATACATGCATCATTTATTGTTGCCAGCATTTGAATGCTTAGCAATGTTAAGGAAAAAATTTTAAAATTTACAAATTTAAATTACAAAAAATAATTGCCTGTAAAGAGCGCTGGGTGTCAAAACGTCTTGATTGTCGATTTAAATTATTTAAAGGAAAAGTTCTAAAATGGGGTGAACTACAATGAATATTTGTATAATGCTATATTTTTATTAGGATAACTATTCAAACTATTTCTAGTAGAATAATTGAGTATTGAAGAAAATGTTTATAATTATGAATATTTCTCTTCATATAAAGTAGGCAACTCAAGACAAACCTTGACGTCAGCACTAATACACTAAGTTTAATAAAAAGTCGCCGAGTATGATACTTAGATGGTACACCACATACAAGACCCACTGATTTCTTTTGTAACAAAAACAATGTAAACGCTAAAGTATGATATAACGTAATACACTCTCAATAAGGATTCCATACATATATTTTCTTTAAGTATATTCAGACTAAAAGATCCTTTAACAATTTTACTACGTATAGAATACGTTTTTACAGCTCTCACAGCAAATAATATATATTTTTACCACCCTCGTAAAACAGCTTTTCAATAGAAAAGCCCATTTTATTAATGAATACAGCGAATTAGAGCTATATTATAAACATAGAACAGAGCTGGTGATGA
Organism: Deroplatys truncata; assembly: GCA_030765065.1. Lineage (NCBI taxonomy): Eukaryota > Metazoa > Arthropoda > Insecta > Mantodea > Mantidae > Deroplatys > Deroplatys truncata. Next base: position 85,306,540 of record CM060990.1, on the reverse strand, counting down.
AGTTATAATGTGACTGGGCAAATGCATAAATTGCCGTAAATCTTTTGATGGTTTTTGGCTATACGAATAAAAGCCAAAACGAAGCAAGGGAATACGTTACAGTAGTGGATTATATCCGGGTACCAGTGGAACTCTATAACCTTTGATGACAGCTTAAGCGTGATGAGTTCGCACCTGTACATTAACTACTCCGACAAAAAGCCAATATCTGTTACGCTAATGCCAAGAAAGGTTCTGCACCTGCATTACATTTTTGCTTTTGTTACCTTTATGTTTTGCTACTCACTGCTTTAACGCTTTCATTGCTAACTACGTGTATCTGGTGAAAGTGGTATAGAAGTCGTCCTTTAAACCGGACATAGATCTATGTGTAAAAACTTTATAAACGGGAGAGAGATTAAATAAACGAAATTGCCAAAACTGATCTTTTTTATTATGGTGTAGTTTTATAAATTGTATTTCTTCTCTAATTTGATGTGTGTTTTAACACTATAAGAACAATACTTATACAGGGTGATTTATGAAGAACTGGCACATTTATTTCTTTAATTATTCTGTTCAAAATTAACTCATTACCCACAATTTTAGCACCAAATTAAGCAGAAAGTTCTGGATTTTCGATTGCCTATCACTAGATACGCATATATCCATGTTTTATTCGTAATTGTTAGTTTTATAGTCGGCAATTGTTTTTGAGATTTTGTTCTAGTCAACGTGAAAATGGAGTACACATTAAATGAACGACTCTTCCTTGTAAAGCAATACTGGATTACGAATTCAATTACAGCTACTAAAACGGCATACCAGAGAGAATTTGGTGTTCGGAATCCTCCCCAAAGAATCACAATACTGGGACTGGTAAACAAATTGGAAACAGCTGAATCTCTGGTAAGTGAAAAAGGTAAAACTCGTTCATCTAGGCTTCCCACGGTTGTTGTTGACGTAAGAGCACGACTGGATCAGTCACCCAAAAAATCATTAAGATGTTTGTCGCAGGAGACAGGGTACAGCTACTTAATGTGTCAGCTGTGAAAAGTGCAGGCCTAAAGCCGTATAGGATTATGGTTGTCCATTAGTTACAGGAAACAGATAAGGATAGAGGACTGAATTATTGTCGTTGGTTTCAGACGTTCATTGTGCAGAATCCTGCCATATTGTCCATCACACAGTTCACAGATGAAGCATAGTTCCATTTCTCCGGCTATGTGAAATCAAACAACTCACGCTATTGGGCCAGCGAAAATCCACATGTTATTCATGAAGCACCTATGCACCCAGTTAAAATCGGAGTTAGTGCGTAATATCCGCACAGAGAATAGTGGGACCAATTATTTTTTAAAACAATGTGAACACTGCAGAGTACCGACGGATTTTCATGGAGTTTGCTGAGCAACTAAACGATGTAGAGCTGAGTCAAGGATATTTTCAGCAGGACGGTGCTACATGCCGTACATACAATGAATCCATGGCACTAATTGCAAGTTTATTTGACGACCGGATAATTTCCAAGAACCTGTGGCCACCGAGATCTCCAGATTTGATATCGCCGGACTTCTTTCTATAGGGACTTGGATTTCAATCTGGTAGACTCGTGGTGAGCCTAAGTAAGTTTTGCTATGTACCTACCCTTGGAAAGCCTTTACCATAGGTAGGACGGATTTTTGTAAGGTGACAGTTTGGTGTTGATATTGGGGGTGTGATAGGAGGTAGCTCTATGTTTTTATAGGCTCCTCAGTGATTGCCTTTTCAGGAGCAGCGCCAGTGCCCTGCTCCACTGATGTTTATTTATATTGAAATTTTGATTGATTTTTAATTTAGATTGACCACTCCCATGGGGAGGGGGGAGTACTTAGTGACAGCATATTTTGCTGTTGGTAGGTTTAAAGCCTTCGTTACCGGGGTGCCCGCAAGCCATGCGAGGAACCCGGTAGCGTCTGTATTGACGTTCTTGAGGTAAGTAGTCCCCCAGGGATCTGACAAGGGCGTTCTCATGATAAATCAATTTTCCGTAGAATTTTGTTGCTCGGTATCTAATCACGTCCTCCACATATGGGAGGGCCGAGGCCTCATGTAGTAGCCTGACTGGAAAGCGACGACAGACAGAATAGATGGACCGAAGTCCCTTATTCTGAATCCGCTGTAGCCAGAGAAGCCAGGAGTCTGCTGCCATGGCCCACACCTCACAGGCGTAGAGCATCAAAGGTATAATAAGTGCTTTATAAAGGCGTAACTTTAAGTGAACCGGCATAGTGGAAGCTAGAACCGGGTATAAGGCAGCTACCGCCCCCTTAGCCCTGTTCATTGTTCCACGCACGTGTTCTCGAAAGGTTAGGCCCTTATCCAGAGTAACACCCAAGTAGCGTATGGAAGTACCCCACTCTATCCTTTGGCCCTGATAGGTGAAATTTGGTCTATCTGCAGCGGGGATTCGTCTCTTGGTGAACAGGACAGCTAGGCTTTTGCCCGGAATCACGGACATCCGCCACTGCCTGCACCAGAGTTCAACGAGACGGAGGTGTCTTTTACTTAAAAGACAGGGTTTATGCCACACGTCTCCAGACATTGGACGATCTAAAGCACAACATTACACAGGAGATTCAAGCTAGTGACAACAGAGTCCTCCAACGAGTGGACAGTAACATGGAACGACGTGTTGAGTTGTGCCTTATGCAGAATGGAGGACATTTTCAACATTTGTTATAGAGGTAAATAATCTCCCAAAATTCCTCTGCATTTCAGGTATAATAAGTTGTCGCTAGCATAACTCGTTTTGAAACAATTAAAGAAATAAATGTGTCAGTTCTTCATAAATCACCCTGTATTTTAAACGTATTTTTAGGTTTGTACTGCATCTGTCTTTTTGTACTGCGAATCCTGCACCACTTCCCAGAAAAAGTTATAACTCCTACACACTTTAGAATAGAGACGTAAATTTTAGCCCAAAGTGTAGGGGACGTTTGCTCTATAAATTGGTACTACTGTTTGGTATGACAGCTTCTGTGTACTGAAGCCATGTCTGGTGATTTCTTTGCATATTTATGCGAGTTCGTTTTCTCCTTTTCTTTGAACAGCTTTATCTGTGAATCGTAAATTAGTCCGCTAAGTTATGTAGCTTTCAAATTAATTCATGCCAATGAATTGTTCTAAGGATCTGTATTTAAACACCTGTTCTTGTACAAAACTGACACATAGTTTTGGACTAAGTTATTATTTTCAGATGTATTAAATGATTCCTCCTCTATTAATCATATCTGAATATTCAGCACTTCGTTTAATTTGCTATACAACGAAGAAATTCTCTCTTTCTGCGGCTAAAGCCATTTTGCCAGGTTATTTCGTGCTGATCAAGGGAGAATCCAGGTACACTATGGGATAGACCTTACTAGCCTTTCTTCCCAGTACGGTGACCTCCCATAAAATATTGTAGGGCTGTTGGGTATATGGTAGATGACCTCCCATTTAATATCTTAGTGATGTTAGGGATATAGTAGATTAATTCCCATAACATATCGCAGTGCTGTTGGGGATATTGTAGATGACCTCCCATTTAATATATTACTGACGTTACGGATATGGTAGATGAACTCCCATAACATATCGTAGTGCTGTTGAGGATATGGTAGATGACCTTACATTTAATATCTTAGTGATATTACAAGTATGGTAGATGAATTCCCATAACATATCGTAGTGCTGTTGGGGTTATTGTAGATGACCTCCCATTTAATATATTACTGACGTTACGGATATGGTAGACGAACTCCCATAAAATATCGTAGTGCTGTTGGGGATATGGTAGAAGACGTTACATTTAATATCTTAGTAATATTACGAGTATGGTAGATGAATTCCCAATAAATATCGTAGTACTATTTAGAGGTATGGTCGATAACCTCCCATATAGATGATATCTTACTGCGGATGGGAGTATGGTTGATGACCTCATATTAAATATCGTAGTGCTGTTTGGGGTATGGTAGATGACCTCCCATAAATTATTGTAGTGCTCTTTGGGAGTATGGTAGATGACCTCCCACAAAGTATTGTAGTGCTCTTTGGGGGTAAGGCATATGACCTCCCATAAAGTTTTGTAGTGCTGTTTGGGAGTATGGTAGATGACCTCCCACAAAGTATTTAGTGCTGTTTGGGGGTATGGTAGATGACCTCCCATATGTTAGTGCGGTTTGGAGTACGGCTGATGACCTCACATTAAATATAGTAGTGCTGTTTAGGGGTATGGTAGATGACCTCCCATAAAATGTGCGAGTTATTCTTATGCACAGAACCTCATATTAAAACTATACGTTAATGTATCCTAAAAGAATTACCTTATCTTGTTTCTTGTTTTCGGAGCTTTGGTTTATTAGTTAGAAGTTGTTACTAGCTTATTTGTTATTTTTGAAGTTATGTTATAAGCAAATATTTAACGTTTTATATATTATTTTTTAGATTTAGTACCTTAACGTTTAGAATTAATTTAATTCAATTCATTTTGGAACATCGAGGATGAGAAGATAGAACTTCAATTAACTCTATTTATAAATGCTTTAAACTTAATTTAGAGAATGGACGTGATATTGAACAGGAAGTTAATATTATATAAGGTGGTTAGAATATTACTGTAAGTAATCTATACCTGCCAAGTGAAACATTTAATCACATCGATCTGACCCACATAAGCTGGGGTGAACCTTATGAAAGGCAAGCTAATGACTAAAAGGGGGCGCGCATGTGACGCTAAAATTAATTTAGAAACCAGAAGTTCAAAAAAATAATAATGATATTAAAGCTGTTAGCAAAGATTAAAAGAGAATATTTATATAATAATACCTATGTTTGGGAAGCATGAGTAGAAAATGCTTAAACAGACCCTTGTTGAATTGCAGCATCACGAATATAAATGAGTTATAACAGTTGTATCTTATCTTCGTAATATCATTAATTTAAGTTCGAATGCTCTTAAGTCGTGATAAATATTTCTTTTCACTTCATTGTCGTTTCTACCTAAAAAACGCAGATGTAGGGGAGGGTAGTTGATTGCCGATCAGTTGGTTAATGCCGATCACTCGAGTCTACCCGCTCTGGAGTGGTTAGTGCTTTGCTGATTGATGCTGCTATCTAGTGTCAATCATGTTGCATTAATTCAACATAACCCATCTTTCTTGACTACTCTTTGTTTGTCGCTAGAAACCTGAAAGTGTTTGTGCTTCAATTGAACTAAATTTCTCAGATTTTTACACGGAGACTGCGCACATCCTTGTACAGGGAAGGTTTAATTCATTACCAACAGATTTAAGATCATAGTTTTGGCTTTATGATAGTGTTAATTCGTAATAATGTGGTTTCTGGGAACGAAAAGTTCACAAAGAAGTAAAATGGCGATATCGGGTTATACTGGTCAAATTATCGGTGCAATGGCGATCAGTTGATCGGCGTTGCCCTTCATAATTTCTTATGGCAAAATTGGACCCCTTTACTTATCACGTTTAAAACTCCCAATCAAAGGAGATTTATTCACAGATGCCGCGAAATAGTTAGAACCATCACTAAAGCCCAGTGGAGTTCTGATGATCTTATCTAAGCAATAGCTGCTGTGAATCATGGGATGGAAATTTGAAAGGCATCTAGGACATTCAAAATTCCATTTTTGATACTGCGTGACAGGCTAAAGTCAGTAATTACTGCATCTGGAAGGTTGGAACGTAACTCTGTTTTTACTGTTCAACGGGAGAAGTAAATTTTTAGTTATATGTTACAGTAATCTAAGTTATTCTATGGAATAACTTTCACAGAACTCCGTCATCTGGCTTTGGAGTATGCTGAGGACTCGGGCTGAAACACAACTTCAACAAGTTAGAAGTATGCACTGGAAAAGTTTCTGTCAGAAGCTTTCTGAAACGCAACTCTGGTGTCTCCTTAAGAAAGCCGGAGGCGACAAACCTAAATAGAACCTCAACATTCAACATGCAGGAAGTTTCCAAATTTTATGAGAACCTGAAGAAGGTCTATGGAAAACATAACTTCCTCCGTCAAAGATTTTTAATCAGGAAGAGACTGGGAGCTCCAACGTACATAAGCCATGCAAGAGATTTACAAAGAAGGGAGAGAAACAGGTTGGAGCGGCAACAAGAGTAGAAAGAGGCAACAATGTGACTGTCTCATGTTCCACGTATGCTTCTGGATATTTGTGCCTCCAATTTTATATTTACACGAGACCAAATGACTCCTCTCCTTGAAGTAGATGGTCCCCCTGGAGCTTCATAAAAATACCCAAAAATGGATGGATGAATGATGAAGTTTTCGTCAATTGGCTTAAACATTTTGCTGCACATGCAAGCCTTCTCTCACTGGCCCTGTACTGATCATATGTGATAATCGTGGAAGTCACATTTCATCAGCAGCATACAAGTTTTGTAAGCAGTCTGGAATTGTCATGGTCCGTATTCCACCTCACACTTCCCACAAATTACAATCTCTCGATATTACATTCCATGGACCTCTGAAGACTGCTCTTAACAAAGAATGTAGTTTAATTTTAAAAGGTCCCGGGCCTTCACTAATTGGGCAGAAAAGGATCACTGTTTACGATCTCGTAACTATTTAACAAAGCGTTTATGAAAGCGACAACGATGGACAAAGCAGTGTCTGGTTTCCAAAGAACAGGCATTGTACCGTTGAATCCCAACATATACAGTGAAGTCCTGTTGCCTGCTCAGACTATAGTCTCTAAGGGGTTTCTGCAGACAATCCTGGAACCAGACTACAACAGAGATTTTATGGTATGCCTAAAGCGGTTTCGTCTTCTGCGCTTTCTAATGATGCACATATTCTGTTGCCATCTTCTAGTACAAATGCTGGTGCAAGTCCAGAAACTCCTTAAGTCACACTTCAAGATGTATCATCTTTCCAGATTATAGAGAAAGGAAAAAAAACATGTAAGCAGAAGAAAATAGCATTCTCAGATTTTGACACCAATGCCTCAGAAAGTGCGTTTAGAGGAAATGGACAGAAAAAGTAAAATTAGAAACGCAAAAGATGTCAAACGAACACAAGTGTAAAAAGAAATCTAGGTCTATAGCAAAAGGCAAAGACCTAAAAAAATCGAAGAGAAAGTTTCATTATACCATCCATTTCTGAGAATTCCTCAGCAGAAGAACACACTCCTGACGACTTATGTGCCGATGAATCCGACGATCTCAATGACGAAATAGATACCTGTTTACTATGTGGAGAACAACAAATGAAAACAGGAATGTGGTATATCGATGTGTATCATGTGGACAATAGGCTCATGCTCTCTTTAGTGTATGGGAAGCACCAGTCGGTTATACCTGTGACTTCTGTGGGAAATAATTCAATTTAGTTGTTCCCTTGGGATAAGCTTCGGTTTTTTTTTAATTAGTACCCTTATATGCCCACTATTTCTTTTTATTTTTGTTTATCACTACTAGACCTATGTAATGTAAAATGTTGCAAACTCTTCCATGAAAACTTAAGGGAAAAAATTCAAATTGGTTGTTCTTGTTGGATTCATTGTTAATTATATTACTTAGGCGCCTGATACAGTTATTTTCTTAATTTTGCATAATAAAATGTATCTTTAAATGTTGCAAGCTATTAACTAATGTGAGCTTTATTGAAAATAATCTAATTTCAATCTTTATTTTGTGTCAGTTTGTAATTGTATTATTTAACATTAGTGTCTGATAAACGTGGATTTTTCTTTTTCTTATTAATGTGTATCCTGAAGTACAGCAGACTATTGTTGTATAATGTATTGATTGCTTTAGGATTTTCAACTGGAAGGGATTAGATTGAAGTTTTATTTCTGTGACTGGTATTACCCTACCTGGTTGGCTATTACGATCAAAACAATATTAAGATTTCTGCTTTACAGCTACTATATTTGATGTTCGCTTTACATTACAGCTTGATAGTATTTAAGAAAAAGTGTACTATGTTCACATTCTAACAGTCTTACATAAATATATAAAACATCTTACAATCTACAGAAAATTTTCCTTAGATGATCGGAATTTCCCCACTCTCCCCTGCACGGTTTAAAATATTAAACTAAATGGTAATAAACAATGACAACACAGGCCAGTCACAAAACCATGTGGTTTGTCTTCTTCGATAACTGTAATCTACATATGAACATGATTGTTCAAAGCAAACAATACAGCAAAATATATACTAAATTAATACAAATAAATATTAGACATTTGATTTAAACATTTCACATTTTCTCAGAGTAATCCCGATATTACTCTCTCGTGGAATTAAGATATAGATGTTATTTGACGTCATAAGAGATTGATGACATGTGGGCGATTTCAAAAGACTTCACAGGCTATTCTTAGAAAATTCAAGATATACAGAGCGAACCATTTAGTTGAGACTGTACAATATCTCCACAACTAAGCGTTGTAGAAAGAAATGTCCTGAATAAAAGTTGCTTTTATTATGGGGGAAAGTAAATGTCATTAGTCGTGTTTTATTTGGAGAACGTTGTGATGGTCATTTTAGGGCCAATTTAATTTGACCCTAATTGTAGGCTCCCATTTAAAAATGAAATTGACGCTAAATGATTATCATAACATCCTCCAAACGAAACGCGACTAATGACTTTATTTTCCCCCATAATATCAAGCAGCTTGTATTAAAGAAATTTCATTCTACAATACTTAGTTTGGGAGATATTCTACAGTTTCAAATAAAATGGTGTTCTCTGTATATACTTTTCATGTATATATCTTAAACATACGGCATTTTAATGAAAACCGTTAGAGCCATGTTTGAGAAAATAGCATGCAACGAAAACTTTTCCATGCAAAGTATAGTTTTGGTGGGGGATAATTATTGATAGAAAGTTCACATAGACAAACCTAGTGGTGATTCTTCAAATTCCCTTCGTTTTTCTTTCCAGTGACTCCAGTGAGCTGATGCGTAGCTGCCACCTACATACCATTACACCAGTAACCTCTCACCTAGATGTGTCTAAGATATTTTACCTGCTTCCACTATCAGTACTCAAAAATAGAAAGTGGACCCATGTATGATGGAGTTCTAACAAGTTTGAGCTCTGCTGGTTATAACAGATGCACTTATACTCCGATTTTAAAGCGGTGTGGGTCCAAAGATGATGTTGATTAATCCAGAGTATGTCCCAACGTTTGCAATACTGCATTCATTTAGGTAATAACTTGTGTTACAGGAACGTACACAGATATGTTGTACCATCACTGAGGTAATTTTCAAAGTGCTTTGCTGCCAGCTCCACATGTGGCACTTTAAATATCCCAATTCGGATTTACCGTGCACATTTTGCTTTTAGGTGGCGCTATCACCTGATGAAGTGAAAACGGTAGACGTTCGTGATAAACTAGTGCGAAAGTGTACGTATAATATTGTTATGGGTTCATCATGGAAGCGCCGTAGAGAGATGGACAGTGCAGAAATAGAGTGATTACCTGCATAGCAGAGATAATTTAGATGTGGTGTTGAACAAGTATGTAGCTCCACAAATACGTACACGGAACAGGCGTATGTTAGAGCTGAAGCTACTTCCGCCTACCCACGGTTCTGTGGATACTTAATTGTCAATTAATTGGTCAGTTATTGCTTGAATTAAGCTATGTAGAAACACCAACATTTTTATGCAATCTTTAAACTGCAGGAAATAAACCATGGAATAATAACGCATCCATAGCTGACATATGAGAGGGCCTTCATATGTTATGAGCAGGCAGAAGGGTTTTAGTAAGTAAACAGAGCAATCGCGTTACCGCACTGAGTATAGGTGACGTCAGGTACGTGACGAACACACTCCTCCCCTTCCCTTCACAACACCCGGTTTAGTTGCTACTGTTTCATTTATTCATGCATACAAACCAGTGGAGATCTGTGGCAATAATGTAAAGAAGAATCAGACACCAAAACCACCATCACAATTAGCATCGTTTATGGCGGAATTTGGCAGGGAAAACTTCAGCACAAATGGAGAAACCATCAGATGTAACGTATGTCACAAAGGACGTTTAAAATATCATGTTAAACATTATGCCAAATAAACATGTCTAGCACATGGTCGTTAACGAGTTGCGGAAGAAATTAGAGCCTGTTTTCCGGATGTTGATACTTTTATGTATAGCCAACATGAAAAATACACTTCGCAAGGCAACCTCAAGAATCAAAATATTTAAGGGGACGAAACCTGGAGCTCCATTGTCTCCAAAACCAATTATAACTCGGTGGGGGACATGGCTGCAGACTGTAGTATACTAAGCTCAATATTACCACAAAGTTGTTAATGTAATGAATGTCTTTGACGAGAGAAAAATTTTGCTATACATTCACTGAATAAAATAAAATTAAATTGGGTGTTATTTATGGACGCTCTTTAACTGCTATGGTCCTTAGCGTCCCATTCTATATTGGGCGTGAAAGACCGGTAATTTTTCTCAGAGGCCTCTTTATCAGGCTTGAGGCTATTTTACGTGCCGTAAATCTACGACACGGGACCACCGGCTTTACTTCCCTTCCGAAGAAAGCCATGCTAAGGATTTTTACGCCCGAAAAAAATCCATTGTCCTCCGCCGGTTTCGTACCCGCGACCGCGGTAACTAGAGGCTATCACGGTAACCACTACACTACGGAGGACGACACATTTACTGAAGGAAATCATTTCACCAGCTTTGTTGTAAGATTTTTCATATATTCAGAAGCATTTCAGTAATATTGCAATTACAGTAACATATGCATTTGCAAGCATAGACACTAAAAATGCCAAAAGCTCTTGAGACAATAGAACAGGTTTGAGAAACACTGAGTAAGGTATAAAGAAGGAACCATAAGAAAGGATGTCAAAGAAACTTAAAAGTATTGTAGACACGAATTCAGGCTACGCAGAAATGTGTAAAACGAGAGACGCGTTACTGAGGCAGGGAATGCTCCTATTACGTCGGGTGATATGGAACGTAGTTTTCCAAAATATAACCGTTTACGTGCTGATCGCATGTGATTTACATATGTTCAATGTATTTCGAAAATGCATTATAGTACATTGTAAAACCCACAATGTAACAGAAAAAACAATGCAACTCAGATATCTGTGCATTAATAACTTAATTAAATAATAAAGTAAGTTTATTGCACACTACCAATTGCTAGACACATCTACATTGCTCTCTTCCGATACTTCATAATCCTGATCAACTTGCTTTCGAAGCAGTGTGTAGTGCCTTCAGCTGTTCTATTTGTTTACAGAGAACACTGCAAGGTCGCAATCGCATCCACTTTCCCTCGCCACCAACTTCAGTGCGTTCCTAACTAGATGGTTTACTTACTAAAACCTCCCTCCCTGCATTTCATTTATTACCTGGCACGTTGAAGCAAAAAAAAAAAATCTGATGTGTTACATTCACATGACCTTCTCCACCCTCTATGGGTGTACAAATTATTGTTACAAAAGTTTATTTTCCTATCTACTTTATTTTAATCGAGATAAACCTTTCTGGAAATAGCTGCATTACACATTTTGTTATACATACAAAGGAAATAGCGATAGTCCAATATTTTAGAACTGGACGCTATACGATAGACTTATAACTCGATACAATTTCAATGACATGTCGAGAAACAACTGAAAATTGTCAGGAGTTTAACAGAATGGCTACGTTTGGACAATTCGAACCATTAATAACGGATATTTCGGAAATGACTGATTCTACAAAAAAGTGGTTTGAAATAAATTGTGGGTTTTAAAAAGATATACATTTTTTGTGTAGTACGTTTTTGTCTATCCGTTTATCAGTTACACAAAATTATACAAAATTCCTCTCAGATGAAGAGGACTTCACAGGATATTACCAGAAAATTCAAGATAGACACTTTATTTGTCATATACATATGTTCAATGTATATTATTTTAATCAAAAGTATTTTTTAGAAAATCTAAAATTTTTCGAAAACTGTTTTATGTAAAGGGTAATTTGGGGTGGGGGATTTTCTTGAAAATCTTCTTGTCATATCTAAATACCAAGTTTGGTAACACAATTATACAAAATTACTTTCAAATGAAGAGGACTTCACAGGATATTCCCAGAAAATTCAAGATGGACACTTTATTTGTCATATATATATGTTCAATGTATATTATTTTAATCAAAAATATTTTTTAGAAACTCTAGAATTTTTCGAAAACTGCTTTATGTGAAGGGTAATTTGGAGTGGGGGATTTTCTTGAAAATCTTCTTGTCGTCTCTTTGGAAGACGCTGAATCTAAATACCAAGTTTGGTATTTATCAGACCTTTCGTTTTTGAGTTATACTGTTCGCAAACATTTACACACACACACACACACACAAACACACACGGACCTTTTTCTAAATATGCCTATGTTTATTTAGGCGTCCTCGAAACATGTATTCCCGGTGAAATCTCGGTATAGAATTTTGGTTGGAATGTAATACCTTCTCTACCTAGTATGTACGTGTTAGAGAAAGTAAAAAGACAGCTACTGGTATGTATTCCCTTCCTGGGAGAGAAGTAAGCAGGTGCTAAAGACTGTGATGTAGCGTGTTATAAACACAGCACGGCAAGTCATTATAAACTCAGATCTTAATTATTCTGTATTGAATAACGTATAGCAGTTTTTGCATCACCATTGGTCAGAGAAAAGAATATCCCAAAACTGTTTCATCCTCTCAATAAGCCACAACATTTCGAATATCGGTATTACCTACGTCATTGCTTTTATTGGTAATGACGTATTTGCACGATAATGAACACAGCAACAACCTGTTTGGGTTGCAAAAAATAAATTTACAAACCTTTACGGAAATGTGTACTCTTTTTCCATTAAGAATACCAAAGTTAACTATCATGGTGCATTTAATTTGCATCCTTGCTTAGGAGTAGATGAATCCATTTCTGAAGTATGACGAATGGCATTACAAAAATAAGAGAGAAAGGTCATGGCGACACGTTGATCTGATACACGGCATACTAAGATGATATGAATTTTCAGCTTAGGAAAATTATTTAACCTGAGGCATTTGAGGGCTTGAAAACCTCAATTAAGTGATTTTTTAAATGGACATACACAAGATTACTACCTACATAGCAAATTGGAAATGTTTTCTTCGAAGTCCTCTTATTTAGCATTTCGTCAGAATTGAACATTTCCACAGAATGCAACTTCTATCTAATGTATCGTGTGTAATTCCTGATAAAGTAATTAGAGGGAAGTGCCATATTATTCTTTTAAAAATAATTTCACTGTCAAAAGGAACATGCGTATTTAAAAATTCAAAGCATTTTAAAATTATTTTGTCTTATGTAAAGTAAAATAATTTGTAGCATAATGCTAAGGTGAAATAAACAATATGGTTTTACCTCATATTTAGTAACAAAGCTAAATAAGTAAATTTGGGTCAAAGAGTTTTCCAAAAAGTATTCAGAGGAACATTTAGAATACCACAACACATTTACATAATAAAACGTTGGTATATTATTATATATTTACTAGAAAAATATCAAGTATGTGTTGTATACATTGCACATTTCTTTAAATTTTAGAGATTCCTTACCTAAATGAAGATACACAGAAAGAATAAGCACGTAGTATTTTAAATTTTTCGATATTATATAACAGGGGTTGAAGAATTGCAAAAATTACGTAGCTTCAACTGCTTTTTTCGCGAAGGTCACAAGCTGTATTCAGTACCAAGAATTGTAATTCACGTATTCCATAGCCAGATTGTGCAAAGTAATGTTTGAGATTTGCCATAACTAACATCGATTTAGATATGTCATTTTGGCTACAAGACTTCGACTGGATTGTGCATATATTGATAGGGAGGTCAGGAGTGCAGAACAATTGCATGATACTTGAGAAGTCAAGTTACTTTACCTCATCCCTTTTCTGGGATGTTGATACGTTGTAAGACGAGTTTGTGCCATGGATTTTAACGTGTTGTTGCTCGAACTCTACAAGCTGAATAGAGAGAACAACAATTACTTCTTATTAAATCAGGCTGCCTCACCTATAAACAAATGTATTAATTTCAAAAATATACGTAATACTAAGCCTACAAAGAAAATGAAGTACGGTACGAGGGGTGTATTGCATTTATTTACGGTTTAATGTTCCACATATAATTACACAGTTTACCATTTGGTAGAAAGGTTCATTCTCTCATTATAGGCCCTCATGAGTTATATGCCCCCATGCCAGAAACCTCTCTAGTGCCTTAGAACCACATATTCAGAATGTATCGTATCCACTACCAGACATCTTCCTCCAGGTGTTCAAACTCGGTGAAATGTAGTCCTTGCAGCTATTTCTTGAAAGCCCCGAGAAGCTGATGGGGCCAAATTTAGAGGGTATGGTGCTTGTTTAGCACCTAAACCTCATCTGGATAATATCACCTCCACCCTCCTTCAAGAATTGGCTTCACTTCCGTTAAATTCCCTGTTTCCCCCCACCTTCACAAGCTTTCCTATGAGGATAATACAGCTCAAAAAGTGCCACCGATTGCTGTTAATCTCTGATATTCATGCTTCTTTCCAGAGAGACCCTATTTTAGATAATCGCCAGTGGTGTTTGCCTTTATACTGGTAGCACTTGAAATAATGCGCATTTTGCAATAAAATTAAAACCCTTTCTCTTGCTCTTTCACCAGGAGAAGACCACAGTACTGGTCAATAGTGGCCACCATTGACAAGCATATTAAAATTAAAATATTATACATGGCCGGGAACAATAACCCACAAATCAATATAGTCTCGTACAAATGAGTAAACGTATTTGCTTTCTCATTTCACAAATACTATTACTGTATCATCACCATTATTATTATTATTATTATTATTATTATTATTATCAGCAGTAAAATCTCTCTGTAATAGTTTGAATAGTAATTAGTAAATTTGAATACAATTTTGCTTCTGGTTACGCTAAAATACCATTTCAGCAACTGAAACAATTTTTTTCAAACAGTTCGGGGTGAAGGTCTACCCAGAGCCTAAGTTCCCCTTCTATGCTCAGGGAAAGGTGACAGTGAACTAGCACACCGTCTACCTGCTCTCCAGTATGGTGTCGTAGAACAACAAGGCGTCTCACAACCCGCCTGGGCTTCATTCAGACGTACCAAATCTCCCATGAGTATCGGAAACCACTGCCCCGCCGAGCCCAACCCAAACCGAACAGCTCCCTTTCAGGTGGGGCTCAAATGTTCGACCCAACATACTTCTAGTAACTTCAGAAGTACCACGAGTGCTAACGGTACGCAGCGCTTGCAGCACGGCAGCTGAATGGGTCGGAACCCCTCCCCTACGGGGAGTTTTTTCAAACACGAAGATTTCAAAAATTTAAAATTAGAATTTTACGGTGTGGAAAAGCCCTTAGTAAAAGCTGATTTGCCAAAGGTACGAGCCTTCGCTGCGCATAAAGTTCAATACTTGTTACAACATAGTCTATGAGCAAATATTCCTGAAAAGGATTGGCAAGAACACCAGATGCCTATTATGCTTCTGTGTAGACAGGTGGCTGATAAAACATACCCAACGCATGCAAGGTAAAAAAGCTCAGCTTTATAAACCTCAATTGTTAGTATTCAACACATAATACACATACCAAAATTGTAACACCGCGAAGTAACACATTCAGATTATACCTGCGCACAAACTTCACACTAAAATGTTCACATAAGCTGAGTATTGACTTTATTACAACATATCAGAAACACAGCATGACTAAACGGTTTAAAGTGCGAGAGGTACAGATCTTTTAGTCGCAGCGTCTTAAACAGAACTTTCACTTTAAGACACGCTGTGTATGCTGTTCAATTGTTTATGCTCAATATGGGCCCTAAACTTAGAGATATATTTTTATGTTTATTTTACAAAATTGTTTATTATGAGCGTTTTATGGTTTAGAAAAAAGTACCTTAATTGTGGAACGTAGGATTTTTTTATACTCGTAAAAACTTTCATGACGGGTTTAGTTCGTAAAAAAATCCACTTAAGCCACAAGATGTGTAAATGACTATTCTAAAAATGCATATCAATGTATTGGTTGTTAATGTGAAAATGTTTTTTAAAACTATAGCCAAAAATTTACATTTTTACTATAATTTGTACAGTTTTAGTAATTTGTTCTGAGAGCAAAGAAAAATACAGATCTGCCGAGTCCGCAACAATAGCTTACTCAATAAAGCTAAGTATGAATGAAAAAAGTCAAATAGGTGAATTTCAGGCTTTAGGATACATTTTATTTAAAGGTTATATAATGGTCAAAGTGATTTGAATAGTGTTTAATACAGGTGTTTTTATTACGTGAGTACAATTAGACTTTAAAATATTGTTTCTCATACTTCAGTAAACTTTTTAAATATAAGAAATAGACGTACTAGTTTTAATCTATCACATTTGCTTATGATAATGACATCGCCAGCAGAGGAGGAAGCGATTATATGGAAGACTATTGAAAACGAATGACACAGAGAGAACAAAGTTCACCCTGTAGATATGGACAACGATATGAACAACGTTAGATGACTCGTGAACGGGAGTTCTGCGCTTAAACTCCCGCCAAGACCGTCCTTCCTGACTGAAATTGCTTTCCAGATTTTCCTCAAAACTCGCAACTGACAAATGCCAGGGAGACCCTAAACTTAGACCTGGAACGTTTGTTTTCCAAGTTTCCTTTCTCAATACCATTTATGCATATAGCGTCAGTTTCCACCGCCTGTGGTGCTGTATTGAATAAGAACGGACGTTAAAAACTACTAAATAAAAAAACAATGTTATATATTATAGATGCACCACAAATAGGAATATAAGATGTAATCAAGAATTCAAACATAGAGTAGTAGGTGAAAAGGACGCATTTAATACAAAATGAAGCACTGAAGGAAAAATTAAGGAAGAGTAATGCAATGCCTTGGATGAAGTGTAGCATTATATAGTGTGAATGCTGCAACGAAGTGAGGAAAAACTACTGGAAGTATATGAAATCTGTGTATGAAGAAAATTAGAGCATGTGAAATGGAAAGGTGAAATAAGCAAAGGAGGTGTTTTAGAAAATGTATGCTAAGGAAGTAATACATTCACGCTGAGCTGGGAGAAAATAAAAAGTAGGCTGGGAAATTGGAGGAACTGCGTGCTAAGAAATGCACTGGAAGGAATGGTAAATGAGAACAGATAGTACGACAGAAGAGAATATCAAATGTTAGGCAATACATATTTAAATGGCTCTTATAAGGATACAAATAATGAGGTGAAAATGTGAGGAGAATTCAGTAAACCGGATTTACGGTGAAGGAGCTACTGGAAATGTAATACAGAACTACTGACTGTTCATTTAAAAAGTATTAATGACGTAATTGTTTTGAGTAAATTAAATTTTTGAAGCGAGTGTAAACTTTAAGGGGAAGAATGTAACGAAGAACACATTTGGCGAAGAAGTTGCCTAGCAAGCATGACATCCAAACTGATGAGTACTAATATAATGACATTAATCATAAAACGTAGACCAAATAACGAGCCTCGTAGTGTCACACACAAAAGTGTACAATAAAATAGAATAAACAATAAAAATGTTAATCTTTCATGCATAACCCTGCCAACGTTCACACAGATAATGTTTATTACATTCACGAAGGGAGCCACAACACACCTATTGACAAATTTTTGTTGCCTTACGCTAGTGATGATAAGTATCCTGATTACAGCTTTCACGAACCTTCGATATCAGCCAAACAAAACACAGTACGAAAGAGGTTTTCGTAGCACTCATACTGTACAGATCGCCGTCTGTTGCTACTACGTGGATGGTTCTCACGTTCAGTTTGAACGCCTTGTTTTATAGGCAACTTCTCCGACACATGAGTCATACGTTTCTGCGGAAGTGCTAGACGGATTGAATTCTAAACTCAGCGGCTAGACAAGTGACGTCATACAGCATGTCATGGCGCACTTTGATGTGAACACCCGGTATATACCATAAGAGAAGAAACCTGTTTTCAGGAGGGAACCAAGATATATTTCCGATTTAATCGCTTTGAAACTTCCGTGACTTCGGTTTTAAAGGTTTTCCGCTACATACCACTCAAGAGCATTGATGGTACGAGCTCCATTGTTCCAGAAACAGTGAGGCAGTGAATGAATCTGAAGATCGATGGAGTTCTATGTTTAATGTTAGTGAAATTCTCTTTTCAACTTATATGGATGTGGAACGGTAAGAGAGAGAGAGAGAGAGAGAGGGGGGGAGACTCTTCTCATTCTACACAGAGTGCAGGGACTGCTATACTTAAATAATACTCTATTCAAAGGATTAACCTAAGGGACCATAATTTTGTCAAAAGAATCTTATAACAACAACAAGTATGTGGTTAACTGATTACCTAAAACGCATTAAGGACTTTCAAAGTTGAAATCGCACGGTTAACTTTATATACTCGGCGTTTTTCTCGGAAGTTGAATTGAGTTTTAGAATGAGACAAATAAATATCTGACGTAATATTTTAGGCACCCGAAAACATGCATGGTAGTTTCATGAATACCCACAAAATAATTAATGTATAAAACGATGTTGCAATCCCTTTGCAGTTTTTTCTTACGCTCTAGTGAAAATTAACCGCCAGCATCTGTTTCACATCTATTTTGGATTATTTGGACATATGTAAAATTAACACTGGAATTACCTTAAAAATGGTATACCTAAAAGTGCCCTTGGGGTCATTTTTTAGTCAATTTCGTTAAATTTTGTTATGACAAAATATAAGAACCAGTACTGTAGCTGCTGCTGCTGTATTTATTTTGCAATTGAAAATAGCATTATAGTTCCCGAGGTCGCGGGTTGAAACCCAGCGAAGGGCGATGGATTTTTTTCGGGCGTAAAAATCCTTAGCATGGCTTCCTTCGGAAGGGAAGTAAAGCCGGTGGTCCCGTGACTTAGATTTACGACACGTAAAAGAACCTCAAGCCTGATAAAGAGGCCTCTGAGCAAAATTATCGGTCTTTCACGCTCAATATAGAATGGGACGCTAAGGACCACAGCAGTTAAAGAGCGTCCATAAATAAAAAAAACCTCAAAAATGATGTGTGCTACATTTCGTTGTATACAATGTATTTCATAAAATGCGTGCAAAATGAAACAATGAAAGAATAAAACAGTTCCAGACGTCAAGTATACTGCAACAATGTATTCACAAAACACATCAAGAATGCAGAGGTTATTTCTTGGTGGAAATATAAACCTGCTAATTAAATAGGTCAAAATGACCCGAACGGCAGTTCCAGGTAGAAGTGAAAAATACTAAAATTTGGAGGTGACTTTCCTTTTTTTAATTTTGAGATTTGAGCTCAATACCACATTCTGAGAAAAGTAGTAAAATTTCCAATTTCTAGCTTAATTTCAATAGGGGACAGTAAGTAATGTATGCTTTAAATAGGTCACAATACCCTAAAGATCCGGCGCTTCTAGTATTAATCGAATTACCCTTTGGAGTAATTTTATCTGATTTTCATTTAAGAAATATTCAGTTACACTGTCACGCATTCCTAAATATGCACCATAGTAGTGTTCTGTTACGTTCAAACATGAGGGAATTAAAGAGCATATTCCTTACCCCATATGCAAAAAGCAAAGCATAAATTAAAAACGTCATTAAAACTTTTCAAGTTTGTTAATATCTGGTCAGTAGGCAAGGTTTATTTGTTATTTGTTTTGTTGGATTTTTCCTTTCTAGAATGTAACGCTTGTTACCTTATTCCCCTTTTGTTAACCCGATTTCTTTAGCTTCTGCTTTTGTTGGTGACTTGTTTACACACACACACACACACCTTAGATAGTAGGATCACGGGAATCAACATTCTCAGTGAAACTTTAGTCAGGCTTTGCTTCTTTCTATTGAAAGAAGGCAAAGCAGCCTGAGTGGCTGTGATGCGCGGCACTGTGGTGGCAATTAACACACTCTACATTTAGAGTACTGTAGTTCCGTTTCATTATGCTACAAACAGTCCTTGGCAGTATAACAGTTATTATTGCAAGGGGCGAAAAAGGGAGAGAAAAAATTTTGTCGCTTATATTATATAAATTTACAACGTAAATAATTTGCGTGCACATAGAGAACGTACGCACTACAAGTTTTATTTTTTTTAAAGAGAGTTTTCAAATGAACACACGTATACCTTTATAGATGCAAGTTGACGTGCGAAATCAAGCAGCTAATCGCTATGCCATCTAGTCACTTTCTGCTTCGAATGGGATATTAGTTGTATCCTATGTTACGACACCGCACATGATCGCAGCCATTCTTGGTATATCGCCTCGTTCACGAAAGAATGAAAGGGAAGGCAGTTTTCTCTCGGAAGGAAACCTAGGCCATGGTCCTACTCGAGGGGTGTGTAGCGAGTATCTGCTAGGTACTATACTAATTCTAAGGTTAAGTGCTTGTATCAGAGTTCTGCACGAGCTCGGACCAAGCCTCGGGCCTAAGCCAGGAGCGGCCCGCTGGCCGGATTTGGGTTGAAAATAAAGCCGAAGAAAAATTAGCTTATCATATTCAAGATACAAATTTTATTTGTCATGTAAATGTACAAAACTTATGGTACTTTAATCAAAATCATTAGCGCCATTTTTTAGAAAATCAAAAATAACGGAAAAGTGTTCCCGTAAAGGGAGAACAAACGCAAAAAATTATTTTATTAGGTATATTTTTTGCCCGCGATGTTGAGATGCCCGGAACAGCAAATAATCGCAGCATGCAGGCACCCATTGCAGTAGTAATTCTACTTATAATAAATAAGTGCCCGCTTTGGCCTATTGTGGATAACATTACAACAGCACGGCGGCTCCAAAATCCGTCTACCGCGGCTCACCCACACTCTGGATACAAAATAGGGGGCGACATGTGGTCAATAAAGCAGTATGCCATCAACATTCTGCTTGTTACGTGAGGTTTCCAGGACCTCAGTGATCACTATTTATGTAAAATGGCTCCTCAATTGGTCCTATGGACCTGAGTGCATTCCTTATCAGGCCTTTCAGCAGGGAAAAACTCCTATGCCCGTACCGCAAATCGAACGCGAGTTCTCTCTGTGTACTAATGATGATGATAATGATAATAATAATAATAATAATATAGTCAATAACTGCAAAATAATGTTATCTACAACAAAATTGGACAGTCGGGACCCGGGCCGGGTGGTACAGTATAAGTTGCTCTCGGGCTGGGTTCAGACCGGGCCGGGTCGGGGCAGGCAAAAGGATTTCGGCCCGCTCAGACCTCCAGCTTGTATCCGGGATGGGGAAACCTACGTCGAGCTGCAAGTCACTTGGATGCAACCTGCAAGCTGGAGAACGCAACTGACCTTGGAACGTAGCCAGTCATTGTATCGTCATCCTACGATATATCGCCAACCCAGGGAATATTATGAAGTCATGTTCACCGCTAAAACCCGTCCGTTCCATTCAGGCCTTATCTTTATGCATACGTTTGAGGATAAACAGAATTAAATAGGGTTGGTAACTGCTAATTATACCGTAATATTTTTTTCTAGATTGGAAAGTATCGAAATGAATTTATTGTACAATTTGTTCTACAATTTGGTTTACAATATATACAATGTGTATTAATATATCACTGTACCCTTATATCTTATGTACAATTTGTCTGGTGCTTGTTTTCTTATTGAGCCACTCAGATTGCTGGGCTCCCAGGCCTTATCACTCACTGAGCGGCCCTAGCCTCTCTTACTTTTCTAGACAATTTTTGCTTTACCTTCCTTAAAAATTCTCCCATGCCCTTAATTTTATTTTCTTCTTTCCCTGTCAGCATCTTTATAGCTACTATTTTTCTATACATATTTTCCCATTTCTTCTCGTACACGTTTTCCCTCCAGCTCCTTATTTCCTTAGATTCTGTCATATAGTGTCCTGTACTTTCTCTTCCTCCACACAACTCGCTGGCTCTTTCGCTGGCTCTCATCCGTCTTAAGTACATTGATCCCGTTCTCATCCATGCTAAACCTTCCCTTTCTTGTCTGTTACAGTAATCAATGTACCTCTCTCTTCCCCACTCCTTCTTTATCAATTTATAAAAGCTTAATGATTTTTTATCTTCAAGGCTTCCCCATATCTCTTGTCGTTCTATATCTTCTACTCTGTTTCTTACTACTTTCCAAAATCCGGCTGTATTTCTTTCCTCCATCCCCCATATATCCCCCAAGTAAATTTGTAGGTAAGTTTTATTTTCAGAATTGAATGATGCAAATTTTGAATCAAACGTGAAAAATCCTTGAAGAATATGTCATAACTCAATTTACAACAGTTAATTAAGATATAAACCTAAATTTGAAATATTATTGCACGAGAGAGATAGCAGAAATACCGCCATCATGAAAGTGTACGTATACCGAATATACGAGTCATTCTGAAGCACTCCTTACAGATAAGACTGGGTTTTAAAGTCTTCTTTGTGTAAAAAGAATATTGAAATGAATAAAGAAAACCAGACACTTGCCGTTTGCGACTCATATTTGTCACTGTAATTAGAACTTTCTCTGTATGTGCCCTCAAAGAAGTATATGAATCATTACACAAATGCGTGGAGACTCTACAGAAGAGTAGTGGAATTTCTGTATAGTCTACATGTTTCCGTGAGGGTCACATTCATATACTAGACAATCATCCCAACTCACCGAGCTGGTTTATGGAGTTTCCTGTAGATGTCATTGCTGATGTGTTTTGGAAGACAGACAGACGAATGGATTGTGAAGAGGTTAAACGTGGTGTGACCAAATCATCAGTGCATCACGTTCTAAGAGGGCGCCTCCATAAAACTGAGATCGCTGTTTCTCCACTTGAGCTGTCAAATGATTTCTTAACTAATTATACGATTGAGAAACAGTCTCTCACTCAGCCAACATTACGGACACGAGTGTGTCACTGAAAAATTCAGTATGCGACACGCTTTTGTAAAGTTAAATAAACCGTAAACATCTGTGATTTTGGGACATTAGTTACTACTGAAGGGAACACGAGGTTTAACCCATTCCCCTGTTTTGTTCTTCGGTTTGCCTGCCGTCCAAGGAGCTTTTATTCTATTTGCACTGTGTCGCCGTAAAGTCCGACTACTCAACACACGTAGTTGGAGGGAGAAAGGAGGAGAATGACACCCAGTGTCATAAAATGACGCGCCTGCATTAGAAAATTGAAATTCTAGAGGGGGCTGGCAGGCATCCAAAAATTACATCGTTAGGAATACAAGAATATTGCTTAGAGCGATGTTCATGTAGGTGTATTACAAAAAATAAACAGAGTGACAATTTAGTAACCTGTGCATTATATCTGGGAGTCGTCCTTCTTGGTCTAGGAGTAACTCTAGTTTCCGAGGTCACGGGTTCAAACCCGGCAGAGGGCGATGGATTTTTTAGGGCGTAAAAATCCTTAGCATGGTTTCCTTCGGAAGGGAAGCAAATCCGGTGGGACGCTAAGGACGATAGTAGTTAAAGGGCGTCCATAAATAAAATTCAATTTGCTATTTCTGGGAGTATCTACGTATGTCTAATTTTTAGATGTTTTAATAGAGTAATTTAACCATATAAAATGTAGCTTTAATTATTCCAGTATTAATAATGATAAAAACCAGATACATTGCAAATATTTCTAGTTATTGAGAACGTAATTATGTTATACGTTTATCATAGTACATACATTCCGGGATTTTAACTTACTTAAATAGGTCAAACTGGAAACAAACCACTCATTTGAAACTGGAAATTCATTTTGGTTGCAAAATTAGTTGGCTAAAATAGTGGACATTTCAAAAACTGAAGGGTTTTTTTTGGCCAAAAGTGATAATTTGGGTCGTTTGAAAGTGTTGAAGTTTTAGAGGTCAATCTTGTGGTTGAGGCATGGATGAGGAAGCTGGCGACATCTTAGAGATCGAAAGGCTGGCTTCTGGTAAGCACGAAAAAACTGTTCTAAATACCATTTTGGGGCAAAAAATGCTTGTGTGAAACACACCACCTCCGCCAGCTAACCTTGCAAACGAAATTTCAGTTTAGAACGAGGTATGTTTCTCCTAAGTCGTACACATACCACTTATAACAGCATTTGAGGGACGTGAATATGATTTACCCTGTGGTAGATGGACTACAAAGCCCATTTAGTGCTTCAGTCGCAAAGGTAAATAACGATAAACGGTAAATCAGGATCAGAGGTTAATCGGCAAATCCTCACCAATTACCCAGGTTATTGTAGTGCTTCTATTGATTTGCCTGCTATAGCTTATCACGCACTACAGCAGTGTATGGATTTTGATGGAGCGAAAGACAAAAGAGAAGGATTCTGAACACACGTAACTTTTAACTAAATTTAAAAACAAGCAGTTCCTTTGTTTTCTGATTCCCTAAAATGAGTGTAATTGTTCAAAGTTCTTTTCTATAAGGCTGAAATCCGAAAGTATTTCCAATAATTAAGAGTCCCAGTTAGCTAAAACTTCATTTTATATATCTTTAGATTAAAAATACTGTTAGAGAACAGTAGACAATCGTTATTATAGGTATTGAAACTACAATTGTATTTATTATAAACATTTGTGAGTATGTTATATATAAAAGGAGTAACACCATCCCATATATGATTAAATAGTGTATTAAACCATACACACCTGCAAAATTAAGGGCCATAAAGCTTTTTTCAAGGTATATCCTGTATTTATAGCTTCTTAAATTGCTAAATCCAAAACTGAACTCAGATTTTGTGTGTCATAAATCATTTTCCCTCAACATGTAAAGAAACCTTTAGGTATACGAATGTAGCATTATTGAATTTAATTTGGAAAAGTGATGGGGCGAAATATACCCTGTGGAAAACATTAAAGGTATATTTTACAAAAATCGTTACAACTAATAGCTCATATTAAATCAAATGCTTATGGAGCGGGATGGCTCAGGCGGTCATGTGTGTGACCCGCATTCGGGAGATCCCAGGATCGATCACCGGCTAGCGCCCACTCTGACCCATGGTTTGTTTGGGGGTTTTCCCGGGTCGTCAGGCGAATGCTGGAGTGATTTCTTTCATCCACCGAATTTTCTGTCCCTTCATTTCGTTCCATTCTTCAATTTATTCATCTTTCATCCCGTTGATCTCATTCAGGGTCGGAAGTGTCGCCCATGGTGTTTCGGTGCAGCGTGCTCTTTGTGACTCTCTCCGTCCCTCGGCTTTCGGCTGGCTGCCGGGGTATTCGAACCTCTTGAGGGGCATTGGATCCCTTCTGTATAGGGTGGGGTCCTCGGTATGCCCGTCCGTCTACCAGGGTGTCTCTATCTGGAAACTTTGGAACTCTGTTATTGCTGTACCGGCCGTCCGCTGTCTCCTCTAGCCTCATCCTTCCTCCCGGAGACGCCTTCTCGTTGGGCGTAGTACAGTATCTACTCCGGATCGGTGCCGAGTCCCCTCAGTGGTCAATTCAATCTAAGTCAAATGCTTTATATGCTTTTTCTCTTAGCTGGTCATATTGATCATGTGTGAGGTTTCTGGAATGTCATTGTGTAGCATTCAACAATAGTCTCGCATCTAGTTCCCGAGGATCCGGCGGAGGACGATGGATTTTTTCGGGCGTAAACATCCTTAGCATGGCTTCCTTCGGAAGGGAAGTAAACCCGTGGTCCCGTGTCGTAGATTTACGGCATGTAAAAGAACCTCAGCCTGATAAACAGACCTCTGAGCAAAATTACCGGTCTTTCACGCCCAATATAGAATGGGACGCTAAGGACCACAGCAGTTAAAGAGCGTCCATAAATAAAACTCAATGTAATTCTCATCATATTAACACGACCTTGATAGCCTCTTTCCATATGTGTAATGCATTGATGAAGAGGTTCCCTTTGCTCTTCGCTCACCGGACCAAGCTTGTCAGGGATAAAATCCAAATGGGTTTCAGAAAATGAAGATTTAAGCGTTCAATCTCTTTCATTGTGGGAAGAAATCTGCATCAAACATTAGAGCTCTTATATCTGGATCAACAAAATGCCCTCCTTTAGCTTAGCTTCTGGCAGATGAGGGAACTTACTGCAGAGGTACTTGAAGATTTCTCCATTTTTGGCAAAGCTTTAACAAGCTGTTTCATTAGGCAGTATTTTTAACACTTAAATGATTTCAGTCTAATTATATAATGTAAATTCAGTAACAGCCCGCCTTAAAGCAATATGTGTATGTAACAATATATAAAAAGTGTATGTAACAGTCATTATATATGTTTATATTATTGTATCCATGTGTAATAATGTTATATGAATGTATTACGTAATTTAATATTGTAGGAGCTGTGAGAATAATAGGTTAAAAGTTGCTAACAATGAGATAACAATGAGGTAACTTTGAGGCAATAGTTTGAGAGTTTAAATGTTACTTGTGATTCTTGGAAGCTATAATGTAATTTTAGTGATAGTTTATAAAAATAGCCAATCAACAACTAGAAAAAGCTTTAGTTAAATGAGGGTATTCTATTGGATTAGGAATAGCCAATTAGAGACTTGAAATACAGAAATTTACAAGTTTAGGCGCTAGAAATCTTGGCAGTTGTTTGCAGACAGCGTTACTAACCAGACGCAAAAAGTGTCCTCAAGAAATTTAATACGTATTCGTGTGAGACGAAAAATAGTTTTACGTGTTAAAAAGTGCAAGTAATTAATTAAAGAATCTCAGCTCTCTATATCAGTGAAGTGTTATTTAAATCGTATCAAGTATTAATAAAAGGAGTGAAGTAAAATTATAATCTGTGTAAGCCTACATTCTTGTCGCACCACAACCCTGCTAAGAGAAACGTGTCTCTTAACAAATACTGACGCAGCCGAGGCAAATATAAATATTTAGTACTTAAAGAAACAGTAAAATACATTTGGGGCGAAGGCTACCGGAAACTGTTTACTATACGTGCGGTTGCAACTACTACAAGTTCGGCTCCCCCAACAGTTGAAATACGATACAACTCCTAAAATTAACCTTTCTCATTCATTATACCTAATTGTATGTGGAGAGGTGTCAGAAGCACCTTATTCGTATCGACAAATAACTGAAAACGCAACTCACCAATTTAGTTAGGGAATGTCTATACCAAGGGTGGCGAAAATGCCTTTCTCTCTCGAGCCATCAAATATGCAACACGCACTACACCACTCAGCAGCACATGGAAAACAAATGAATAGACAACTAGAAAAGAAGTTGCGCCTGCGAGTCACACTGCCTCGCGAGACGCGTTTTCGCCATCACTGGTCTAGACCATTGATACCAATTTCATCATAGTCACAGACTTCCAGACCAAAAATGAAAAAAAAATCAAATTGAGTTTCATTCAAGGAAGCTCTTTAACTCCCTAGCGTCCCATTTTATATTGGGCGTGAAAGACCGGAAATTTTGCTCAGAGGCTTCTTTGTCAGGTTTGAGGTTCTTTTACGTGCCGTAAATTTACGACACGGAACCACCGGCTTTACTTCCCTTCCGAAAGAAGTCATGCTAAGGAGCGCGACCTCGGGAACTAGAGGCTAGCATGGTAACCACTACACCACGCTTTAACAAAAATATTCTACTTGATACCGATATAATAAATTCACAGCCTTCTAAAATGCTCTTCTGAAGCGTATTAATAATTTAGTACAAATATTTACTTTCTCTATCATGTACTTACAGTAAGTAGAAGAAATATTGTATTCCACCCAAAAGTCTGTTTTTTCACATTTCACAGGATTTATTTTACAGGAAATATATGTTTTGGGGCTCCATGAACTCGAAAAAGCATTTTTAGAAAGTGGTCCATGTGTGTCTGTGTGTTTTTTTCTGTGAACAGCATAACTCAAAGACGAAAAAATTGATAAGTACCTACCAAATTTCGTATTAAAGTCAGTATGTTTTAAAGATGCGACACAAATGCCACTCCAAATAACCCCTTAAACTGAAAAAAGAATAATTTTGATTTTTTCAAAAAATATTTTCTCTTAAAATATCACATATTTAGGATATTCACATGATAAAAAAAATGTGTATCTTGAATTTTCTGGGAACAGCCTGTGAAGTCCTGTTCATTTGGAAGGAATTTTGTGTAAGGGATAAACTAAAAGAAACAGGCTAAAACGTACCACAGTAAAATGCAGACCTCTTTAAACACACAAGTTATTTCAAATAGCTTTCTCTGTAGTATCAACCATTTCCAATATGTATGTATATATTATTATTATTATTATTATTATTATTATTATTATTATTACTTTGGATTTTTAAATGCTTTGTCATTTTCTTAAAGTGCTCTCGCTTCGGTTGTTTCTCGTAAAGTAATGGAGAGAGTATGGAGTTTTAAACCAAGCATATTCCGACTGACTTTAAAACATCTAACTATCGATTCGGTTTCCTCTATCCCCTCCCGCCTGTACCTTGAACGAAATGTCAAAGTTAGCTGTTTTGAAATTTTTATTTGGATAAACATAGAGTAGATAAAATAGTCTTTCGTATGTGTATTCTTTAGAAGCTAGGTATATAAAAATTAATAGTGAGTAGAGAAAGTCGTCGTGTGAAAGGAACACACAACATACTGTGTACCTAGAGCACCAGGTTATGGATTCAAAACAATCATCAGTATGTTAATATCTACTATAAAAATAAAATATAATTTGGTGCAAAAATGATAACTGATGTGCCATTTTGCATGTTATTTCTGGTTTCAGGGCACGAAAATACATAAAAGAGAGCTAAAGCTTTTAAATAAACTTGCCTCGACTCTTCTGTAAGTGTATTAATAATTGCATTCTAGACTGCTTTTAATATTTTTTTTCTAATGAACCGTGAAAATCACCTTCTTCGCTCATTTTTACTTTAAATTCACGTATGAAACTAGCATTCAAAATTGCACAATATAACAACAAAATTTGTTGAATTATTATGTTATTTTTTCCAAAGCCCATATTACACTTTCTCTAAACATATCATTTCCGGAATAAATACATTTAATTAAATATACTAAATATACAACATATACTAAAATATTCTGAACGTAGATAAAATATAGTAGAAAACACGTGTTGTCGTGTTCTAACTGGAGCCTCTAAGCCTCTACTTTTGTAACTAATTCTCTAAATAACTATTTTATCTACTACTATAATAATCAGTGGGCTTTAGTTCATAGTTACGAGGCAAAAAACCTATACTTCATATTCCAAAAAACACGCTATCAAAACATAAAATACAGGTTCAACAAAACGTAAAATACACTCTTTAAAAATGCCTTTAATTTTCCAAACTTACTCTTATCAATATTATCGTTAATCAAAACAGTTGATCTCACTATGGAATATTCGTTCCAAAGACTCGAAGCTTTAATACTTTTCGACTTCTCATAAAAATACGCCAACAAAGAATCTTCATTTACGTCTGCTTTATTACCCACACACCAGTCCTTGAACTTCGTATAACTACATAAAAGATTTTTCATCGCAGGCCTGTGCTCTTATTGTTACAACAATATGCCTCACTCCAATCACAGCCAGAGGGTCCACCAGCCCTGTACAGTTTGGTTTTATG
The DNA here is from genome assembly GCA_030765065.1 of Deroplatys truncata. Classification (NCBI taxonomy): domain Eukaryota; kingdom Metazoa; phylum Arthropoda; class Insecta; order Mantodea; family Mantidae; genus Deroplatys; species Deroplatys truncata. The sequence continues at coordinate 85,276,956 of CM060990.1, read as the reverse complement.
CAGCGTGTAGTATATGACAACATGTAGACATTTTTCCAGTTTTCATTGTGGACTACAGGATTATATAACGTTTGACTCTTTATTAAGTGAGAAATAATCATTAGTATGCTAGAATAACAAACACAAATGGGAAAAGGAATTGATTTAGTACAAGAATGCTATGAACAGCTGCTGTATTGTCGTCGCTTCCCTATACCTATCAAGCTATGTGGGCATTGGTTAATAGGTCAAGTGGCCATAGTGCAAATGCAAATCCTGGGGAACTCCCTCGCTTTCTCCCTCCTCTCTTTCTGTATTTATTTTTAAATGAGCTATCCTCAGAAACAAGCGACGTAAAGCAGATGTTCAATTATTTCGCTTTACTTTCGTTTCTTTTGCCCTTTTTTTATGTAGTTAAACGTTACAATTTCTTCATACAATGATAGCATAACATTTGATTGCTGCAAAACTCATTTGATAGATGGAAGCGATTTGTTATATAAATGCTACTAAATTTGCAGTTACAGGCGTGCTTTTAAAGTAAGTATCGATAATTTTTTTTTTAAAAAAATAACAGAACATTATTTCCCAAATACTCTATTGTCATTCATTACCTTACACCTTACACTACTTCTGTACATAATCACCGCCGTTATTCAGGTACTGTCTAACGGAAAAGCAGTTTTCGAATGCCTTCGTCAAAGAATGGTGCCGCCTTGATGAAAGCCAAGTCTGCATTTCTTGTTTGACAACATCATCACCTTTGAAATGTTTTCCACCAAGGATTTTCTTCAGATGAAGAAACATATGAAAATCGGTTGGTGCCAAATCCGGACTGTAGGGAGGATTCGTTGTTCCCAAACAAATGATGCGACCAAATCTTGAGTTTGTTTGGCTGTGTTTGGCCCTGCATTGTCTCTCATTATTGTTTCCACTTAAGCTTCACTCAATTGGCGATGAATGTTTGTTGGCGTACCATTTCTCGCATTCAGAAAAACGAATAACTGATCTGACTTCATAGTCGGCGGGTCGTTCGATTGTTTTGAACGCTTCGAAACTCTCAAACAACAGCAAAACACAAAGTGACGATCACTCACAGCTGCGTCTGGCTTCCTAATGAATGAAGGAAATGATCACACGTGCTCAAAGGGCTACAGCGGCAAAATATTAAAACGGTACTTACTTTAAAGACAGACCTCGTACTAAATATGAACATCTGTACTGTGACATTTATAGGGCTTAAGGATATGAAACACAGGTGATTAATTTAATCTATCATAAATCCTTACATGCTTATTATGGCTAAACTGAATTTTTGGGCATATCCTAGTATTCGATCCGTTTCTCCTCTTTGTTTTGTACAGAAGTGTGTGTGCAAATATCCGTTAAGCTACAGGAACCAGCTTATTTATCCCTTAGAAAGCGTCGACAATGCGTATTTCCTTTATTTGGCAATTGTTCGATAAGCAATTTAAACCCTTCATGGTTTAAGATGTTAATTCAACTATCTATCTTTGTGAAAAGCTTACAGAACATGATTTCTTAATTTTTATTGCAGTCGCATGCATCACCAAAGCAGGAAGTAATCTCATGATTTTGGAATTGCGTAGCTACAGTCTTTTTTCTTTTAAACTGTCGCCCGAACTTTGGAACTGCCAGATAATGGGCGGCCAGAGCAATAAGGATATAATCGACTTCAGGACGTCAAAGTCCTATACCAGTTTGCCCAACCGCGCCATATTTCAAGTGTGCCGATATCCTTCCGTGCGTTAAAAGAGTTGCAGAACTCAACGGGGCAATTTTAACTAAGAGGCAATGGTGTTAACTCGTATTCGCTTGTCTTTGGGTTTCTAGTAAACTTTGGCCTTTATAGACATTAGATCACACACACATTCTAACTCTCATTAATACTACCAGACTGGGGAGAATAGGGAATAATCATGGATAGAGAAAAATTTTCACCCCCAGCCGGGAATCGAACCTGGGACTCTTTGCACAACAGGCAGGTGGATCTACCGACTGAGCTAGGGGGCTCCCCGCCCCCCCCCCCCGCCCCGAGCTTTCTTCTACTCCTCTTGCTTATCGGCAAAGGCGATAAGCGGATTGCGTTCAATGAGAGGCACTTCCCAGGCTTGCAACACGACGATAGAGAAAAACAGACCCTTGCAGCGAAGTGTAAAATAGACTGAAAAGGTCTTAGAATATTTTCCACTTGTTACACAAGCTTTATTTGCGAGGGAATACACTCATCCTTTAGAAAAATAAATAAAATCTGTTTATTTGACCCATCCATATCCGCCGATAGCTAGTTTTTAAATTGTGTTTGCGGTGTTCTTCTCTATCATTACGGACTACAAGCAATAAACATGACAGCACGAAGTGTTTCACTGCCATTTTTCGCTTGCTATTATAAATATTATTATTATCATAATTATTATCGCATCGTCATCTAACGGTACTATGCTGACTTCGCTCATTGAATAGGTGTTTGAAATTTTGCCCCTGTTGATGTTGTTACGATGTTCCAACGGTCTCCGTGTATCCATATGGACGTTTCTGACAACCGCTGGTATAGTACTAGTAGTTGTAGTAGTAGTAGTAGTAGTAGTAGTAGTAGTAGTAGTAGTAGTAGTAGTAGTAGTAGTAGTAGTAGTAGTAGTAGTAGTAGTAGTAGTGACAGTGGGTTTTTGGGTACTAATACGCCAGCTCTCCACTGACCTGTGTTTACTTGGGATTGCCCCGTTAAATTCTGCAACTCTTTTAACGCACGAAGGGTTATCTGCACACGTCAAATACGGCGCGGTTAGTCCATCTGGTATATCTAAAACTTATGAGTGGTTGACCACATTCTGGTATATTAAGAAAGTGTTAACCATACGACTGTTGTATTCAATTAGAGGTAACATATGAGGCTGGCATTCGGGAGATCTAGGTTCGATTTCCGTCGACTGCCCACTCTGACCTTGGGGTCTTCGTGATTTTCCCTGGTCGATAGGCGAATGCTGGGGTAGTTTCTCATCTACCGCGATTTCCCCCTCATTTCCGTTTCCTTCCGTTTCTTTCTGATCTTTCAGGTGTACTTCTAGGTTTTAGGCGTATGGCGGATGGTGGATGCTTTCTCAAAGGAGAAAGTACTCCCCGCGGACACTAGAGGGCTGTTTGGTTGACGGATCCTTCATTGCTATCTCTAGGCAGCTCCAGCATTGTGACAGGCCTTCCAGTCTGGAATTGTTAGGGACTTCCGCGCGTCTCTGCGGCTTGTACGCTTGCGACCCGTAGCCTCCTGTGGTTCCTTTACTTCACCCCTTTCTCCTAGGGGAGGTAGCCACAATTGATCTATGTAGTTCGCAGTGCGCGAGGTGTCCCCCTCCGTTGTATAACCTAACCTAACCTTTAACCGCGGTCGTTCGTAATGTGATGTTCTCAAACTTTGCCATTAGCTGGCATACATCACTGGTAATTAGATTACAATCTTCGCAATACTATGAAAAAAGGTTTTGTATTAACCCTTTTCAGATTCAGTTACCCTACGGTTTCCCTACCCCTTCATATAGGGTAGAATAATTAATATTGATTTCCAATTTCCACCAACATATCCAATATAGGGATTTCACTGTATGCCTATTTTCTGAGGCTCGCTTACTATAAATTTGCTTTCCAGAAGGCGGATGCGTTTATATTTGTGAATAGAATAAACTGAAAGTGAAAGCTGAATACCAGATGTTACATTTAAGGGGGCATCTTTCAAAGCTAGAAGGTGAAAAATCTCAGGAAATTTTATATACCGATAGCCCTCCAACTTTTGTTATTTCATAACATCGCCTGGATAAAAAGCGTGCATTTTAAATGTTGTAAAAATGTTCGTAATATCTATGGCAGATGTTTAAGTTGTGAAAGATGGTCAAATAGACCTCTTTGTTTTCATTACTAATGGATTCTACAAGTCTTTAAGCATCAAGTTATGCATCAGAAAGCAAACGTATTACTTTTATACTTTTCCGCTGCCTCAATTTTTGTATCTTCACGTGCATTAATCTCATTACCATTTATATACACACGAAATGTAAACTGGGTGATATGATGAATTAATACGTAGTAATTCAGAATTCCCAATAGTTAATTTTTCTCTTTTCTTCCACATATGAAGCGCCCTAAAATTTGTGGATGCTGTAAACATAATACATTAATACCGAACGGGATGGCTCAGGCGGTAGTGTCTGTGGCCCGCATTCGGGAGGTCGTGCGTTCGGTTCCTATGGACGACCTTTCTGACCCATGAGTTTTTTCGGGGTGTCCCGCGTCGCCAGATGAATGCTGTAAGGATCTTACATTCCCCGATTTTCCTGTCCCTCCATTTCATCTGCATTCTCATTTCACTTCACCTTTCATTTGCTAGGTTTGTTTTCAGGGTTACAAGTGTCCTCGGGAGGTCTCGGCGTGTATATGGCAGGGAAATGTATGCTCTGAGTAAATCATCGTTCCACCGAGTGGGATGGCACAGGTAGTTACGCCTCTGATCCGCATTCGGGAGGTTCCGGGATTGTTCCCCGGCGGCGGCCCACTCTGGCCCATGGATTTCCGTAGTTTCCTCGGGTCGCCAAGCGAATGCTGGGGTGGTTCACCTTCTACTACGACTCTACTCACTCTCATTTCCTGCACCCATCATCTTTATTGTCACCTGTTTCAAGGTTGTAGAACCAGGCGACGGTGTTCGGCGGGTAGCGGCTGGGCGGTGGCTTGCGCTCTATAAAGGTTTCTTCCCCGGCGTCGCTGCGGTACCGTGCAGTTAGGTCTCACCTCAGTTGGGACTCCGCTCCGGGGGACACTGGAGGTTGGTGGCTTATGGGTAGGGACCGGGCGTCGTCGGATGCGTTCTATCTGGAAACGTGAAGGACCCCGTTCATGATTTCACCCGTCAGCATGCAGATCTGGTCGACTTGCGGGTCTCTTCCCTCATTCTTCCTTCCCAGCTGTCACATTGGAAGCACAAAGGGCCGATTGGCCTGCATGCGGTGCTCTTCTCCGGTTTCTGGGGCCCCTCCGTGATACGAACCTTTATCTTTACCTTTAAAGCTTCGCTCCCCATGACTGCGAGCGGTCTCCGGATCCCGGGTCCTCCAGGGGATGTGTAAGCCCACAGGGGAGAAGGGAGCCGGTTGTACCAGCTACCACCCGGAGATTTCAAATCTGTAACCTAGGCTAAAGAGAGACCCTACCCTCTGCCTATCGTGCCTCCTAGTCCGGCCCCCCTGTTTCCTCTCACCTCATCCCTCCCTCCTGGGGGTGCCCCGTCAGGGGCCTAGGTACCAAATATGTGTGTGTGTCGAGGTGCTAAGTCCCCCTCCAGTTGTAGTCCTATCCTATCCTAATGCATTAATAAAAATACCTTCTTCTAAGAGTAGTGTTTAAAATCAGAATTTGGAAGCAAAGTGGGGTGAGATTACTCTAAGTCATACTATCTCAGTAGTTATGTGTTGGGTCACACAGTAGACAGATAGGTACGTATGCTGTAATACTACGACAAAATTTGTGAAATTCAAATCAAAGGTTTACTTGAAATCGTTAATATTGGTTTCTACAGTCGGGAAAACACACAAAGGCAGTTGGTGGTAAACCAATGCGCAGAGAGAAAGAGAGACATATAGAGATATTACAGTGTCTCTTTCTTTCATTCTCGCTTGCTATGCGCTGGCAGATCACCTGACTCAGAGCATTGCTACTGCGCAATCTGCACTCACCCGCCTTCGTGTGTGTTCTTGCATTCAAAGAGCTTAAGAGCTGATATAAATTAGTTTGTTGACCCAAATTTGTGTTATGAATTTCATGTATCCGTTATAGTTTTAAAGATACTAACAATCATTTATAATATCAGGTTGAAATCTCTCGTATTTGAAAATTTGGCACGTGTAACATGCAGCATGTTTATGCTGCTAGTATAGGATTTAACCTAGCTAGACACACAAGGTCGCCAACAGCATTCTAATTGATCACTTTATAATTACTCCATTTCTTAACATCATCAAGAAGATTAGAACAAACGTTTATTATATGGAATTTGTTGCAACTATCTTGGGGTACTAGATAAATCAGTGCGGTCTAATTGTCACGCTTTTTACAATATAAACAGAAATATGTGAAAGCTTCAAATTTATAATCATAGAAACCTTCATTCAATAAAACAGCATTCGATTTTTTTTGCCCATTTTAGCGCGAAGAATCGCCCCTTGAAAAGAGTCTACTGTAACAGCCTGTATAAAGCGTTCCAAAGTTACTACAGAAATGTGGATGTGGTGGCATAAAAAACTGAACAACAGATAAAATGTATGAACCGGTACCCCTGCATTAAATCACGTGACATTTCTTCCAGTAAAAATGTAAATTCTTTCTTTAATACTTATTCCTAGAACCAGATACTTAAGAGAATGAAAAGAAAGAAAGGGAGGCCTTAAGCTAGATTTATATTAGCTCTGGACATCTTTCATGCAGAGTTGTTGGAAACACAACAAAATTCACTTAGATGAGGCTACGATGTAAGGAACGAGTGGGACTCTTTTCTTATAAAATACAGAGAGAGCCAAAATACTACGAACCGGCTGCACGGTGTTTTTCCTGTCCGCGTTCTCGGCGCTCGTTGCCGTCTGCCGCTATCATAGAAAGGCGCGAATGAAACCTTACGTTTTTAAAACTGCTTTTAAAAGTTTTACTTACCAACTTTATGATGCTGAAACCGGCCACCGTCATTGTCCATACATTTTTGGCACCTCTTTAGGGCTAATTTTTTTTTAGTCAATAGTTGAAGCCTGTGCATACGTGAATACAATTTTGCCCCCTGTTTTACAGAATTAACAGACAGGGAGCGTGATTTTGCCTAGTTTCAACAAGACTCTGCAACAGGTCATGCGGCCAATATTTCTATGAGAACAATTGAAACTGTGTTTGAGGACAGAATTATTAGTAGAGATTTGTGGCCTCCTCGTTCCCCCGACTTAACCCCCTGCGGTTTCTATCTCTGGAGTAACTTAAAACAAAGTGTACAAGACAAACCCACACACCCTGGAAGAATTAAAACAAACTATCCGCCAGGAAATTGCCAGCATTCCTCAATGTAGACTACGGCGAGTGATGGACAGTTTCCTAAAGAGGTGCCAAAAATGTATGGACAACGACAGTGGCCAGTTTCAGCCTCTCCTCTCATAAAGTTGGTAAGTAATGCCATTAAAAGTAGTTTTAAAAATGCTGTATGGTTTCGTCCGCGCCTTTCTATGATAGCAGCATACGTCAGCGAGCGCAGAGGACGCGGACAGGAAAAATACTGCGCAGCCGGTTCGTAGTTTTTTGGCTCTCCCTGTATAAGGTATATTGTTTACATTCACAGTTACCCCTACAACAATCCCATCTTTTGATCGGTGTAATACCCCAAAATATACCGAGCGAGGTGGCGTCGCCGTAACGTGTGCGACTCACATTCGGGGGGTCCCGGGTTCGGTCCAGCGAGTGCTCACTCTGACCCATGGGTTTTTCGTGGTTTCCCCTGGGTCGGCAAGCGAATGTTGCGTTGGTTTCTTTTGTACCACGATTGCCATTCTATCATTTTCCTTTCATTCTGCTTCCATCTCATTTCAGGTGTTTGAGTTTTTTTTGTCTATTTATGGACGCTCTTTAACTGCTTTGGTTCTTAGCGTCCCATTTATATTGGGTGTGAAAGACCGGAAACTTGGCTCAGAGGCCCCCTTTATTAGGCTTGAGCTTCTTTTAAGTGCCGTAAATCTGTGACACGGGATCACCGGCTTTACTTCCCAGGGTAAGGATTTTTAAGCCCGAAAAAATTGATCGCCGCCGCCAGGTTTGAAACCTCGACCTCGGGAACTAACTCTTTTAGGTTTGCTTCTAGGTTTCGTGGCGTATGGCGGTGCCGGACAGATGACGTGGATGCATGCTTAATGGAAAGAGTACTCTCCGTGAGACGGATTTGCGAGCTTGGAAATGTTAGGGACTTCCGCGCGTCTCTGTGGTCTGTCTACCTACAGCCGGCAGCGTCCTGTGGTTCCTTCACCTCATACCGCAGCGCGCGAGTTTTCCCCTCTGTTGAAACACGTATACATATACCAATATCTGCCCCAAAATACGTTTTCAGCAACGTGGTTACCCTAATCCATGTTGTCTTTTTGCAGGCAAACCAGGAGTGCTAATATAAAATATACTTCACCCCGCAGAAGTAAATCATAAGCTGAAATATACGTTTTACACACATAACTCATTGCATAATCACTCAGTATAAAATGATAGTATTTTGTTAAATTAAGTATGAACTGACTTTTAAGAAACCACGGGTTTAACAGACCGAATAATTATAATGCGCAAAATAATAAAGAAAAGCACTTCAATAAAACATCACTATAATTTATAAAGTAAGATAAACATAGGCAAGAATAGCGGCTTAAATAATAACAAAACGCGAACTTACACCTTACTGTGGTAAATTGTTAAGTCCAATTGCAATACTAAAGAACAGTAAAGGAAGAACACCATAATGACATAAAATAGCACAACAAAGTTTCAACACCCAGCAGATTGCATACGTGTAGTTCTGCTTACACCCCGCTCCCTAAATATCAGCCTTCTCAGACCTTAGGTGTCTCACCTTAAGCAGAAATTTATTATTCCCCTTCATCTTCATTGCTAGCCAGTAACGCCCAACATGCCCTTAAAACCATCTCTTCGAGGTGGTATTGGATTGTGATATGCATCAGGGTTTCCTCGTCCTTCTCGCAAATCGGACAGATTCTCTTACCATGCCAATCGATAATTTCTATAACACACCATGCGCCAAGTCTAGGCCATATGAGACCCTTGATAATTAGTTTGACTCTTGCTTTGATGTATTGCCCCGTGCCCCCTCTGATTTAGCCCCGACTTTACTTATAACGAAATGTTTTTCGTGTACTTCGCAATTTTTTGTTGTCTATCAATAACGCACAGGAGCTAATTAATCTCTTCCACATACTCCGTGTATTTACCTGACCCGCCACCCAAAAGTAGCCCGTTCCTGTTTTCAAAACTTTCTTTAATTTTGGTGCTCATGTCGCATTCCCTGTCATTCCTCTCCATGAATAATTGCTATTCAATACTAAAAATAAATGTGAAAATCTTCAGATAAACATATCAAAATAAGGGATAAATTAATATTAAGCAATTCCTTTTCTTCCAGGAAGGCTAATTCTAACACCCTTTGGCAGCAGAACTCTTGTAAAAAACTTAGTGTCGAACTGACCTTAATGTAAGTGCAGCACTGCAGGAAACTTTGCAGTATAGTCGCGCCATAGAGCAAAATACTAACGACAATATTACTGGTTTAACAACTATGTTAGTAAATACTCATAGCGCGACCAGTGGCAGTTTAATAGGACTGCTATTTTGATCAAGTTTGTCTTTGAGGAAATGCTGCTTTGGTTTCATTCCCTTGGTTTGGGACCCAACTAGAAGTTATCAACTTTCAATATAGATAATAATTGCTTCAAAATCACACACATTTCTATCATCTATACATTTTGCAGTTTAGAATAAATTACAAGTAACTTTATAGTTCATAATTTTAAAGAAATGCAAACTTTAGCCCTTCAATGCCGTTAATGCATGTATGGTATTCACTGTTTGCTCACGCTGATTTCATTTCACTTCTTTTCATCTGAAATAACGTATGTATAACTGTAAACGGAATTTAAACTTGAATAATTGCCAAAGAGCCAACTATTGTACAAATATTTATTTCAATGACACCGTACGAAACGAACCACATCTGATTTTCAGATGAATTTCCAATATACCACAATTGATTTCAACATATTTTTTACTACTCTCTCGCTGGAATGTTGCATCGGTTTCTCTGGCTGACGTTGTATAATACATCTGCGGCGAGTAAATCGCCAGAATGTTAATATTAGCTAGAATTTTCACCATGTGTGATAATAAATGTAAACGCTTCAGAGAACGCATTTAGCGGGAGTTGGAGTGTGTGTAGCAATTCTGTTTAATAAATTATCTGTAATAGTAGTATAGTTTCCTATTTTATACCCTGAAGGACACAAGGCAATTCTTTTGTTGCTTATAACCACGTTAAGGGGATGCATTCCTGAAGAGGCTATTTTCCAAAATGTTCCGTCAATTTCGCTGGAAGTTTAATCCTTAACCGGCTTTAAATTTCGTTCTTAGTGTTCGAATTATTAAGTTCCAAAAATAAGTTTTGCCATCCAATATTCCACACGATGAAATTTTAGAAATCTAGTGTTTTACACTTACATGACTTTTTCTACTCTTGTAAAACTATTTTCAAAAACGCTGATTCTCCATCTACTTCATGTTAATCGATATAAACATTTGCAGAAACTATCTCAATGCTAATATTCTTTTACGTACAAGGGGAATATGGTAAGCTTTAAGCGATAGTCAAATCTTTTAAGAGCTGGTTACTATGTGGAGCATTCCATTCTCTTCACATGTCCAGGACAAAAGAAAACGAATAATGAATTCCCATTTGGGAAAAAGTAGAAGTATTGGAAAATTGAAACAAATAACAAGGAATATCTCTGAAATGGTTCACTCGATAAAAAAATGTATATGACATAAGTTGTGTGTTTTAGCGAGATCTACATCTTTTGTGTAGTAAAATGTTGTCTATCTCTTACGGTTTATCAGTTATGCAAAATTCATTCAGAATGAAGACGACTTTTGGGGACATTCCCAGAAAATTCAAGATATACATTTCATTTTGCATGAAAATATCTTAAAACATATGATATTGTAATCAAAATCGTAAGAGCCATTTTTGAGAAAATCAAAATTTTCGAAAAATGTTCCATGTAAGGGATAGTCTGGGATGAGGGGATTTTCTTGAAAATCTTCGTGTCGCATCTTTGAAAAACACTGAATCTGATTCAGGGGGTCTCAAAACATGTATTTCCTGTGAAATCTCGGTATAGAGTTTTTGGGTGGAATGCAATATTTCCCCTACTTACTATACGAGGTAGAGCTTTAAAATAAATATGCGGGTTAACTTTTTCATAGCGCGCGAAATATTTACATGTTTCTTTATGTTGGTTTTAGTTCAAAAGAAAATTCGTTATAAACAGTATCATTGTAAATTAACACCTGCCATGTGCGAGCTTAAGACTAAAAAATGCAATAGCCGGGATTTGAACTACCGATATTCGGTTTACCGTGTCGGAGGTGTGAAAGAACAATTAATTAATATTGATTGACCTAATAGTTGTTTACTATGAAGCCCGGAACTTAAAGTACTTACGAGATTGTAAGTCGCCATTAGATATGTTATCTCAAAATGAATTTAAGAAGGCTGGTGTTCTAACGGGAAAACTGTGAGTCAATTTGAAAAGTATAATGTCGTGCCGATATGTTGCCATGGTAGCCCAGATGCTTAGAGCAGCGGCGCAGCAAGTCGAGGATTCGTGATTCAAATCCCAGATGTGGCACTGAAGTTTTCGCGTGATTCTAGCTTTTCCAACTTTTCTAATTTCGATTTCGTCAATCTCCTTTTATCTCTAAAAACAAATATCTCAGAAATATTTCAGACACTTGAATATAAACGTCATCGTCTGGAGTATTTTAACAAGCAAAGTCGCTAAGAAAAAATTCCAAAAACTGAAATTTTAATTTTAATTTCAAACGGATTCCTGGTTGTGTATAAGGGTAAACATCCACAACGTAAAAAAAATTAAGATAAATTTTGAAATTATAGCTCTTGAATCTTTTTCGACACGCAATCCCTAAGTCCATTTTCACGAGATTTTCATGAAATTTCAGTGTTGCAGTCCTTTAATATGCATTGGTTTGAATTCCACATGCAAAGAATCCCGGAGTGTAGCGTAACAATCCCGTTTTATTTGGATTAATGAGATAATTGTAAGATTGTTTAGACCATCAAATATACTTTGGAGATATATTACACAAGAAGAAAGTTTTGGGTTTAGAGTTATAGGTATAAAGGCATCAATACAAAACCTGACAAGTCTATGGTAAATCTAAATAATGATATTGCAAATGATTTTTATAAGACTAGAAATTATTATATTTCAAACAATTCGCACTAATTTATTCCGTTTTATATTCTAAATCAGGCTTACAGTGTTCTCAGTTTTCGGTCTAATAGCAAGTAATCTTTTGTTAGGTGCAACTAACAATTTCTAAGAAATTGGTTAAATGTTGTAGTATTAAAGGTAAATATAAAGTTACATATCACGGAGGGGCCCCCGACACCAGGACAAAGCACTGACGCGAATTTGGCCATTTATGATTCGAACGCGATCCCTGGGAGGGATGAGGGAGAGAACTGAAGGGTGACCAGATCCAGGAGACGACGTGCGCAAGCATGGACGGGGTCCCTAACGATTCCAGAGTGAACGCATCCGACGCCGCTCAAGCCTGCCCATAAGCCCCGAGCGCCCCCGTCGATCCCTTAAGGGAAGCCACTCACAGAGGGCGGGTCCGTCAGCAATCCGACCAAAGCCAAGGAGGAACCTTCATAAAGCGCAGCTCCACCGCCCAGCCGCAACAGACCGAATACCGTCGCCTGATCCTTCAACCGTGAAACAGATGCTGAAGGAAATTATTGGTACAGGAAAGTCGTCGCAGAAGAAAAACCACCTCAGTATTCGCCTACCACCAGGGGAAACCACGAAAAACTCATGTTCAGAGTGGGCAGTCCCCGGGAGTCGAACCCGGAACCTCCTGAATGCGATCCTTACGCGCTACCGCGGAGCCTTTCCGAGCATTTTTATTGAAGACAGTTATAGGACCTCGACTTGATAGTGTTTTCATTTGAAAAACGCCAGCTACATCTATATTTCCTTTTACCTTCTCTTTATAATTAAGCGGATTTCGTTAATATTGTTAAACATGGAATATCAAATGAATTAAAATAATTATTTTATGTACATCATAGACATTTAACCCGTTTTATATAATCTCTATGCGGTGAGAGTTTGTAATACTTCCCAGAAAACTGCAGTTCAAGCTTATTTGCTGGAACTTTTAATACTTTAATGTATGATAATCTTCTTAAGATGTCAAAGGAACAAATAAGCGTACCTGCAATAAAATATGTATAATACCAAGCGCTAATTAATTAGCAGAGACCCATTTTAGCACAGCTATTTTTTTTATTCTATGTTATTTTACGTCGCTTTAACTCCTTGGTCATATCGCGACGGATCTGTTGGTGGATATCTCTTTGAACGATATGTGATGGACAGTTAGCCTTCTAGGTCTGATTCCTGTAGCCCCTGCTTCATGCTGTGCAGATGGCATTAGGGTGCCGTTCAGTCTAACTGCTTACATTGTCTGTAGATAGATGGCATAGCATTCGCTATTACCACTTATTTTTCATTTTACTATTTAGACTTAAGATGTAACTTTGGGTCGTGATATTAAATATTCAATCCGGTATTTACCTTGGCGACTGAGGAAAACCACGAAAAAACCTCAGACAGATTGGTCGGCCCACGGTATTTGAACCCGGGACCTCCCGAATGCTGGCCACAGACTTTTCCGCCTGAGCCATCCCGCTCGGTTAGCACAGCTATTATCACGCACTCAGCTAAAGTATTTAGTTCTTTGGCTTTCATTTAACCACTGCCAAAGGTATATTAGTATCGTTTTAAGAATTATGATCGTGTTATGCTAAAATTTGTCCACTCAGTCAATGAGTAAATAATGCGTTTTTTTTATCCGTGCTTAGGAAGTTATGTTGAGACTACCGAGCAGGATGACTCAGGCGGTTTCGTCTGTGGCCCGCATTCGGGAGGTGCCGGGATCGATCCCCGGCAATCGCCTACTCTGGCCCATGGGGTTTTCGTGGTTTCCCCGGGTCGCCAAGCGAATGCTGGGGTGGTTCATCTTCTACCATGACTCCCATGTACTGTACCCATCATCTTCCTTGTCATCTGTTTCAGGGTTGTAGGACCAGGTGACGGTTTTCGGCAGGTTGCGGCTGGGCGGTGGCTTGCGCTCTATAAAGGTCCTAGCGTCGCTGCGGTACCGCCCAGTTAGGTCTCTCCTCAGCGTGGGGCTCCCCTGCTGGGACCCTGGAGGTTGGTGGCTTGTGGTCAGTGACCGTGCGGCGTCGAATGCGTTATATCTGGAAACGTTAGAGACCTCCTCCATGCTTGCGCCCGTCGGCACATCCGGAGCCGGTCGCCCTTCGGGTTTCTCCTCTCATCCTTCCCTCCCAGGTGTATATTGGAAGCAAAAAGGGCCGACTGGCCTACTTACGGTGCGCTGCCCCGGTTCTGGGGGCCCCTCCGTGACACATAACTTTATCTTTATGTTCGGGCTGGAGTATATAACAAGCAAATTCTAGATTGTAAGGATGGTAGAGGTAGAGGTGATTCAACGGAGGGGGACACCGCGCGCTACGACTCCGCTACCACCCCACAGGAAGAAGGGATGAGGTGAAGGAACCACAGAAAGCTACAGGCAGACAGGCCACAGAAACGCGAGAAAGTCCCTAACATTTCCAAGCTCGTAGATCCGTCCCACTGCTGGAGCCGCCGAGAGAGTGCGATGAACGACCCACCAATCAAGCAGCCCTCTGTTGTCTACAGGGAATACTCTTTCCGATTGAGCATGCATCCGCACCATTTGTCCAGCACCGCCATACGCCGTGATATCTAAAAACACCTGAAAGATGAGAAGGAAACGGAATGAAAGGGAAATGATGGAAAGCAAATCGTGGTACACAAGAAACCACCCCAGCATTCGCCTGCCGGAGATCGAACCCTGGGCCTCCCGAATGCAAGTCGCACACGTTACCATGGCGCCATATAGGTGAACCAATGAAAGGCTGAGATACAGATCTCAGTTTAATATAACACATTTGCCAGCCGACTTCTGAGAAGATCCATGCGCGATAGCCCGGCTGCTGTTACAGCAAAGTGGGAAGAATGCGTGGCTGTAAAAGAGGGGAGGATCAGTGAGAAATTGACCTTTAGCCAGGTAGCCGGGCCAGCCCGCATGAGTGATTTTAGCAGCAGGCTGGCAGATTTGTAGCGTAAAACTACAGTCTATTATAAGACAGTCACGAAGCTCAATGCATAGAGAATATCTGGCTACTAGTATCATCTCAACAGATGACAAAATGTACTTTCGTTTTGGTGTTCTTTTGGAAAAACAAACGCCTTCCTTCCATCATATAAAAATTATAGAGGATGTTTAATTTAATACTTTACTGGAGTAGAATAAATTCTATCATAAACCTGAAGATATGAGAAATAATAGGAATAATTATTATTTTCAAGTGTATAGACATAATGGAATTTATTGTAACCGTGAACGGCTGTTTTCATTTATAAATTATGTCAACCACAACTGGGTTATTAATACTTATATTTTTACATATTAATGTAGGTAGAATGTCTTATAAACTCGCTTTACTAGATCTTTCGGAAGATGGATGAACCTAGCCTCATTTCTTACTGTTAATGCAATTTATAGCACTAAAAGCGTCTCCTACGTGTTCCATATTACGCTTAACAAATGTTTCAAATAGCAGCATGTGTTTTTATACCAAATAAATTAAACAGCTGTTTGGTTAATTAAAACCATTTCGCCATCAGCTGACCACTAGGTCGCATGAATTTCATCGACTAAAAAGGATACCTGAAGGTGATTTTTATCGTAGACTGTGGTAAAGCTATGATACTTTTCGCATATTTTATTGCTTAACATTTTTATGGCTATAACTTGCGAAGTATTATACTTACAACATAATTCCACGAATCTTTTCTCTCTAATGTATCCGTAGAACAGAATGCTGGAGAGTTAATCTCGAATTCTTAGACACTGTATAATGCGTAAGCAGCAGGTTTACTTGAATCAATATCCGTTATCACCGTGTATACAGTCTACATTTCCACGCTCGTGTGAGGGCTTGAGTCAGTGGATACTAACTATTCGTGCCGATAATCAGGCCTTGTATAATCGCCAATATGACGTTTGGCAGCTGTTGCGAGCATCATTAATTCAGACTTAGTGTAGTGTACAAGTTATTGTATGTGGAGTACAGTTTTATTTTTGTTACTTCAGTCATTATGCAAAGATTTAAAAATATTTCCATTTGTTGTGTCATTGCTTTTTTTATTCACCTTACCCGTATCAAAGATAATTTAAAAAACATTTTCCTGGTATTACATTTACAGTGCGGACCATTTAAAAACTGGCGCGTTCTAGCGGGCCTAAGGCGCGTGTTTACTGGGAAGATGCGAGCGCGCTCTCGCATGATACGAAAATCCATGTGCGACGAATGACGAATATTAGGCCTACCATCCCTGATAAATAATGCGCCAGTAGGAGGTAATAAGTAAACGTTGAGTTTTATTTATGGAACGCTCTTTAACTGCTGTGGTCCTTAGCGTCCCATTCTATATTGGGCGTGAAAGACCTGTAATTTTGCCCGGAGTCCTCTTTATCAGGCTTGAGGTTCTTTCACGTACCGTAAATCTAGACACCGGCTTTACTTCCCTTCCGAAGAAGGCATGCTAAGGATTTTTACGCCCGAAAAAATTCATCGCCCTCCGCTGGGTTTGAACCCGCGACCTCGGGAACTAGAAGCTAGCATGGTACCACTAGACCACGGAGGACGACAGAAAGTAATACGGAAACGTAACATTGATCTTACCTTTTATCAAAGTGTACGTTGAAAATTATGTCCATATTTCTGGATGTAAAGGTCACAACGACCTATAAAATTCTGATACACCTTCTGCAACTCTCTATCTATAATTTTACTCAAGACACACCTGATTTCATTATCAAATTCTTGAAGAATCCCTAGATTGTTTACATACACTTTATATTTTAAATCCTTTAAACATAACAATCACATTATTCGTCACTGTGCCCACCAATGTAAACAAGGGATTTACTGTAACTCGCGCGATGTTTTTAACAAGACTTTAGAATGACATTGAATGGTCGGTAGATCGGCCGGACGGTACCGCGTGCGTGGCGATTGATTTTCTTCCCGTGAGGCAGCGGGTGGATCTCCCCAGTAAAAGCTGCTGTATGGCCCGCTAGAACGCCAGTGGGTTTGAAATGGTCCGTACTGTATTTACTGGATGGTTTAAAGGACAGACCATAAACTTTACACACGAACATTGTATGAATTGCAAAATAACGTATGAGTAGAAGTCATCAAACATTTTGGAAGTAAAGTTACAATGCGTTAAATAAAATGTATTTTGAGGTCTTCTCGCAACAAACGAGGAAAGCTTTCAACATAGTCTTGAAAGGGCCATTTGTACAGCGTGCGACCGGCGAAACGCGGACTACTACACTGTGAACTATGCTAGTATTGTACATCCACGAGCGTGGATAGATGTATGGAACGTATACTACCCTTTACAATTAGGAAAGCGAAGACATTCGTACTATGTCCTTAGCTTCGAGTCTGCATACAAAGGTGGAGGGACACTTTCAGCGTGTGCTACCCAGGAAGTAGGAGGCAGAATTGCTGATTGTTATATGAGAGTTCTGTGCATTCCACCAGACACTAAAACAACCTACTATCCCAATTTAGAAGCAGCAAAAATAAACTATGACCAAAAGTTTTCAGGTTTTAATGTTTACCTTCTCCTAAATGTTACATGCTTGAATTCGGCCACTACCTTTGTGATCTTGATGTAGAGCAATAAAAGTTTGATAGAGTGTATCGTTCCAATATTCTCCGATATAAAGCCAGAAAGCAGATGCGGAATAATTAAATGCATATGATTGAATTTGTACACAAATGCTTGTCCATAAAAATTGCAGTACTTAGCTACATACAGTTGTAAGATTATAATTGCTACATATTGTGGCTACTCACAGAACACTGCTGAGTGCTTACTCCATACCCACGATAGGACAAATCTTCCTTTCTTGAAGTATGGTGCACTGTGGATGATGCTTCATTAGTTGAGGAAAGAATCTTCTTAAATGGCTTCATTGGTGCTCAAACCATGTTAATATCTGAAATTAATTCTCAAAAAAAATGTACCTCTTTCTGATATGCTACTCCATGTGGAATTTATTTCAAGAATGGACCAAAATGAAGCACTAGCTCTAAATTAGGTGAACTGTAGAGGATAGGATATTATGTTAATTTTTATACAGGATTATTCAAAAAGAAGGAACAGACTTTACATATTTATTTCTAATGAATGGCAATAGATGGCGACACATGCAATACATCACTGAATAGAGAAAAGTTCAAAGTTTTATTTTATGTGTTCAAAACTAGCACAATTTGTTATACGAGGACGACCAGTGCTTTTCCGTTTGCATACGCAACCATCTTCCTCGAATTTATTGTATCAATTGTAAATTTTTTATGACGAGGCGGCTCTTTGTTGAACTTGCACGCTGCAATTAAACAATGGACTCACTCTTTGATAATGCAGCACAGAAAACGACTTTTCCTGTGGCGTCGACATTTTCCCGTAAACAAACAGGGCCGCTGTAGTCACTGAGTGGAACTAATAGGTGGGGCTTAAAACTTTGAGTTTCTTCTATTCAATGGTATGTCGTATGAGTCGCTATCTATTGTCGTTCATTAGAAATAAATACGTAAAATCTGTTCCTTCATTTTGAATAACCCTGCATTGTTGAAATATACTAGGAGGCCCAACAAGCAGTCCTTTGCAGTTTTATGTTTCCCGCATCCTTAGGTGCAAAAGAAGTTGCCGCGTCATTGCTGTTCAAAGGGGCAGTGCATGTACAAAACGAAAGGTCACTGAGTTGTGCTGCTGTCTGCAGGTGTTTACGTATAGTTTCGTCGCGTGGTCGCCTGCATGCAGTTCGAGCCAGATCACTCAGACAAAAGGTAACGTTCACCAATAACGAACACACAGATATGGTTACGACCTGTGCGGAAACGCACCAAAATGCAGCTGCGGCACGAAGGATGTGTTCTGAACATTTTGAGATGCGGCAGCTGTCTTAGACGCACCTTCTTCTGTTTTTTGACGAACAGAAATAATATTAAGGAATGATGGAGCATTCCAGGTAGAACGTGGGCCTGAGAGATCCTTACATCATGTTTCTATACATACTTATTATGAATAATGCACTAATAGAAAATATTTTAATTCTAACGCACCTTTAAGGGTATATATATAATAAAAATAGAAGTTCCTTTAATCTTGTTAACTTTGCGGCACCAATTGGTGCCATATTGTTGTACTGATTGTAGATTAGCTGTCATGGAACTAATTGGCTTTTTACAAAAAAAGGTTCCCTTGTTTACCCAGTTTATGATTACTGTGTTTTACTGTTTACTACCGGAATTACACATATAACACACACATAAACACCTATGCCCATGGCGGGACTAGAACCCGCGACCCTCAGCTTGGCAGAGCGCCGAAGCTATACGCCCCAGCGACCTCGGCTACGAGGGCCAGCACTTAACACGTGTGCTCAGTTTTGCGTCAAGCGGCAATCCTTAATTCTTGTTAATGAGCGAATTGCTTATTAAATTACCAATAATACCCCCTACACATACATAGGTACTCTCACATTCAAACACCAGACTCTGGGCATACCGTAAAATGCTTTTGTTTAAAGACAACTTTCTGGTAGGCAGCCGGAAATCGAACCCCGGAACACCTCATATGGCAGACAGTTTGGCTACCGAATGAGCTCTGAGACCAATAATAACAGTTAAGTGTTCGTTTTCAAGTATTTGTCTTTCATTTAACGGTCTCCTCGCTGCCGGTATGGTGTCCCCTTTGCACTTGTGCTTAAGCAAACCTTTCTGCATCCGCGCTATCCGGTATAAACTAACTTCAACTAAGGACGGATTATGTGGCCCACCTGGTACACTAGAGAGAGGGGCATTCGGTACCAAGGTTTGATCAGAATCTCAAAACAAGAAGTCACGTTGTACATTTGAACTTGATTTAGTCAACATGCTGATGAAGAGCATAAAACTTTGGGATAGTAACACAAAATTGTTCATTGCTTACATCGACGATAGCAATCGTCCACTTTAGAGTATCTAGTTCAGAGTCGCTGTGACTTTATATCACTGGAAAAGTTTAGTGGAAAAGCTTGTGCTGCTTTTTCCCGGAGCTTTCCTTCACAGTTACACAATGTCACTGCAGACGCCACTGGCGTTTTCAGTTTGTGAAATGAGTGCATTCTAGCGTAAATTACTTGCCTTAAGATAGTAATATGCCTACACGTAATATTTTCCAAATTCTTCATTTTCTTAGATGAATTTTGGACGGTTGATATGATTTAGAGGGATAATTTTGACTCAGTGAAACGCTTTAGGCGGCGTGTGCCCTTTCGAATTGAAGCCAGTTCCAGAGACGTTTTACATTTTGCTCATAACTAGGTACATTAGTACCCTAGCATATTTTATATACTTTTACCATACAATTAGTTCATCCCAAAGATGATTCTCCCCGTAGAATTACTTAAAGTTACTTAGGAGTAAGGTTTGATATGGGCGGAAAATGGAACAAGAACATGGAGTTTATAAAACACAAAGGGATTGGACAACTTTCTGAAGTATTAAGGATATTGACACCAGTACCAGATATGCCAGTAAAAACATTACAGACCATGTATGAAGCAATGGTTAGGTCCTCATTACTATATGGCAGTGAAGTGTGGGGATGGGAGAGGGTGGATAATGTAAATAAAATACTATGCAATTTCTGGAAGCGCATTCTAGGGTTGGGGAGGGGTACTTCAAACTACGGAGTTTTTCGTGAGGTAGGATGCTGGGAAGATGCTGTATTTGCTAAACTAAACGCAGTTAGGTACTGACTGCGAATAATTAAAGGCGATCAAACAACGCTGAGAGCAATATGTTATCGTCATCAAATGAACAACATAGAGCATCCAAAATGGTGGGCGGCGGGGTTGCAACGCGAATTATCAAAAATTGGCTTAAATGATATCTGGCAAAGGGGTAATGAAAATACACACAGTGCCGTAAGAAAGGTCAAAAGACGACTATGCGATATAAACAGGCAGAAAATAGAATCTGAATGTAGACAAAGATCAACATTGGAGCTACAAAATGAAATAAAAACTAGGTGGGGTAAGGAAACATATATTTTGGAATTGAGTATAAAACAGAGGACTGGAATAGCATGGCTTAGGTTGGGAGGGTGGAAAGCTCGCAAGATTGTTGATGACGATGGCAGGAGGATTTGCCCATTATGCGGGGAACAAGAAGACTGGACGCATATTTTGGCAGCATGCGTGCAGACGGAGGGTATTAGGAAAAAACTATTACCGGAAGTATTTTTGGCTTCCAACAGACGGAGGACAGCATGCTGGGACTTGATTCTAAACAGCCAAAACTGGCCAAGCTTGGGCACATACTTAATGGAAGTACGTGTACTAAGAGATAAGGTGTTTATGTAATTTTTCTTTAAACATATGTGGTGCTAGAGTACTTGTGCGCGACTGTGTGTGTGTGTGTATGTGTGTGTTTGAGTGTGTGATTCAGTGTGTTTTTTCAATTTTATGTGTATGTATGTATATAGTGCGGTGATTGTAAAAACAATAGTTGTTTTCTGGTTGATACTGCAAGTTACGTATACAGACCAGGTATTTTTCTAGAGAGCATGTACGGTCTTATGACCCATGTGACTGTGTTATGCAATTAATGTAATACTAAATACTTAATAAATACCACCACTACCACTACCTACTTATATCCAAAATGGGTATTGCAGAGTATCAACAAATAGATGTTAAACTGATATTTCAACATCAGTGAAAATTAGTATACATAAGTTTTAGGCAATATGCCAGGTCATTTAACTAAAAATATTAAAACGTTCAACTGGTACTGCGAGGTGTAACATAGTCAAAATCTGCAGTTAAAATCATTGAGCTCGAAGTTTTGAAGTGGCTCAGTGGAATTAGGCCTTTAATTCATTGTTACTCAGTAGCAACACAGATTCAAACATTTCCAGACAAACATCGCTTATATGTTTCTGAAGTTCTTTGTGCTTAAATTAAATTGAGTTTTATTTATGGAAGCGCTTTAACTACTCTGGCCCTTAGGGTCCCATTCAATATTGGGCGTGAAAGACTGGAAATTTTTCTCAGAGGCCTCTTTATCAGGCTTGAGGTTCTTTTACGTGCCGTTAATCTACGACACGGAACCACCGACTTTACTTCCCTTCCAAAGGAAGTCATGCTAAGGATTTTTACGCCGAAAAAATCCATCGGTTTGAACCCGCGACCTCGGAAACTAGAGGCTAGCGTGATAACCACTACACTACGGAGGACGACTTTTGGGCTGTTCAACTGTTCAAGTTGAACAGCCTAAATGACCCATGAAGGATGTAAATAAAGTACAGCAACTAAAAGTTTTACAACTGAAAAATGTTAAACTATGCAACACGATTTTGGTCAATTTAATTTAGACATCAGAAAAATACAGGACATAGCATTCAATTCAATAATTAGAATCACAACAATTATTACTATTCTGTTAATCCTCTGAACTCACGAGGGAAAAAATTAGTGATATAAAATTATCAGTAAATTAATCAATAAATAAAATATATTTCAACAACAGATTCAGGAAAGCAAATTATTAAATGCCATAATTATGTAGTTATTTACCAGCATTTTAGCTTCGGTTCATATAAAAATGAATTCAAATTAAACAAAAGGAATATCTCACAACTGCAGCTTTAATTCACTGCTCTTTGGGCTCTATTTTAGTAGTGTTTAACTCTGGTTTTACTACATATGGGACATTCCATGTGAAATCGAACGGCAAAACACTTCACATTTTCTGTTTGCGCTGTAATTTTTTCTATTAATAAGGGGTGCTAAGGAACGCATATTTATCAAATATTAGCACCTAAAACACAACGATCGTCACGCCATTGAACGATAAATGTATTGTATTAATTCATTTTGTCCGCTTTAAGTGTGCATAACTCCGGAACCCTTTAATTCAGAATATTGTACCAAATCTCATTTTGTAGATTAAAGTCCGCATTCTATTACGGCGTATACTATTTACTTGTATAATATGCACAAAAATATATATACAGTTTTTACTTATTTTAAGCGTTTTCGGATTTTTATAAAACTAAAATATTAGATTGAGAATAATCCATAGTGTCATTAAGAGAAGTCGGCAATGTTGATAAAGTGGTCATGTTTGGATGTTCGTAGTTATAACACACAAAAAGTGGATAAACTTAGCGATTTACGTAGTTGATACACGATGATCACCAAGAGCTCTGTGAACCTGTAAGGAAATACTCAGAACCGCATACTGCTTAGGAAGCGTTCTCATTGTGTAATCATGCACAGCAGCTTGCTTGACTTTCAGTTCAAAACAAACGTGAGATAGCGACCATGAGCGCGTAATGTAATTTACTTCTAATTATTTTAGATGAAACCTTATCAGCAACCTTACATTTGAAAAAATTAGAAACTTTTTAACTTAAATAAAAATAAAAACATGTTTACTTATCAGTATAAAATTAAAGGTTAGGCAATCAAAATAGAGCTCGATTTAAATAAGTGTATTTAAAGGTTTCAGAGTTATAACAGCTTGAAGTTGGAAGTTTTAGGAAGATACCACAAATTTGAGTAATTTTAATTGTAAAACTATGATCTTAATTTTAAGAGTTTGTATTGGACTTGTCTACAAATACAAAAAGTTTCGTTTCGTTTAGAAAATGCAAAATCGAATTTCGTTCTGTTTCGGACCATTTGAAACGGAATGTCCCATACAGCACCACAGGCGGTGGGCAGTGTTAACACATAAAATTAAATGATAATTGAGAAAGGATATTTGGGAATGGAACCTTTCAGGCCTAAGTTTACGAAACCTAAGAGTGGCCAATTTCCCTGATAGATTAATAAGCTTGTGGCAATAAAACAATTCTGTGTGTTCACGCCACGGGATTCGTGTAGGAAACACATGCATATATACGTGTTGCCTATTTCTCGGAGCAATTGCTAAACCTAAGGCTTTGTTTTTGTTGTTCGTGTTACTTTCTCTATGTATATTAAGTAGGGGAATTATTGTACTCCATCCAAAAATTAGGTGTCGAAATTTCACCAGAAATATGTGTTTTGAAGCCCTTAAACCCGAAAATGGGATTTTTAGAAAAAAAGTCCGTGTGTATGTGTGTGTTTGTGTCTGTGAACAGCATAACTGAAAAAATAAAAATACGGATAAACACCAAACTTGGAATTTAGGTTCAGTAACTTCCAAGGATGCGACATGAAGATTTTCAAGAAAATTCCCCAACCCCTACTACCCCTTACTTGGAATTTTTGCCAAAAATATTGATTTTATAAAAAATGGCTTTAACGATTTTTATTTAAATACCATATATTAAAGATATTTACATGAAAAATAATATTACTTTCAATTCCATAAAAAAATATGATTTCTGTTCTCTCTTGGATTGAATTGGCCACGGAGGGGGCTCGGCACTGACCCACATAGCGGATATTGTACCTACGCCCCACTTGGAGGCGTCCCCAGGAGGATGGATGAGGCGAGAAGAGAAACCGGGCGGCCGGAACCAGGAGTGGCAGGGTCACTAAGTTTCCAGATAGAAACTCCCCGCAGACGGATAGGCATACCGAGGACCCCACCCCGCACAGAGGGGGTTCAACGCCCCTCAAGGTGGTTCGGATACCCCCGGCAGCTAGCCGAAAGCCGAGGGACGGAGAGAGTCACAAAGAGCATCCTTTTCCCCTGCCATACTGCACCGAGACACCATCGCCGACACTTCCAACCTTGAAAGAGATCAACGGATGAAAGATGAAGTGAAATGAGAATGGAGATGAAATGGAGGGACAGGAAATTCGGGGGATGTGAGAGTCCTTCCCAGCATTCGCCTGACGACCCGGGAAAACCCCGAAAAACCCTTGGATCAGTAAGATTAGCCACGGGAATCGAATCCAAGACCTCCCGAATGCGGGGTTCTCTCTTCAATGGAATGCACCATTTTACAAACATTTAATAAACAAGAAATGTTCAAAATGGTCTTCTACGCTAGCAACAATCCAGGTTGCTAGTCAACGATTTAAAACAAAATATGTAAAATAAACGAATAAGATGAATAAACAATCATATTTAAGTATAAAAATATGGGAGTGCCATTTGAAATTTCAAAGTTGGGGTGGCTGGGGATGAGGGGGTGAAACCTAAAATGCAGTTAAGAACAGTTTTAAGCTTCCCCGCAATATCTAAGTTGACGTGTTTTTTGTTTAAATTAAATTAAATGTAAATACATTGTTATTTAGACTTGGAAGTTTTGAAATGAAAGCCCTGTATAAGAAAAGACTTGCAGATGCTGTCGAGAGTTAAAGGAAGACAAAATCCTGAATCCTATGATAAGCAGAAATACTGATTGCAACCAGTGATGCCAACTTAGCTCCTTTGGGACTAAATCTAGTCTTTTGGAAGAGACAGCCATTAGTTTGCGAAAAAAAATCACTAAAGGTATTTTTAGCCATTTTACATAATGATTGAGCCAATTTGTCAAAATATTCATCCATTTCCAGCCGTTTTCAGTTGCCCAATTTTTAAATTAAAATTATTGAAATATCAAAGATAAGTTATTACATACTTTAATGAAAAATGGATCGATCAGGCAAAAATGTGAGTTCCAATCTATCACGCCCAAGTCTTCACACTTTGGTGTGTGCGCAGAGGAGTGGGGACAGGGAGGTTTTGAAGCAAGAAATGTCTGCTTTAGTTGAAGCCTATAGGCATTTGAAAGCTACAATTTATAGTTTTTGTGGATGAATAGGTATGTGGCATGTCCTTTGAGGAGCATTTGAGTGCTGAATTCCCATGTTTCTTTTCTCTTTAATTTTTTTTCTAGCATAACCATAATACTCAGATAAGCTACTCCACACTTGGCTATTTTTGGCCTTTCTGACAGTAACCTTTAACCATTTCTCATCACCAAGAGTTGGCAACATTGATTCTAACCACGCGCCCGCATGCGTGTTGATTGAACAGCAAAAACTTAAAATCAAAAGTTGGAGCAATATCCAAATTCGTATTTGATTCAAGAATGTACGGCGAAGATTGTGACGTAAGGGTGGCGACGACCCATCAGCGTCTTCACCAGACGTCACATAAAGGATGGGGGAACGTATCACAGGTGGCCTCACGAGGGTATAGGTTGCGGTAGCAAGGGGCTGGTAAAAGGGTGCCGTCATAAGACATGTAACTTCTGTTCCCAATCTTTCTAATCTTTAATTTACCTAATTTAACCCAAACAACATTTCCAACAAAAAAAGAAAGAATTAGGCAAGTAGTGCAGTTACCTCCAGAGGAGATCCAGAAGCCCATCGTCGTCGGCCTATCGTCTACGTCGCGATTGTAAATTAACACTAAAATGAATTTAAGAACCTGACCAGCAAAGTTCCTGCTATGTACGTGGTTGGTCAAGAGACCACCGCCAAAAACACATACGTTTAAATACCGGACCAAAATGCTGATTAGTTCCTGGTTAGTACCTGACGTAAGCGCATGTCAACAGAAATTACGCAACTCACCCATGTGTGGGACATGAAGTGATCTTTTCCCCTAAACTGCGTGTCATTTAGTCTCTGCTTACTTCAATATACGGGAAATGACTAGCAAGAAATCTAAAGACGATTTTCTGTAGCTACTTAAACCAAGTTTGTCCTGAATATTTCAAACTGTATAACATCATATTTATCAAAATCTGTTAATATAAAATTTTAACCATCACAACTTCCGCCGCGCGAAGAAAACCCAACTGTCCACAGCTGCGATAAAACCTACTAAGAAAAAAAGAATACAAAAGGAAGGGTACCTAACCTGGGAGAATAAAAAACAAATAACAATACAAAATTATACTGACATAACTGCCACTATATTTCCAACCACAACCCCCCCTTACATGGAGAACTTCTCGACATAACTCTAACTATTTTGACCAAAGCGCAATGACACGCCATATGATTGAGATATTCACATTACAAAATAAAGTACATACTGCAAAATAGCCTAAAAGGTTTCAAACTCTCACGGAATTTTATATAACTGGGAGAGCATAAAATATAGAATAAAGCAACTAAAACTAAGCTGAAGTTTGATGTGTTGCAACATGTTGGAAACTGTATAATTCTTAATTTGTTCTTCTCACGGGTTGACTGCCCAAAAATTCGACTGGTGATAGGAAGAGATGAGAGTTTATTTCGGTAGTTGCAAATAAGTCCATATTCCTTAAATTGGACCTATTTCTATGCAAATATTTATCGTAATTAATGTAACCTGGATAGAAAAATTATTTTATTATGTTCCTGGTAGAAGGAATATGGATTTCATTCTCTTAGATGATTCTATGTGCAAAGACGAATAGAAAATTGCAATGCTATTTTATTCTATGAATGTTTACTTCAGGAGAAGAAAAACAAAGCTTTTCGTCGTATTATAATGCACACACGTAACGATTTAGGCAAATCTTATTAACGCACTTGCCAGAAAGGAAGTACTGAAGATTCTATCTCCACTTCTATCTTAGGTGCCTCGTTTTGCCCAATTTAGCATTTCTGTTTCGTATAAATCTAAATTTACGCCAAATTTACGACGCAGCAACAACGGACGCTTCACTGACCACATACACGCCTCCCATTGCTGTCTCCCCGTTCGCTGTCACGCATTCATATCATAGATCTAGAAATCCCTACTCACACTGAACATTATTTTTTTATATTTTATTGGATACTTAAATAAACTAAGTAGTCTCGTTTAGTAATTGTCAAAATAATTTACTTTCCTTTACTGCTTTACCTTACATGGACAGTTATCAAGATATTATCTTCATAACTTTTTAAAAATGAATATATCAATATATACCCGAACGCTTTTGTATCTAATGGTTGTCAAGCACTGTGTATATTTGTTGTGTTAATTGCATACTAAATTAATGTTTAAATTAAAGCATTTATTTTCTCTTCAACATTAAATAGGTGTGTTTCGGTGTTACTTGCTTTCATTAAGCACTAAGAATGTCACTGAAAATACAGGAAATGTCTTTGTTGGTAATTTAACACTATTAGCAAAGTCAATATTCTTCCCATGATGCAGTAACCAATTAATAGCGGCATCGGAATCAGAGCTTGCATCTGGTCTGCGGCAGACCTGACCTTCTCAGCCGTCAACTGTGATTTTCTCACCCACTTGCTGAGGAAAGCGCAATTTTGCCAATCGTCTCTGCACTTCGAAAAGTATTTTTTATAATAAATCTATGGAAGAACATCCATAACCCTTATCCAAGTATGGATGTTATGGATGGTTATGGATCCAAGGTCATGGATGTGTGGATACATAACCCTTCAGTCCGGTATAGTATGATATGTGAGGGATATATTATATGGAATTGTAATACTTAGAGAAACCGAGCGGGATGGCTCAGGCGGTAACGTCTGTGGCCGCATTTCGGAGGTCGTGGGTTAGATTCCCGTGGCCGACCTTCCTGACCCATGGGTTTTTTCGGGGGTTTCCCAGGGTCGCTAGGCGAATGCTGGGAAGGATTATCACATCCACATCCCCCGAATTTCCTGTCCCTCCATTTCATCGCCATTCTCATTTCACTTCACCTTTCATCTGCTTGGTTTCTTTCAGGGTTGCAAGTGTCGGCTGGAGGCCTCGGCGTGTGCATAGCAGGGGAGAAAAATGCTCTGTGGAAACCTTCATCTCCCGGACTGCGAGCGGTCTCCGGGTCCCGACCTCCCAGGGGATGTGTAAGCCCACAGGGTCCGGCTGCACCAGCCACCACACAGGGAGTTCAAATCTGTATATGGTAGGGGCCCTACCCTCTGCCTGCCGCGGCTCCTGGTCCGGCCGCCCTATCTCCTCTCACCCCACCTCTTCCACCCGGGGAGCCCCGTCAGGGGCCTAGGTACAAAAGATCTGTGTAGGCCGAAGTGCAAAGTCCCTCTCCGCTTCTAGTCCTATCCTATCCAAATATGTAGAGAAAGTCATGTGAGAGTTACACATTGTTTTATTTCAATCGTAGTAAATACAAAAAAAATTTAACACTTTAAAAAACACTATTTATACGCGTTTGGGTTCTAAAAGTGTAATTTTTAAAGTTAAGAGAGCTGGCAACAAAGTTGGAACAAGCAAAGGTAATCATTTTAAACTGTGTGTCGTAATGAGCTGAAAAGTCTTAAAACTCCAAGAACGTGTTAATGTCAATCATATGTCATACATTTTCATCAAAAGCTTAATAGACAAAAAATAAAATACTTTATGAAATGAAACTTTGTAGCATATGGCCTATAAGACAAAAACAACACTATAAATTTGTTTGAGAAGCATACACAATCCAGTTTAATTACGTTTAGCCAGACGTTCTCTCTCTGTGTTCTATACCTTACACTTCTGTGTTTAATTGAGGCTTTTAACTACCTGCCATGGAACATGAGAGCGTTTAAATATTGACACAATACTCGTTGCTTCAAAGGCAAAGAGATGTCTTTCAGGTTACAAAATGTTACATTTTGTATTACGTCACAAAGAGCAGTATTCAATTTGCAGTTTTAACAGCAATTTTTATAAGTACTATAAAATCTGGTGTGGTACCTTCACGTGACTTTCTCTACCCTCTATCGTTTATTACTGGGTATACAAACTGGTCTTTATAAATCTTATTTTTATATCTACTTCATTTTAATCCAAATAAACGCAGAATAGCGTTAATGTGATAATAGCAGAAATAGCTGCATTACAAATTTCGTTATAGATATAAAGAGAACAGCGATAATCAAATGTTTAAGAACTGGACGCTATACGCTGGCCTTAAAATTCCATACTATTTCTATGACATCGCGAGAAACAACTGAATGTCGACAGGACTGTCTTAACAATTCCAACCATTAATAACGAATATCTCGGAAATGGTTGATGCCAAAAAAAGAGTTATTTGAAATAAATGTTATGCTTTAAAGAGCTTTATTTCTTGTTTAGTACGTTTTGTCTATCGCTTTAAGTTTACCAGTTATGCAAGATTATACAAAATTCCTTCTGAATGAAGAGGACTTCAAAGGCTATTACCAGAAAAATTCAAAGTATACATTTTATTTGTATTGTAAATATTTTTAATATATGGTATTTTAATCAAAATCGTTAGCGCCATTTTTTGGAAAATAAAAAATTTCGAAAAATATTGCATGTAAAGGGTAGTTTGGAGTAAGAGGATTTTCTTGAAAATCTTGTGTCGCATTTTTGGAAGGTACTGTACCATGATGTTGATCCGACTTTTCGTTGTGCTGTCACAGACACGCATACACGGATCTTTTTCTAAAAAGGCTTTTTTTGGGTAAGGGGTCCTCAAAACATGTATTTCCGATGAAATATTGGTACGAATTTTTGGGTGGAATGCAGTACCTTCTCTACCTACTATGTAAGTGGTAGAGAAAGTAAAATAATTGCTATGCATACCTAGATGGAGTATTTTTGAAGATTATGTGCACATTCTATACTCAAAATTATGAAATATGCAGCTTGCTATTCGCATCATCACCCAAAATAAATGTTGTGATCATTATAAGCAACGCTAAAATCCTCCATCAGATAGATAGGTGTTTCTTAGTGTTCCTTTAAGGTGCGTACTTTTATTTTCGGAAGTTCTCAATGAATTTAGCTGAAAATGTAAAACTAATTCTATCTTAATCAGTCAACATATGGCTTTAAATCTCATTCTTGCAAGCTATTGGCTTTTATAATTAAACTCGATAGAATATTATAGCAATATATCCACATATAAATCAAAATTACAATCCAAATTATTACAGTTTTTGTTCTAGCAGTTTTCCTCATTAGCCACCTTTACGCAATGTCTTTTTCCCAAATATACGTACATTATTTGTAGTTATGTAAGCAGGAGCGTAATTAAGTATGCAAGTACCTTTAGAAACTCAGGGATATTAACACGTGTACTGGGTTATAGACCAGTTTGATTCAGTTTACTTAAAGGACACCGGGACTGAGTTTATAAGTGAAAATGACAAAATTTTCGATGTTTCAATTATATTATATTAATATTCTATAGACACCTATGAACCATTCTGGCCAAATAATTTTACGACCCGCCATTTTTAAAAGCCCAGCAATAGATTTAAGTCACACGTGCGCTGTCTCTTAATCCCACTGGATCCTTTCTGTATATGGTTTTACATTTACAGTTTTACATTTGTGCGCATGAAAATTATTCCTTATATTCCGGTTTTGCTCTGATTTGTGTGCAAAATTGCATACATAATCTAAAATGTGCTGTATAAGATTTGAGCATGCATTTTATGATTGCTTTACTCATTGGCTCAGAAAAAAAAGTTAATTTTTGATGCAAAACAAGTAAACTTTTAACACCAACAATTTCATAAAAACAAAAATTTATTTGGAAAGGTAGAATCAGACGACTGAAAAGTTCAATGCCACCGCCGGGATTTAAACGACGGATCTCCCGTTTCCGTCCGGTGCTCTAATCACTGAGCTACCATGGCAACCTGCCGGAACGACCTTACATTCCCCAGCTGATTCGGTAAACCACAAGGAGATCTCAAATTGTATTGAGATGACATACCCCAATGGCGACTTACAATGCTGTAAGTACTGTAAGTCCCGGTCTTCGTAGTTTCGACCACTATTAGGTCAATTAATGAAATTAATTGTTTTTCCACACAAACCGTGTGTTGGACAAGGTTGGAAAGGTAGAATCACACGACTGAAAAGTTCAATGCCATAGCCGGGATTTGAAGCACAGATCTCCCGGTTTTCAAAAATTTGTTTCTCTACAACTAATAACACCAAGCTGACGTTTATGTTCA
The DNA here is from genome assembly GCA_030765065.1 of Deroplatys truncata. Taxonomy (NCBI): domain Eukaryota; kingdom Metazoa; phylum Arthropoda; class Insecta; order Mantodea; family Mantidae; genus Deroplatys; species Deroplatys truncata. The sequence continues at coordinate 85,245,099 of CM060990.1, read as the reverse complement.
TTGTACTAAGGTATCATAAAATGTCACTATCATACTCTCGTGACAAATTTAAATGCGCAAGGCAGTTTTAGAAAATTTGCATTTTTTTCGCTAATTAAAAGTGTGTAATTGTATTATATGGGAAACTATTTGAGCTAGAGCTTTGAGCGTTTGCACATTCATTTACCATACTCATGCTAAGTGTGCCAATTTTCAAGTCAATAGGTTTAAAATTACAAAAAGTTACAAAATTCAGTCCCAGTGATCCTTAAGGAAACAAGGGATTGAATTCCACAATGTTGTCTTTAAATGCCCCAATTTATTTTTCTTTCGCCAGCGTTCAAGTATTCCCTTTAGGGATCTCGAAGCATGTAATTTTAAGTTTTTATAGTACGACTACTTGGCGTAATTTTTACTTTCCCTACTACGTATACTAAGTAGGGGAAGTATTGCATTCCCCAAGAATTCGATACCGAGATGTCACCGGAAATCATGTTTTGAGGCCCCCTGAATCCAAATAAAGCATTTTTGAAAACATGTGTGCCTGTATGTGTGAACACGATAACTCAAAAACGAAAATTCAGATAAATACCAAACTTAGTATTTAGGTTCAATATCTTCCAAAGACGCGACACAAAGAATTTCAACAAAATCCTCCCACCCCAAACTACCCTTTACATGGAGTATTTTTCGAATTTTTTTTATTTACCAAATCATGGCTCTAACTATTTTGATTAAAATACCATATATGAACGATATTTACATGGAAAATAAAATTTCTATCTTCAATTATCGGCGAATTGCCTATGAAGTCCTCTTCATTCGAAAGATATTTTTAAAATCTTGTATAACTGGTAAACGTTAAGCGGTAGATGAAAATGTACTAAACAAAAACTGTACATTTCTTTAATTCACTGAATTTATTTAAAGTTAAGTTTTTTTGTGGCATCAGCCATTTTCGAGATATCCGCTATTAAAGGTTCGAATTGCTCATTTCCAACATTCAATTGTTTCTCGCAGTTGCATGGAAACAATATGGGATTTTAAGGCTAGCGTATAGCGTCCAGTTCTTAAACATTTCACTATCGCTATTCTCTTTGTATCTATAACGAAATGTGTAATATAGCTATTTCTGCAAAGGTTTATTTGGATTAAAATGAAAGAGGTAGAAAAATAAGCTTTAGTAAGAATAGCTGAATACCCACTAATAAAGATAGAGGGTAGACAAAGTATGTATCACATCAGATTTGCATGTCCACTTTCTTCAAAGTTCATATCAACTTCATTGAATTCAAAACGAAGAAGTGAAAATGACTAAAGTAGAACAGAAGAACTACAAAACACTGAAAATATAATTCGCCAATCAAGGGTTAATATGGCACAGATCACATTATGAGAATATTGCATAATGTTAAACTTTTAAATTTTGTTTTCTAGCCTTGTTTTAATAACGTTTTAACGTTTATGCGGTTCTACTTAAAAAAATAACATTTCCTTTGAAACGTTCAGTATAAATTCAAATATATGTAAGCATTTCCAATTATCTCGATGCCTGTGTGTTAAACATATTAATTTGGACATGTTAAGGGACGCTGAAACTGAATTTACCAATTATTTATGTAACTTTAAAATTATTTATTTTAAAAGCTGTAAAAATGTTAAAATGGTATCGACGACTTAAATAAACTGTTTCGGTTCGATATAACTGTTTTCTAAGCTATTAAATATTTTGTTAAAATCTCTTAAAATATTGGTAGAACAGTGAAGGCTGATTGTAATGTAATAATTGAAGTAAAGCACTATATAAATTCTTTCTTGTTTTCAATTCCACAGTTGCTTATTGATATATTAATTTTACTTTCACTTTAGATTTTATTGAATAAGAATTTCTAAATTAGGTTTCCTTCAATTTTATTGAAGAAGAATTTTCTATAATATAGATTCTTTTTGCCGAAAATCTAGAATTACAGAACAAATAGCTAGGGTTGAGAACATATTATACATTTGTAGATGAAGCATAATATATTTCATTAAAATTGGACCATAAATGATGTGTAAGAAACGATTTATATGCCGAATAATGCATACTTTTAAATGCCTACCTACTGGCCGTTTCAACATTGTTAGTACAGCTTTTAAAATGACAGTATTCAAAAGAAGAAAAGCACTGTAATTCCGAATGTCCATTAGTCCCAAGTGAATTTGTGTGTAAAAGTTTAGACCCTAATAATATTACTATTATTTCAGACAAAATCCTAAACAGTGAAGAAGTTTACGGTTATAGGCCAAAATATAATAATTTTTTGAGATTTGTTAATTGTCTTTGCATTAAGAACTCACAAGATAGCAACAAAAGTTTTCAAAGTAAGGAGTACTTTACACAGGGAAATATAAAAATCTATTAAATGCTTGTTGGACGTTTGATTACAGAGTATACAATTTATATGATAGTACAAATCAATGACACAAGTCCCGTAGCTCAATCAGTAGAGCATCTGCCTGTTGTACTCAGGGTACCCGGTTTCGATTCACGGCTTGGGGTTGGGAATTTTTGTCCAGCCAAGATTATTCCTTATCCTTCCCAGAGTCTGGAAGTATGAATGAGAGCGTGAATGTGTGTGTGATCTATAATTAAAAACAAAAGTGCAAGAAATCCAACGACAAGAGTTATACGAGTTAACATAATTGGCAATAGGTTCGAAAGGAAAGGCCGCCGATAAGACCAATTCTATTAATGAAACGTTTACAAGAAGAGATACAAATAAGCGGTATTTTCCGTGGTTCTGTTGATCTATTTTAGCAACTTCTAAAGCCTTGCCTCCATGTATATGACATACTGTGGTTATAAGCAACTTCTCTGGCTTTATTTGCGTGGCGTACGGTATATTCTCAAAGGAGCAAAAGCTGAAAGTATACGTTGTGTGCTCTGCGGAAACGACAAAAATGATGGGCTTTGATAAATCGCTACAACCGCTGATAGAAGCTTTTTTACCGCCCAGTTTACTTTCTTTGAAGGTTTTAGGGAACAAAATGTTCCAGTTCTTCTGTAATAAATGCTTTCACCTATATTCTATTTAGGTTTGCATTTATTTGCACAATAGCAATCAGAAGTTCAAAACTGTCAGCCCTACGCCTTCGTAATAATCTCAAATACATTTTTATAAACAATTTAAGATGTAGCATAATACGATCTATCGCGGTATGCTGTGAATTCATATTCACTGATTGATGGAGATGGGCTATGTGGCCCAGAGCCTAACTGTTCTGCAAAATTAACTTTCTAAAATAGCTCTTTCTTAAATACCAATTACACTAATGCGTAAGTGTATTTCTAATAGGCCGAGAAATGTCAAAATACATAATTTTCAAATTAATAACTTGTGATAACGTATCGTAATGTGTAATTTATTTCGAAACAAGTTATATAAAACAGGAAATTAGATAATAAAGCTGCAGCCTTATTATTTTTGAGGCGCGTTTTCTCAAATTTACATGTTTTCCTAAATATTGTTTAATTTTAACGGCCCTTGAGCGATACTAATAAAATAAGCAATGCAGATTTAGAAAACATTTCCAAGCTAATTATGTTTATGATACGTGAGCTCTTCTAAGTTTCAGAGATAAAGTAAAATGTATAACAGAGGAATTGGCAAAACAATCTCCATTAAAGAAGCATTAGAAATGCTATAAAAGAGGAGTACGATTAACAGCTCGCTTAAGATTCAGAGAAAAAAATAACACTGTACAATCGAAGCCTAGGTAGCACAGTCTCACAATCTAAGGCAGAAAATAGATAAATGTTTAACCCGGGTGAATTCTAAGAATGACATTCATACTCGGTGTTCGAATCGCGGTCCACTTTGTTGAATAGGCAACTCAAATTACATCACCAGGGATGGTACAGTATCTCTACCGTTTTATCATTGCATCTGTTTCAGTTATTTCATTTAAGAGGACAAGGTACTCTGAAATGGTCAAAAATCACAATTTTTGTTTTATGCACTAATAAAAACTCCATTATTTCCAGTTTCAGAAAATATATACTTTTTGGGGGTTAAGAAGTTTTTATGACATTTAAATATCATTTCAATACTAGTCTGCATTCCTTTAAAGCTGTCATGCCACGCCCCTTTTTAGAACATTTTTGTATCTTTCAACAACGAACGACTATATCATGCCCAGCGAGCATTTCAGCAATTAAGGAAAGAGGCCAGGACCAAGAGAAGGCAATCAGAAAAGCTGAAGCAATCTAGGAATGCAGGTGCAGATAATTATGAATTTATGACCCTGGAATGTACTGAAGTGTGTCAGAATTTTAATGTTCATACTTTAAGTTCAGGTTTCTCAAAACAACTTTTTGGATACTTATGTACCTTTTTCTCAGAAAGTATGAGAGATAGAGAGTTGACATTTTCAGTACATGTATACAACACATAGTTAAACTTTCTGAATCACAATCATAATTTTATAATGTATATTAATGATATAAGAAAGCAACAACGTTACAAATTTTCCACATTTTTACTTTGCAAATAATTGTTTTGTAATTTCTAGTGAACTGATACACATAATTAAATAATTGAGGTTCAAAAGATAGCTGATAATACTAACAACAAGCATGCAAAAGTGCGATTCTGTATTGCAGGTAGTATCAGAGAAAAAGGTACATCAATTCACATGTTTTAAGAGTAAATTTTATAATTTTTCTGCTGAATGGTATATTTTTACGAACTCAACTACATAAGCTATCAATGCAAACAACCACTTGAAATAATTGTCATGACTTATAGAATAACTCATAAAAATTTCAGGAAAAATCATTGAGAACTTTAAGAGCAGTGGTAATTTAACACACTTAAGGTGTAATTTCCATGTGTTCAGAATACCTTGTCCCCTTAAAAGTTTTCTGGTATTGCTAGCACTGTCACCACGTACGAGGCAAGTGTATTTGGTGTACATTTAGCTTCGATTGTCACATTGATCTAACCTATATACTGTTTCTGTATTGTTTATTGTGCACTTTGAATATTATTATGATGCTTATAACATGAATACTAATGTAAGATTCCGTAATACATTAGAGTAATAATAATAATAATAATAATAATAATAATACTAATACATCGCGCCTGATCACTCATCCGAAGAAATCACCAGTTAGAAAGCTGTTTTGAACTATACATCCGCAGCTATGTTTTGTATACGAGTGGTTAGAGCGGCGGGTTTCTAAAGAAAAGTTTCCGAGTTCGAATTGCGCTCCCATCTGCAAAGTGTTATATCTGTAATACATACTGCACTTTACGTATGCATGTATGTACAGAGTCATAACTCGTAACTGATTAAAATATGTACCACCCCCGAAACCCCTGCAACGCACAAGCAACATTACCGGCGTGTCGATGCAACCACGAGTATAAGTTCAAAAAGTGGACGGGAATTCGGGAACACCATGTATGTAAGAGGCTATCGTTAAAACATTTGAAGTGCACGGCACTTTACCTTTGTTCTTCATCTCTCCCTCAATACTCGCTCTTCTACTGATGTACAGCTGTATTGCGTCCAAACCTCGCCATATAAAAGCTGAAAAAGGTCTTGAAAAGCTAATGAACATAGGTGTTGGTATTAGGTTCCACAGGGAGCCGAATTTATTTATGCTATTTTGGTTTTATTCTTTGACTCTAATGTATTTATAACTTAATTCATTACCGTAAATGCAACATCTTAAATTACGATATATCTGTCTCACAATTTTCGGTATATCTAAGGAAAATTCATGGAAAACTGAAATGAACCAATTGAAAATTTTGTCTGTATTTCGTTAGCGTGACAGTTGCATGCCACAGCCTTTTAGTACTTCATGCAGTTCACCTACAAAGTACACAAGCGTGTACTTTGACCACTTACAATTGCACTGGGCAATATTTTCTTCAATTTGACTTGTGTCATTCCAGCAAGTGTATTTTAGTTCTTAAAACCCTCACACTTATTCTTATATAACATGGACGTTCTTTCTGTACCTATGTATGCAATTTCTTGTTCGCTCTCTGTACGTAGAATGTTTTTCAGTATTTAAGATTATTTCAGATTACAGTTGGTGATATATGTAGTAAAAGGGGCATAATCAATAGAAAACACGCTTAGAATGTGAATCGTTGATCACAAAAATAGCAGTAAAAGTAGTTCTTATGCAAAGCTGTGCCTCTTAGCAGCAGAGAAGGCTGATAAAACCCTATACATAGTCTAAGAAAAACTTGGTAATAAAGAAGCAATGAATACATATAGCAAGAGGCGAAAATATATCTTATTCAATATCATAATTTGTATGGATGCATCTGCCATTAGGCTCATGCCACTTTTTTCTGATGGGCGAGCTTTATTCTAGGCATGTTTTCAATTGATTAGGAGCGTTCGACTATATAGCTAAGTTGAGTTTCAGTTAGTCTGTATGTCTTCGAAGTAATGTATGCAGCATCAAGGTATAGATTTTGTAGTGTATCTTTTTACTTTGATGTTACGACAGACTTTGTGTGGCAAGAGATGCATGCAAATTGATAAACTGAAATGGGATCATTCAACTAATGCGGAAGCATATTGATACTCTCTTTTTTGTCAATTCTGCATGACGAATTTAAGTAAAATAATTTATGTTTCCTTGCGATTTACAGATGTTTTTATTTATTTTTTAGCACCGGGATTTACTACACTAAACATATAAGTGCAATGAAATAAAATGACTATGGACTGAAAATAAGCGATGCCAAGACAGGGTTCTTGTGCACTAAAAGCTTATAAATTAAATTATAAAATTAATTTTCGTAGGAACTGTGTGAGTTGTGTTTAAAAGGGCCAACGTTTCAAGTAATTGCACTGGAGAGGCCTGTAATGTACTTGAAAATTTAGCCTTTTCAACACAACTGACAGATTGACAGCCAAAATTAAACGATCGTCAAAGCTTACGTTTTCACCGTTGTATAATTTATACATCATAAACTATATTTCCCTGGGTATTCCTCTCAACACTCAAGACTAACTTTACACCACCCTGCAAGATTATCAGTGTCTAAAAATTAATTATAACTTCTAAAAACGTATTCTCATTTGATTTAAATAATATCTCTCACGTAATGTTTTCAGCAGTGTTATATTCTGTGTTTGAACTTCAACTTAAACGTTAATAATGAAGCAAAATAATATATTAAATTGCCGTCAGAAACTTTGAGAAGTTAAATAATACTTATGTTTGTATAAGGTTGAATATTTAGAATTATTCGTTTAAATTTTGCAGATTCGTCTAAATAACAGTTTGTAACCGACCTGTAAACAAGAACACGAATTACAGTTTTGGATGTATGACATTCAAGTAAACCCAAATATTTATGTCCTTACTTTCAGGAGACTAACATTAATATAGAGTTCCAAAATACGTAAAAGGTTTTCATATGTACAGCAGTATTAGTGACAAAATTTATATATTAATATCGCATAAAAATTCAATATATTTAAGCGATCAGGTGTATAATATATTATAATGCACTTCGAATTTACAACAAATCAATTACTACAGACACCCTCAAATCTTTCGTGTAATTTTCTAACGGTTTAAGATTTTTGGTTGTTAATATTTACAAAGGTTCACTGGAGCCGATATGTAACTTTCAATGTGTTGTATGAATTTAGAGCCATTTATTTATAAGTAACATTTGAACTAATGCGCTTAGGCAATACTTGAAATGATCTTAAGAGGCTACAATTGCTGTTGCACAGGAGCTTATTGCTTCCCCCCAAAATTACCGCTAAAATTAGCATTTTTCAGGCGCTGATTTAACATTTAGGATAGTAATAACCATACGAAAATACAATAAATATTAAAACAAGAAACACAAAGGAAACAAAAACAAGTGGACAAACTAAACAGAAAGTAAAACTCTTTATAAAAGGAAACCAGAACAACTTTATAAAACATCAAACAAGGAATATAATTTTTCTTACATACCGATATTTTTCATTTCCTTCAAATCAGAACTGATGCGTACGCTTGAGACGCCTAGGTAGAATGCAGTTATTAAAGTTGTGTCCTTTTTTTCTTTACGAAAGACAAGGGTCTGGATATCCAGTACCAAGTATGCTTTTGCTTCATACTCCTCGAGACCCGTGTCTTATATCTAGTACAGCATTGAGCTCCTAACAATACCATGCTTAAGCAAAAATGTATAATTTATCGCAAAAAAGGCAAAAATCGAGAATTTAGTAACTTCTGCTAATGAAAACGTCAAGTATTCTGTACTTACAGCTTGGCAGTGACAGAATAGTAAACATGGAACTTTAAAGCAGTGATAAAATAGGTTAAAAGACATGATGGACACGCTAAAAAAATACTTGATTGATGTTATATTCTGGCTATCAGATCTAGAAAAAAAATAAAAAAATAATAATAATACACTTGATGCGAATCTCAAATATTTATAACCAAATTTCTAAATTTGTTCTAAATTCTATTATGCACAAGGGGAATACAACATCTACATATATCCTGTAAAGGATGTGCATGGTGTGATGCGAAGTGCTGGAACACGTAACGTAATATTACATTAACGTGGAATTTCATAGTTTTTCTGGGAAATTCTGTTTGGAAAACACACCGGCGCGTCGGAACATTCTGTAACAGCTGATGAACGACAGGTTGAGATGTAGCTGCATACCATTAAAATTAACACACCTAAACTGTGGATGTTGCAAAATAAATGAGTTACAATTTGGCATATCGGTTTTCACTATTTTATAGATCTGCCATGTGGGTCGTCTCTCGGAGAAAACATATATATGAAATAAATATCAGCGAGCGCGCGTAGTAAAATTAACTTCAAATTTAATTTTTGGAAACAAACATTGTTAAAAAAGTTACCTGTGACCGGCGAATTCTCTCAGATTCAGTTTTTACTCGCGTGGTCACATCTATGGAAATGTGTTGTTGGTTGTATCGGAATCAGAAACATAATAGAATTCTAAGTACTTAAGAAATGCTATAACATGTATGTTTTTGTACCTACCTGAAGCGAAATTCAAAATTATTTATTTGTAAAATATACGTATATGTTTCATTTCACTTTGATTTTCTTACATATTATTGTACTTTTGAACTCTCAAACAGTTTGGAACAAGTTATACCGTCAAGTTGTCATGATTTATAATAAGCTAATCTTCAATGTTTGAGCTATAAAAATAAAAAGTGCACTTATTCTAAACTAAACTTAACGGGAGGGGAAAAAATCAAACTTTTTGACTAAGAATAACTTCGACGAACACCAGCTAACAGCCACAAATTATGGAGTAGTATAATTATTTTAAGTGTTAGGCGATAGAGTGCAACTTTAGTGTTATAATTAACATAAAAATAGATGCAGGCTAGGTAGTCATGCATTGTACAAGGTACATACTCCCGCACACATACACGAACAGGCACACTCGCACACAAACAAGCACACAGATTCACGAATATAAGGACCAGGTTTGTGTGTAATCTTACCTTTTTTTGTATTTCTGGTAATGGGGTTGGGTGCAATCGAGTGAAGTAGTGCTGTGCAGTCAAGTGCAGTGCTGTGAAGGAATATTTGCAGTGGTAACGGGTTTGCTAGTGAATTTGTGTTGTGAGTGAAGGTAGAATTTGCTGTGGTGATGTTGCTGGTTACGAGTAAGCGTTTCTTCCGGTGTCTTACGTCTCTATCACCTGTGGGTAGGCATGCCTATTCCAAAACCGTCCTAAGCATGCGACGAACAGTAGTGCACGCGAAGTTCGTAAAGTTTCCTGCCGGGCGCGTGCACCGTATTCCCGCCACGTCTATCTTTGAATGAGGAAGCAAAGCAAGTGAACAGGCGGGCTTTATCTCTCCCTTACTTCCAGCGCTGTCTACTCTCAGTTGTGTGGCCTCTCTCTACCAGCTGTGCTACTTCACCGAACACCTAGTGTAATAATGGTAGGTTAATGTCTCTCGCAAATATCTTATATACCCATCGGCCCCACCCCCAAAAAAGAACGCTTCAATTGAAAAGTGTAGTAGCGATGCGCGCGAACTTGAAAAGAATCTCGAGAGTTTTTGGATCTTCCTGGTCGGTGTATAGCTAGCTATTGGCTAACCGTTTCATGTATAGTTGGATCTCTTGCTCGCACCTCCCACGCATGGAAACCAGCTGCAGATGGTATAGGGGTGGCAAGAAGAGAGGGGCTACAAAGGAGCTGAGGGGAATGCAGCTGAACCCGCATTGATCCCTCCCTTCCCCTGTGTAGGGGCCTGAATTTGGTAGTCGCAGCTGCGCAAGTCTACATGACGGAAAGCTATATTATATATATATACATATATATAGGAGAGGGGTGCATTTTGGACGTTCGGAGCAGGAAGGGGCGAAGCGGGGCAAATGTGTTTTGGCGGGAACGTGGGAGTTTCAGCTTAGAATGAAATGCCTTATTCACCAAACACCCCCACTCCTCCAGGTTACACTCTCTCCCTTCCAACCTCTCCCGCAGTGTCCTATCTTGAAGACCAACCCTTCCCATGTGCATTCGCCCCTCCGGGTCCCTCCGCATCGTAGCGCATATTTGTTTAGAATTTTCGTCGTGATTCCATGAAAGGTAGCGACTTTGATGACGAGTTTCCCGGATGCACTTGTTGAAAAGTCATCCTGGAATTGGCGCGTATACCAACATACTACGGCGTGAAACTGGAGCATATTTCTTGTGTTGTGAATGGAACAAGGGCCGGTAGAGCGGGGAGAGTCAGAATGCGCTTGCCGACAAAAGCACTGAAAGAATCCTCCCCCGACACCCCGAGTCCTATCATAGCCATCACTAACTTTCCAACATTTCCTCTACTTTCTATAGAAATCAATGGAATGCACCGCGCTGCTCTTATCGCGTAAAGAGATTTCCGAAACCGATTTTCAAGTTTTTCCAATAACTAAGGCGCCCTCCTCTTGGACGAAAGTTCCAATGGAATGTGTTTATTATGGCGTGTATTGTTAATACTTCATCTGCAGATCCTAAGTTGTGGCCTCTTTAGGAGATTGGAAGTATACATTATGTAGGAATACAAAACATATGTGAACAAACAGTGCAGAGGTGCTTCAAAATGTCAAATCCAGGTCCAAAGAATTAGTGAAATAATGTGGCATGAAACTTTTCAATAAGACTTTCTCTATTGAACCGAAACACTTTTTAATTAACTAGATTAGGCATAATTATCTGGCCGATAATTCATCTTTTATCACGGTATTCGTTGCCATGTAGCTATATTGTGAGGTACGCGGGTACAGTTCTCTCATGCTGTTCACAGAAGGGGTTGGAACAATTGTGGCAAATTAAGATATGACTTAATCGTTGTGAAAATGAACTCTCTAATTAAAAGTGACGTGTTTCTGTCATTATTATTCACCACATTTTGAGAATTCATGTCGATGTAATTTCATAAACAAAATTCGTGGTTATACTTACTTGCATAGAGGAAACTTTGCTATCATAAATAAAGACAAATATTAATATATACTGGAAAATAATCAGATTAATTCTAGCTTATCAGTTTCATTATTAAGTAATTTTTATGCATTTTATAAGCCATTTTAAGCTGGTGTTGTTAATAAAGTAATTATTTATTTTATACAAAGAATTAGGTACGAAAAAGGTAGGCGGTATGCTTACTTGATTCAGTGTTTCTTCTCCTATCGTTTCTTAGCAATAATTTAAGATTTTATTAGCCATCTGTTACATATGTAAGAATTGACTATTGGCATTTCTTGTTCTTTTTATACTGCTGTATAGAAAGAATTATTTTTAAGTCCACAATTACCTAAGGAACAGCTGTTTCATTCGGAACTATTTTAATAATAATAATAAACATACTCCCCTATCGTATCTCTTGTAGCTAAGTTCTTCTCATTTCTTCATAGAAAAGAGCTAAAAAGGTGAGACAAATAAAGAACAAAGGCGCAGTGCTATGAGTGTTATAATTCCAAAGTCAAACTCAAAAATAATTTCTTACATAGTTTCTATTAAAACAAATTCTTTCTTCCGTTGACTAGGATACCATTCGACCGTGTAGTATGTCGCCAGTGCTATTTCTCTTATGCAAATGCGCTGTTTCAGGACAAGCCTGAGTAGAGAGAGAGAGAGAGAGAGAGAGAGAGAGAGAGATTTTCCTGTGCACCGTGGGGCAACAGTGTATTGTCCTGAACCAGATCGAGTTTTTAAGGGAAGTTTCTGGAAATTATATACTTATTGCAGTTTCGTTCGGAATAATAGGGCAGCTCCTGAGGTCACGTGCTATATTATAATAGCAATAATGTATTTTCGTAAAGTATAAGGTATAAATTTAGCAAGTGATCTATCAATGCTTTGCAATTGTTAATAATAGGCGGAATTTTAATGTTCCTTTCTGCTAACCCATTATATGGTTATGGTTATTAGGAAGAGGAGGGGGATTTGGGTATTTACCTAAGCGCACAGTCGCCTATGGTGCTTCTGAAAATCCTCCAGGAGGAAGGATTGAAGCGAAGGACACAGAGGGCGACCAGATGCAGGGTGGCAGGCTCGGACATAGGCGGGGCCCCTAACGTCTCCAGTTATTACATCCGGACGCCGGTGGGTTGCTCCACAGGCCTACGTCTCCCTACAGAGAGGTCTCTTTGAGGGATACATACCGAACGCCAGAGCAGACAGTTTCTAAAACCATGTTCCACCGCAACACGCTTCCCCCGGCGTCCATTCGCCTGATCCATCGACCCTGACATGCTAAGGAGATAAAGTTAAAGAAAATTTGCGACATTAAATAATGCACCTAAGCATTCGCCTACCAACCAGGGAAAATCTCGAAAAACCCCAAGGTCAGAGTGGCCGGCCCAACGAATTCGAACCAAGCACCTCTCGAATGCAAGCCTCACACGTTACCGCGGAGCCATCTCACTCGATTAACTCACTCTCAAGAGTTTCTCAAGTAAATTCTGCACTCTGTTTAAACTAAAAATAAAAAAAGGCATTGGTAACAATAACTATGTGATTCGAAAAACGTCTGACTATTTTCTGCTGTTGTGATGCATGTGACTGTTGCATATCGATCCCAGGTATCTTTCAGCGGTACTTTAATTATATTCTGGATTGAAAAAAGATACACAGAAAGTCTTGCAGTAGAAAGACAATATCAAAATAAACATTTTGAGGGTAGGTACAACGGTTTTAAGTACAGTATACAGAAACATTTAACTTTCTCCATTCAACATGTTTAAGACGTATTGTACAGTAGAACTAGGACTTGGCTCCTTACGAGGCGCCCCCGGGAGGGAGGTGTGAGGAGATGGGACGGCCGGATTAGGAAACACGACAGGGCAGAGTGTAAGGTCCCTACATTTTCCAGATTGAAACTTCCCTGATGGCAGCTGGTACAACCGACTTTCCTCCGTCCATGCGGGCTTGCACGTCCCACTGGGGGCCCGTCGACGAAGTGGTCCATAGAGCATCCTTTTCCCCTGCCATGCATCACCGCGACTCCCATCGACACTTGCAGTCCTGAAACGAACAAGCAGATGAAATGGAGGGACAGAAAATTCGGGGATGTAATTAACCTTCCCAGCATTCGCCTAGCGACCCGAGAACCCCCCGAAAAAACATAGGTCAGGAAGGTCGGCCACGGGAATCGAACCCACGACCTTCCGAATGCGGCCACAGACGTTGCCACCCTGAGACATCCCGCTCGGTTGTACAGTATGTGCATGTAATTGTTAGTTTCTCACTGTGTACCAGTACTCATTAGTTGAGACAGTACGTACACACTTGTCGCGTGACTTACATTTCATTTTGACTGGCAAATGAAGATGTTTCATAGTCAGGTTTTTATTATGTTCTAGCAGAGCTCCTGTTATTATACTTCATCTGCGATCCCATGCTCCTAATCTCAAAATGCTTAGTTTGGTACTGCCCTTCTACCTTACAATTTTCTGTGCATTATTTTTCCTCTCTCAATATAATCAAAGGAAAGTGATTGTGGCTGATATATTATATAATACAGCCCGCCCCGTATTTACGCATGGGCCATATGGACCCGGGCCCAAAGCGGCAATATTGAGAAAATAATCAAATATGTATATCCAGAAAATGAATTTTCACATGCGCTAAAAACAGCATCGATGGTAGAGAGAATTCTCATTAGTGTGAGGGAAATTGCAGGTAGGCGGTTGGAGATCTTGCGTGCATGTTGCAACTGGCAACACTGCCTTCCTGCATGTTACCTGCGCTGTTTTTGAGTGGTGTCGCGCAGACGGGGGGCAGAAAAATGTTGGGGCCCACGAATGTAACATTACCTAAATACAGGGCTGATTATATAGCCCTGTATTCACAAAGAATATGAGGTGAGTGGTTGAAAAACTGTGACCTCCTTATGGCTTTTTCTTAGATTAATCACATATATGTAGTGCTGCCGAATTAAAACATGATACATTTGGAATGTATGTCAAATAACCTCCAAAGTTTCATATTTAGTACACTATATACTCAAAACCTCTTCGGGAGGCACTGGGTTAATCATTGGTGCCAGCCAACCTGGTCGAGGGTTTCAAGTGGTTTCCCGATATGTCATAGCGTATGTTGGGTTGGAGTTTCCAAAACATACGCTTTCCACCTTTCCTGCCGTTTTATTTTTTCCATAGTTAAGGGTTTTGCCAAGAACGTGGCGTGATTCGCATATGGATTTCTGCGACATTTGTGAAGAACTTCCTTTACCTGAAACCTCTTGGGGCCACATTACCCTCTTGTAGGAGGAAAATTGTGAAGCTCGCCCCCCCGGCCAGGGTACACTGGGCACGAAACAGAAGATCCTGGAGTCTTAAGAAATGTTAGAGACATGGCACTGACATTACGACGAGCAACTTTTAGTTTTAAAGCTCCCGTGCAGCTCCTTCCATTCATCTACCCCTCCTGAAGGTTAATTACCTACAACATTTCAGTGATAGAAGTGGAGAAATCCTCGTTGTGACGTTGTAACCACCTCTAATTTCTATCTAAACTACATGCATAGGAGGCGTGTAAAATACGAGCAAAATACTCCAGAAACAGCATTACAACGCAAACTAGTAAATGGAAAATGAACCAAAAAAATCCCTAGATTTTGCAATGCTTAGAAATTTGCTAATGAGATTCAAAGTCATAGATATATTCATCAGGTAGTGCGGGAGGAGTTCGGTACTTTAAGCGTAGATGAATTGCTTCTGGAAACCTCCTGGAGGAAGTGGTGAAGCGAAGGAAACAGAGGGCGACCCGATCCGGGGCGATAGGCTCAGACGCAGACAAGGTATCTAACCTCTCCAGACATTACATTCTGGCAGTGGAACCTACCACACAGGCCTCCCTCTCCCTAAGGAGAGATCTCTCCGAGGGTTCGTCATACACCGAACGCCTGGCAGACGTTTTCCTGAAAGCAAACTCCATCGCCACACGCTTCGACCGCCGTTCACTCGTCCACTCTCCTGCATGATAAGCAGGCATAGGGATTTCTAAGCATTAAAGTCAGCACGAACGGGAATAAAGCTAAACTGTTATAGGACTTTGCAGGAAAGTCGCAGGTAACAAACCATCCCCATTCCTCGCACAGTCTGTTCGCATTTTCAGCCAGCTCTCACCAGACCGTGTCTGCCTGCCGTCAGTGACCCTTGACCGCTGTTGTTTGTGTTTTCCTCGTATTTGCATGTGGTTTGCGTGAAAGCCAACCGGTTGATAAAATTATTGTTTTCTATGCATTTACGTAACCCACGGGAGAATTTTTCTCAGAAGATGGCTCAGTGCTAAATGCAATGGTAAAATTACCTTAGAAGTTTGAAATTCTTTGTATTTTTATGCTTCTACGGTATAAATAAAACGTGACAGGTTGTGAGATACAAAACTACTTTTGTTGCCATTACAAAAATACCCAAGTCACTGCAACGTAGTCTTTTGCACGCATTATAATTATGACTAACCCTTAAGTGCATTAAGTCTGTTCCTTCTTAATTAAATAAAAATGTTCACAGGAGTTAATTGTCTCTTTGTGCAAATAATCCATCTTCTTCCCAAGCTTTACACAACCGGGATGAAGGGAAAAATGTAAACTACAGAGAAGTCTAAGGATGCAAAAAAGGTTTATAATGAGCAACGAGCACATTAGGCATACGAAAGAAATGCTGTTCCTATAGGCATATATTTAGAAGTTTAATTATCAAATAATTTGAATATTAAATTAATAATACACTTTATTTGATATCCATGTCAATTTATAGGAATGAACGTCATCCTTCTTGCATATTCTTTTTCCATGTGTTTTTGTAGGATATTTGTTTAGTATTGTCACATATACGTTTGCTTCTCGTTTGCATGCTTTATATACAGATCGGTCTTTTATGGTCCGACCCGGATCGGGCGTATGCGTGCTCCGCGCGCTGTCTACTAAACCGGGGGGTTTCCTATTCTAAAACTCATGCATCACATACTCATGAGTAGTAATAGTACATTTACTGCGAGAATAAGTACTAACTTTGTTATAAGGGGTGTCCATCTACACAGAGACATCCCTGACATTCCTCATCGTCACGAGATTGTAATTCATGAATAATCACTCTGTAAGGTTTCAATTTTAAAAGTTTATAAGCTGTAAAAACACAGGTTTTTTAAACACCCATTGCTGTGCAACACGTATTAGGAAATTCTTTGGAGAGGGTTCGAATGATGCATCAATTTCGTCAATTTTTTTCCTCTCTTAGAACCTGTCTTTTTCGCTTCTTAGGTTTAGCGTCCTAAACTAACTAACAAAGACATTTGACAGCTCGCATTCGGGAGATCCCGGGTGCGATTCCCGTCGACAGTCCACTCTGACATTGGGTTTTTCGTGGTTTTCCCTGGTCGGTAGGCGAATGCTGGGGTGGTTTCTCATTCACCATGATTACCTTTCCATCATTTTCCTTCCATCCCGTTTTATTCTCATGTTTCTGGAACTGGAATACCAGGAAATGTCTCCTGAAATTGTCTACACACCTATCTACATTATACGGTTTTGATGTATGATTCATATATAAGAATTCTTTATTCATGCGTGAATTTTTCAGTAGACATTTCAGTTGACTAATAACAAGACAAGAACAGCAATACTAATAAGAATACTCTAAAGTAAATCGCACACAACACAGGTGTTGAATATGCTTTCGCTTTTGAGATGCACAATGAAGAAACTCTAGTCTTTACAGCACGAACAGAAGACAGGAACTGACAGTTTCATAGCCTTGGGTGGATCATTCACCACTAGTGAGCTCGCGAAACAATATCGAGGTCACTGCAGACGCGAATCAAGCATACACGCGATCGTGGCCGGACCACAAAATGACCGCTCGGCATTTCTCTTCTACTTGCTTCCTTAAATTGAGCTACTCTTCTCTCAGTTGTAATTTCGGAAAATGTTTCCGGTGATCCTCGACTGCCCTTAGTGAAAATATTTTTTTAGTTCCTTCCAGCGTTTCCTCTTTCACCTCTTTAATGAACTCCAATATCAATGGAGATCTAACAATATTCATTCCCACAATAACAATAAATCATCGTCCATACTAAAACTTTAAGTTTCTGGGCGAGATGGTGCATTGGAAGATTTCACTTTCATACTCCCAAGTAATTTATCATTCCAACTAAGGGTTTTTAATGGTTTTCTTTGGCTCTAGGAGAATGCTGGGAGGTCTTCTTCAACTTTCAGGATTGCATGGTTAGACCTAGTGTGCGGCTTATGCGGAGGATGCGCTTCGAGCAGAGAACAGTTATTAACCTGGCATTGGAACTTTCTGCCAGTGTCTATCCTTAAGGATAACGGTCATTGGAAGGGCGCTTTGCCAGAATAGACCACCCGGAGACTAAGGAACCACTGCGTTCTGCCTCCGCCACAGATCTCCTCATTTTTGGTAATCCGTCACAATATCCCTTCTTCCTTAAGGTCTCACAGGCGCAACAGTTCAAGTTGTGGCCGCAGTGGTGAAATTCCCCGCCACATACCTATTCTTTAGTTGTTTCTGTAACTGCATCACATGGAATACCATTAATAGGCACCTTAAACGGAGAAGCATAGCATAGTTTGCTAAATGGTAGTAAATTAATGTGATCTTGTGACATTCGCAAAGTATTGGTTATACAGCTGTTTTAGAATTTGACTGCCAAATTTGAAGGATTTCTCAGGGGTCATAAACACTTTGAGTTAGGGAATATCTGGTTCGCGGACTAAATATTCGAAGATACGTGTAATTTATGGCACTGGATGTTAGTCAGCTATACGTCGAAATCAAACGACGCAAGCCACTAATGTAATCGTGCAGAATGAGTGGGCAAAGCTTGGAGTCATCGTCAGTAGTTATTAATTGTCAAGATATGGGCATCGCTGTTTTGCTAAAACTTTTTCTTCCGCATGCAGAACTGGCAGACGACTGGTAGCCAATGGCAATGCCTTAATTGAGGAGTAAACAGTTTAGAGGGAGACAACAAATCTTCGCGAACTCAACTAGTTTGCCATTCATTACTTCGTACATTTGTCGTTGAACTGTTGGCCACACTACGTCCATTTGGAGCATTTTTGATACTGTTCAAGCGGGCTGTCCGCAACTTCTATATAAAATATGAATAACAATCATTTGCAAAGCTGTTAGACATGCATTTAGCGCATGGTGAAGCTAGAGGAGGTGCACATTAGTGGATCAGCTGTACAGCTGTACCTTGGTCACTTTCACCATATATGGGTATGTACTCAAACGCAGAAACAACCACATGTAGCACTATGAAAAGTGTGCTCTTCGAGACCCGTAGTCAGCATAGTGGACTGGTATAGTTGTCCATTTCATTGGCACGTATCTTCTTCCTCTACGGACAGGTGTACCTTTAGGTTTTAATTAACGCACTACCTATACAGGATGAGTTTTAAGTCCACCGACAAACTTCAGGGGGTGATTCTTAACTGCAAATGGAGCACAACATTTCATACCACCTTATGTCCGGAAATGCATAGCTTACACGGTAGATGGCACTGACGGCATTCTCTCATAACTTGCAGTGTGCGTTTTGTGATTTGCAGATAGTGCGATTTAAGCAACGTAGAAGCACAATGGTCCGATATTCATTCCAAGAACAAGCCGAGATGGTGTTTGTGTATGGCCAAGCAGGTGGAAACAGTTGAGAGGCAGCACGGATGTACCGAGCCACGTACCCTGATACAGCACCACCCATATCACACAATATTTGGAGCAATTTTTCGGCGTTTGTGTGAGCAGGGTCTTTTGAGAGACGAACGTTTGGGCGACCGCGGACTGTGCGGACACCAAATGTGGAGGAACATGTTTTCCATGATATTGAAAACCCTGGTACAAGCTCCAGGCAATTGGCCCTCCAACATGGTGTAAGCCAAAAGACTGTTATCTGTATCGTACATGATAACCGCCATTATCCCTATCACCTCTAACGTGTGCAGGAATTATTACCGGCTGATTTTCCTCCACGGGAAAGATTCTGTCGCTGATTTGTGCAACAGGCCATCACCATTAGGGATTTCTGTCTTCAGTCTTCTCTTTGGTAGGGATGGCACATTTACCTGCATAATTGTCATCTGTAGGCTACAGAAAATCCTAATGGAATGGTTTAAGCGTCTCGTCAGCAGCGGATCAGCATGATGTGTGAGCAGGGATTATTGACATTCACCTACTTATACCAGTTCTTCTTCTACAACGCCTGAACTGAGAAATGTATCTGGACTTCCTGCAAACCACTCTGCCTCCATTGCTGGAGAATGTGCCTTCGGTAATACGACAGGCAATGTGGCTGAAGCACGATGGAATGTTAGCTCACTTCCACATTAATGTTCACGACACCTCAACGTCTTACCGAGACATTGGACAGGACGAGGAGGCCCTGTTACATGCTCTGGTCGATCACCGGACTTAAACCCCCTGTGCGGGCATCTGAAAAGCATTGTGTATGCTGAGCCTGTTCCTGATGTTCAGAACCTTCAACCTGTGACGATATTCGGACACAACCCGAAACATACGAAAGGGTGAGGCAATCCAGGAAGCGACGTGACGTGTACATTGTTTCCCATGGAGGCCACTTTGAACATCTGTTGTAAAAGGGACGGGATTCAGGCTATGTACTGTGTGTCAGGGCTCTTTGTTTAGTGTCGTTCTTCAGTGCCACCTACCGTGGAAACTATACGTTTCCGGCCATAGGGTGATATGAACTTTTGTGCTCCGTTTCCAGTCAGGAATTACCTCCTGAAGTTTGTCGGTAGACTTCAGACTCGTCCTGTATTCCTGAAAGAAACTCGACAACTGTGGTTCCATCATGAAGGTATTTCTCTCCATTTTGATAATAGCTATGACAGCATCTGGACAACGTTATTTCCTGACAACTGGGTTGGAAGAGGCGGTCCAGTGGCCTTATAACCTCCCCCTCACCTGACATCACCTCCATAGATTTCTTTTTCTGGAAGCAACTCAAGAGTCTGGTGTTCGAAACTTCAGTTGCCTGTTATAAAGAACTGCTGGCGAGGATATTGCCTGCCTGTGACGAATAGCGTCCCACTCCAAAAATCTTTGAAAGAGTTCATTTATCCGCCGATGTAATCTCTAGGGATGTCGCCAATTTCAACAATTCCTGTAATTTTTTCCAAACGGACGTACAAAGCTTTAAAACAAAGATAAGTGCCACTGTACTATCATTGTTCTTGAACATAGTTTTTTTTCCCGAAATCTGTTCCATCTTCATACACTGAATAAACGTAAAACGCCCGGTTATCATTTATTCCTGTTTAACATCTTTTCTAAACCTAAAGCCAAAATATGTCTTCGTTTCCTTCATCATATTTTATTACCCATCTTTACCCCTTCAGAGACTTCAGAGAAGTGTAAAACACAAAGTGCTATTATCTTATTATCATTTATTCATTCTTTAAAATCCTTGCTAAACCTGAAAGCAAACGTTATCTTTTATGCTTCTTCATACGGTATTTCTTTTTATTAATTGTAAATTTCCATTTTGTTTAAATTCTCCTTTCAAACATTTGCTGGTCGCTGCTAGGCACTGAGCTACGGATTAAAGCTAGATTGTTTTAATTCCTTGCCCACATTTTCGTAAAACCAAGTAGCAGCCGAATCAGTGACATGCTACCCCATTTTAGATTTTCTCCATTGCAAGGAAATTTGATCCCGCAGACCACAGGTTCCCTATTTCGAAAATTTATTAACATTTCTCATATATTTGAATTTGTGCGGTCGATTTCTGAAACATTCTGTATATGAATTTAACATTTAGCCTGTAAACGGTAATACAAAAGCCGTTTTAAACCATATCCTTTCGAAAAGCGATTAAACCACTATTTGTCATACACCTTAGGCACTGATTCGCTCCTCTTGTGTTAATTACAGAGCTACTTTTTTTTATAATATTCGAGTTGAGTGCAGAAATCCGTTTATTATTTTGAAGGTAGATTACGGTGTTTGTGGATCTGATATAAAATGTCTGCATGAGAAAGCATTGATGACGTACAGCAGTTATATGCATTGTGGAGTGGACAATGTAGATGCGGAAATGGAAAGCTTTCGGCAAGATTCGGTTGCTACAAACACATATCAAGGGATTTCCGAACTTCCAATCAATTACGCACAATTACGGGCGTTATAGGAAAACAAATTCCCCCACATTCAGTCGGTGTAGGCTTTAAAGTGTTCCTAGAATTCCTGCTCCTATTCGGAGTAATCTTTAGAGTATTCGTGGAATTGCTGCTCCTATTCGGAGTAATCCTTATAAGGTGTTCGTGGAATACCTGCTCCTATTCGGAGTAATCTTTAGAGTATTCGTGGAATTGCTGCTCCTATTCGGAGTAATCCTTATAGAGTGTTCGTGGAATATCTGCTCCTATTCGGAGTAATCTTTAGAGTATTCGTGGAATTGCTGCTCCTATTCGGAGTAATCCTTATAGAGTATTCGTGGAATTGCTGCTCCTATTCGGAGTAATCTTTAGAGTATTCGTGGAATTGCTGCTCCTATTCGGAGTAATCTTTAGAGTATTCGTAGAATTGCTGCTTCTATTGGAAATAATCCTATTCGGAGTAAGTTTTAGAGTATTTGTAGCATTGCTGCTTCTATTCCAAATAATCGTATTCGGAGTAAGTTTTAGAGTATTTGTAGAGTAGCTGCTTCTATTCGAAATAATCCTATTCGGAGTAAGTTTTAGAGTATTTGTAGAGTTGCTGCTTCTATTCGAAATAAGCCTATTCGGAGTAAGTTGTAGAGTATTTGTAGAGTTGCTGCCACTATTCGATATAAGCCTATTCGGAGTAAGTTTTAAAGTATTCTTAGAATTGCTGTTCCTATTCGAAGTGAGCCTATTCGGAGTAAGTTTTAGAGTATTTGTAGAGTTGCTGCTTCTATTCGAAATATTCCTATTCGGAGTAAGTTTTAAAGTATTCTTAGAATTGCTGTTCCTATTCGAAATAATCCTATTCGGAGTAAGTTTTAGAGTATTTGTAGAGTTGCTGCTTCTATTCGAAATAATCCTATTCGGAGTAAGTTGTAGAGTATTTGTAGAGTTGCTGCCACTATTCGATATAAGCCTATTCGGAGTAAGTTTTAAAGTATTCTTAGAATTGCTGTTCCTATTCGAAGTGAGCCTATTCGGAGTAAGTTTTAGAGTATTTGTAGAGTTGCTGCTTCTATTCGAAATATTCCTATTCGGAGTAAGTTTTAGAGTATTTGTAGAGTTGCTGCTTCTATTCGAAATAATCCTATTCGGAATAAGTTTTAGAGTATTTGTAGAGTTGCTGCTTCTATTCGAAATAATCCTATTCGGAGTAAGTTTTAGAGTATTTGTAGAGTTGCTGCTTCTATTCGAAATAATCCTATTCGGGGTAAGTTTTAGAGTATTTGTAGAGTTGCTGCTTCTATTCGAAATAAGCCTATTCGGAGTAAGTTTTAGAGTATTTGTAGAGTTGCTGCCCCTATTCGAAATAAGCCTATTCGGAGTAAGTTTTAAAGTATTCTTAGAATTGCTGTTCCTATTCGAAGTGAGCTTATTCGGAGTAAGTTTTAGAGTATTTGTAGAGCTGCTGCTTCTATTCGAAATAATCCTATTCGGAATAAGTTTTAGAGTATTTGTAGAGTTGCTGCTTCTATTCGAAATAATCCTATTCGGAGTAAGTTTTAGAGTATTTGTAGAGTTGCTGCCCCTATTCGAAATAAGCCTATTCGGAGTAAGTTTTAAAGTATTTGTAGAGTTGCTGCTTCTATTCGAAATAATCCTATTCGGGGTAAGTTTTAGAGTATTTGTAGAGTTGCTGCTTCTATTCGAAATAATCCTATTCGGAGTAAGTTTTAGAGTATTTGTAGAGTTGCTGCTTCTATTCGAAATAATCCTATTCGCAGTAGAGTATTCGTAGAGTTGCTGCTCTCATTCGGATTAATTTTCAGAGTATTCGTCGAAACACTGTTCTCCTTCTGCGAAATGTAAAAACACAGCAAATTATAGAAAGAGCTTATTGAGAGCAAATTTGTGTTAAAGATACAAATTTTACTCATTTATTTGAGTGGTACACAATGAGACTGTCACATTTATTCTACTTCTACTCATTCTAAAAACGAACGAATGTGACGAACGGTGATTTAGCTTCTGCAGCATATGAGTTCACGTGAGATCTAGGGACTTACTCGTTCTAGGTTTCGCTCGTTCTACGGCTCAGTTGATAACCTCGTTGACATGGGCGTTGCCCCAGTGTAGGAAGTTTATTGTTATTATTATTAGTAGTAGTAGTAAATTTTCACCCAAATTTAAACTTGTTAAGTCCTACTCCGTGATTATCCCTGAGGGAGGAAAATAGATATGAAACATATTTCAAATTCAATATAAGTAACTTTGTTATATAACTTCGTCTAAAATTAGTGTAAAAAGAAAAGAAAGAATGAGTAATTTTTATAAAACCTTAAATATAAGTAAATAAACTCCTGAAATTGCACAGTTCTGTAAAGAAAATGCAACACCAACTTTTGAATAGCATTAATTAAAAGCCGTTGTGTTACACTACGGATATATACAGTCAGGAACAATCCTTCTATGACGAATATTCCCGCTGCTTACAAATGTTCCAAAGGAACACTAAGAATATATCTATGTACCATAGGGTGTGGAATAGGTGAGTGGCTAGAGTATTTCCTAACCCAAAGAATTTTATACTACACCTGTTCCGAGCCTGTCACGACAACGAACCGCCCGACCACTTCACCTCAACGCACGGCGGTCTCCCCTGGTGGGACCCACTTCGGAGGCGGGTCCCAAATGGAGAGTCCCCCGACACCAGGGAAGAAACCTCTACAAAGCGTACACCAACCGCCCAGCGGCAACCCGCCAAACACCGTCGCCCGGTCCTACAATCCTGAAACAGGTTAATAATGAAGGAGATTATTATTATTTATTTATTTATGGAAGCGTCCTATTCTATATTGGACGTGAAAGACCGGACATTTTGCTCAGAGGCCTCTTTATCAGGCTTTAGGTACTGTTACCTGCCGTTCTTTAACCACCGGCTTTACTTCCCTTCCGAAGGAAGCCATTCTCAAGATTTTTACGCCCAAAAAAGCTCATCGTCCTCTGCAGGGTTAAAACCTTCAAACTTGAGAACTAAATTAAGGAGATGATGGGTACAGGAAATGTGAGACAGAAAAGTCGTGGTAAAAGAGGAACTACGCCAGAATACGACTGTCGACCTGGGGAAACCACGAAAAACCCTGGGACAGAGTGGGCGGTCTCCGGATTGAACCTGAGATCTCCCGATTGCGAGTCGCACACGTTACTGCGGCTCCATCTTGCTCGTATTTATCCAGATAAACTTTTATTACAGATTTACACATTCGTTGTAAGAAGGATAGAGTAGGCTAAAGCGAGAGTCAGCTTTTTAAAAAGCGGACCACTATGGGATGGATTTGAAATTCCATTCCCCTTGCATGACGAGAAAAAAGTATGCATATTGGAAAACTGAAACTAATATTGAAGAATATTTAGGAAATGGTTAACGCCGAAATATGTAATTGATAGAACTTGTGTGTCTTAACGAGATTTATACATTTTTAGTAAGACTTTCAATATCTCTTACCGTTTACCAGCTACACACAAGTAATTCAGAATGAAGATGACTTCACAGGAAATTCAGAAAGTTCAAAATGTTGATACCCTAATTATTGACGGACAGGTATAAATAATTAAATAACAGTAATACAGAGAAATAATTTCAATAAATAATTTCCGTATATTAATTCAGGGTATAATGTAACAAGTTTGAGTTGAAATGTTTGTCCGGAAAGATGAAGGTAATTAGCGGCCGTGTAACGAAAGTCATTAGTATCAGCCGAATAGACAACGCATTAGCATAAGAATTTCTGAGAACGCAGTTAAGATATAAGTTCAGTACGGTTATGCAGAGGCAGTAGGGCAATTCTGGAAAAGAGAAAGGCAATATATTTCTGAGAATTTAGCCACCCTCAGTAACAAAGTCAGAGAGGTAAAGCACGTAAGAATTGAAGATTGGCTACGCGTGAAAAATCACGTTGGTGGGGGAATAATGGCCAGTGTGATATTTTAAGCCCTTAGTGACGCGTGTGTGAATAGCGGCTAGCGCGAGGTATCTTGTCGATAAACATTTTAGTGACTTACGCCAGGTTACGCTTCTAGTTTCTCTTATTGCGGAAACAATTATTTCCAACCGTGACTTTGATACTGAAGAAGTTAAAAGGTATAATAATTCAATTGTTATAGTTTGGAGTGCTACATATCAGAGTCAGTCTATTTCTTCATCTCAAATGGTCGGCTACTTCCTTTAATAACTAAAATAGTAGTCCACAATAAATTTCTCCATTTAAACTGGTGTTGTCCTTCACAATATATTGACAATACCCTGAGGGAAAATACTCATAGCTCCACCACTGGAGCAGCCGGCAGCAGAATCAACAGCAGATGTTGGAGACAACGAGAAAAGGTGGTAACAAATACTCCTGTACAAACTTCTCGCACCACCATCGTGGCATCTCACTTTTTACTTCAGTGTACATTTCGTTTGGCATAAAAATATGCTAAAGAATGGTAGTACAATTAAAATCGCTACAGCCATTTTTGAGAAAATAAAAGTTTCCCGAACAATCTCCATCTAAAGGGTAGCTTGGGATGGGGGAGTTTCTTACAACTCTTCGTGTCGTATCCGCAGAAGATGTTGAATTTAAATGCCAAATTTATTATTATAATATTATTATTAATCTATTTATTTTACGTCGCTTTAAATACGTGGTCATATCGTGACGGATCTGTAAGTAGATAACTCGTGAATCGATGTGTGGCAGACAGTTAGCCTTATAGGTCTTATTCCTGTAACCATGCCATTTTGTTTTGTCACGTGTCCACAGAGATCTTAGTGCATAGCAACTGTATCTGCGCTTCTGTGACGGGCAGATGGTTGCTTTGACACGTACCCACAGAGACCTTAGTGCATAGCAACGGTATCTTCTGCTTCGTGCCGTGCAGATGGCATTACGGTTCTGTCCAGTCTACCTGCTTTCATTGTCTGTGGATAGATGGCACGGCATTCGCTATTATCACCTATTTTTCATTTTTACTATTGTTTTAGACTTAAGGTTGAACTTTTGGTCGTGGTATTAAATATCCAATCTGGTATTTACCTTGGCGACTGAGGGAAACCACGTAAAAACCTCAGTCAGATTGGTCGGCCCACGGGATTTGAACCCGGGACCTCCCGAATGCGGGCCACAGACGTTACCGCCTGAGCCATCCTGCTCAGTTATGCCAAGTTCGTTTGCTATTTTTGTTTTCAATTATACTATGCACAGAAGGATACACGCGCACTCACAAAAATACACGAACTTTTTAAAAATTGTTTTTGGATTCATTCAGTCTCAAAATTTGTATTTCCGGTGAAATCCTGGTATATCGAAGATTTTGTTGGAATGCAATAGTTCCTCTACTTACTTTAGGCAAGTAGTAGAAAAAGTAAAAACGGATGCTATTGTTGGGATGTTAACTGAAGATTTGATGCTCAGGAAACATAACCCATTAACAGTTCAGTCATTCTGCTTTGTACTTCTAAAGTGTTCTATTTCTATTTTCAATCACGCATCTCATCGTGCCGTTCGGTATATTTATCACTTATAGGTATATATAGGTATATATATATATATTTATATACACACACACCTCGTGAGTCTTCTCATCCTGCGGATTGGTAACTAGGCAACCGTGTATTATACAGACGATACGAAATACAGGTGCTGACACCGCATTCGTCAGCACGCTGATTAGGGCTACGGTGGTGCTCGTTGCTAACGTGCTCTAGTAGTGCAATGTTTAACATGCTGGAAAGTCATGGTTGTTAACACGCTGGAAGTTCAAATCATGTCTACAGATAAATGAGTTTTTTATTCATTTCTTGCATTTATTTATGATGTTCCTTAAAGCACATTCTAACAAGTAACATTTTGTGTTTTAGTGAAATTCACATAATTAAACTAATGAAGTAAAACGACACTTCTATGCCAAACTACCAGATCTCATTAAATTTACTAAACACAAAAAGTACCTTCAAATGGCAGTATTTGAACCTGGGATCATCATCACTGAAGGCCAACGCGCACACTGTTGCACTACGAGTGCAAGTCACTGTACGCATACCAGTGCAAAGCAGTCATTTCGGCCGAAATTGATACGTCGCGATGCAGTAGACAGTGTTTACGGCATAGCCTGTACAACGCCGGGACTGAATAACTTCTCAATCCGCAGGCTGAGAAGACTCACCCGATATGTGTGTGTATATATATATTACTAGGCGTTAAAAAAAGGTGTTCCATATTTTGAGAGCTGGTAGTATAGACCAAAACAAGAAAAAATTCCCGTAAACATGGACTCCAAAATGCATATCTTAAGAGCTATGAGCACTTGTTCATCTTCGCTGCTGTGAAACATCTCTCCTACTGTAAGTTCTTTGCTATTACGTACGACCTACAGCAGACAGTGAACAAATGTGCACACATTACTCTGTTATTGTCCATGGAGACAGCATGCAGTAAGCATCTGTTAGTGTTGCTACTGTAAACTGTATTCACAGTTCCGGGTAAGTGCAACACATTTTCTTATTAGTTCTAATGGAATCAGTTTGTGCTTTGATAAGTTTGTGAATGTTTTTATATTGTAGTTTTATATTTAACTCTTTGGTGTATGCAACCCCAATTAATGATGTAGGAACACTACAGGAAGGTGATATCAATGCCGGCCAGAGCATCCGTGACCAACTTGGAGTGCTGAGAGTGCGTGATTCCCTAAGACGTCGGACAGAAGCATGCCTTATTATGAATGGACACCATATTGAGCACCTCCTTTAGCGGTGGTTTACAAATGCAGGTCGTATGTAATTGCACGTAGATTCCATTGAAAGGTAACAGAGTAATGTGTTCTCATTTGTTTATTGCCTTCTTTAGGTCATACGTAATATAAAAAAGTTTACAGTAGAAGATACATTTCACTGAAGCAAAGACGAACAAATGCTCATGGCTCTTAAAGTGTGCATTTTAGAGCCCATGTTTACTGGACATTTTTTCTTGTTTTGGTCCATACTACCACCTCTCAAAATATGGAATACTTTTTCTTTAACACCTGCTTACATCAATTTCAGTTTCTCTTCCGCGAAGGAGTATCTACTTGAAAAAGTGAAGCATCCATTCATTATCGTGTGAACCGAGGCGACAGGCTCTGGGTATGCGTATGCTCAATGTGAATTAAACTCTCTGACTTAGGAAGTAATCATGTCCCTCACCCCCATTTTACCTTATTTATTTATTTATTTTACAGTATGACTAGGATTATGACCAGTTGAGCGGAGAGGACACCTAGCACCTCAACTCCCAATGAATCTTTTGTGCACGCACCCCTGGTCGGAATAGATTGGGTGAGGGAACCGCAGGAGACGTATTGGCTGCGGAGTAGGCCGGCGCAAATCCACAGAGACGCGCAGAGTTCCCTAATAGTTCCAGGTTTGACCACCCGGCCACGAGAGAGTCGCTCGGAGACTTCCCCCCATGGGTATCGGGGAGGCTGAGCAAGCTTACCTCTAGCAGGGCCGAGAAGAAGTTCCAATCCGCAAGCCTCTGCGCCATCTGCCCCAAATCGACCGAACCATAGCCCGGAGTCAACCTGGAACATGAAAGAAGGAAATGAAATGAGAGGAAATCGGTGGCAGAATATAATACTGCAGCTTTCGCCTGTGCCAACCAGGAAAAAACACGAAAAAGCCGTGTTTAGAGTGTGCGGCCGCCGGGAATCGAACTCAGGAGCTCCAGAATGTGAGCCTCACACGTTACCACAGAGCAATAGTTTGGTTTTTAGAGTATCAAACCTAAATTAGTAATCTAAATATGCATGTTCAAATTAAGTTGAGTTATACTTATGGGCGTTCTAAGTGCTAAGGTCCTTAGCGTCCCATTCCATATTGCCTTGAAAGAGCGTAAATTTTTCTCAAATGCCTCTTTATCACGCTTGAGGTTCTTTTACGCGCCGTACATCTGCGACATGTGACCACCGGCTTTACTTCTCTTCCGAAGGAAGGCATGCTAAGGATTTTTACGTCCGTTTGAACCCGCGACCTCCGGAACTAGAGGCTAGCATAGTAACCACTACACCACGGAGCTCGGATGCTACCTCGTGACCTAAGTACAATGCACTCTTTTCTTGAGAACAGTCAAGCTCACTGATTTTGCATGTTGCGGAGTAGCTAGGGGCAAGCAAACTTGAAGTGGAATCTTTACACCTCTGCACCCCGATAGAAGAAATGTATGATAAGGTCGTGTACTGCCTGATTTCAAGATAAATCCACATGGGCAGTAATATACTAGGGATTACATTTTCAGAAATGTAGTATAGAAAATCGCGAGTGTATAATAAAGTAGTGTGGAAAAATAATGTGCAGGAAATTGTAGAGTAGAAGGGCAGTACCACATTAAGCACTTTGAGGTTAGGATCGTGAGGTCACAGATTCAGTATAATAACAGGAGAGCCGCATGAACGTAATTGGAATCTGACTTTGTGAAACATCTTCATTTATCAGTCAGAAATGTAATGTAACTCACACGACAAGTGTGTACGTACTGTCTCAACTAATGTGTACTGGTACACAATGAGAAACTAACCATTACATGCGTGTACTGTACCGTACTCTTTGTACTGAACAAGACGAGCTGTACCATCAAGTAGGATTCACAACACAAATGCGGCTTTGAACATCAGACACACCTGCAAACGGTAATTAGTACTGTATAAGAGTGCATTTTGCTTACATCTGACGCTTCTCAAACAGGTTTTACAATCGAAGATCTCAAATGAAGGATTTAATGTTAACGTCTGTAGCGCAGCATAGTATGAGTGTAGTCCAATAAGTAAGTTTCCGTATTTTATAAAAAAAAAGCATTACACACAATTGATCGTGCTGAATTAATTTTATTTATATTGTACAATCCTTCTGTTACTTTTCTACGTAGTCAACATGCTTTTCCAAGCATTTTTGGGGACGTGATACAAGTTTTTCGAAGTAAGTGCTGTACCAGGTCGGGTCCTGTGCTCACAACCACCTATTCAGTTTATTTAATTTTTCTTTAAACATATGTGGTGCTTGAGTACTTGTGTGTGTGTGTGTGTGTGTGTGTGTGTGTGTGTGTGTGTGTGTGTTTGAGTGTGTGATTCAGAGTGGTTTTTTTCAATTTTATATGTATGTATATGGTGCGGTGATTATAAAAAAATAGTTGTTTTCTGGTTGATACTGCAAGTCACGTATACAGAGCATGTACGGTCTTATGACCCATTCGACTGTGTTATGCACTGATTTGACTTCATCATCGGTGTTAAAAGTGCTTACCTCCATGATGACCTTTGAGTCAGGGGAACATGTGAAAATCACTTGGGAAAACATCTGGTGAATATGGAGGATGCGAGAAAACTTCCCAGTTGAATCTTCTGAGCTCCGTCTGGGTCAAGATTCAACTTGGAAGTTTTCTCGTATCCTCCGTATTCACCGAGCTTGAGCTTGCCCCAAGTGATTTTCACATGTTCCTCCAACTCAAAGGTAAGCACTTTTAACACCGATGATGAAGTCAAATCAGGGAAGAACTGGACGACCCTCGTATATACCTAGGTATATATTATAGTGTTTTCTTTCGTATGCATTAAGCCAAACTATAAATATATAAAGAATATTTCCCTAGATCTAATCTGGTGATTATTTTATCTTCTTTAACATTGAGTTACTGTTGTTTTTATTTGGCATTTTGAGTTTATAGCAGATGAATGTTGAGTTGCACAAGTGCTGTTATCAACCCTTACAGGTTGTGGAAGGATTGGTACCCGCGAGGGAAAGGATAGGGAGAGAGAGAGAGATGCATGAGCGGATAGATGATATAAGTATCTCGGGTCGTGGTGTTCTGATGTTAAGGGGAGTCGCCGTTTATGACTAAACAAATATATTCACAAGTACTTATATTTAACACCCTCGCCTTTTACTCTTGCTTAGTGTGATCCGGCCACAGAAAAACATTTAAAGCTTCGCGCCGATGGCCTAATTCACGAGCCTTTCGTAGTAAACTTCCTTAGCCCAAGTACACATTTCACATATCCCAAGCCTGACTAGTCATTTACTTGCAGATCCATCTTTGCTGATTTCCAGATCTTTGTTTATGTAAGAGTTCGCCATAATTTTTGTTTCTCCCATTAAGTCACGTGACACATTATTCGTCGAAGTGTTTCTTTAAAATAAATATAATTTTTCTATTGGTTGGGAAATATTACAAGAAACTCCTCACTTAGCTCTCGCTGTCACGCGAAGTGAAATGATAACAGATAAGGCACGTTCTTCTGAAACCTTAACGTTCGAAACATAATTCCAGCTTGTATTGATGTCGTCCTCCTAGGTGTAGTGGTTACCATGGTAGCCTCTAGTTCTTGAGGTCGCGGGTTCAAACCCGGCGGAGTGCGATGGATTTTTTGGGCGTAAAAATCCTTAGCATGGCTTCCTTCGGAAGGGAAGTAAAGCCGGGGGTCCAGAGTCGTAGATTTACGGCACGTAAAAGAACCTCAAGCCTGATAAAGAGGCCTCTGAGCAAAATTACCGGTCTTTCACGCCCAATATGGAAAGTTAAGAACCACAGTAGTTAAAGAGCGTCCATAAATAAAACTGAAAAAACAGCTTGTATTGATACACGCACGTCTGTGCCATGTCACCTACAAAGGATTTTTGCCCGGGACAACTTGGCGCCAAGCGTGGCTTTGGAGAAGGTTTCTCTATTGTCCTGCTAAACGATTCTGTATCCCACTGGCCCTATATTTATTTCTGTAAATCCATACTGCTATCTACATAGATTGGCTTATTAAAATTACATTAAGTCGATACAAAAAATAACCTTACCATTTACTATAATTATTGGATTGTGGATGTAATGTACAGCTTCAAGGTGAAACAGAAGATCCTGCGTTACTTAAAATTCATTTGTTTGCTGCATTGGTGGAGGTTATGCTGGAATTTGGCGCGTCAGAATAGCTAGATGAGGAGAGCATGTCCTTCGTCCTTTTCATCATTTCAATCGATTGTGATCATGTGTTGTGGTGCTGTTTCTGCAGAGATGAAATTATCCTCAGATTTCCAGAATCCGACAACTCGACAACCTATAATTCTGAAGCGATTCTGTAAAATTACTTCCTTCGGTTCTATGCTGTAGTTGATACACTCCTTTATTTTATTGTAATGTAATATTTTCAAGTTTCACTCCTCTCCATACAGGAATAAAACGACAACTTAGGGCCGGTTTCACCAACAGCGATAATTTTTCGTCTTATTTTAGTTTATCTTATCCTGTCTTTATCGCTAGAACATAGAAGCACGTTTCACCACGAGCTTGCAAAACCGGGTAAGGAAGTCGAAGCTTTGGTTTATGCATGTTATGCGAGCCAGCAATTTCTCATACATAACAAGCGAGAAACACCACGCTTCCATGGTGCCTTTTCCTGTGCATGTTGAAGATCAAAAGTGCGTTTGATTGACGCACAGGCAAGCGTATTCTGCTTTTGAACTGTGCACTTGTTAGAATAAAATGATATGTTAGGTCTAAAATTTAAGCCTATCACATGCGAATAATTGATGCACTTAATGGCACAGCCATACAGATGTTTCATAAAGACAATGATTTAAATATGTAGGCTGTAAAAAGGAAGAGAGGAGGCGTAAGCCGGAAGTTTGCTTATGTTTTATTGCGCCATAAAATGTGTCGAGAATGAAACAATATACAAATATTTGTGCTCTGTAAAGATCAGTGGAACATGTATCAGGAGTGACAGTAGACGATGCAGTGGAGAAATAGAGGTTAGATGTATTGACACAAAAATGATAATCATTAATCCTGTAGTGCAGAAATCTGTAATTTATTTTTGAAATTTATATTCCTTAACTTTTATATGTAGGATAGGAATTACAGCTCCTGCTCCTTTTGCTCTAAACTAAGTACAGTATCTTTAATTTCATTTTTATAGGCCTCTATAACTTTTATAGTCATATCGGGAGCATTCACGCGAGAAAACACTCGTTGACTGTAGATTATTTAACGTAAGATTTTAATAATTTCTATCTTGAAACACTATTACGTTCGCACCCATATGCATACTCCAGGCTCTGTGAAGGGTAGGGAAAACTTCCAATTAAAAAAAAAAGTTCCCTACCCCAGTCGGGGTTCGAACTGTGACCTCGAGATTGTGAAGCCAAAACGCTGACCACTCGACAGCAGCCGGTCTGTAGGTTCTTATGTGAGACGGAACCACGACACTAAATCTACTTTATAATACAAGTAGGTACATTGAAATAATAATTGCTTCACTCTCTGATCCATCGTGGTCGCCTTCTATTTCTCTGTTTTATAGCATATTATCGTCTTATCTTCATTGTGTTTTTGTATTATTGTCACCATGTTTTCTCTGTTTTCTGTTTACCGCTGTTTACTGCATGTTCCACATACAACACACAAACACCCATGCCCATGGCGGGACTCGAACCCGCGACCCTTAGTTTGGCGGAGCGCCGAAGCCAAACGCTCCAGTGACCACGGCTACAAGGGCCGTCAGATCTCGTACTGCACACCTTCATGTTTCTTGTTCGCCATAACCAAACGAATTACTTGTTGCGGCGCTATCTTTCTTTTTGCTCCGCTAACTCCGATTTCGATCCGTAAACGGTGAAAAATGGCCGGTGAATACTTTAACCGGGTTTACAGGCCACGGCAACCATTACGCTGGTTGGTGAAACCGGACCTAGACTCTAACACACCGTGCGACATCAGCGAAACATTCAAACTGAACCTTGCCCTTGTTTCATGTTATACAGGGTACTAAAAATCCGAATGATACACCAAACGGCATAAGTTGAGAGTGTGCAATCGTTCGAACTTCAGTACAGCTAACTCACGTGATTGAAAACTGCTATTGTTTTCGAAAGTAGGAAATGTACAAAAAATGACCAAAACTCTTTTGTTGGACACTCTGTGTTGATGGAAAATGCTTAAAAGATTTGCTGGTTTCTATCATCTTGTTGTCTGTGGCATGGAGTGCAGAGTTATAGTTAATAGAAGTACTAGTAAACAATGTGCAATTGAGAATTAGATTGTACCTCCAACAATACGAAAAGTAAATTGTATTTAATTTTTGTTATATAGATTGCCATTATTATAGCATCTTAAGTGTAAAAAGACCATAAATTAAGTGATCACTAAGCCGCCATTGGTCACTGGCGGGTTAGTGAGCATTTTGCTGACATTGAAATTCAAACTTCACTGATTTTAATTGTGAAGGAGTTTGAACTGCGGGCCTCCAAATTTGTTACTTACGAGTCCACTTTTACTTGTTAAAGGAACTGCTTGAAACAGGTAATACCTTCCACGCATAAGAAATCTTGCACAATTCCTAACGTTGGCATTAAGTATTTAAATATACTAAATATTTAACAACTTCCCAATATGGTTTAAACCAAGAAAATTCTGAACTCGCGTTACTGAAAAGACAATTGATAAGTATTGTGACGGTGCCTCTACCTGTTTGCCCTGCCTTGTGGCAGGACGTGTAATTGAATTAAGAGAATCACATTTTTCGAATTGTCCGGAACTTCTATCGGAACGCGTGTAGATGTTTACTGAACTCCTCTCCCCCTGATCTGTTGTAAATCTTTTCGAGGCTCCGCTCGAATATAAAAGGTAGGTTGAGTTCCTGTCGCTGTGTGTATGATCCTGCTCTCGTCTTCTATTTCCGCACTAAGTTCTTGCTGTGTATAAGTAGTGATTGTCTACGCGGAAATAGAAGGAGTGTACTGAGTTCGACACGTTAGCGAGGCACCTGAAGAAAAAATAGTCGTGTGTTTGTGAATTGAAGTTTTACGTGCAGGAAACAGCAAACAGCGACTAGACAAAAGGCGGATTAGGTCACATCTCATTGGTCAGTTTATGTCATGCCTCATGTAGTTTTCCTAGTGTGTAATTAAATGATGTAGTTCATTAAATACATACACGTGACGCACTTAAAATGTGTGCTTTATATCTAATGCGGATTTATCCATTTATTTTTTAGAATTCCAAGCACAGCAGCAAACCGTGGCTTCAGATGCATTAGAGAACAGAGAGAAGGAAACTGATGTTTCGAACCTCCATGGGTGCCTTAATCTCTTAACTAGTGTTACACGTGTTCCATCCAACTTAAGAATGCATAACATGAAAATTAAGAAACATTTACAGCTTGTACAGAGCCTGTTCATAGCATTCGTGCATTAAAATAATTCATATTGACCACTATGATTATTCTTCAGTTCCTATCGTTGCATTTAAATCACGCTAGCAAGTATTTATATCTTCTAAAACCTCAACCTGAGCATATAGTTATGTTAATCCTCGATGGCAACTGGAGCCTAATTTTAGATCGTCTATAAACCGCTGATTAAAACTAAGATAAATTGGATGGAATTCCTATATAGGAATTGCTGTTTTGGAAATTATTTTCACTGCATTATTATTATGATTATTTTCTTATGACGATATCTATGACTTTCTAAATCTTCTGCCAAACATTAGTATTGTAACACAACTTGTCACGTTTTCAGTTTTCATATTATGGTTAGCGTCAGATAAATAAAATATGTCCTCTATTTGCCTTGTCTATATAAAGCTATAGCCCCCTGTAACTTTCAGCGCAGTCACAAGGAGAATTTTAGCAATTAGTTGAGCTAGAAGATTGTTCTTTCAAAGAGACACATATTTATATAAATAAGAAGAAATGTTTATCTGAATGGTGTTCCTAAAGAGGTGGTAATCTAATTACTCCTGATTCTATTAGCAGAAGAAACGATCCTTTGTTCCAGTACAAAGCAAATTAGTTAAGACATTTCTCTTTGTGGATGAGGCCAGCACAGAAAAATTATAACAACCGAAAATAATTTAAAGAGTGGTGATCTCGTTGCTGCATATTTCACCAAGGAAGAATCAATACTTGAGTATTTCAAATTTTATTCTTTTTCGGTATTGATACAGAGCCTTCTTTGGACGCGTGGCCGGTCTAACGGAATCTTTTTGGCACCGGGAACCGCATAGTTTGCCGGTGGAGTCGGATATTCATAGTCCCTTAAATTCAAGCGCATGGTTTTCTCATGAAAATTATAACTTTAGGAACACATACCTTCGTCATAGAAGGTGTTAGAAATTATATCCCTGTGCCGTAACACATCTCTCACACCTTTTAAGAAACTTTGCATTAACACTCATTAATTCTTCATGACCATGCAAATAAAACCATGCTTCGTCCATAAAAAAATAAACGTGGGTCAATAGAGCGATCATTAAAATTATGCAACATCCAATTGCGGAAATTAACTCTGCTCTATTATGCAATTCCTGAATTACAGTTGTCGATTATAACTGTAGTTACATAGTTTTAATTTTAAAAGTTTAGTGGCATTCCAAGCCGGGATTTGCGAAATTCCCGATTCCTGTGCAAGCTTTCTCGAAATATCTTTGGACTTCGTTCCTTGTTCCGCTCCCATCGAGTATTTCCTCTGTAAGAACCAGTGATTTACTTTGGGTTTCTTATTAAGGAAAAATCCAGTTTCCCTAAATCTATTCACAAGATTACGAACCGTTTCTCTGCGAGGCGCGCGAACAGCAGAAAATCTGTCTATACATCACTGCCTCACTTCTCTACAAGAGTTTGTTGTCACATGGGAATCATACTCGAAGATTCTATGTTAAAGTATACCGACTTTTTGGCATTACAACACTGAAACACCTGCTCTCACATTGTATCAACCTCTGTACAAAGAATTCGCTTCAAATGATTAGTCGGCACACGGAGAGAAGAGAAAGTGGAGGGGGATTTCATGTAATACGGCCACGCGTCCTTTTTAAAGCTCTGTATTTTACTAAAAACTCCAGAGAGAGAACATAGATCATTCCTTTAGAAACAAGAGGGTGAAGTTAAAATGTATATTAGACCGAATGAGTCGTCAGGGGGTCCTGGAGTAGTCTCCTTCAACCCCTGAATTTCCTGTCCTCCATTTTGTTCCATTCATCATTTCACTCATCCAACACCCCGTTATGTCTGTTTCAGGGTTGGAGGTGTCAGCAATGGTGTTGCGGTGCGGCGTGGCAGTAAAAAAAGGATGCTCTATCTGGAAATTTCTCCATTCCCTGGATTTCGGCTGGTTTCCGGGGAAAATGGACCACCCCTTCGGAGCGGGGTGTTGGTCGGGTGTTGTGTGGGACGGGGGTCACGGGTCTGCCTGTCCGACTGTCGGGAAAAAAATTAAATTCAGCTTTATTTATGGACGCTACTACGGCCCTTAGCGTTTCATTCTATATTGGGCGTGAAAGACTGGAAATTTTGCTCAGAGTCTTCTTTATCAGACTTGAGGTTCTTTTACGTGCCGTAAATCTACGACACGGGACAACAGGCTTTACTTCCCTTCCGAAGGAAGCCATGCTAAGAATTTTTACTCCTGAAAAAACCTCTATCGCCCTCACCGGGTTTGAACCCGTGACCTCAGGAACCAGAGGCTAGTCCGTCTGTCGGGGTGTCTCGATCTGGAAACTGTAGGGACCGTGTTGTTGCTGTGCCGTCACTCCTGGTTTCGGCCGCCCGGTGTCTCCTCTCGTCTCGTCGTCCGGGGGCGCCTCCTTGTTAGGGCATAGGTGCAATATCCTCACTGGAGCAGTGCCAAGTCCCCTCCCATAATCAGGTAAAAAGAAATGTATATTAAATATAACTTGACAGAACCCACGTCAAACAAATTCATGTTACATCCTCCTTATTCTTCAGTCAATACATGAGTGGTCTTCAATGGCACATAGTAGGTGAATGAACGGGTATTCTCATCTATCCACACCGCAGGCAGATGTCCCTGTGGACAACAATGCTTTTCTGCAGCAAAGGTTCTTGTGATAGATATTTTTTATTCTAACCGAACCATTGATTACATATACCACAAATGAAAACAATCTCTGAAACATTTAAAAACGACTAGTTTTAGTATAGATGTGAAAGCGCCATTATAATAGAATGGATCAGCATCCAGAAAAGTTATGTTAATACGAAGATTAGTGCTCATTAAACATTAGAAAGCTTAAATAGTGATCCCCATGAATGCCCGCTGGAGTCATGAGTAGCGATATTTCCGCCTGATTAAGCATACACAAAATCGAACTTTGTAATAATTATAGTTTAGGAATTATTAATAATTAATTAACATGAAATTCGGTACTTTTCCATACTTTTAAAGCAATCTGATTTAAAACTGCATCAATCAAAAGTCCTTCTGAAGTTGTAAATATGTTTTAAGTTTCAATACTATTGTTAAATAATTAAAGGAGTAAATTGACTAAGAAAACCTGCAAGATTTAGGCAAAATAAGAGTAGCTTCGTTTCAGATTGTCCATTATATTTTCCGAGCCTGGGGTCATAAAATTCGAAAGTTTGTTTTGTACTTCGAGGGGATGAGGCAAGTTTTAAGAGTAAACAGACGCTATGAGGCAACGGACTTTTCTTACAGTTAGGCTTTGAATTTTCAACCAGGGAACCAATAAACGTAGAGGATAAGTATTAGCACCAATGAAAAGATAGGAAGATGTAGTTACATGTACAAAATTTGGAGGCGAGCAGTGATTGTTATATTGAACGTGGAAATGGATTTTAGATAGTCTGCCACGATTCTCCGCTAAGGAAACACGCAACGCGTTGACTCAGAATAAAATGACGATAAGTTCCGAAATTTACGAAGTGCCGCACTACGGTGAAATAAAGTAATGCGTGTGGAATAATTATATAGCGTGTTACAGTGGTCGTCGAAATTATTTACCCAGGATAATAAATAATTTAACACACCACAAGTGATTACTTCAAGTTTGCGCAAATCAAAACAACGGTGATAGAGCGCCTTAGATACTAAATAATTAGCCGGAGCAAAACGTTAGCGGACCAAAGGGGGAAGATATTCTTATATAAGAACCGTACGGGGTAGAAAAAAGAACAAGAATCTTGCAGGATTTATGGCAGGAATACGCGCTTTAGTGAGGAAGTGAAAACGTGTTTTTCTTGAAGAAGAATATCCCAGTGTCACCACTCCCGCAATCCTACCTTGACAATAACAGTAGGGAATTTCAGACCGATTCGCCGACAGTTGACCCTGAGGTGCCACGATAAGTGCTTCCTGACTGACATCGGCGATCTTGTGTCCTGAAGACTTCACCTACAACAACGCAGGTAAGATACCCAAAACGAAGTAGCGGGGGGGGGGGGGGAACGCTACAGATGCTGTTTCCTCATTGAAGTTATAACTTTCGTTTCCTCTGTGTAACCTTCTATATTTAAAATAATTGCGTGTTACTATTATTAAAACCACAAATTGTTTTAAAATGCGGCAAATCTCTATATTTATCTAGAAAATTAAGCTGAAGAATAGGGTATATGTTTCTTTAGGAGTGGGGTTGAAAATAAAGGCAAGAATGGACGATAGCGCCGAAAGATGTTTTGTTACATGTAGTACGTGATTTTTTAACAACGCATGCCTTTATACATACATAACTAAAAAGTAATCAAATTCGAAAAATGAACTAAGAACCTAGATTCAAAAGACAACTATAACAATAAATGCATTTGTATTGCGCACTATATATTTGTTAGATTTCCTTGCTCCTGTCAGGCAGTTCATTTTACTTTCATAATTTATGCATTACATTACAAAAGTATTAGTATCTCTGAAACAATTTTATATAAAAGGCTCCGGTTTTAGCTAACCTGCTTTTGTGCTCATTAGTTTTAGTGTTAGAGGAGCACAAGTGCTGACTTTTAATTCTTCCTGCCTATCCAAAGTGCAGGCAGAAAGAAAATTGCATGTTAACTTTGTTTAGATAGATTGCTTCACTTCCGTCCCAAGTTAAAGAAAGCCCGACTTGGGTAGGCTACGGATAGCGTGACTTGCATATCCTATTCTGTTCTTGCTGTGGTATATAGCACGGCTGTTACAGGTTTTTTGTGTTAATATCACATAAACTTTAAATTAGTCAGAAATGGGCTTAGTTACTAGGACTTGGAGATCCTTTACTACATATAATGTGTTTATACTTAAGAACAGAATGTATAATACTATTCCTCCCCATTAAAAATTCCCTTTATTTGGTAATACAGATGTTTAAAATAGCTATTTTACAAATTAAATACTCAAAAAGAGCCCTCATCACAGGCCTATGAACATTTCACAGGTTAAACAAATTAAAAATCTAATTTAAAGACTATGGTAAAGGAAATATATACTATATATTTGAGAAGATTATGAATAATAGTAAGTGAGTACGTTACAAGCGATATATATATATATATGTATATATATATATATATATCGTCGTCTTCTTAGTGCGGTGGGGACTTTCTCCTGCTGGGAGACCTGGTCCGGGGTGCACTCAGTCTCGTGAGGTCTCTTGAGGGGCCAATTGAGGTGCTACTTGATCGAAAAGTAGCGGCTTCAGATCAAGGAGGTCGCATATATCGGCCGGGAGGGCCCCAGAGCGCTGACCACGTCCCACCTTCCAGTACTGCACCCCACTCATGACGCTTGTTACGGGAAGAGTTGGGGGACGCAGCGGCCGGGCGGTAGGCTTTGGCCTGTCAACGGGCTGTTGTGCTACGGAGTTTAGGTAATTATTATTTTTTTAAATCAAGATAAATTTGAGAAGCTAGCTTTTGAAATAGGTTTATCACTTCGAGAATCACCCTCCGTAAAATCATAACAGAAACATTGTGGAAAACGTATTTACCTATAAGATATTTGGACATAAACACACAAAAATCTTTCTAATAATAGAACTGAAACTCTTTCTCTACCCATTCTTATGCTTTACTACAACTTAGTTTCTCTTCGACCTCGTTCCAGTTCGGTTTATTAATTATCCTGCAGTTGTACAGGCTCGCAACCCAGACTGTATCGAACGAAACACACAAGAATAGAGCGGCCCGATAACGCTGCATGGATAGCACATTATTAGTCAGGCACGGAAGTCAGAATGGATTTCGCTAATCTTAGCGCTAAAGGGAAGGCTGCAGCGTGGGAAGGGAAGGTTGAAGGTGGTGCTGCATCGTGACCTAAGTACAATGCACTATTTTCTTAAGGATTTTAACGTGCTTAGATTCGTTGTGGGCTGATAGCAGTGGATGCAAAATGTTTGACACGCCTTGGAAAAACTATACTGCGT
The DNA here is from genome assembly GCA_030765065.1 of Deroplatys truncata. Classification (NCBI taxonomy): domain Eukaryota; kingdom Metazoa; phylum Arthropoda; class Insecta; order Mantodea; family Mantidae; genus Deroplatys; species Deroplatys truncata. Next base: position 85,203,260 of record CM060990.1, on the reverse strand, counting down.
ATTCTGGACGGTGAGGACCTACCGCTACAGAAATCTCCTTGGGCAGAACAATTTCACCTTCCAGGTAAGCGACTACCCGAACTTCGGCGGTGGTGGGAGATCTTTGTGAATCTGCCAACTACGACTAACGAGAGGTTAGCTTTTAAACGGTCTGCCTTCTTTTACAAATATTAGACCAACCAGGTCTACCCCGAGTGCAATGGAACTATTCGCAGAGACGATGGAGGACCATTTGGAACAAATTTATGAATCCGAAGATCCCCACTGATTGGAAAGCTGCAGTAGGTATACTGGCTGTCAATGAGCTTGTTCCGGCAGCTGACAAATTGTGGCGGCATGGCAGAGCAACATCAAATCTCTGCAATAGGTGTCCCGCGGTGGAAGCCTTGCATCACAACTAGTAGCCAGTGCCGTCGTACGTTCTATTTGGGACTGGGTATATGGACGAATCTGTGTGATCTGTCGTGGCGCACAAGTGTTTCCACTGGAAGACTCTCTGACCCTTGAATTCCATCAAGATGACAAGCAGCTGACGGTTACCCTTTCATGGATGATCTTTGCCACCTATTTTTGGATAATCAGAGTTGTAGACGCTGCGAATCTACAGGCTTTCCTGGTCTTCCGTAAAGAACGCTGGGAGATGGACAAACGGTCCCCTTTGTCCTTGGATTAAAACAATTGTATATATAGCTCCTGTTCTCGCCTATGCCCCTTCTCTGCCTAGTTTATTGCATATCTCTACGTACTTTGCCCCCCCCCCAAAAAAATTTAAAAAAGGACCACTCGACAGGGTGCTCCCCAATAAAAATTTGTTGTCCTCCATTGTGTAGTGGTTACCATGCTAGCCTATAGTTCCCAGGTCGCGGAGGATTTTTTCGGGTGTAAAATCCTTAGCATGGCTTCCTTCGGAAGGGAAGTAATGCCGTTGGTCCCGTGTCGTAGATTTACGGCACGTGAAAAAACCTCAAGCCTGATAAAGAGGCCTCTGAGCAAAATTACCGGTCCTTCACGCCCAATATAAAATGGGACGCTAAGGACCACAGCAGTTAAAGAACGTCCATAAATAGAACTCAATTTAATTTTACAATATACATTAAAAAAGAATTGCAGAGAAATCAAAGGTTCTCATATAAGAAAGTTAAAGTTAATTAAAAATATACCTAAATGTTATACGTGTTTTATGTGATAGGTAGCCCTATTTATGTATTGTATTCTGATTCTTGTTCCAAATTTATAATCATTTAATCCTTCTGTCAGAATTCCTATTTTATTTTCATAATTGCTCTTAATGATGTTCTTTTTTTTATCGGTCAGAGGATCCAATCTTGAGATGTATTTGTGTTCGGTGCCAAAAAAAAAAATACAGTCAAGCTCACTCATTTTGCATGTTGCGGAGTAGCTAGGGGCAAGCAAATTTGAAGTGGAATCTGTACACCTCTGCACCCTGCTAGAAGAAAAAAAAATCAGCTGTGTGTGTATGTTTTAAAGTGAAACCTCATGCAATAATATGGTTTCATATGAACACTGAATAGTCATTTGCGTACAAATTTTATCTGCATAATAGTAAAATTTATTTTTCCTAAAAACTTGTTAATTAAAAGATAAATATAGTTCTATGCTTAGTTTGAATGCAAGTATCATTCCAGATCAACGTATGTACGAAAAAATGAAGAATATAATGTATTAACTTCAAATGTTAGCTTTTACAGCTTCCAAGAAAAGGAACAAGTGTCTACGCAGTTTAACATAGTCAAGGGGCATTTAATCTTACCTGAAACATACTGTTTAATCACTGAGCTACAAAATGTCTCAGCACCAACACAAAAAATATCTTATAATATTAAGGTAATGGTTCAAATATATCAAAATGATTCCAATCACAAATTCATAGACTATAACATATCCTGTTCACTAACGCTCCTCTACAAAACCTGAAGTTTATTGTTGGAATTGTAAACGTCTGCATTAACGCTGGAACACTAGTATTTCAGGAAGTCCCGATAGGTATAGCAAATAACATAACGTGGGAAAGCATACCTACTCCGCCAAGCAGAATCCCATGTGTGGTCAGTTATCCAAATATTCATTATAGACTGCTATTCCAGCAATACTGGCTGCACCATTGCGACGTGTAATCACCTGAACAACAACTCCATTTAAAAACCGCTGCAGCTCTCACCCGGAGTGTAATTAATGCAATGTAAAAACACGCAAAATAGCGCTTAGCTACAGAGGCCTAACGACTAGCAACTGGATTCATAACATAGAGCGCTGCAGAACTTTTAGAACACGGACGCTTGTGTGGTGATAATACAACCTCTGATACTTTAAAGTGACTATTAATGTAATGGTTAGGTTCTGGAACGATGCACTTAATGCTTTGAGGCGTTAAATTTCAATTTTAACAACAGTTTTTACTCATTTTCATTTCACTTGTTTTCTATCTGGCTTAGAGAAAAATTAAATGGAGTGCGGATTGGCGCGACCTGCGGCCCGCATTAGGGAGGTCCCGGGATCGATCCCCGGCGACCGCCCACTCTGACCAATGGGTTTTTCGTGGTTTCCCAGGGTCGCCAGGCGAATGCTGGGGTGGTTCATCTTTTACCAGACTCTCCTTCTCATTTACTGTACCCATTGTCTTCCTTGTCATCTGTTTCAGGGTTGTAGGACCAGGCGACGGTGTTCGACGGGTTGCGGCTGGGCGGTGGCTTGCGTTCTGTAAAGGTTTCTTCCCTGGCGTCGCTGCGGTACCATGCGGTACCCGCGACCTTGGAGGTTGGTGGCTTGTGGGCAGGGACTTGGCGTCGTCGGATGCGTTCTATCTGGAAACGTTAGGGTCCTCGTCCACGCTTACGCCCTTCGGGTCTTTTCCCTAGTCCCCCCTTCCCAGGGGTCACGTTAAACAAAACGGGTCGTTGTGGCCTACTTCCGGTGCTCTACCCCGCTTCCGGGGGCCCCTCCGTACTACGTGCCTTTACCTTTGCGGTTTGGTGCGACACTTGTAAAAATTTCTGGTCATAAGAAGTAACAGACAACCTCATAATTGTTGGAAATCGGTTAAAAATTACATTTTATTAGTTCCCTATCCTTTCATACACCACCACCGCCACCACCAAATGATGGATTTTTTTGGGCTTAGAAATCCTTAACATGGCTTCCTTCGGAAGGGAAGTACAGCCGGTGATCTCGTGTCGTAGATTTACGCCACATAAAAGAACCTCAAGCGTGATAAAGAGGCCTCTGAGCAAAATTACAGTCTTTCACACCCAATATAGAATGGGACGCTAAGGACCACAGCAGTTAAAAAGTATCTATACATGAAAAAAAAGAAAAACTCAAATCCAGTCACCACCAAAAGGTGTCGAAAGTACATTTTCTGTATTTGACGTACTAAGAGCACTAGCTCCTAACCCACGTTGTATTCACCCTGACTAAATGAGATTACACTCGCACGGAAAAAGTAAATCTGGCCTTTGAGCGACAGTTGTTACAGTAATAAAACGTGTGTGTTTAGCTCTTCTTAACGCGAAAGTGGCATAAATCACGAAGACTTCATTGCCCGTTTGTGCTTTTGTGTGCGAGTGTACATGAGAAAACATAAAAGTAAAAGGTGTATAAATGGCGACATGTGTCGAGAGGATGAAAATAAGCGTTTATGTATTGGAGCCTAACCTTTTCGGAATCGCATATTACCTTTAGATTAAACTCCATTTGGTTTAGGACACTTGCAATTATTACACCATTTAAGATACAGAAATTCTCAACTGATCAACGTTTACTCATGTGAATTCCTTGTAGTGGTAATACATAACTTGCAAATTTTAGATAATTTTATGTACTTTTGCTCTGTGTAACACTTATTTAATACAGTGTGATGCATTCGACCGAAGCATTTTCATATCAGGATTTCCTTGAAAATGCACGTTCTTAGGTACTCTGAATAAAAACGTATTTTTAGAAAACGTTGAAACGTACAAGAATGTATGTGTATTCTCTTCTGTGTACAGTATTATTCAGAAACGAAAAATAGATGACTGCTATAATTTGTGCTTAAATTGCAACTGTTTTAAAAAACAGAGGTATAGACTTTCATAAACTTTCACCGCTCAAAACAACTCCATATAGGGAAAATTTGGCAAATGATGTCTAAGTGTTGAAATATCTATAGTAATCCTGACATCTTCATTCATATTGAATTTTAGATAATTAGTGGATAATTAACAGAAAGTTATTAACAGAGAGTACATTATGTCGCCCTCCTTGGTGTAGTGGTTACCATGCTCTAGTTCCAGAGGTCACGGGCTTAAACCGGGCGGAGGGCGATGGATTTTTTCGGGCGTAAAAATCCTTAGCATGGCTTCTTTCGGAAGGGAAGCAAAGCCGGTGGTTCCTGTCGTAGATTTACGGCACGTAAAAGAACCTCAAGCCTGATAAAGAGGCCTCTGAGCAAAATTACCGGTCTTTCACACCCAATATAGAATGGGACGCTAAGGACCACAGCAGTTAAAGAGTGTCTATAAATAAAACTCAATTTAATTTAATTTAAAATAGACGTATAAAGGATACTCTCTCTATGAAGATTGCATATAATATAATACAGTAACATACTATTAATAATAATAATAATAATAATAATAATAATAATAATAATGGCTGATAACGGCGTGTTATTCCACTAGACATTTAAAGAATTTTAGTATTATTTAGGAGTGAAGTAAAATAATTTATTTCAACTAACATGGGCATTTCTTCACGTGCATGCATCACTGATTTTATAACCAACTCAGCAATGGTCGTCATAGTGGTGGAGATAAAATGTACTACTGGCTGACTGTATTTTGCTTTGTGATACTGCACGTTTAAGGGCACTGGGAAGTCATTAGGAGTCTAACACATTGCACTACTTTAAATCATGGTTACACAGTAACTACTGAAGTTGTTTACACTTTATGTGCTTCTTCAAGTAATGATTATAAAAATAATACGTTAACTTTCACTGAAGGTTGTGCAAGTGATATAAGTGACACGCTGTTTCTTAGCTCAAAATGTTGCAACTCATACTTGACGTTAACTTTCCTCCTAAAATGTTGTTTCTATGATCACCTTTTTCATAAATCACGCAAAACATAATTTTATACTACAAAATGAATATTTTTCCAACATCTTTAACCTATCGAGAATAAAAAATAATTAAGTTCGTGTACCATAAAAAGGCATTTTTTTCACAAATCGTTATTATACTCCCATTTATTTTAAAATCTGGAGAAAAGTAGTTTATGATAAAGAGATGTTTCCCGAAAATCTCTAGTAAAATTTGGTGTACATACTTTTAGTACTTTTTTAGGAAAGTGTACTTCAATTATGAAACAATCAAGTTACTGGAAATTGAGAATAAATAAGAAATACAATGGGTATGGTTATGTGCACCATGTTTAAATTGGAAATTTAAAGGGCCAAATTGGCCAAAAGGCCCAATGATATATTATATATACAGTGTCTTATTTCTGACTCCTGGCCGGCTGCTTCGCTTCTCGCTGCTGCCGCAGGACCGCACGTTGCTGCCGGTCGAGTTGAATATTCACAGACCTTGAACTCAAATGCATAGCGTGCCGGCAGTTCAAGCGTTTAGATTTACATGCATACAATAACCGCATACGTTTATCACAGAAGATGTTGGAAATTATGCCCTTGTGCTGCCACGCATCTCTCACACCTTTTAAGGAAATTTCCATTAACACGCATGAATTCTTCTTCTGAAATTGTCTTTCAGTTCTTCCAACGTAAGCGGGTTGTTCCGAAACATTTTATTTTTTAAGTTTCCCATAAATAAAAGTGGCATACCGTAAGGTCTGGGGAGCGCGGTGGCCATAGTCCTTTACTGACCTTCAATTAATTTCAACGAGAGATCAGCTGCATGTGCTGTAGCAGAGTCTTGTTGAAAATATGCCTGTGTGCATTTAATGTCACACAAATATTCCAAGAATGGTTTGTTTATCCCTGTACCTCTAGCCATTAACTGTATCCTCAAAGAACATAGGCCTTATAATTCGGTTCGCATTCACAGCACACCAAACACCAATTTTCTGGTTATGCAATGGTATTCCGTGTACAATTTCGGGGTTTTCTGACTCCAGTATCTGTTGTTTTGTGTCGAGACATGGCCATTTAAAGAAAACCAATTGCAGAAATTTACTCTTTTCACAGTATCACGTGGTTGCAGTTCCTGAACTACGGTTGTCTTATAAGCTTTTAATTTTAAAAGTTTAGTGGCTTTCCAAGCCGAGAATTGTGAAACTCCCGTTTCCTGTGATAACCTACTCAGAGATTTTTTGGGCTGTGTTCTAACCTTTGTCGTATATCATCGAGTTTTTCCTCTGTAAGAACAGGACGAATTAATTTGGGTTTCTTATCAAGAACAGAACCCGTTTCTCTAAATCGGTTTACAAGACTACGAACTATTTCTCTGTGAGGCGCACTGTTTCCGGGGTATTTGTCTATACATAGCCGTGTAACTTGTCCACAAGACTCTGTTCGCATGTAGGAATCATAAATGAATATGCGGTGTTCCAAAGTAAACGCGCTTCTTGGCATTATAACAGGACTATCTCACATTAACCATAAAGAACAAAACATGAACTCGCGCTAGCAACGGTCGCACATGCACTGACGCGCGGAGTGGAGGGAGAACAGTGGGAGCCAGAACCGATTAGAAGCACTGTGCGCACACAGATACAGCCGCCAATCTGCCGGCCAGGAGTCGAAAATAGGGCGCTGTATATACATACTTTTAAAACTTAATTGTATTTTTACTTTCTCTACTACGTATAGTAAGTAGGGGAAGTATTGTATTCCACTCAAAAATTCGATACCGAGATTTCACCGGAAATATATGTTTTTAACCCCCTGAATCCAAGAAAAGCATTTTTGGAAACATGTCTGTGTGTGTGTGTCTGTGTGCGTGTCTGTGAACAGTATAACTCAGAAACGAACAGTCGGATAAACACCAAACTTGGTATTTAGCTTCAGTATCTTCCAGAGATGCGACACAAAGGTTTTCAAGAAAATCCCCCCACCCCAGATTACCCTTCACATAGAACATTTTTCGAAAATTTTAATTTTCACAAAAATAGCTCTAACGATTTTGATTAAAATATCATATGTTTAACATATTTTCATGACAAATAAAATGTATATTTTGAATTTCCTGGGAATGTCTCCAAAAGTATTCTTCATGTGAACGACTTTTGCATAACTGGTAAACCATAAGAGATAGACAAAATTTTACTACACAAAAAATGTAGATCGCGTTAAAATACACAATTTATGTCATATACATTTTGTTTGTTGAGTGAACCATTTTCGAGATATTGCTTGTTATTCCCTTAAATGTTTCAATACTTTTCTCAAACGGGAATTCGTTATTCAATTTTTTTTGTCTTGGATATGCAAAGAGTATTAATCTGTGGGATCTGTGGGAAAGAGAATGGTGCTGCACATAGCAACCAGCTATTAAGAGTAATGTCTATGCTTAAAGGCTACTGTATTTCTGTATTGCCCTTGTAATATATATTCCCCTTACATCTACAAGAAAATTAGCAATAAGATAGAGTCTGCAAATGTTTATCTCGATTAACATGAAGTAGATGGAGAATAAGCGTTTGTAAAAATAGTTTGTACAAGAGTAGAAAAAGTCATGTGAGTGTAACACATCAGACTTTTTATCACATAAAGGTGAAAATTGCAATTTTTGAAACATCTCGTCCTCCCAGTGCCTTTATATATACTAGCTACACTGAAACGCAACCGCTTTTAGAAATCTATTACACGAGTAACGCCAGAGTAGAACCTCTACAATCTGGGAATGATTTTACAATAGTAGTCAGAATAGGGAGCTTGGTTTACGTAACGTTTATTCGTCCAAATAATGTAAGCCCTGTAGTGGTGAAAGGAAGAAGTTTGTTTATGTGCTGTAGTTTAGATACGGTAAACTGCAGATATATTCCAAGATCATTAGTAAAATCAATGCCAAGTGATTCTGGAAACGTTCGATATGAGCGTTACATCACTCATGCATTTAGAGATCAATTTCGCTTTCACCGTACATCACCTCTATTATAAGCATGAATTTACCGCCTCCAATCTCTCTTGAACCTCTTGACTTAATGTTCTCCGGTAGTGGTGCACTATAAGTACACAGGTTTCCCACTACCACATAATTACTCCTAGTTCACAAGGAGCTTATAACATTCCTAAGGTCGAGAGCCGTGAGCAGTGTTCAAGATCGTAATTTAGGGAATGCATATACTCGTAGGATAATTCTATTTTAACAGAGAGAAGCATATTCCATTTAATTCACGACTCACGAGAATTGCACGTTTAAGACAGATATTTCACCTACAGAAACCTGAGCGTCGCAAACAATCAGCCTCAGTCGAGAGTGTAAAAGTTACCTGTCATGAATGTAACTTAAAAATGAAAAACAGTCGCATTTTGACTTTAAATTTATCGACGTCACATCAGGTGAAAATAAATTGTACTAATTATGCCGAGCGAAATTAAAATTTAAATTGAGTTTTATTTATGGACGCTCTTTAACTACTGTGGTTCTTAGCGTTCGATTCTATATTGGGCGTGAAGGACCGGTAATTTTGCTCAGAGGCCTCTTTATCGGGCTTGGGGTTCTTTTACCCGCGACCTCGGGAACTACTGTCCATTCCAAACCAGAGTGCCTTTCACTGAAAACAAACTCTTTGTATTATCCGCGCGAAAGTAGTTCGCAATCCCCGCCCATAATGGCTGCTTGTTCCCCTCCCACGTGCTTGTTGAACACTGTTTAAATCTATAAAAAGGTGTCCTGCGTGAGAATCATAGTTCAAAATGCAACCTGAGGTAACAATCGATTTTATAAGTATGCGGCAATGAACATTTTACTTACGTTAATCACAATCCTCGGGCAAAAGTGCAGCACCCAAATCCGAATCCTCCGAAGATGACTCAGCTGCCATATCGGAATCAGAACTACTCTCCAAAATAATGACAAGCTTATCCACAATTCCACAGCACTGTCGCACTTAAAACAAGTTCCCACATTTTATCTTCTTCTATGTTGTATTATGTCTGTTTATATTCCCTGCTTTCGTTACACTTCTCACTGAAACGCCTGTAAAATCCGATATTTGTTTCGTAATATGCAATAATGCAAGTGTCGGGTATTTTTGTAATAGTGAGTTGAATATATTAGGTATTGTTTGTTTTTAGCCACTTTTTAACTGTTTCCGGCTTGTGTGTTTGAACAGTTTATTCGCACTACACATACATTCCTCTGCCATGTGAGCTCAAATACCAACTGACTAAATCACAAGATATGACCTGAGCTGAGCATATGTGTGTTAGTGTATTATGAATGACTGTTCGCTTATCATATATCCTGTGTTACGCAAATTGTTTAATGGGTACTCAGATAGCACCTCTGGGAATTCATTGCTGCATTTCTTGTATATGAAACAGAGTGGCAGTCATGCATAAGGTTGGTATTAGCTAGCAAGATGCCCTCGGCGTTAGCGCAATAGCAGGCGAAAATCATATTTTGTAATCTCTTAACAGCTAGTATATATCTATTACCTTTAACGATGAGTTCTTATGATAACCGCAATAAAATGTGCAGTTCTATACCTTTCCTGCTCTAATATTTCATAATACAATACATGTATTAAGGAACTATTTACGTTGGCGTAAGAGTATATTCTTGGGTTCGTGACAAGCCGAAGCACGTGCTTCTGTTTACATCGGAGGGAACTCTGGTTTGGAATGGACAGTAGAGGCTAGAATGGTAACCACTACACCACGGAGGATGACATATACCTACCGAGCGAGATGCGGCTGGCTTGCGCAATGTGTGAAGCTTGCATTCGGGAATTCCCCGGTCGGCCACTCTGACTTTGGGGTTTTTCGCAGTGTTCCGTGGTGGATAAGAAAATATTGGGGTGGATTACATTTTATTTCCTTATCCTGTTTCACGGTCAAAGGATAAGGCGTGTGGATGACAGGCGAAGCGTATGGCGGTGGAGTTTTGTGTGAAACTGCCTGCCCTGGCGTTCGATGTGGGAGGGTCCCTCAGTGAGATGTCTCTCCTTGAGGAGAGGCTGTGGGGGCTCGTCAGAGTCAGTATGCAATATTTGGAGTTGTTATGGAGCCCGCCTGTCTTCGAGCCTGTCGCCCCGAATATGGTCGCCTTCTGTGTCCAATGCTTCACACCTTCCTCCTGAAGGTGACTGTGTGCTAAGTGTCGAATCCTCCACTTCTTCAGTTATAGCTATATTACACTTCTCTTTTGAAAATTGTCCCATAAAACACTCATATATGTATGGAAAGAGAGGTGCGAGAAGAATAATTGCAATGGATCAAAGGATCTGAAATATAATCATAAAGGGACCCGGAAACGCGTTACCTATACCAGTCAATAATTTATTACATGTTGATTACTCATCAATTCTGAGGATATTCTGCTACTCTTTTTGCTTGTTCAGTTGGTGCTATCACTTGATTCTTTCCCTCTAAGAAGGTGTGTTTGCTATTGCGTTTAATGGTCTTCATTCTAACGACCTTTTTCACATAATCTATGTTCGGACAGAAAAGAAATTACCTATTTCGTTGGATGCTTACAATTGCAATCTTCGCCGCGTAGTATACCTGGCAAAGCCACGCAGTTGCTGTCTCCCTCACCTCTTGCTATGTATTCCATATCTTTCCGAAGCAAATCAACTGTATGTGACGAAGGGCTGCGTAAATATGTCTACTAGGACTAGGACTAATTTCGAAGGGGGACTTAGCACCTGGACCTACAAGATCTTCTATGCCTGAAGCCCCCGGGAGGGAGGCAGGTTTTTTTTTAGTTTTATTTATGGACGCTCTTTAACTACCATGGTCCTTAGCGTCCCATTATATATTGGGCGTGAAAGACCGGTAATTTTGCTCAGAGAAGTCTTTATCAGGCTTGAGGTTCTTTTACGTGCCGTAAATCCACGACACGGGACCACCGGCTTTACTTCCCTTCAGAAGGCAGCAATGCTAAGGATTTTTACGCCCGAAAAAATCCATCGCCCTCCACCGGGTTTGAACCCGCGACCTTGGAAACTAGAGGCTAGCACGGTACCACTAGTCCACGGAGGACGACCCCGGGAGGGAGGGGCGAGTTGAGAGGAAACAGAGGGCGGCCGAACTAGGAGGCACGACAGGGCAGAGGACAGGGCCCTACATTTTACATACTGAAACTCCCCGGATGGCAACTGATGCAACCGGCTCCCTTCCCTCCTGCGGGCTTACACATCCCCTGGGGGGACCTGGGACTCGGAAACCGACCCCATTCCGGGGACGAAGGGTTTCATAGAGCATCCTTTACCTCTGACATGCAACACCGAGACTCCCGCCGACACTTTCAACCCTGAAACAGACCAAGCGGATGAAAGGTGAAGTGAAATGAGAATTTAGGTGAAATGGAGGGACAGAAATTCCCAACATTCCCCTAACGAACCGGAGAAACACCGGAAAAAACCCATGGGTCAGGCAATTAGGTGGCGGCAATCAAACCCGGGACCTCCCGAATGTGTGCCACAGACGCTACCGCCTGAGCCATCCCGTTCGGTAAATAAGCCATCGATGAACGTGCACACAATCTGGAAGCAGCTAGAAATCAATTTTAATTTAAGAGCAACTTGGATACAGCGTTAGAAATGCAACTGAATCATTATCAAACTAAATCTGCAAGCAAAGGGTCTTTGTAAGGCGGCTGTAGTTGAACGAAGCGGGGAAAGCAGTGCTCTACGCCAAGAGAGAGACTAAAAGTGCATCCAAAATCCTCAGAGCGGGAGAGTGTATTTTGTAGCTAATAAGACGTGGAAAAGACTTAAAACATTTGACTAAAATTATTGAAATTTTTCACTGAACACTACAGAGGTGTGAAAATTATGAGACTCAAGTACAATTTTATGGTAAAATTTATATTTGTATTCCCATTATGAGAACTACTATAACAGGTATTCACATCACCGGAACTGCTATAGCAGGTATTCCCATCACGAGAACTACTATAGCAGGTATTCCGGTCAGGAGAACTACTATACCACGCATTCTTATTACGAGAACTACTATAGCAGGTATTCTTATTACGAGAACTACTATAGCAGGTATTCCGGTCACGAGAACTACTATAGCAGGTATTCTTATTACGAGAACTACTATAGCAGGTATTCCGGTCACGAGAACTACTATAGCAGGTATTCTTATTACGAGAACTACTATAGCAGGTATTCCGGTCACGAGAACTACTATAGCAGGTATTCTTATTACGAGAACTACTATAGCAGGTATTCCGGTCACGAGAACTACTATAGCAGGTATTCTTATTACGAGAACTACTATAGCAGGTATTCCGGTCACGAGAACTACTATAGCAGGTATTCTTATTACGAGAACTACTATAGCAGGTATACCGGTCACGAGAACTACTATAGCAGGTATTCTTATTACGAGAACTACTATAGCAGGTATTCCGGTCACGAGAACTACTATAGCAGGTATTCTTATTACAAGAACTACTATAGCAGGTATTCCGGTCAGGAGAACTACTATAGCAGGTATTCTTATTACGAGAACTACTATACCACGCATTCTTATTACAAGAACTACTATAGCAGGTATTCTTATTACGAGAACTACTATAGCACGTATTCCGGTCACGAGAACTACTATAGCAGGTATTCTTATTACGAGAACTACTATACCACGCATTCTTATTACGAGAACTACTATAGCAGGTATTCTTATTACGAGAACTACTATAGCAGGTATTCTTATTACGAGAACTACTATAGCAGGTATTCCGGTCACGAGAACTACTATAGCAGGTATTCTTATTACGAGAACTACTATAGCAGGTATTCCGGTCACGAGAACTACTATAGCAGGTATTCTTATTACGAGAACTACTATAGCAGGTATACCGGTCACGAGAACTACTATAGCAGGTATTCTTATTACGAGAACTACTATAGCAGGTATTCCGGTCACGAGAACTACTATAGCAGGTATTCTTATTACAAGAACTACTATAGCAGGTATTCCGGTCAGGAGAACTACTATAGCAGGTATTCTTATTACGAGAACTACTATAGCAGGTATTCCGGTCACGAGAACTACTATAGCAGGTATTCTTATTACGAGAACTACTATAGCAGGTATTCCGGTCACGAGAACTACTATAGCAGGTATTCTTATTACGAGAACTACTATAGCAGGTATTCCGGTCACGAGAACTACTATAGCAGGTATTCTTATTACGAGAACTACTATAGCAGGTATTCCGGTCACGAGAACTACTATAGCAGGTATTCTTATTACGAGAACTACTATAGCAGGTATTCTTATTACGAGAACTACTATAGCAGGTATTCTTATTACGAGAACTACTATAGCAGGTATTCCGGTCAGGAGAACTACTATAGCAGGTATTCTTATTATGAGAACTACTATAGCAGGTATTCCGGTCACGAGAACTACTATAGCAGGTATTCTTATTACGAGAACTACTATAGCAGGTATTCCGGTCAGGAGAACTACTATAGCAGGTATTCCGGTCAGGAGAACTACTATAGCAGGTATTCCGGTTAGAAGAACTACTATACCACGTATTCATATTACGAGAACTACTATAGCACGTATTCATATTACGAGAACTACTATAACAGGTATTCCGGTTAGAAGAACTACTATACCACGTATTCATATTACGAGAACTACTATAGCACGTATTCATATTACGAGAACTACTATACCACGTATTCATATTACATGAAATACTATAGCAGGTATTCCGGTTAGAAGAACTACTATACCACGTATTCATATTACGAGAACTACTATAGCACGTATTCATATTACATGAAATACTATAACAGGTATTCCGGTTAGAAGAACTACTATACCACGTATTCATATTACGAGAACTACTATACCACGTATTCATATTACGAGAACTACTATAGCACGTATTCATATTACATGAAATACTATAACAGGTATTCCGGTTAGAAGAACTACTATACCACGTATTCATATTACGAGAACTACTATACCACGTATTCATATTACATGAAATACTATAGCAGGTATTCTTATTACGAGAACTACTATAACAGGTATTCCGGTTAGGAGAACTACTATACCATGTATTCATATCACCAGAACTACTATATCAGGTATTCCGGTCACGAGAACTACTATAGCAGGTATTCTTATTACGAGAACTACTATAGCACGTATTCATATTACGAGAACTACTATAGCACGTATTCATATTACGAGAACTACTATAGCACGTATTCATATTACGAGAACTACTATAACAGGTATTCCGGTTAGGAGAACTACTATACCATGTATTCATATCACCAGAACTACTATAGCAGGTATTCCGGTCACGAGAACTACTATAGCAGGTATTCTTATTACGAGAACTACTATAGCAGGTATTCCGGTCAGGAGAACTACTATACCACGTATTCTTATTACGAGAACTACTATAGCAGGTATTCCGGTTAGGAGAACTACTATAGCAGGTATTCCGGTCAGGAGAACTACTATACCACGTATTCATATTACATGAAATACTATAGCAGGTATTCCGGTTAGAAGAACTACTATACCACGTATTCATATTACATGAAATACTATAGCAGGTATTCCGGTTAGGAGAACTACTATAGCAGGTATTCCGGTCAGGAGAACTACTATACCACGTATTCATATTACATGAAATACTATAGCAGGTATTCCGGTCAGGAGAACTACTATACCACGTATTCATATTACGAGAACTACTATAGCACGTATTCATATTACGAGAACTACTATAACAGGTATTCCGGTTAGGAGAACTACTATACCATGTATTCATATCACCAGAACTACTATAGCAGGTATTCCGGTCAGGAGAACTACTATAGCACGTATTCATATCACCAGAACTACTATAGCAGGTATTCCCATCACGAGAACTACTATAGTAGGTATTCCGGTTACGAGAACTACTATAGCAGGTATTCCCATCACGAGAACTACTATAGCAGGTATTCCGGTTACGAGAACTACTATAGTACGAATTCCGGTTACGAGAACTACTATAGCAGGTATTCCCATCACGAGAACTACTATAGCAGGTATTCCCATCACGAGAACTACTATAGTAGGTATTCCCATCACGAGAACTACTATAGTAGGTATTCCGGTTACGAGAACTACTATAGTAGGTATTCCCATCACGAGAACTACTATAGCAGGTATTCCGGTTACGAGAACTACTGTAGCAGGTATTCCCATCACGAGAACTACTATAGTAGGTATTCCGGTCACGAGAACTACTATACCAGGTACTACCATCACGAGAACTACTATAGCAGTTATTCCGGTCACGAGAACTACTATAGCAGGTATTCCGGTTAGGAGAACTACTATAGCACGTATTCATATTACGAGAACTACTATAGCAGGTATTCCGGTTAGGAGAACTACTATACCATGTATTCATATCACGAGAACTACTATAGCACGGTTTCATATTACGAGAACTACTATAGCAGGTGTTCCGGTCACGAGAACTACTATAGCACGTATTCATATTACGAGAACTACTATAGCAGGTATTCCAATCACGAGAACTACTATAGCAGGTATTCCGGTCACGAGAACTACTATAGCAGGTATTCCGGTCATAAGAAATACTATAGCACGTATTCATATTACGAAAGCTACTATAGCAGGTATTCCGGTCACGAGAACTACTATAGCAGGTATTGCGGTCATGAGAACTACTATAGCAGGTATTCCGGTCACGAGAACTCCTATAGGAGGTATTCCGGTCACGAGAACTACTATATCAGGTATTCCGGTCACGAGAACTACTATAGCAGGTATTCCGCTCACGAGAACTACTATAGCACGTATTCATATTACGAGAACTACTATAGCAGGTATTCATATTACGAGAACTACTATAGCAGGTATTCCGGTCACGAGAACTACTATAGCACGTATTCATATTACGAGAACTACTATAGCAGGTATTCATATTACGAGAACTACTATAGCAGGTATTCCGGTCACGAGAACTACTAAAGCACGTATTCATATCACGAGAACTACTATAGCACGTATTCATATTACGAGAACTACTATAGCAGGTATTCCGCTCACGAGAACTACTATAGCACGTATTCATATTACGAGAACTACTATAGCAGGTATTCCGGTCACGAGAACTACTATAGCACGTATTCATATTACGAGAACTACTATAGCAGGTATTCATATTACGAGAACTACTATAGCAGGTATTCCGGTCAGGAGAACTACTATAGCACGTATTCCGGTCACGAGAACTACTATAGCACGTATTCATATTACGAGAACTACTATAGCTGGTATTCCGCTCACGAGAACTACTATAGCAGGTATTCGTATTACGAGAACTACTATAGCAGGTATTCCGCTAACGAGAACTACTATAGCATGTATTTATATTACGAGAACTACTATATCAGGTATTCCGCTCACGAGAACTACTATAGCCGGTCTTCCGGTCACGAGAACTACTATAGCCGGTCTTCCGGTCACGAGAACTACTATAGCCGGTCTTCTGGTCACGAGAACTACTATAGCAGGTATTCCGGTCACGAGAACTACTATAGCACGTATTGCAGTCACGAGAACTACTATAGCCGGTCTTCCGGTCACGAGAACTACTATAGCCGGTCTTCTGGTCACGAGAACTACTATAGCCGGTCTTCCGGTCACGAGAACTACTATAGCACGTATTCATATTACGAGAACTACTATAGCAGGTATTCCGCTCACGAGAACTACTATAGCAGGTGTTCCGCTCACGAGAACTACTATAGCACGTATTCATATTACGAGAACTACTATAGCCGGTATTCCGGTCAGGAGAACTACTATAGCACGTATTCATATTACGAGAACTACTATAGCCGGTATTCCGGTCACGAGAACTACCATTTACAAATGTCTAAAATAAAATCATTACCTATGCTGAAACGTGTCAGCTATTTGTTATTATGAAAATGTATTTACCTCCAAGAAACAACATTGCATTATTAGTTTATCTTGGTGAAAAATCTGTTTTCCTACCCATGCCTAAAAAATTTACATTCATAAAGTGATACACATCATAGGACAAATATCTGGTATTTAATTCCTAAGATATGGTCTTGAATTTTCGTAGATTATACTGAGGGAAAGAATGACTGAAGAATTTTATCTAAACTCCATTTTAGCAAGTCTTTTTATTGAAGAGAAAATATTTCCATCTTTCGGGTAGTCTTGGTTGACTATGTAGTTCTGTGCTTTTTCATATAGGCATTAACTTACTTCTGATTGGTGGAAAGTTTGATAAGAATTTTATCACACTAAAGCTTTAATATATTGGAGATACGACTTTACACAGTAAAAAATTAAAACTTTACTTTAAAACTAATAATTTTCACACCTCTTTAGTAGCTTTATAAACTTATAAGTTTCTTGTGAACTTATACCTTTAACGTCTTGAACCTTACTTATGGTTCAGAACCTAGTGAAAGGGTTTCAAAATCACAAAGATGTTTTCATCTGTGTCTATCATCGCTTAAGTCTGATGTGGTGATGATGTGATGACTCAGTTTTGCAAAACTTTTGCAAACGTTTTACAAAATTTGTCTTTCTTTTAAAAAACAAAAATTTTTGTGGGCACAGGAATATATGAATATAAACAATTATGTGTATTTTGAAGAATGATTTCTCAATTACTCCACTTTGTGTGTGTTTCTTTAGTTGGAGTAGAATATCTTTACGTTATTAGCAGCACGTATTGCGGGAGATATGTTCCTTGGAGTGTTCGCCCCACGTACGATACAAAGTTTCCGGTGGCCTTCGCCCCAAGTTCACTTTTCCGGTGGCCTTCGCCCCAACGTTTAAAAATTAACTTTGTATTGTTAATGTTTATTTAAATATTATATACGTATTTTTACTTCACTCCTTTTTTATTAATCTTTCACACGATTAAATAACACTTCACTGATGTATCATACTGTACAACTGTGAGATTATTTATTAATTGCACTTTTTAACATGTAAACTTTATATTATTCACGCCATAATGAATTTTATATGTCTCTCACTGAATACGTATCGAACTCCTCGGGAACGCTGCTTTCCTGCGTCCGGTTGGGTACGCTAACTTCTAGCGTCTGGCTTCTACCGCTTCAATTTGTAAATTTCTCTATTTCAAGTCTCTGATTGGCTCCTACTCCAATAGAATACTTTTATTTAACTTAAGCTTTTTCTAGTTGTTGATTGGCTATTTATAAACTGTTTTAAATATAACATTATTGTTCCAAGAATTACTGGTAGCATTATTAAACTTTCCAATTCATTATTGCCTCAAGGTTAGCTCATGGTTACCTCATTGTTAGCAACTTTTGGCTTCTATCCTCACAGCTCCAACATTGTTAAATTACGTAATACATTCACGTAACATTATTATACATTGCATAATAATATAAACATAATACAATGACTGTTACATACATTTTTGTATATTATATTATACACATATTGCT